>CM028379.1:137815201-137910329 GCA_013146195.2 Codonopsis lanceolata | reverse complement strand
TTGCCCTCACAAATAGTATTGGGGGCCAATTCGGTTGCCCTCCCAAATAGTATTTGGCACACGGTTCGATGTGCTCCAAGGTTTTTAGCTTGCAGTTTTTCTTGCCCTCCCAAATATTATTTTGGAATTATTATTGCAGCCTCCCACGTAGTATTTGTGCAGTTGATGCCTCCCAAATACCATTTGTGACCAATTATTTTTGTATTTTATATGCTAATTATCAAATGGAAAACAATTACATTTTATAGAAATGAATTGAAGTCATAACATAAACTAATTATATAGATATATGTTTCTAATTGGTACCCGATTAGTCAAAAGCATAACCTAAAAAACTGTTAAAAATTACATAAAAGTACAATAAAAAAAAAAAAAAAATTGTATATAGATCAACTTCCCATTCAAAAACTAAAGTTTTAATAAGTGTCTTTCTTATACAAAAGTGTGTTAAATAGACGGATCAAATTAGATCCATCATTGAAATAACTAGCCCAAGTCGTCCCATCGGTGAGTTGGTCCGAACCTAAACAAAAATTATATAATTAGTATAAATAGAAAAAAAGAAAAGAAAAAAAGAGGTACCTCAAGAGATCTACTATAAATTAGATCTACCTCCCCTTACTGAATCTGGAGCCATTTTTGTATCCTGCGAGGAAGCGATTGTTATTCCGTGTGCATCCATAAATGTTGCATGCGCTTAATTTGTTCAAGCATTATAGTTTGATTGTTCTCAAATTCAGATATTTTTCTAGCCATGTTTTTCAACTTCGCCGGAAGATCGATGCATTAAGGTTGAGAAACAGACCAAACACCTCGGAGATGGTCTGACCCAGCGTCCTCACGTATCCGTGATCCCGTCACATAAGCTTGCATGCATGGCTTGTGTTTGATTCTCTCTTTAGATACCTCATTAAATTTTTGAGTGATCCTTTCCTAAGAACAAAGTAACTCAAAAAATTAGCGAACTCTAAAGAAACAAACCATATATATAATAGTACAAAATACTAAATTACTTACCATAAGCTTGATGTTAGTAGGTATGGTACCATCCTTTTTTACTCGTGTTTTGATGAATACATTAGCAGAGATGTAATCCTATTTTGCTTTCATCTAATTACAATACAGACCAATTGTATTCAATTACACAAAACACCAAGTAATGATAATTACACAACATAAACAGATTGTATCTCCACACCCATTGACTTTACGTCATAAATGGTCAACTGACTTAAAAGCTGTGGGCAGGACCATGCTATTTTCGTGTTTGGTTTAAAAAATATCTAGTTATTTGTTGTCTATGCTTGGCAGTATAATGTGAATATATATATATATATATATATATATATATATATATATATAATATATTTGTAATAATAATATAACTTTTTAGACATTATAATTAGATTGTTAATCTCTTCTATTGTTATAATTTTTTTTATATTGTTACTAATATTAAACGATTTTTTTACCTAAATACTTTTAAAATTAATATAAGTTTCTAGCTAACGTGAGATACATATTTTGTATTAATAATAATAGTAATTTTTTTAATTTAAAGACTTTTAAAATTAACATTTAACTTGATAATAATATTAGAAGTCATTTTGTTAAAACTTTTAAAATCATAATTCATTTTTAAACAATGTGAGATATATTTTATATTTTTATTGGTAATGAAAGTTTAAGTCTTTTATCTAAAGACTTTAAAAACAACACTACATTCTAACCATGTGGTATACATATTTTCTATTAGTAATAATAGTAGTGGATAAAAGACTTTTTAAACAATATTCATTTCTAAACAATGTGGATACATATTTTCTATTGGTAATAACAAAAAATGTCTTTATCTAATGACTTTTATAACCAATATTCATTTCTAAATAATATGAGATACATTTCTTTGTAATCAATGTGAGATACATCATCTAAAAACTTTTTAAACAAATATCACTTTATAACCAATGTGAAATATTTCTCTCTATTGCTAATAATTGTAGACTTTTAAAATCAACATCACTCTCTAACCAATGTGTAATACATATCCTCATTTGGTAATAATAGAAGAAGTATTTTATTTTAAAAATTTTATAACCAACATCTCTTCCTAAATAATATGGGATACATCTCTTCTATTACATTGATAAAAGTAAAAGTCTTTTATCTAAAGACTTTTAAAACTAACATCATTTTTAGCAAATGTAAGATATCTCTTCTATTAGTAATAATAGTAAAAGTTTTTTATCTAAAATTAAAATCAACATCACTTTCTAACCAATGTGAGATATACATATTCTATTGATAATAATGGTAGAAGTCTTCTATTTAAAGACTTTAAAACAAACATTACCCTCTACCAAATGTATGATACATCTATTCTATTGGTAATAATAGTATTTTTAAAACCAACATTAATTTATAGCCAATGTGTGATACATCTTTTTCTATTGATAATAATAGTAGAATATTTTGTAACCAATGTGAAATACTTGCATCCATGTGGAAGCTTTAAAAAACTTTTGGTTTTCAAGTGACTTGAAAATCAACATCACTTTCCAACCAATGTATGATGCATTTCTTCTATTGATACTTAATAATAGAATTTTTAAAACCAACATCAATTTCTAACCAATGTGGGATACATCTCTTTTATTGTTGAAAAAATTAGTGTTTTTAGTGAAAGAAATTGTGCAACTTGAGGCACGAAATTCTTTTACGTGTCATTTGTTTGTTGACGAATGTAATTGCAAATTTGTTCTACTCAGGGAAGAGCATCAAAATGATATATTTATTTGTCCAAATCGAGTTTTGGGTAATAAGATATCAAGACTTTAAAGTATAATACTTGTTAAAATAATTAGTGTTTTTAGTGAGAGCAATTATGCAACTTGAGGCACGAATTTCTTTACGTGTCATTTGTTTGTTGGCGAATGTAATTGCGCAAATGTATTCTATACTCGTGAGAGCATCGAAATCATATATTTATTTGTCCAAATCGAAGTTTTGGATGAATAAGATATCAAGAGTTAAAGTATAATACTTATTAAAAATTAGTGTTTTTAGTGAAAGAAATTATGCAACTTGAGGCACAAATTTCTTTACGTGTCATTTGTTTGTTGACAAAAGTAATTGTGCAAATGTGTTCTACTCGTCAAGAACATCGAAATGATATATTTATTTGTCCAAATCAAGTTTTGGATGAATAAAATATCAAAGCTTAAAGTATGATGTTAAAAGTGAGTCATTAGAAGTAATATCTAACGTTGAAGAGTTTTATCCCACATTGGTTAGAAGTAATGTTAGTTGTAATTTTTTTTAAATATATGTCTTCTACTATTGACAATAGAAGAAGTTATATATACTAATATTAATACCCAATATCATTATGATTATTATTATGTATTATTATTAGTTAATGGTTAGAAAACCAAAAGTATATATCTTATATTGCTAATAATAGTAAGTCTTTTATATAATCTAAAATAATTAAAAATCAACATCATTTTTAACCAATGTGAGATATACATCTTCTATTGGTAATAATGGTAGAAGTTTTTAACAAAAAACTTTAAAAATCAACATCACTTTATAACAAATGTATGATACATCTTTTCAATTAGTAATTAATAATAATATTTTTAATACAAACATCAATTTCTAACCAATGTGTGATACATCTCTTCTATTGGTAATAATAGTAGAATATTTTGTAACCATGTGAGATACATCTCTTGTAAAAGTGAAAGTCTTTAGTCTTTTAAAGACTTTAAAATCTAACATTTTCTTTTTAAACAATTGTGTTATACATCTCTTTTATTGGTAATAATATAAAATAATTTAAACTCAACATCATTTTCTAGCCAATGTGAGATATACATCTTCTATTGGTAATAATTGTAAAAATATTTTATCATATATATATATATATATATATATATATATATATATATAATATATATATATATATATATATATATAATTGGTGAGGAGCACCATGGTTGGCCACCTCACCACCTTTGGATAAATCTTCATTCTAAAGCATCCATGTGAAGCTTTAAAAACTTTTGGTTTTCTAGTGACTTTGAAAATCAACATCACTTTCCAACCAATGTATGATGCATGATGCATTTCTTCTATTGGTACTTAATAATAGAATTTTTAAAACCAACATCAATTTCTAACCAATGTGGGATACATCTCTTCTATTGTTGAAAAATTAGTGTTTTTTGTGAAAGAAACTGTGTAACTTGAGGCACTAATTTCTTTACGTATCGTCGTTTGTTTGTTAACGAAGGTAATTGCGCAAATGTATTCTACTCGGTGAGAGCATCAAAATGATATATTTATTTGTCCAAATTGAGTTTTTGATAATAAGATATCAAGACTTAAAGTATAATACTTGTTAAAAAAATTAGTGTTTTTAAGTGAGATGTAATTGTGCAAATTTTTCTTTGTGAGGCATCGAAATGATATATTTATTTGTCAAATGTGTTCAAACTCTGTGAGAGCATCGAAATGATATATTTATTTGTCCAAATTGAGTTTTAGATGAATAAGATATCAAGAGTTAAAGTATAATACTTATTAAAAAATTAGTGTTTTTAGTAAAAGAAATTGTGCAACTTGAGGCACAAATTTCTTTACGTGTCATTTGTTTGTTGACAAAAGTAATTGTGTAAATGTGTTCTACTCGGCAAGAACATCGAAATGATATATTTATTTGTCCAAATCAAGTTTTGGATGAATAAGATATCAAAGCTTAAAATATGATGTTAAAAGTGAGTCATTAGAAGTAATATCTAACCTTGAAGAGTTTTATCCCATATTGGTTAGAAGTAATGTTAGTTGTAAAAGTTTTTAAATATAAGTCTTCTACTATTGACAATAGAAGAAGTTATATATACTAATACTAATACCCCTTATCATATTGATTGTTACTTGGTATTATTATTAGCAAATGGCTAGAAAGCCAAAGGTTTTTGAAACTTCCACTTAGAATGAAGATTTATCTAAAGGTGGTGAGGTGGCACAACCATAGTGCTCCTCACCAACTTTAAATATATATATATATTTGTACATGAGGTTGGAAGCCAAAAGAGACAAAATTCAAACAATTTTAAGAAGTTGGACAGTTGGAAAATTGAGAAGTCAATTAATGGAATCTTGAATAAATTTGTGACTAATCAACTTTGCATCAGTATATAATTGTTTTATTTTTTATAAATAATAAATGGTACATTAAATGTAATCTAGATATTTTAATTGTTTTATGATTGTTTTATTTGTTGAATGTAATATTGTGTATGTATGTAAATATGTTTAATTGAGGAAGGGGGTGGAGAGGTGCTCGAACATTTGGAAAATGACTTACGAAAAATGAATTTGTAAGTCATTTTCCTTAGGCAGAAGCGTATAACCCTCCTATTTATGGCAGTTTCCCACCTAACTAATTATCTAAAAATAGATCTTAATAAAATTATTATAATCAATAGCATTTAATAACAATTAATACCATATATATATATAAATACATTTCCTGAAACTCTTTATATTCTGTCAAGCTTCTAACATTTTTTTGCATTATGTTCCTTAATATTTCCCTCCCCTATATATATATATATATATATATATATATATATATATATATATATATACACGTATTACTTATTAGTAAACCTTCAAGAGTAGTCTCTAAAATTTTGAAAGATAAATCTAATTTAATCATTTTGATATTTTTCACATTACTTTTTATCAAAAATATTATGACGTTGATCATTGTTGATGTCGAGGTAAGTATAAAACTTATACTCCTACATATTCTGATTTTCTCTTTTATTAATTATATAATCTAAAAATATAACTTTTATTGTTGTGTTTTCAAAATGGTAAATAGATAAATTATTTGTTTATACTATATAACAAATGTTTCAGTGTTTGATAGTCATAGCAGATACATATATCACAACAAGCAACTACAAATTACAATTTATGCCTACAATTGATGTGATCTAAATTGGTGACAAAAACTTCCACAAAACAAATTTACAAATATTTTATGGTGATAAAATTAATTCACCATATTTGTTTATCAATTTCCATTTTTTGGTTGAAATACTTACAGCACAAATGGTGCAAATTTTAATACCGTTTTCGGTAAAAATAAAAAATAGTTTATAGTGGTAAGATTAATTAATCATATTTGTTTAGCAAATTTCAATTTTTTTTTGTTCGAGTACATCCAAAACAAATTGTGCAAAATTAGTTCATGTTTTTGGTAAACTACTTACTATATATTCGTGTGTATATATAGAGACACATAAATGACAAATAATTTTTGAAATAGCTACATAATGCTATAATATAAAATCATGTTTATTAATAAATTGAACATGCGAAATAAGAGATAACTATCCTGTTATGATTTCAAAGGTTGAAATATCGATGTATATTCATGCATCGTAATAATTAATAACATCTTTTACCGGCTATTTAGTAGATGTATATGTCAAATGATTCATATACAACACACAATGATTTACAAGTACCAAAATACATAATATCATTTTAATCATATTTCATTATATCCTGAACATTGATACACAAGGTGCAACAAGACAGTGCAAACACTAAAACAAACTTGCAAAATCACGAAAGGATTTAAGCAATTTTGATCTGTAAAAATTTAAAATAATTCGATTTTCATTTCATAATACATGTTCATCGATTTTCATTTCAAGATATGTGTTCATCTTCTAATTTTGTTTTTTCTATTTATTTTGTTTATATATAGTTTAATTTAAAAATATATATGTCATGCGTTTAACGCACGGGTGCAAAAACTAGTTATTAATAATCTAAGGTGATAACTAATGAATCAGTGTACAAAAAAAACTGGTGTTTGGGGAGTATGATTGAGAAACAATTACACTCATAGGACAATCAATCATTCCTTAAAGATATAGGAAGAAGTAAGGAATCACACAACAATGATTGTCTAAACAAGAACTTGTAAACACCCCAATTTCGTACCTCTGATATGTAACTCTGGCATGTGATATCAAGAACTGTTTAAATTTAACAAAATGTCAAGTTACAGGGTTAAAAATGCAAAAGGAAAAGTATGATGCATGAATAGTGAACTGCAGGGGGGGAAAGTGTCCAAAATTAAAGCTGGAATAGGAGCTTGGCGCCGTGCCCAAGGTGCTGTTTGGCCGTGCCAATGTCTTCAACAGTGCCCGATCAGTTAACGCATTGTACAAAATGTCAAGTGCGCGATACAAGCCGGTGAAGCACAAATCCAACTATAAATAGAGATCCCCGGCTACGCTTTGAAGAAAGAATTTTCGACGAAGGCTTGAAGCCTAGGAAAACTCTGTGTAAATTTTACGCAGCGTCCGATTCCCCTCTCATAAAGCCTCAAAACCCTGCCAAACCTCCTCCAAACACAAATCCAACCGATTAAAGTGATCCCTAGCCCTTTAGTTAGGTATCCACCTTGTTTCCCCCGGCCAAAAACCATAAAGTAAGTCGTTACTCTGCCCAAGTAAATAGGCTAAAATCACCCGAAATAAGCCGTTATTCCGCCCAACCAAAAAGGCCAAAACCACCGAAACTAAGCCGTCATTCTGCCCGAGTGAGTAAGCCAAAACTACCATATATAAGCCGTCACTCTGCCCAAATCATATCAGCAACAGCAATAAAAGTCTCCTTCTCCCGAGAAGGACAGAGCGAGCACACCACGCTCTAAAAGGTAATAGCCTTTAAGGGCGTTTTATTTATTTATTTATTTGTTTATTTATTATTTATAAAGTTGTTATTCAAATCCGGCGCAATGTAGTCAATATAAGCCGTTATGCTGCCCGGATTAGATTAGAAAATATTATGTAAAAGAGCCGTTATAATGGCCAAATATTTTTAAATACATTTGTAATTATTGTAAGGAAATGGCTGCAAGTCCGTAAATAATGTAGCCATGGATGTATTTGTTGTATTTTCCTGTCTTTTAATGCTTTATTTATTTGCTAAATAAATATAATAATAAGCATACTTTAGCCAAAAACTATTTTGAGACCGAAAGGGCGAATTGGGTGCCTAGCACCTTCCCAACTCGTAACTTAGCCTTCGAACCCGTTTTCTATCTCTGGTTTTATTTTTCTGGTTTTGCTTTATTTTTGCCCTAAAATAAAGATGACGACTCTAAAACTTTTTGGATCCAGTGGGGCCTCGCAACACTCCTTCTTTGCACTTTTCCGTTTTCCCCTAAAAAAGGGAAATGGAAATGGAAGGGTGATGTATTCTCATATTCTGGTATCCCCTAAACAAGGGATAACTTGATGCGGGAAACCCAAAGCTCTCATAGTGATCCGAAACGGGCCATAAGACTATTTTTAATAAAATCCATAGTGGGGGCGCTGCAATATCCTTTTTTGCACTTTTCGCTTTCCCCTAAAAAAGGGAAAATGAGAATGAAAAGGTAATGCATTCTCATATCCTGGTATCCCCTAAAAAAGAGATAACTTGATGCGGGAAACCACAAGTTCTCATATTTGATCAAAAATCCACTAAAGGCAACCGAGGCGCATTCCAACGCGCTATCATAGACAACACTCCTCTCGCACTTTTGATTTCGTCTTCCCCTAAACAAGGGAGGGTGGAACGAGAGCAGTGGTGTCCCGCATTCGCACGTATACGCACCCCTAACCAAGGGCACGCGGGCCGCGGGCGCAGTTCCCAGGAACCCACAGAACTATAAAAAGAATATGAATTTATGACTATTTAGTAGATGTTTATGGCTGAGGTACTTCAAGTGAGTAATCTGCTTGAAAGAGTATGAATGTTTCAGTGTCTTCAATCTTTGCTTCAATGCATTTATATAGAAGTCTTGAGTTCCAGTCCATGAGAAGCAAAGTTTGAATTTGAATTGTGTCAATATACAGAAGAATATCTCTTCATAAGATCACAGAGATATTGTGTGTGACATATAGGATTTTAAGATCTATCAAAGCACAACAAAGGTAAGTGTTAGTAAGAGATATGTTTAAACAGAAAAGGCAAGAGTATGGACACTTAATAAGATCAACAACTTCTACCTTGCTTGATGACATCATAGTGAAAGTTCAACGACTGACAGAGGACTATAGGTTATATGCACAAGCTTTTAGTTTAAAGGCCTAAATAGCAGTCTAATGGTTTTAAGCAAATTAAAACATGCATGTTTCAACAATAATCACAACATAAACGGATGAATGAAAGGAGATATATATTCATGTTCTTATGTTGATCTTAATATATGACAAACACCACCTCATTTTGTGAAGGATTTAATGACTTATGATGTAAACTCTCTTTTGATATTTCAAACTTTGCTCAAAGCTTTAAAAAAGAAAAGAAAAGTATCCACTACTTAAGAGGCAACGTACTAAAAGTTAACAATAAAATTAAATATTAGGTGTCGTTTAGTAGTTGAGATTAAGGTCGGATAAGATTAATAAGTTGAGTTGTCTGATGTTTGATACACAATAGATGATCTTGACTAATCACACAATTTATCCGGATAAAGTCATTATAACCTCACTAATTATACCGTAACGTAAAAATAAGGAAACTTTACCAAATCAAAAAACCATCGGAGCCACACCAAATTATAATATGACTTTGAAGTAATACATGTCTTTGACTTTGGCAGTAAACTTACAATATACCAAAGTCGAAAAACACACTAATAAATTGTTAACACTCCTATATTGCCAATGTATCACCTGCAACACGCAATATATAACAAAACAATATAAAACGATAAATTAGTATTTTGAGTATCCTCGGCTCAATGGAGTCTAACTCGAATATGTCTAGGGCTTATAATGCCTAGGCTCAGATCTCCACTGCCTATACACAAAGTCAGTCTAACCCAAGAGTTCACAACCGAAGGGACAATGTTACCAAGGATTTCACAACTATGGAGACAAGAACCAGCCTTCCAACAGAAACCCACAATACCCGAAATTACCCCCTCACAGAACACTCTATCTCAAAGCTTCAAACTCACCGTGTATGCCTTCCAAAACCCACGTCTCACAATAGGGAAAAGAGACGAAGAAGAGAGAACAGAGAATGAGAGATAGAATAGGTTGATATGAATTACCTGTGTGTTGCATCATTTGAAGGAGGCGGACAGAGGGAGTATATATAACAATCCAAGGCAATTAGTCAACCGAAGGAACAGCCTTGAAAAGAGGACACGGCTGACTGGAGGATTCAAGAAGGAAAAGAGCTCAAATTAAGGGAATCAAAGATTCCCCCAAAATAAACCAATCAGCCATAAAAAAGAGAGCACCAAAGTCAACGGATGGAGAGGGAGGCAAAATGGGTAAGGATTTGGGTTGCTGGATTATAAAGTGGGCTGCCCAATTTTGGGCCAAGCCAACACTTACAATCTCCACCTTGGAACAAGTATCGGGACCATCATATTGAACTCATGGACATAAGTGGGGAACATCATAGGCTATCCCGAACTTGATCCAACACAAAGAATGAACCAAGAACGGGAGACATATTTTCACAAAGAAAAACTTGTAAAAGGGACAAAACTCACTTTCCAAACACAAAATAAGGAAACATGGACACGAAACATGCATTCAATCACCGGTATCAAAATTCAAAATTTTCAAGCATGTTTGAAATTTTAACACAGGTAAGCATTTCGTATTCATATCCGCAGGATTATACTGAGATGGAATTTTTTCTAATAAAATAAAACCCTTTTCAATTAAATCTCTCAAGTAATGAAAACGAACATCGATATGTTTCGTTCTATCATGAAAAAACAGGGTTTTTGCAAAGTTGAATTCCTGACTGACTGTCAGAATAAACCACAACTTTTTCCTTTACAAAACCAATTTCAGTTATCAATCCTTTCAACCAAGTCACTTTTTAAAAGCTTTAGTTATAGCAACAAACTCAGACTCGGTAGTAGACAATGCAACAATGGGTTGTAATTGAGATTTCCAACTAACACATGAACCACACAAAGTGAACACATAAGAAGTAGTAGACTTCCTACTATCTCTATCATTAGCATAGTTAGAATCCACATAACCTTTCAATACAACACCTTCATTGCATTTGGAGAATTTCAAGCCATAATTCACAGAATAACCAAGATATTTGAGAAGCCATTTGACCGCTTTCCAATGAGGCATACCAGGGTTAGACATGTATCTACTCAAGCAACTAATAGCATAGGCTATATCAGGTCTAGTGCTAACCATAAGATACATAATGGAACCAATCGCATTAGAATAAGGCACTTTCTCCATTTGCTTTTTATCAAAATCAGTTTGGGGAGCCTGATTTTTACTAAGGATGAAATGTCCTCCTAGAGGCACATCTACAGGTTTAGCATCCTCCATCCTAAATTTACTCAAAATCTTTTGCATATAAGAAATTTGATAAAGAGAAATAGTGGAATTCTTTCTATCCCTAACAATGTTCATTCCCAAAATCTTTTTAGCATCTCCTAGATCTTTTATGTCAAAATTCGCACCAAGACAATTTTGCACATTTTCAATTGATTTAATACAAGGACTGATAATTAGCATATCATCAACATAAATCAATAGGAACACGAGAGCAGAAGAGTTGGCTTTAAAATACAAGCAATGATCATAAGAGCTACGAGTGAATTTTAAAGACAACATACACATATCAAACTTCTTGTTCCACATCCTAGGAGATTGTTTCAAGCCATACAAAGATTTTTTCAATAAACACACATAGTCGGGATTTCTCTTATCAACAAAACCTTCGGGTTGTCTCATGAAAAAAATTTCATCCAAGTCACCATGTAAAAACGTCGTTTTCACATCCATTTGTTTTAATTCCCAATTAAACTGAGCAACTAAAGCAAGCATGACTCTTACCGTAGTAAATTTGACAACCGGAGCAAAAATTTCTTTGTAATCTATCCCCTCCTTTTGAGTAAATCCTTTCGCAACCAACCGTGCTTTAAATCTAACACTCTCATTCTCAGTCTTAACCTTAAACAACCATTTGCAAGCAACAAGAGAACATGTTTTAGTTTTAGGGACCAAGGTCCATGTTTGGTTAACATGCAACGAGTTCATTTCATCTTTCATAGCATTCAACCACTTAGCAGAATGAGAAGACTTTAAAGCATCATGGTAAGATTTAGGTTCATCACAATTGTCAAGAGAATCAAACACACTAAACACAAAAGATGTCATATGAAAATCATTAAGTCTAGATGGTATCCTAACTTCCCGTCTAGGTCGGTCCCTAGCAAGTTGGTAGTCATCTAGAGTTTCTATATTCGGGACATGCTCATCCTCTACATTTTCATCATCTTCATTATGTTCAATTTCAACATTCTCATGATCAATTTCCACATCTTCGATTGGCACATCATCAATAACATGGGGTTGCTCCACCGCAATTGGAGCCAGGGGAGGGGGAACATCATTAACAGGTATAGGTTGAGCAGGAATCAAGCAAGGAAATTCAAGTTCATTGAAGACAACATCCTTACTAATTATGGTATTAAAACCATTTTCTTCTTTTAACCAAAGTCGATACCCCTTCACATCCTCCGGGTACCCTAAAAACACACACCTAGCAGCCCTAGGTTCAAGTTTGTCATGTCGTTGATGTGCATAAGCCACACAACCGAACACCCTCATATGCGAGAGATCTACCCCTAACCATATTAACCTCACTCATACTAGACTTCCCTTTATTGACCTTTAAATCTAACTCCTTACTCTTCAACCCATTAATCACCGTATCAAGTTTAACTTGGTCTCTACCATATTTGATCGCAGACTTAACATCATAGTAAGATTCAGGTATAACATTTAATAGGACAATAGAAGTATAGTTATCTATGTGCTCATCACCTGTTTGCTTTATTTCTTGAACTAATTTGGTAAAAGCATCAACATTATCTTCGATATCCTTATTGAGGTCTAATTTAAAACTAAAGAATTTTTCTAAAAGATATGTCTTATTAGGCAAATTCTTCTCAAAGTAAATTTCCTCAAGTTTATCACAAAGATTTTTAGCATGTGATTGTTTACCACACTTACAAATAACAGATTCAGTCAAGTTCAAAATAATAGACGAGTAAGCACATTCATCAATTTCAAGTATAGCATCTTCAGATGCATCCTTTGTGAATTTTTGAGTTATAGCAGAAAAACATTTTTCTTTTATCAAAATTCCTTTCATCTTTTGTTGCCAAATTGAAAAATTAGATTTTCCATTAAACGGTTCCAAAGTGTAAGTAGACATAGTCAAAAAAATTACAATTTAACGTTTATGAGAAAAATCACCGATTTTAATTTCGCATGCAACAAAGATAAGCAAAGAGCAAAAAAAATATCCGGAAGCAAAAATAATAGAGCAAACAAGAAACACAATTAATAGGCGAATAAATAAATACCAAAGTCACAACCCAAATTTGGAATGAATAAAGGCTCCAAAAATTTGATTCAATCCACCTACGCTCTGATACCACTGTAATGTAAAAATAAGGATACTTTACCGAATCAAAAAACCACCGGAGCCAGACCAAATTATAATATGACTTTGAAGTAATACACGTCTTTGACTTTGGCAGTAAACTTAAAGTCGAAAGACACACTAATAAATCGTTAACACTCCTATATTGCCAATGTATCTCTTGCAACACGCAATATAAAACAAAGAAATATAAAACGATAAATTAGTATTTTGAGTATCTTTGGCTCAATGAAGCCTAACTCAAATATGTCTAGGGCTTATAATGCCTAGGCTCAAATCCTCACTGCATATACACAAAGTATAGCAGTCCAACCCAAGAGTTCACAACCGAAGGGACAATGTTACCAAGGATTTCACAACTATAGAGACAAGAACCAACCTTCCAATAGAAACCCACAATACCCGAAATTACCCCCTCACAGAACACTCTATCTCAAAGCTTCAAACTCACCGTGTATCACTTCCAAAACCCACGTCTCACAATAGGGAGAAGAGACGAAGAAGAGAGAGCTGAGAATGAGAGATAGAATAAGTTGATATGAATTACCTGTATGTTGCACCGTTTGAAGGAGGCGAACAAAGAGAGTATATATAACAATCCAAGGCAATCAGTCAACGGAAGGAATAGCCTTGAAAAGAGGGCACGGCTGACTGGAGGATTCAAGAAGGAAAAGAGCTCAAATTAAGGGAATCAAAGATTCCCCCAAAATAAAACAATCAGCCATAAAAAAGAGAGCACCAAAGTCAACGGATGGAGAGGGAGGAAAAATGGGTAAGGGTTTGGCTTGTTGGATTATAAAGCGGGCTGCCCAATTTTGGGCCAAGCCAACACTTACATATACCAAGGGGGAAGGTAATATTATTAGCGCCCTCGTTAAAAAAAATTTAGAACTAAGATTGTTAATCTCAAAACTACTCTCGATATGTAAGTTTGGATTAATAACGAGTGTGCTAATTGTACCGGGAGTAATATTGTTTAAAGGTGTATATATATATATATATATATATATATATATATATATATATATATATATATATATATATATATATATATATATATATATATATGTGTGTGTGTGTGTGTGTGTAATCAACTAATTGGTGTATATAGATAATGCGTATGGGGCAGCCAATGTGTTTGAAGAGAAGGGCACAGGCTCCACCAAGAGGACATACGGCTGGAAGGGGACAATTAGGAAGAATATGGGTACATGGTTCAATTCAGAAATAACTAAAGACACTCAATACAAAGGATTGAGCCGAGGTGACAATACAAAGTGGACTCTACAAGGTTGTGATGGGGTAGCATTGGAGGATTCGGTGGACAAAGCCATGGAAGCTTTTCAAGGACAAGACAAGGAGTGGTTGTTAGCATGGGAGAGATTGCAAAGGATTACACGCGGGCTGCATGGATTCGTCGGGGTGACTTGTATCATGTGGAGTGGCTAAAGTTGGCGCATGCAAAGAAGGGAGAGCAGCCGAGTTTTCCAAGTGGACGGCTCGATGGAAGTGAGAAGTGGCTAGTAGTTAGTTGTTTTAGGCAACTTTCTTTTAATTAGTGTAATTCGCTTTAGGGAGTTTTCTTTTAAGTTGTTTAATTCATTTGATTGCTTTATCTTAAGTTTGTTTTAATAGTTTATTTAGGAAAGGAATGTTAGTCCTTGTAGGTTAGTAAGTCTAAGAGTTTTAGGGTTGTCCATTGTAATCCTTTTTAAGGGTAATTTTTATGCAATAAACGGTAGATCATATTTTCGACTAAAGAAGCTTTTTCAAGAACAAGGTATGTTCTTCTCTCGATCCCTTCTACCAAGGTGAGTGAAGCCTAGGAAAAATCGATCAAACAAAATTATTTACATTAGTGAAGTCTAATTGGTGAATCCACAATATATCCTTATTTTGCATTTTGTTTTGTTTTGAAGTATTGTGGACTGCCGACTTTAGGCAGTTAGAACTGTTCAATCTTTTCCTTTTAATTGTGAGGATTGAAGGTGAGATTGTACGGCTAGGGTTTGGTTAAAGATTGTTAGGAACTCTTCTAAATCAGCTAGGGTTTTGTGAGGGATTGGGAATTGTTTCACAAGGGAGCTCGAATAATATTGGGGTTGTTTAGTTCTTCGGGAAGCTTGTTGATTCAAGCTTTATCTCACGCATCAATAGATTTAAAGTGTTAACTCATCTGCATAAAATTCCGTTGAAGTTTGAGTATGAGCTTCGTGATTGTGGCTCTCTTCTTGGTTCGTATTCTATCCATCATGTGTTTCGCGAGCAGAATTGTGTTGCTGATAGGCTTGCTGCAGCTGCTCATGTTCACAAAGGATTTCAGAGTTTTAGTAACACGGTTGATCTTCCTCGTGAAGCCCGGCAAGCTTTCATTCATGATCGTTTAGGTCTTCACAATTTCAGAAAATGTACTTAGTTTCCTTGTTGCTTTGTGTTAGAGGTCAGGCTCCTTTGTCCGCCCGTCTGTGGGTTTGGCCGGTTGTCCCCCTCCTTGTACTCTTTTGCTTTTATTTTTATAAATTTTGCAGGGTGCCACCCCTGTTTCTAAAAAAAAAAAAGATTTAAAAGGGAATTTTTTTTAAAAATAGATTTCTAAAGAACTGAAGTCAACCAATGCAAAACCCGCATTTCAGGCCAAGGAATAACTTATCATAGATCAATGATACTATTGTGCATAGTGGAAACAATTGACAAACAATTACAGAGTAATACAAGATAAGTTGAAAGAGAAGAAAGAGAGAGAGATTTTGGTTAACGACTTTCGAAATTTTATTATTGTTAATATTGTACAAGTTCTAGATTTATAATTATATATAAAGATACAATATCATACATTAAACCGACTTAAATAAGAAAACATGAAAACCAGTTTGTCGCACACACCGATGCAGTCGCTTCACTCCACGTGACGTAACTGCCTTGTCTCAATGTGGTTGCTTCCTCCTCGAAAGATTTAATTGAGTTATACCGTTCACAAGATACAATTATTGGTGTACATAGATTTAAAATGGAATTTATTAAATAGATTTCTAATGAACTGAAGTCAACCAATGCAAAATCTTCATTTATGGTCAAGGAATAGCTTATCATGGATCAATCATACAATTATTAATTATTGAGGGAGTATTATATATGTTTAGAATATTATAACAATAACGTACAATTCATCATTCAAGAGATCTCACATTTTCCAAGGTATAAGAGCACCTCCAATAGGAGGTTTATAAAAATTGATAAAGCTTTTTGAAAAGCTTTGAACCAGTGGAGTGCTCCACATCAACAAAGCAATTTTGCAAAAGGTTATTGCCTATGGACCGATTTTGAGTTGCTTGGTCAGCAAAAGGTACTGCAATTTTGCAGTGTATTGTCGGCAGCTTTAATTAGCAACGGTAGGTTTTTTTAGAAAAAAATTATACAACCGAATAATTAAATCTACAACGGTAAAAAAGTAACGTTAATAAAAAAAATTCTATAAATTGATTTTCAAAATTTTTTTTTTCACAAATTCATCTATCCTTTTTCATTCTCTACACTTTCTCATTCTCTACACAAATTCTTATTTACACTTCTTTTGTTATGGATAACAATTTTTTTACAAATTTATTGAACTATAATGTCGACGATTCTGCGAATGTCGAAACTACTCGAATTTTTCAGCTCCGTCGAATATTCAAGGTCCGCTAAATATTCGAAGCCACGAATTTTCAAGTTCCACCATATTTTCAAGTTCCGCCAAATTTTCAAGTTCCGTCAAATTTTCAAGCTCCGCCAAATTTTCAAGTTCCGCCAAATTTTTCTTATCCAAATTATCAAGGTATTTCAAGTGTTCCAAATTTTCCTTATCCAAATTATCAATTTCCTATGTATTCGCAATATTTTAATTCAACTATGGCAAACCAATGTACACCCGGTATTGGAAATCCAACAACACCAACTCATACAAGAAGGGATAGTGTCGGTGAGTCTGCAATTCCACCATTTTCCACCCAAGAGGGGTTGGAAACCATTGTTCTTGATAATGAAGAAGACAACCAAACAAAAGACAAGCAAAAAACAAAGTGGAGCATTGATGAAGATAAAATGCTTGTAAGTGCTTGGCTCGTTATTTCAACAGATAAGCGTGAAAGGAAACTCTCAAAATGATAAGGAGTTTTGGAAACGAATCACCGAGTACTACAACAACAACCGAAAGGCGGAATTCAAAGAAAGTCGAAGCGTCTTGAAGTCGCATTGGTACGCAATTTGTCCACGTGTTAATGAATTTAATCAATTTTTCATCAAGTTAGAGATCAACATCGTAGTGGGTGGTCCGGCGACCAAGTGAAGGAAGCGCACGTGGTCTTTATCACTCTATACGTAAAAAACATTTCAAATATGAGCATGTGTGGCTAATGGTGAAAGATGAGCCAAAGTGGAAAGGTGGAAAATCTAGTGAGCAGTCTCTAAAAGGACAAAGATATCGAATCGGGAACATTCACTTCATCATCCGATGCACATACGAGCATCAACATCGAAGATAATGAAGTCGAAGTCCGCCCGATTGGTCAAAAGCGGCAAAGAGGAAAGGGAAAGCAAAAATCGCCGAGAAAAATGAAGTCAAAAGTGTCGATTTATGGGATAAGCATCGTGAAATTGAAGAAAGAAAGATTTTAGCACTCGAGGGAGTGACAACTGCATTGAATTATGAAATTCTCTTTAAGGATACTAGTGGCATGACGAATGAGCAACTAAAAATGCATCAACACATTTGTGACTCGATCAAGGCCAAATATAATATTCCCTAATTTATGTTTTGTAATTTTAATTTATAAAGTTTCTAATTATTGTATTCCCTAATTTATGTTTTGTAATTTTAATTTATGAAGTTTCTAAGTTTATGTAATATTTTAATTAATGTATTTTTTTTCTTCATGTAACTCATGTGTAATATTTTATGTTATGTAATTTTTAATTGTGTGAAGGAAACTAGTCATTACAAAAACTTGTCGTTGTAAAAACTAGTCGTTTCAAAAACTAGCCGTTGTAAAACTAGCCGTTGCAAAAACTAGCCGTTGTAAAAACTAGCGTTGCAAAAACTAGCCGTTGTAAACACTAGTCGTTATAAGAGGTCTATATATAAGAGGCTTGAGACTCTATATTTTCTCCAACCACAACCTCTTACACATATACCTACAGATACACCAATTTCCACACTAAAAAATGTCTCAAGATCCCAATCACTCCTATAAAAATACACTTCTACAATTCGTGCACGATGAATTGACTGACGATTCAAGTGAAAAAATGATGATGATGATTATGGAAATGAAAATGAAGGAAGAAGAAGCATAAGCCTCCCACGATCAGAACGCAATGAAAGTACATAAATCGAGAACGTGAAGTCGACATGAAAGACTTTTCAACGACTATTTCTCCAATGAGCCGGTTTACACGGATCAAATTTTCGGAGAAGAAGGTATCGAATGAGTAAGGAGTTATTTCTTCGAATTGTAGAAGCTCTTTCAAATCATACGAGTATTTTCGGATGAGGGTTGACGCAACCCAGAAAGGGACTTTCCCCTTGCAAAAATGCACCTGCCGTTATTCGTCGGCTTGGCATATGGCACACCCGCCGATCATTATGACGAGTATGTATGAATTGGTGAAACCACTGCAATCGATTGTCTAATGAAATTTTGTCGATCTGTGATTGAGGTATTTGGAAGCATATACTTGAGAAGACCCAATGCTCACGACATCCAACGCTTACTTCAACTACATTCTGAGGTCCATGGTTTTCCTGGTATGTTAGGAAGCATTGACTGCATGCATTGGCCATGGAAAAATTGTCCAGTTGCATGGAAAGGTCAATTTACCCGAGGAGATCAAGGGTTCCAACAATAATGCTAGAAGCGGTCGCTCTCAAGACCTTTGGATATGGCATGCATTCTTCGGCGTTGCAGGTTCTAACAATGATATTAATGTACTCAACCAATCTCCATTGTTCAACGATGTATTGAAAGGACACTCTCCTCAAGTTCAGTTTACGGTAAATGGCACACAATACACGAAAGGATATTATCTAGCAGATGGTATCTACCCGGAGTGGGCTTCATTTGTCAAAAGTTTTACATATCCAAAAGATCCTAAAAGGATAAAGTTCAAACAAATGCAAGAGGCTGCAAGAAAGGGCGTTGAGCGGCGTTGAGTCCTCCAGCCTCGTTGGGCAATAGTGCGAGGTGCGGCTCGATTTTGGCACAAGGAGGCTTTGAAAGATATAATGTACGCGTGCATCATATTACACAATATGATTGTGGAAAATGAAGGTAATGCAATAAGTAACTGGAGCGATGAAGAAGTAGATCCACCGGTAACCGCATCACAAGGATTTATTCAAGAATTTCAACAATACCTCCAAAGGCATGCAGAACTACGTGATCGGGAAGTACATCAAAAACTTCGATCTGATTTGGTCGAACATATTTGGGAACGCTTTGGAGACAGCAACAATGAAAATTAAGTTGTAACGGTTGGATATTTTTTATTAGTATTTAATTACTTTGTTTTCTCATTGTATTATGCAACTTTAATTATAATTTGTATGATTTTATGTTGGTTTATTTCAATAAAATCTATATTATTACATCGGTATTTTGAATTACTAATAAATATTTATGAATAAAAATATTTTTTTCAAAGATAAAATTTAAAAATATATAAATTATTTTTTAGACGTATTATATTTGTTCTATAAATATTTATGTTTTAAAACTATATATTTATTTTTGAAAATAAATGTATATTGGGAAAGAATAAAATATTTAGTTGTGGGTCCATGCTATAAAGCTTTTATGGGTTTATGTATAGTGGAGAATAGGTTTATTGAGAAAAGGTTTATAAGCTGATGACATGGCATGACGTGGCAGTGGGAATAAACCTTTTCACAGGTCCATGACTGTGGATGCCCTAAGTGAGATGAAATTACTTTTTTCAATTGTATAACAAAATAATAGTATCACGAACATAAAGTAATTGGTTTGGGTTGAAGAGCGGACCATACGCAACGATTCGAGCCCGAGAGCCTGGTCCGCTATATGTAATTCACACATTGATTCACTGAACACACAGCACCTTGGGTCATCAGGCCCACCACAAGCCAACCCAAAAATCCATAGATAATGTTGGTGTAACGTCCTAAATTTGGTACCGATATCGCGATCCCATAATTTGGCCACGTCACTAACTATCATAACCTAATTCATAAATGTTCCAATCTCATAATGATTAAATCCTAAACATCATTGATTAAAGTAAAAAATAACCCAAAATAATTAAATACAAAATCTATCTAATACTTGACATGAGTCCATAATTAATTTAAAGTACTGTCGAATAATTCAATAAGGAAGATTAAATCTAAAATTCTCGGAAACCATCATCTTGGTCTACCCAAACCAAAATCCTCTAATAAATCTTACTCATTACCTGAGAAAGAAGAGTATGAAGGGGTGAGTGAACAATGCTCAGTAAGTTCATATACAACCCATCGAGTTACTAAGGAAGAGTTGACTAGAAATAAATCAGAGATGAATATATATATATATAATTTTTTTATATTTTTTTTGAATAGTCAAAATTCATAAACTAGAAATCGATAAGCGGAAGCAATTATCAAATTTCGATTTAAGAGAATAAGAATCCAAATGAAAATAAACGTTCAAAGGTGACTCGAGTAATCAACTGTCACCAACCATCCCATACCAATTAACGACAATTAACTACTCACAGAATCTCATGATCACATAAGTAAATTCATAAATCATAGTTCATAGTTCATAGATCATAGTTCACAGATCGTAATTCATAGATCATTGGTATATCCGGATAACCACGCCACGGGCCAAGTGGCGTTCATAAGCATCATAAATCATAGTTTCATAATTCAGTGTCATAAATTCAACTTAGGGATCATGGTAGAATTTCAAGTAATCAAATAATTTTACAAAATCAGGCATCGCCAAAAATCGTACTTTTCATATCAAAAGTATCTCACATGAAATTCAATAATTATGTGAGAATAGACAGATGATCAAATTATGAGTTCGAAGGAAGTGTAAGCGACGGAGTTCGAATTCAAATGCCGATTTAAAGTCGGCGTACGTTTCAAGAAGCATTGATATCAAGGAAATAATGAGAACCTAACAAACGGTAAATAAAAGATTGGAAACCTAAAAGAGGTATAATCTCTTACATCGAAATGCTTAGCGAAAGAAATATCTGCAACACGTACGTTCGTCCTAACCTTGCTTATCTAATTCTATAATCAAATATACAAAAATTACTAAACTATAATTGTATCAACTAATCCTATTGATTTTTATAATATTAATTAAAGTGATAATTTACTAAATACTTTATTGTTGTTATTATTATTATTATTATTATTATTCAACTACACACATGGTACACACACACATGCACTTTCACTATTATTATTATTATTATTATTATTATTATTATTATTATTATTATTATTATTATTATTATTATTATTATTATTATTATTATTATTATTATTATTATTATTATTATTATTATTATTATTATTATTATTATTATTATTATTATTATTATTATTATTCTACACACACGGTACACACGCACGCACAGTACACTGATACACATATACTTTCATTAGTTTAGTCACTAGTTTAGTTTATTTTTTTTTAATTGCCATCATTCATGCCATTAAAACTTCTTGTACACACACACTGTCCACACTACTGGCACACACACAAGGAATAGTGCACACACACATTCATCTTTGATATATATATATATATAATATACATTATCTCTATGAAGGTTTCATACTGTGTAGTCAAAACTGTTTAGAAGGGAAGACGGAAAAACCAAAATTTTACCTTAGTTGCCGCCGCCGGCTCCTTCTCTCTCTCTGCCTTTTTTTTTTTTTTTCTGTTAACAGGTAAAGGGTTTTCTCATTCTTTAAACATTTATTTATACAAAAACCGTATTAGGTTTCCTTACCCTAACATTAAATGGATCAATACCAATCTTTAATTGAGTAATATTATTAGGGAATTGTAATTAAGTCTAGTCACAAGTGGGCCAAGCCCAAACCAATTTAATTAGTTACTTAATAGGTTCAAACCATTAATTTAACTCAAATAATTATAACATTAATTATATAGGTCCAAAACAATTATAGTTTAATTAACAAAAATTAATATTTTAGCTGATATTATCGAGGTATTACACTCTCACCCCCTTAAAAGAAGTTTAGTCCCTAAACTTAACGTACCTATTCAATCGAAGATGTTTGGATGTCTTTCTCGCATATTTTCCTCTAATTCTCAAGTAACCTCTCTCTCAGTGTGATTAGTCCACTATACCTTCACGTACGGAATGGTACGTCGCCTCAATACTTGATCCTTCCAGTCCACTATACGAACTTGTGGCACCCTAGACATTCATTGCTTGCCTTCATGCATTCATATTGCTTGTGAGCATGTTTACTTAGTCTAAATATGTTTTAGAATCATTTATAAGTCATTCATAATACTCTTAACATGCTTAGAAACTTGTTTGCATGCTTGTTAAATCGTCGATTGAATCACTCGTTTAGTTCTCCTTCTTTCCCTCCTTCGTTCGGATTGTTCGGGTGTGTTTGAGGGTGTTTATGGTGAGTTTTAGACTCATTTTTATTGAGGTTTAAAGCCTCATTGATTTGACTAAGCGTTTGGGGGTCTTTTAGGTTGTTTTTCAAGCCATTTTGGTTCTGTCGGGCTTGCGGTCGCAAGGTGAAATGGTCTTGCCATCGCAAGGTCTCCAGAAATTTGGGCATTGGTTTTTGCTGAGGGATGCAGCCGCATGCTAGGGACCATGCGACCGCATGGTCCCTCGATGCTGTTTTCCCCTGTTTTGATGTATCTTGCAATTGTGCTTTCAAACCCCTATCAAAACCCTTCCTAAACCTCACCTAAACCTCCCTAACCCTTCATTACTTATAACCTAACCTTATTAACTTGTTTTAAGAGTGTTTAAGTGAGTGTATTAGTTGGATTATTAAGCCCCAAATCAGATTTCTAAGTGACGACATGATAGTGACACTTGTCCCACTAACTTTTCCTACCCTTAAACACCACAAATCAGATGTTTGGCCTCATTTTCCCTCCCTCACTCTCCAAAAACGGGATTCCTCCTCCCTAAGGTTCCTCCATGAGTTCTTGAAGCTTCCCCCTTGGTCGTCCATGGTTCCTTCCTCCATTGCTCAAATAAACTCCATAGAAGTGAAGAGCTTGAAGAGTAGAGCATTTCCAACCGATTAATCTTTCCATTTGGTTTCTTATGTGAAGTTTACAAGTAAGTTACTCTTCTTCTTCTTTGTTTTGTACTCATTGATCCTAAGGAAAGCAAAACCTATAGTTTTTGAGGTCAATGAGTACACACACTTGCTTTGTATGCCTTCATCTTGTGATTTTTACATATGAACTTATTAGGAGCATGTGTAAGATGATTCTATGACTATTGAAGCATGTTATTACCCTTCATCTTGTATAACTAGGATTGTGAGCATGCTAGAAGTTATGCCTACATGTTTATTAGAAATGGTGTTAAGTGAAAGTACCCTATATGTGGCTTACTTGGTAAAATGGTGAATTGTTTTGTATAATGGCTTGTGAATGAACTCTATATTGTAGGGGGATCACATTGTAATATCTTTGTACACTCATAACCTAGTTTGACTTAGTAATGAACTTAGGTTGATTTGGGAAGCACATAGCTTCAAGTCCCCAAAATTGGGTATGTGTAGTAAAGACTCAACGGAGTCGACTCTAGGGAAGTTTGGAACATGTTGAACACTACTTTTAATCCCTACGAAGTTTGGACACCGTTTGGTCGGGTTTACTCAATTATAAGTTGAGTTTAGTTATATGCAATTGAGTTCGTTGTGATTATTTGGTTATGAGCAATTAATTGCCTTGACATGATTTATAGTAGAGATGAATACCCTACTTGGTCAGTCGAGTTCGCTCTTGTCAAATTCGATCCTTATTTGGTCTTGACGAGTAAATATCTACTTGTGCATTGCATTAAGTCCAACTGGCATTATTTGGTTTGATTTTTATGTCAGGGTAGGACGATGCATCGCCTTCACGAATCATAAGATTCGTGCTCGCTATGGATCGCCGTACCTGGGACCTCACACACACCTCCACTGTAGGCCGCAGTGGGGAAGTAGCCCCTTTGCCGTATCAATACGTGAGTCACAGGCTACTATTATCCGGCGGAGTTCGGTGTATTGATGCGAAGTCACGAGCATCGTAGTCACGATATTGGGTTAACAAACTTTATTGCAGGAGCTACGTAGCAGCCGGGCCTATATCATATCCTACTTGTATGATATATTTCCTGCACTTACGTGAATAATGTGCTAAGTGTTATATGATGGACATGTACTATAATTGTGATAAATGTTATGCTATGAAATGAACATGCTTTTAGTAACTTACTAAGTCTTTGTGACTTACCCTATTTGTTTGTTTTGTTTTCCTTAGATCCGAGCCAAGGAGAAGGTCCTCGTTAGATTCGTCGTGCCCGAGCTAGTTAGCCGTAAGCTTGGAGGTTGCTCTTTTGAGACTTGTGTAGTTAGTCTTTTATTTTGGCAAGGACGATGGGAAGCAAGTCACTTAGACTTGACTTGGGTTTTATGTTGTTGTATAACTTGAATATTCTAGACTTATAATCTTTTGTACGCCGACTTCTATGTCGAGCTTGTTTATATGTTATGTTCATCACAGCTTCTTCCGCTTAATACTCTTTTATAGTATTATTGTTGTTGTTGTCTCTGACATGTTGTGGCCGTTGAGGTTATTATATGCATGTGTTATAATTGTAGGAGTAGTTGTTGGGTTACGGCTGTAACGTTGCCGATGACTTGTTTACTTTTTGTTATTTTCCGACCAAGTGTAGCCGAGTTGTTAATTATATGCGATGTTGTGCCATGTGAAATTTTATATTCCTACTTGTGCATGCCTACTTGTGTTTATTTGGGCGGTTCGACTTGGGATTCCGCATTGGAATCCGGGTCGGGGTGCCACAGTTGGTATCAGAGTTATAGGTTAACTATCGGTCAGGATAGGTTCCATGGCCTAGATGGGTTGGTTATTTGTGTGTTGATTCTAACGTCGAGTGAATTCTTGTAGGGGTTCGATAGAGAATCCTAGGGATGGTAATGGTTGTGGTAGAGGTAGAATACCATCTCCTCCAAGTCGAAAATTTATCTGAGCTCCCATCTCTACACCTTCCCAAATTTTCATTAACCCTGGATCAACTCTCTGAGCCGTTTTTATCTTTTCTAGTAACAACGATTGAAGACTCAAACGAGCCAAATAACCTTTTCCTCCTCTTACGTGCACTTCTAGGCCCAAATTCTTGATCTCTTCGAGAAGTCTCTTCTCCTTTGTCAGCATCATTGCTAATGTTCCCCTACTTTTGCGACTCAAGGCATCAGCCACTACATTGGCCTTGCCTGGGTGATATAAAATGGTGCAGTCGTAATCCTTTAACAACTCTAACCACCTTCTCTGTCTCATGTTCAATTCTTTATGGGTAAAAATGTATTTCAGGCTCTTGTGATCTAAGTAAATCTCGCATGTCACCCCATATAAGTAGTGTCTCCAAATCTTCAGCGCGAACACCACTGCGGCCAACTCTAAATCGTGGGTCGGGTAATTCTTCTCAAAGTTCTTCAACTATTGTGATGCATAAGCAATCACCTTCCCATCTTGCATCAGAACGCACCCCAGGCCCTTCAAAGAAGCGTCGCTATAGATCACAAACCCGTCCGTGCCCGACGGTAAGGTAAGGATTGGCGTTGAAACCAATCTTTTCTTCAATTCATTAAAGCTGGACTCATAGTCCTCTGTCCACACAAATTTCATGTTCTTCTGAGTCAGCTTGGTCAAAGGTGTCATGATCTTTGAGAATCCTTCAACAAAGCGACGATAATATCCTGCTAAACCCAAGAAGCTTCGCAATTCTGTCGTAGTCGTCGGCCTTTCCCAACTCACAATAGCTTCAATCTTGGCTGGATCGACTGAAATTCCATCCTTGGACACAACATGTCCCAAGAAGGCTACTTCCTCCATCCAAAATTCACATTTCTTAAACTTGGCATACAACTTCTCCTCTCTTAATATTTGCAGCACTGACCTCAAGTATTGCTCGTGTTCTTCCCGGGTCTTCGAATAGATCAAGATATCGTCAATAAATACGATCACACACCGGTCGAGGAACTTCTGGAAAACCTTATTCATGAGATCCATGAAGGCAGCTGGGGCATTTGTAAGTCCAAACGGCATCACCAAGAATTCATAATGCCCATAGCCAGATCGGAAAGTGGTCTTCAAAATATCCTCCTTCAATTCTTAACTCTCAACTAGTGGTACCCCGAGCGAAGATCAATTTTTGAAAAGTAACACACCCCTTGTAATTGATCAAACAAGTCGTCAATCCTAGGCAATGGGTACTTATTCCTTATTGTGATCCGATTGAACTCATGGTAATCGATGCACATTCTCATACTCCCATCCTTATTTTTCACGAATAATACCGAAGCGCCCCAAGGTGAAACACTTGGTCTAATCAAATCTTTATCCAACAATTCCTGTAATTGTTCTTTTAACTCTTTAAGTTCTCTGGTGCCATTCTATATGGTGCTTTAGAAATCCCGTCCCGTGCTAAATCGATTCCAAACTCTACCTCCCGTTCAGGTGGAAGACCAGGCAAATCCTCCGGAAAACACATCCTCAAACTCCTTAACCACGGATAGGTACTCCAACTTAACCCCTTCCTTTCGATTAACGATAATGGAGGCTAAATAGCCTCGGCAACCCTTCCTTAACAACCTTCTCGCCTTCAAGGAAGAAATAATACAAGATGGAACTACTAGTTTAGACCCCTTAAAGCGAAATTCTGCCCCACTCGGTATGCAAAATATGACTTCCTTCTCAAAACAATCTACCTTAGCGTGAAACGCCGCTAGCCAATCCATGCCTAATATTAGATCAAAGTCTTGGATATCTAAAGGTAGCAAATCAATAGGCATTTCTCTATCCTCCAGTTTCAAAGGGCATGACTTATACACTGTGGTTACGGGAATGGATTCTTTAGTAGGCGTGTCTATAACTAGGTCAACTTCCAGACTTTGAGAACACAATTTCATACGATGTGCGAGTGTGGTACGTATAATTGAGTGTGTGGCACCAGGATCAATCAATGCATATACGTCACGAGAGTAAAGCTGGACGGTACCTGCCACCACGTCATTTGTAGCCCTTGCATCTCTAGTTGTCATTGCAAATATCCTTCCATGTCCTCTCGGTTTGTTCTTATCTTCCCCTCCTGCTCCTTGATTAGCACCACCCTTCGGTGGTTCTGGGCAGTCCCTGGCCTTATGTCCCACCTTGCTGCAATTGAAACAAGCTCCCTTTGTCCAAAAGCATGCTTCAGTCTTGTGGTTCTTCCCACACCTACCGCAAGTCTGATTGGTATTCTGATTTGCACCCCTCTCCTAATTATGCCATTGATTCTGATTTCTTCCCTGGTTCTGATTACGCCACTGGTTCTGCTGATGACCTTGGTTCTGATTTCGCCACTAATTCTGCTGATGGCCATGATTATAATTCCGACTTGGCTGGTTGGTCCCTCTGTTATCATTGTTCTCTGTATTCCTTCTTTTATAGCCATTCCCCTCCTGATGCTTACCATGATTCCGGTCGAAACTATCTTCAGGACCCCTCTTTCTCTCATCCTTCTTCCTTTGGTACTCGGCAGACTCCAGCTCCATCACACGAGTTCTGTCCAGCACGTCAGCATAGGTTGGCAATTGAAGAGGAGTCAACCTATAGCTAATCCGGCTATTTAGACCTCTCTCAAACTTCCTGGCTTTCTGACCTTCGTCAGCAAAAAGAGCATGGGCAAATTTCGACAGCTCGATGAATTTTGCGTTGTACTCGTCAACCGTCATTTTCCCTTGCTCGAGGTTAAGAAATTCCACTAGCTTCATGTCTTTCATGCTTGGTGGAAAATACTTCTTGTTGAACGCCTCCACGAATATGTCCCAAGTAATCACTTCAACACCCCGAGACTCTAGTGTAGTCTTCTCGGAATCCCACCACTGACAGCTTCTCCCTGCAGCATAAAGGTTGCTAGTTTCACTTGTTGTTCGCTGGAGCATGTCATTGTCTCAAGGATCTTCCTCATGTGATGCAACCACTCATCAGGTTTCTCCGTGCCGGTGCCCCTGTAAACGTTTTTGGGTTTCGTTTCTGGAAACTTTCTAACGGGTCCTTGACTATAGGACCACTTCGGGTGCATTGCCATTGTCGTTCACATTTGGTGGGGGCACACCATTTTCACTTACAATTCCAGAAGTAGAGTCTTCCATGACTCTACCAGCTCTAGTACCCCTTCCACGTCCACGAGTTCCAGTGCGTCCTCCACGTGCCATTTGGTACTGAGATATAAATGACATGGTGTCAAATAGTGTCTAAAATTCTACCACACTGAAATTGGTTTTCGTTATTCAGTATGATGTAAATGGGAACAACTTACATAATTGTTACATAGCATCTTTACATTCAAAACTTATCTTATGATCTTATGCACTCAAAACATGCATCAATACAGATATAGTTGTAAGGAATATTGTCGAACGTTCAAATAAATCCTCAAAATTAATTAAAAAAAATTCCAACATCTCAAAATTTGGGTACATTTAGAGTATCTCATGTCTTATAACTAAAACAACCCTCTAAACAAACTCAACGACTAGGGTAACTGTAAAACGAAATGACTTTCGTAATGTTCTATCTAATTTTCTATCTCCTCTTCATCTTCCTCTAAGTCTTCTGGATTTTCTTCCACCACTGGTCCATTATCTATGGTCATTTGGACCGCGTCCCAAACATTCTTAGCCAAGAAGTTAGTGTTGCTCAGTCTCGCTTCGACTTCCACGTTGGCTCTCCTAGCATCTTCTATTTCGTCAAAGTGTCTAAACAAGACATTTTGTGCCAACTCTAATGCATTCATCGTCTCCTTGACTTGTTCTAGTAGGGCTCCGTTTTCATTCCTAGCAACTGGTTTTTGTTCCTTAGCAGCTGGTTCTCCTGCTCCAAGACATGGTTAATTTCATCGAGTTCGGCTACCCTAGTGTGCATCGTATTCAATCTCATTGTAGGAGCTGTCACGGGTGGAGCGACCCTTGCCCTACTTGTATTGTTACGCGTCATTTCCTACAAGTAACACAAGTATATTAGTTTAACGAAAATAATAATTTATTAATCATCAGTGAGATCATAACTTAGCTACAATCACAACTTAATGCTAGTATCATAATCCGATTGTAGTGTCACTTCTTATTCTTAACTTCTCCTAAATCTTAAGACCGTCCGTATCTAAGGCCTAAGCTCTGATACCAATCGTAACGCCCCAAATTTGGTACCGACACCGCGGTCCCACAATTTGGCCACGTCACTAACTATCATAACCTAATTCATAAATGCTCCAATCTCATAATGATTAAATCCTAAACATCCTTGATTAAAGTAAAAAATAACCCAAAATAATTAAATACAAAATCTATCTAATACTTGACACGAGTCCATAATTAATAATTTAAAGTACTGTCGAATAATTCAATAAGGAAGACTAAATCTAAAATTCTCGGAAGCCGTCATCTTGGTCTACCCGAGCCAAAATCCTCTAATAAATCTTACTCATTACCTGAGAAAGAAGAGTATGAAGGGGTGAGCGAACAATGCTCAGTAAGTTCATATACAACCCATCCGGTTACTAAGGAGAGTTGACCAGAAATAAATCAGAGATGAATTTTTTTTTTTTTGAATAGTCAAAATTCATAAACTAGAAATCGATAAGCGGAAGCAATTATCGAATTTCGATTTAAGAGAGTAAGAATTCAAATGAAAATAAACGTTCAAAGGTGACTCAAGTAATCAACTGTCACATACCAATTAGCGACAATTGACTACTCACAGAATCCCATGATCACATAAGCAAATTCATAAATCATAGTTCATAATTCATAAATCATAGTTCACAGATCGTAATTCATAGATCATTGGTATATCCGGATAACCACGTCACGGGCCAAGTGGTGTTCATAAGCATCATAAATCATAGTTTCATAATTCATAGTGTCATAAATTCAACTTAGTGATCATGGTAGAATTTCAAGTAATCAAATAATTTTACAAAATCAGGCATCGCCAAACTTCGTACTTTTCATATCAAATGTATCTCACATGAAATTCAATAATTATGTGAGAATAGACAGATAATCAAATTATGAGTTCGAAGGAAGTGTAAGCGACGGAGTTCGAATTCAAATGTCGATTTAAAGTCGGCGTCCATTTCAAGAAGCATTGATATCAAGGAAGTAATGAGAACCTAACAAACGGTACATAAAAGATTGGAGACCTAAAAGAGGTATAATCTCTTACCTCGAAATGCTTAGCGAAAGAAATATCTGCAACACGTACGTTCGTCCTAACCTTGCTTGTCCAATTCTATAATCAAATATATAAAAATTACTAAACTATTATTGTATCAACTAATCCTATTGATTTTTATAATATTAATTAAAGTAATAGTTTACTAAATACTTTATTGTTATTATTATTATTGTTGTTATTATTATTATTATTATTATTATTATTATTATTATTATTATTCAACTACACACACGGTACACACACATGGTACACACACACATGCACTTTCCCTATTATTATTATTATTATTGTTATTATTATTGTTATTATTATTATTATTATTATTATTATTATTATTATTCTACAACACACACATACTGTATACACATACACGCACAGTACACTGACACACATATACTTTCACTAGTTTAGTTTTTTTTTTTTAAATTGCCATCATTCATGCCATTAAGACTTCCTGTACACACACACTGTCCACACTACTGGCACACACACAAGGAATAGTGCACACACATTCTTCTTTGATATATATATATATATATATATATATATATATATATATATATATATATATATATATATATATATATATATATATAAAATATGTTATAAAAGTCAATAATAAACACATCATTGAATGGAGGATGGAGGAGTAGCTTGGGCTAGAGAGTTATGTCCCGTAGCCTTAAGAAATATGTAACACTGCTCGGCTATAAATACCGAGCAGTGTGTAGTTATATTATACAGATGGAATCCTCTGAATAAAAACTCTCTCTCTCTTTCTCTCATACTCTTCGTTCTATTTTGTGGTTACTTTATAACACGTTATCAGCACGATTGTTCTACTATTAACAATCCCAATCGGTAAAATTTTCTACCGATATATTATTTATTTTATGTCTCTGTTTTACTTCAATATATATCGTATATCACCATTATTAAGAAAAGGTTGGCTGAGCCACCGTCGATAATATATGGTGAGATGACGAAATAATAATTTATTATTTAACGCATAATATATATATTTGTTGATACTTGTACGGAAATAAACCCAATCTATAAACTGAATATTTATATATATACATATATTTCAATTTTATATATATGAATAACTTTATATACATATATATTTATTACTAACTTACAAACACCCACAGAAAGGCTTGCCGAGTAGCGTGGCGTGAATATATATGTATGCTATATAATAGCTGTATAAAGTTGACTGGAAAAATATTCATGCGGAGTTATTTTATTTATTGCTCCTAATAAGTTTTATATTTATTCATAATATAAATGCAATTCTATTAAATCAGAATTTTTACATTTTTACCCCTATCATATAACGGCTATATAACGGCTATAAACGGCTAGTTACTGATTTTTTTTATCTCCTCCAACGGTAATAAACGGCTAGTTAACGGTCATAAACGGTCATTTTTTCCTCCATATATACGGCAACATCTTAATAGATTACTCACATTTTTACTATCTCCTTACAAACTCTCAATATCATATCTTCTTCTACAAAATGTTCCCTCAAATGTTAATGATTATTATCATACTTGTTATTGCATGCACTGCAATGGTTTTGTTCTGAATTCCCTCCAAACGATTTTGAGATTTTTATTATCTTCTTTGTATCATGTATGTCTGTTAGCGATTACAATAGCTTTCAACATACATTTTAACATGTACTGATTGATTATCGTATGAATAAAATTTCCATGTCATCATTTTATTAATATATATATGTTTCATTTTTATAGTTTTTCTTCACAAATGGCAAACATTGCTAAGCTTGAATTTGAAAGGCTCGACATAACTGGGAAAAACTATATGTCTTGGAAAATAGATGCCGAAACCCACCTGGCCGCCAGAAGCCTCGAAAATACTATCCAACAAAGTAATAGTGAATGGATAAGTAATCAACAACGGGCTCAAGCCATGATTTTCCTACGACACCACGTCCACGAAGACCTAAAGATGGAGTACCTCACGGTTAATGATCCACTCGTCTTTTGGGAGAGTTTGGGAGAGAGCGAAAGATATGACCATTTGAGAACGGTCATTCTCCCAAAAGCACACTATGATTGGATTCATATCCGCCTACAAGATTTTAAAACCATTAATGAATATAGTTCAATGATGTATAGAATAACCTCACAGTTGAAATTATGTGGGGAAACCATCACTGAATATGATATGTTGGAGAAGACTTTCTCCACATTTCATGCCTCGAATATGCTCTGCGGCGGCAATATCGAGAGAAGGGTTTTAAAAGGTACTCTGAATTGATCTCTTGCCTACTTGTAGCTGAACAGAATAATGAGATTCTAATGAAGAATCATGAATCTCGACCAACTGGTTCAGCCCCATTCCCTGAAGCGAATGGGACTATGTATGATGAAGGCCAAGAGCGTGGGCGTGGTAGTGGTCGTGGTCGCGGTCGTGGTCGAGGCCAAGGAAATCATGGACAAGGCCGGGGTCGTGGTCGAAATCAAGGCCGAGGAAGAGGCCGTGGACGAAATAACTTTCGTCGCCATCATCATCATCCGTATAATGGAAATTCCTCTCGCCACCTGAAGTGGAACAGAGATGATGATAGAAACACCTCTTCGAGTAGGCAAAATGTGCGTCAAACAATGAAGAGAGTTCATGTTTTAGGTGTGGCATGACAGGCAGGCACGCATCTTGCCAAACATCTAATTGATCTTTATGAGAGATCACAAAAAGGAAAGAATGTAGAGACAAATTTCCTTGAAAATGATCCTGAAGATCTTCATTTTGATTTCGGTGATATGGCCAACGTCGACATGACCAATACCATTAGTGATGATATTGGTCATGAACAATAAATGAACATAGGAATGAAGCTATGGTCCGAGTTTAAGATAAAAGCTGTGGAAAAAGTAACATGTTGTTATGTAGGAACATTATCGCTTTTCCTATGTATACTAGCATGCTTACAATAAAGTTTATATATGCATTTTGCATTCAATGTGTTATCATATTTATTCATCTTATTTTACTTTCTCTCATATTGAAATAGATCACAAATATGTTGAATCCAAAATCAAGGAGGAGATTTATGTCTTGCAGAGAGCGCTACTACGCATACCATACTTAAAAATAAGAAATATTTTTCTTATCTAAAAATTGACAATGCTAATGTCAACACTATATCTGGTAATGCCAAAATAATTGAAGGATTTGGCAAGGCAATTTTCCTAATGCTGGAGGCACGAAATTTATGATAAATAATGCATTATTCTCTCCTAAGTCTCAAAGAAACTTGTTAAGTTTCAAAGACATTTCGAATGGATATCATATTGAGACTATGAATAAGGGGAATGATGAATATCTTTGCATTACCTCAAACACTTAGGAAGCAAGTGTATATTGGAAAAATTGTCATCTCTATCATCGGATTGTATAGTACAATCATAAGAATATTTGAATCATATTCTATAAACTGAAGTTCTTGAAACATTTAAAGCCTGGCATGATAGATTGGGGCATCCAGGATCAATAATGATGCGTAGAATTATAGAGAATTCTAGTGGTCATCCATTGAAAAACCAGAAGATTTTTCAATCTAATGAACTCCTTTGTGAGGCTTGTTCTCAAGGAAAGTTGATAATTAGACCATCACCAACTAAAGTTGGATATGAATCACCATCGTTTTTGGAGCAATTCGGGGTGATATATGTGGACCTATCCATCCACTAAGTGGACCATTCCAATACTTTATGGTATTGATTGATGCTTCTAGCAAATGGTCGCACGTATGTCTATTATCAACTCGTAATACGGCATTTGCCAAATTCCTTGCACAAATAATCAAGCTGAGAGCACAATTCCCAGATTATATGATCAAGAAAGTGAGACTTGATAATCTTTGGTGAATTTACATCTCAAGCATTCAATGATTATTGTATGGCAATAGGGCGATGTTGAACATCCGGTAGCCCATGTTCATACACAAAATGGTTTGGTGAATCGTTGATCAAGCGTATTCAACTTATTGCCGACCATTAATGATGAGAACAAAGCTCCCTACTTACGTATGGGGTCATCTTTGTTTTACATGCGGCCGCTTGATTCGCCTCGGGCCAAGTGCATATCATAAATACTCCCAATAGTTGGCATTCGGGCGAGCCGAATCTATCCCATCTAAGAGTTTTTGGTTGTGCGGTATATGTACCAATTGCTCCACCACAACGCACAAAGATGGGACCACAAAGGAGATTGGGAGTATATGTTGGGTATGAATCCCTTCTATAATAAAATATCTTGAACCAAAAGCGGGTGGCGTCTTTACGGCACGCTTTGCCGATTGTCATTTTAATGAAGACAAGTTTCCACCTTTAGGTGAAGAGGGAAACAAGTGGGAAGAGAGATCAAGTGGTGCACATCATCGTTATTGCACCTTGACCCTCCCACAAAGCAACGTGAACTGGAAGTTCAAAAGATCATACATTTACAAAATGTAGCGAATCAATTGCGGATGCATTTATAGATACAAAGAGAGTGACAAAGTCACATGTAGGCTTATAAATGCTCTGCCGAATGAAATACCAAAAGGGCCGCCAAATGATAAAATGGCAAATGAATCTAAGACACGCTGAGCGTGGGCGACCCATTGGTTCAAAGGATAAAAATCCTCGCAAAAAGAAAGTGATTGAAAATCCCCAATCACATGAAAGTGTTGACACGATCGTGAAATTGTTCGAGAAGAAACACACGATCGTGAAATTGTTCAGAAGAAACACACGATCATGCAAATCTAGTAAGCCTAATGATAACCATGAGATTTCCATTAATTACATATGTAATGGAAAAATATGGAACCGAGATGAAATGGAGAATATTGATGATATATTCTCTTATTCGGTATCCCAAGAAATTAATGGCGGGGCGATGATCGAACGAACCAAAATCGTATCGAATGTCAAAAGAGGCATGACAAGATCAAATGGATAGATGCCATGAAGGTGAATTAAATTCGTTGAATAAGCGAAAAGTATTTGGATCTATCGTTCTCACACCGAATTGTGAAACCCATTGGATCTGAGATGGATTTTTTGTTCGGCGAAATGAGAAAAATGAGATTGTGAGATACAAGGCTCGCCTTGTTGCACAAGGTTTTTCTCAAAGGCACAGGATTGATTATGAAGAAAGCGTATTCTCTGTAATGGATGCTATTACGTTCGGATATCTAATCGACCTATCGGTTTCGAAAAATCTAGATATGCATCTCATGGATGTTGTAACGGCTTATTTATACGGATCATTAGATGCCGATATTTATATGAGAATTCTGATGGAATTAAAGTGCACGAAGCAGCGAGCTCAAAGCCTAAAGAATTATGTGCAATTAAACTACAACGATCAGTATGGATTAAAACAATCCGGTCGCATGTGGTATAATTGCTTAAGTGAGCATTTGTTAAAAGCGGATATGTGAATGATCAATTATGTCCGTGTGTCTTTATAAAGAAAAGCAGTTGGATTTGCTATTATCATTGTCTATGTAGATGATCGAATATCATTGGAACTCCCAAGGAAATCAAAGAAGCGATTGATTACCTAAAGGGAGAATTTGAAATGAAAGATCTTGGGCGGACCAAATCTTGTCTTGGTTTACAAATAGAACACTTTCATAGTGGAAAATTTGTACACCAATCAAATTACACAAAAAGGGTTTTGAAGCGCTTTTTTGTATGGATAAGGCAAACCCTCTCACTAACCCCATGATTAATAGATCACTTGAATGTTGAAAAAGATCCATTTCGTCCTTGTGAAGATAATGAAGAAATACTTGGTCCTGAAGTACCATACTTAAGTGCTATTGGAGCTCTTATGTACCTTGCTAATTGTACCAGACCGGATATAGCATTTGCTACAAATCTATTGGCAAGATATAGTTCATCTCCATCACGGAGACAACTTTGGAATGGTATCAAGCACATATTTCGTTATCTTGAGGGACGATCGATTTGGGATTATTTTATCCCAAAGGATCAAGGATGAATTGATTGGTTTTGCGGATGCGGGTTATTTGTCGATCCTCATAAGGCGGATCACGCAGGCTATGTCTTCACGATGGGTGATGCTTGCAATTTCTGGCGTTCTCAAAAGCAAGCGCTAGTTGCTACATCGTCAAATCATCTTTGAGATGATCGCACTTCATGAAGCCGATCGAGAGTGTGTATGGCTTCGATCTATGACTCGGCATATTCAAAATGCCGATGGACTACATCAACAAAGACCCGACAAGTATTATTTGAAGACAATGCGCATGTGTCGCCCAAAGTAAAGAGGGATACATCAAAAGTGACAGGTCCAAACATATCCCCCCGAAGCTCTTTTTATACACTCGGGAACTTGAAAGAAGAAAGAGGTCGGCATCAATATGTTCGATCAAGTGATAATCTTTGCGATTTATTTACGAAGGCACTCCCCACTACAACCTTGAGAAAACATGTTCACAATATTGGGATGCGAAATCTACGAGATTTACAAAGGTGATTTCTCTTGACCCTTGTCGGTTCAAGGGGGAGCATATATGGTTGTACTCTTTTTTCCTTTATCATGGTTTTTTCCCACTGGGTTTTCCATGAAAAGGTTTTTAACGAGACAGCCCATGCACAAAATTGGTGGCCTAAGTTGTGTACGTTTTTCCTTATGTCAGATTTTTTTCCCTCTTGGGTTTTTCGACTTAAAGGTTTTTAACGAGATACACTTAGTCAACTTACAATGCTATGTTCAAGGGGAGTGTTATGAAAAGTCAATAAACACGACATTGAATGGAGGAAGCATTGAATGGAGGATGGAGGAGTAGCTTGGGCTAGGGACCTATGTCCCAGCCTTAAAATATAGTCGGCTATAAATCTGAGCGGTTGTTGTAGTTAATATCTGAGACAAAATCCTCTGAATAAAACTCTCTCTCTCTCTCTCTTTCTCTCATACTCTTCGTTCTATTTTGTGGTTACTTTATAACAATATATACATTATCTCTATGAAAGTTTCATACTGTATAGTCAAAACAGTTTAGAAGGGAAGACAGAAAAACCAAAATTTTACCTTAGCTGCCGTCGTCGGCTCCCTCTCTCTTTCTGCCTTTTTCTTTTCTTTTCTGTACTCTGTTAACAGGTAAAATGTTTTCTCATTCTTTAAACCTTTATTTATACAAAAACCCTATTAGGTTTCCTAACCCTAACATTAATTAGGGAATTGTAATTAAGTCTAGTCACAAGTGGGACAAGCTCAAACCAATTTAATTAGTTACTTAATAGGCTCAAACAATTAATTTAACTCAAATAATTATAACATTAATTATATAAGTCCAAAACAATTATAGTTTAATTAACAAAAATTAATATTTTAGCTGAAATTATCGGGGTATTACAGTTGGTGCTCAGTAGTAACGCATGGCTACCTTAGAAATCAAACACAAGTTCTGCGGTATAGCACTTTGGTCCCCCGTACAGCACGTTGTTCCCATATTTCCGGTCGAGACCCGCTCTGATACCATTTGTAACGACCCGAGCCCGAGAATCCGATCCGCTATGTATAACCCACACATTTTGTTCTCATATTTCCGGCCGAGACCCGCTCTAATACTATTTGTAACGACCCGAGCCCAAGAGTCCGATCCGCTATGTATAACCCACATACTGGCCCATTGAACACGCAGCCCTTTGGGTCATCAGGCCCACCATAAGCTGACCCAAAAGTCCATGGATGATGTTGGTACCCAGTAATAGCGCATGACTACCTTATAAATTAAACACAATTTTCATATCTACCCGATGTGGGATTGAGGTATTACACCATGTCAATCTCTTTAAGACGATTCGCACCATTATTGGGTATATACCCAAATGCAATAGATCTTAGCGCACCGCCTTCAGGATACAACAGCCTAACCATTTTTGTTGTCTCTATTATTAGTCTGCACAACCGCAATAAGCGGAAGCTTCAACTCAACATACTTCTTTGCCCTAACTTCTAACAATTGCAAATAACTTAAGAGATAAAAGAAACATGAGAATTATAAAAGTAATAAGAAAGTTTTTTTTTTTCATTTCTCTAGTATTCTATCTCCATTGTCTGCCGCATATGGCATATATACAAAACTCTCATTTGTGCAAGTAATGCACACATTAAAGCAATTTAAGTATTATTAATACAAAGAATAAGTGCCTACTTAATACTTATTATGATATTTAATCAAGAATAAGTTTTTGTAACTCTCAAGTAATAATATGAAATTATTATATAACTTAACTCGTAATTAATAACAAAAAAGTATTTAAATTAAAATAACTCCAACATTATATTTAATTAGTTGTTCTAAGATTGGGTGTTCAAAGTCTCGTCGATACACCATTTGTTTTAACCACGGTAAATGCATAATAAAGTTATATTTGTAGTCTTTTACACATTAAGTAATTAAAAATAAAGGTTGGGGAAAGATCTGTATGTCCTCTAACTCCAACCTATAGGGGGAAAATGGGGGTTATGATTGGGTTAGTCCACTCCACCCAAATGTCAATCGCAAAAGTCATTTACATTTTTATTTAACCAGTAAAAGATATTTTTGGGACAAAATGATGAATATACCCTTAATAAAATTGGATTATGCGCACTGCATTGGAAATTCAATTTGTGCATCAGAAAAAAAATTATGCATCGGAATTTACTTTAGTATTCTAATACCAAATTGTGCACCGCAAATACAAAATTTTGCATCGAGATTTACTTCATGGGTAATCCAGTTTGTGCATCGAAAAATAAAAATTGTACATCGGGATTTACCTTTGTATTCTAATTCTAAATTGTGCATTACAAATCTAAAATTGTGCTTCCGAATTTTTTGCATAGGTAATCTAGTTTGTGTATCATAATATAAAATTAATGCATCACGATTTTAAAAAGGTGTCCAACAACGAACAAGTTCATATTCAAACATTTCATCGAATAGTTTACATGCATAAGTACATATACAAAGTGAATCTATTTTGAATCACACACATAAGCACAATGAAGAAGCAAAAGAAGACGAAGATTGAAAGAATAAAGAATGAAGAAGAATAAAATCCTACAATTCTTATTTCTTCTTCCTACAAATCCTACAAATTCTTAGCTACTTTTGCTCCCATTTCTTCTCCTTCGTCTTAGCTCATAGCTCATGTGGAACCTAATTAGATTCATATTTCTCTAACTCGCCACTAATGGAAGCTATTGTTGTTTTTCCTTCCCTCCAACGAGAGGTATTTCAATTGCATTGCTTTGGATTCAACTAATTGTCTTAATCGTGGCTTATTGTTAAGAAATAGGAATCCGTCTTCTCAAAGGATTTTCTGTGATTCTTTCATCTAACGTGAGTTTGCTCTCACCATGAAATGAGGAAAGTCTAAGAGGGAGACAGAGTGATCGGAGTCAGAGATCTCAAGAAGAGGAAGACAAAGATTGGGTATGATTGGAACAAATTTATGAAAGTAGACTTATACGGTTGGAAAAAAGGTACAACGATTAAATATTTGGAAAAGGCGGACCAACATGCAATTTATCCACACACAAAAAAGTATTTTGGACCCCTCTCCCCCCGGTTCGACGGGGGCTAGCCCTATCTTTTGTAAATGAATGTACATGTGATGTTGAGCAATTGGAATCTCTTGCTAAAAGTTAACGGTAAAAACTTAGGTAAGACGGTCTTACGGTCATTTTTTGTAAGACGAATCCTCTTTACCTAATCCACCGAATGTTGGTGGGTTGAGCTGTGAGAGAGTGAAGTTCCCAGGGCCGTTCCTGACATTTTAAAGGCCCATGGCAAAATAACGAATAAGGACCCCAACGAATCGATAATACACAATTGTGTAGTTGTGAATACCAATAACAAATGAAATTTTCAATTTCCAAATAAACTTCTTAATGCATTAAATTCTCAATAGATGGTTCAACATTATCATCATCCAAATCCAATCCTTCATCAGAAGAGCTTACTTTTTTAAAAACAAATTTATCGATAGCTCCTCTTTATGATTCTACTAATTGTTCTACTCGTTTTCTTTTTTCTTTTTTTCTTTTTTCACTTCCAGAAAGACGTCTTTTAAGCAACATATTATGATATTAAAAAAGAATCTAGAGCACTTGGAATATAAAAAACAAGCAGTTGTTCAGCAGTTCAAGCTGACAGCCTCAGCCTCAGCCTCAGCCACTTAGAAAATGGAAACCACTAGTGACGGTTCACGGTTAACACCGAAATACCGTATGCCCAGACATCAGTAATATGAGAGATTTCAGGGATCAAATCAAGCTAGATTGCTTGCTGCACCAACATATAAGAAAGAACAAATATTGTAAATTTGTAATCTACTTACACAAGTTTTAGACTATGAGATTTTGAAAAGAATATTGTGGATCAACAAAATAGTAATTTACGATCCCTAAAAACCTTAAACCAAAAAATGTATTTGATGGTTTAGGGTTTGAAGCAGAGAAGAGTCAAAGGCTCGAAGAGGGGTAAAAAAATTGAAAATTGAAATTGAAATAAAGAAAATAAATAAATTGGACGAGTACGGACTACCGACCTACATCATCAGTCCTCTCTGTCTTCACCAGCGCCGGCGACTTCGAGTTCGAGGAACAGGCCCAAAGTGAGACTGTGAGAGAGTTTTTCTTGCTTTGAAATTAAACTGCAGGTAGAGGAAATGTTGAAAGTCGAACTGAAGGTGGAGTGGGAAATCTGGCGGCCATAGCATAGGGAAGATTGAAGAGATTGAGAATCTCGAGGTTGAGGGTTTATTGTTTGTCGCCCTTTCGTCTAATTGTCTGTCGGCTGTCGTATCATGTCGTTTTCACAACTAAGTCGTTTCCAATTATCAATTTTCCATCTCTTTTAATATTTATTAATTATATATATATATATATATATACACACACACACACACTATACACTATACATATAAATAAAATTTGGGACCCTAATGTTTTTGGGTCCTAGGCGGTTGCCCCCTTTGACTAAGCCCATGAACGGCCCTCGTAAGCTCCGTCTTATGAATTAAGATCCGTAAGACCATCTTACAGGAGACTTACCCAAAGTTAACTAATCCAATCATATCAGACCAAAGAGTCAATTATACTATTTTGACATGTTTCACTTTAAAAGTCAACTTTTAAAAAGTTGTGTTTATAATCTTCATAAAATTTCGACGTTACCTTTCACATTTGATACTAATATACTAGTTATATTCAAACATTTTTGTAATTATGACTCTTTAATGTAATAGAAATTGTGACACAAGTAAAGGGTGACACTGAAACTTGTCCAAACCAGAGGCCACTGGGTGATGGTGCAGAAGAGATTGAGTGAAAAGGCAAAAGCCAAAATTCTAAAATAAATATGAAAACTGGTTTGGCATTAATTTTTGTTCGATATGAAAGGCATTTAGGTAAGTGATAATGGTTTCAACTATTAGAGAATAATATATTTATTATTTTATTCTTGTTTATTTGTAATTATTAGTTAGTGGTAATTACCTTGTGTAGTTCTTTCCTTATTATGTTACCTTATAAAGGTTTCTTGTACCCTACTCCAATTGTAACCCTAATTGTAACTCTCCCTATAAATAGGTGATTCAATCAATGGAAAGACTATGTCGTTATTTATAAACTTTATTAGTTTCTTTTCTACATGGTATCAGATCTTTGCTCCTAAAACCTTTATCTTTTTCCTCTAATTGCTGCCCTTACCACCCTCCCCCATGGCTAACGGAAATTACTCCCTCACCATTAAAAACCCCCTTGACCACATACAAACCATCTCCCTCATCAACATCTCTCACCACAACATCACCAAACTCACCTCCACAAACTACATAGCTTGAAAACTCCAAGTTGAGGCCACCCCCATTGGCTATGACCTCTACAAGTTTGTAGACGGCTCACACCCATGCCCGCCCCCCCACCGTCCTAGCTAAGGATGCTCAATCATTCAAGGATGTTCCCAGCCCAAACCCACACTACCAACCCTGGATTCGGCAAGACAAACTCTTGTTCGGAGCTCTTGTTGGTTTCCTCTCTACTCCCCTGGTTCCTATGATCCAATATGCCGCCACTACTCGTGAAGCATGAGAAACTCTGGCTCACACCTATGCTCACCCGACTCGCGGTCACATCAAGTAGATTAAGGACTACCTCAAGCGGGCATCCAAGGGCACTCAATTGGTCTCCGACTACATGCTGTCTGTCAAAAGTCGGGCAGATGAACCCACGGCTCTGGGCAAACCGCTTGACCATGGGGATCTTATTGAGACCATCCTTGGTGGTTTGGATGGTGACTACCGCCACATCGTGGATGTGGTGGAAGGCCGGGACACTCTCATATCGTTTGATGAACTCCATGAAAAACTCATCAATCACGAACTACTTTTGAAGCAGTCACAGTCCGTGTCCTTCTTGCATCCTGTCTGTACCAGTGTTGCTACCTCGAGGAACCACAGCTCGCATGCTCAGCACTCCTCCTCGCAAGCTGGGGCAACTCCCGCTCAACCTCGGCAACCCTCCCAGTAGTCTTTGACTTTTGCACCTCGCCAACAATGACCTTATCTTGGTAAGTGTCAGGGTTGTCGCCAACAGGGACACATGGTTGCTCGCTACCCCAACTTTCAATTGGTCGCCACCATATTTCTGCCCGTTGACTCCAACTCGGCTAGTAACTACACAAGGCACCCACAGGCACACCTTCGACCACAACGGGCACCGGGACTCCGGGCTGGCTTCTCGACAGTGGTTCTTCTCACCATGTTACCAACAATCTTGGCAACCTCCATCTTCACTCCAACTATATGGGCACGGATGACATGGTCATTGGTGATGGTACAAGCCTACATATCTCCAAAACTGGTTCTTCTATCATTCTCACACCTGCATACACATTTACTTTACAAAATGTCTTATTTGTTCCTAGCATAAAACGTAATCTCATATCCATATCTCAATTCTGCATATCCAATAACATATGTATTGAGTTCTTACCACCTTTTCTTCATGTGAAGGATCTATGACAAGGAGAATACTACTGATCGGACAGTCTAAGGATGGTGTGTATAAATGGCCGACCACAGCTCCCTCTCTTCGCCCCTATGGTTGTGTCAGCTCAAAAGTATCTCACCAGGATTGGCATCATCGCCTTGGTCATCCGTCTGGCCCAATCCAAAGTCAGATACTCTCTAGCCTAGGTTTAGCATTAGACACTGCTCGCACTCCTCATACTCATTGTAATGATTGTATTTCTAATAAAAGTCATAAACTTCATTTTCATCAAAATACAATTTATAATGATGTTTGGACCAACGCCTTCCCTCTATTGATGGTTTCAAATACTATGTGATTTTTGTTGATCACTATACTCATTACATTTGGCTTTACCCGCTCAGACTCAAGTCTGAGGTCGTCACTATCTTTCTTAAGTTTAAAGCCTTGGTCAAAAACTATTTTAAAACAACCATTGTCACTCTTTACTCGAACAATGGAGGCGAGTACATAGGGCTTGCCCGGGATTCTGGCTTAGCCGCCTACCTGCCCGCCCATGGCATCTCTTACCTCACCTCGCACCCTCATACCCCGGAGCACAATGGGTTCTCATAACGTCGCCATCGACATATTGTAGAGATTGGTCTCTCCCTCCTCTCTCGTGCATCTCTTCCGCTGCCATTCTGGTTGTTTGCCTTCCAAACCGCGGCCTACCTCCTAAATCGGCTACCAACACCCACCCTTGTTCAATATTCTCCCTACCATAAACTTCTTGGCTCTCTACCCAACTACTCCAAACTTCGTGCCTTTGGTTGTCTTTGCTACCTTTGGCTCCGCCCTTACTTCGCTCACAAACTCACTGCTCGCTCCACTCCGTGTGTCTTCCTTGGTTACTCGCTCACTCAGAGTGCCTACCTCTGTTATGATCCGAGCACCACCAAGCTGTTCATTTCGCGTCATGTTCGATTTTTCGAGTCTAACTTCCCAATGTCCACCCCGGCCACTCACCCTGCTCGCCCAGATACCTACACTAGTGTCTCTTGGCTACTTCCTCATGAACTGCTCCCGAACTCATGCACACCGTCGGCTGCTCGCTCTAGTGCCTCCCCGCCAGTTTCTCCTCGCACTAATCAGAATGTGGTTGATCTCAGCTCGCCCCTACACCAGCCTCAACCACCCTCTCCACTGCCCGTTACTAGTCCTGTGTCAGCTGTTTAACTCTCCTCGGCAACCAGCTCCATGCCCGAGTATAGCACTATGCTGACCTACCCCATGCCCATTTACCTTGTTAATGTGCCCGCTGACCCTGTTCTTGTGTCTGATGCTTCAAGAACTTCATCCATAGTTACTCACTCTAAAAACAACATCTACAAACCACTCACCACACTGAGTCTTTCGGCTCAACTAGCAGCAGACAGTGAACCAACATGTGTCACTCATGCTCTAAAGGATATGAAGTGGCGTCAGGCCATGTCTAAGGAATATGATGCACTAGCTCGCAATGGAACTTGGGATCTAGTCCATTCAGCAGATGCTCGCAATATTTTTGGTTGTAAATGGATATACTACATCAAAAGGTATGCAGATGGCACCATTGCTCGCTACAAAGCTCGCCTAGTAGCCAAGGGATTTCACCAGCGACCAGGGGTTGACTATCACGAGATTTTCAGCTCGGTAGTTAAACCGACCACTGTGCGTCTTGTTCTCTCGCTAGCAGTTTGTCAAGGATGGGATCTTCGACAACTGGATATGAATAATGTCCTTCTTCAAGGCAAGCTATCCGAAGAGGTATTCATGGCTCAACCACATGGTTTCATAGACAAGGACAAACCTTAACATGTGTGTCGACTTCACAAGGCTATTTATGGTTTCAAGTTGGCTCCCCGAGCATGGTACAATGAGCTGCATCAGTTTCTACTTGCCTCCGGCTTCAAAAACTCAATGGCCGACACATCGTTGTTCATTCTTCGTACAGTGGGCAATATCATCTACCTCCTTGTCTATGTGGACGACAGCATCATCACTCGGAACCAGCCCGCTGTGGTTCAGACTTTCATCTCCCTGCTCGCTAGTCTCTTTTCGCTCAAAGACCTTGGTGATCTTTACTATTTCCTTGGGGTTGAGGTTGTAAAACGCCCAAGTGGTCTTTTGCTCTCCCAGCGTGGATACATTGCTGATTTCCTTGCCCGCACAGGCATGATCGATGCTCGCCCAGTAGTTACGCCTCTTGCTACCTCGTCTACCTTGACTCTTCATATGGGCACTGCTCTCACAGATCCAACAGAGTTTTGAGCAATGGTCAAGATCTTCAATATTTGTCTCTTACTCGGCCTGATGTGGCCTTCGCTGTCAACAAACTCCCTCAGTTCATGCATAGGCCGACCACCAAGCACTGGAATGTGGTCAAGCGTGTTCTTCGGTGCCTTTGTGGCTCTATTAATGTGGGCATCCTCCTTCACCACCAGTCTCCTCCTGCTCTCCATGCCTTCACTAATGTTGACTGGGCTGGCAACAAGGACAACTACATATCCATCAGTGCCTACACAATCTATCTTGGAAGTAACCCGATCTCTTGGAGCTCCAAGAAACAACGCATTGTTGCTCACTCCTCGACTGAAGCCGAATACCGGACAATGACTACCACTGCGGCTGAAGTCAGGTGGATTGTGTCTTTACTTGGCGAACTGGGCCTAATCTCCTCGACTCAACCAGTCATTTATTGTGACAATGTGGGCGCCACGAGTCTTTGCTCGAACCCGGTCTTCCATACTCGTATGAAGCATGTGGCCTTGGACTTTCATTTCATCCGGCAGCAAGTTCAGGATTGGCTTATGCGAGTTTGTCATTTCTCCTCAACCGATCAGTTGGCCGATGCCCTGACTAAGCCTCTCGCTCGCCAACGGTTTCATCAATTACTTCACAAGATTGGTCTCTCCTCTCGAACGTCCATCTTGCGGGAGCATATTAGAGAATAATATATTTATTATTTTATTCTTGTTTATTTGTAATTATTAGTTAGTGGTAATTATCTTATATAGTTCTTTCCTTATTATGTTACCTTTCTTGTAAAGGTTTGTTTTATCATACTCCAATTACAACCCTAATTGTAATCATGACTCTTTAATGTAATAGAAATTGTGGAACAAGTAAAAGGTGACACTAAAACTTGTCCAAACTAGAGGCCGCAGGGTGATGGTGCAGAAGAGATTGAGTGAAAAGGCAAAAGCCAAAATTCTAAAATAATTATAAAAACTGGTTTGGCATTAATTTTTGTTCGATCTGAAAGGCATTTAGGTAAGTGATAATGGTATCAACAACTTAAGTATTTAATTATTTATTGGTGTGATGGGCAGTTTATGCATGCAAAAGCTCTTTACGTCAGGCCCTGGTTTTGATCATTTCCAGGTTTGTGGAGCTGGAGCCCTTCACATCACTTTTATAGTCAGTCAGTCATAAATAGCTCACTACTCACTACTCACTACTCACTACTCACTACTCACTACATCTAGCTAGGTTGGTGAAATGGTGTCCATTGTCCCACCGTCGATATTACTCAATTTACTCCGGGAGCCGGTTAATTTTTTTTAAAAAAAGATTAATGTAATTTATTTTATAGAATTACATTATACCCTTATAATGAGTTTTGAGCTTTTAGCTTCATTTTCTTCATAAAAAAAACTACTCACATGTAGTTAAACGAACAAAATCTCAAAACTCATCTCAATCAAGTGTTGTCAAACGACCAAACCTGAAAATCCCAAAAATTATCATCTCAATTTGAATCAAAGACCCCAAAATCACTATCCCTCTGGGTCGTCGTTTAACCCATTGTTGTGAGTGCCCCGTTTTTAACCGGATTCGCGCTACTGAAAGGCGAGGTGGTTTCGAAACGTTAAAGCGCGTGGAATACGTCAGGCCTCAATTGTGGACTCAAAATGTGATCAACAGAGTCATCATCTTTATTTTAAAGAAAACAAAGAAAAACCAAAAATAACTAGATTTGAAAAAAAAAGTTCGGAGGCTAAGTTACGAGGTGGGAAGGGATTAGGCACCCAACTCGTCCTTTCGGTCTCAAAATAGTTTTTTGGCTAAATATGTTTTTTATATATTTATTTAACAATTGAAATAAAACACTATATATATATATATATATATATATATATATATATAGGAAATTATTACAAACTAACAACAGCCTCCTTCCTGGATTTACAAATACATTTATAAAAATTTAGCCATAATAATAGCTTTTTTTAGTGCTATTTTCTATAGAATTTCAGGTAGCATGACTGCTTATTTTTCTTACATTTGACTAGTCTAAATAGCATTTTTATAAATAAAAACTTTAATAAACCTACCTCTTGAAGCGTGGGGGTTTTATCTCGTACCAACTACCTTCTGGTAGGTCCTATGGTACGCTCGCTTTGTCCTTCAGGGAGAGGAAGTCTTTTTGATGATGCTTTATTGTTGCAGGGATTCAGGCAAGGTAACTGCTCATTTTGGTTGCTTTTTCGCCTCCGGATCCGGGCGGCACAACTGTTTGCTTTGCTAGTGTTGTTTGCTTACTGGCGTCGGAAATCGGGCAGAGCAACTGCTTGTTTTTTGCTGATTTGACGTCTGGATTCGAGTAGGGCAACTGCTCCTTTTGGGATTTTTGGACCGGTTGAATATGGCGGAATCCTAGCAAGGCAACTAGGTTTCACTTTGGCTGGAGAGTTTCAGTGTTTGGGGGAGATTTAGTAGAGCTTCGGGGCTAGAGGAAGAAATTCATCGGCGTTCTCTCGGGAAAGTTTTCACAAACTGCACGGTGAAAATGTGTGTATTTTCAGTGCTGGATGCCTTTATTCATAAGCAAAAATCCTAGCTTTCTTCGTGATAAAGTATCATCCACTGAGCTTCATCGGCTTGTATCGCGCGTTGGGAGAGTTGCACCAAAGGCAAAAGGCTATAGTGCAGGCGGCTCTTTGGGGGCAGCCCACAGCACTTGTGGGAACGGCTCCCAAAAGGGGTGGGGGCAGCCCACATCACTTGTGGGGACGACGCCAGGAAGGTCTTGGGGCAGCGCCCAGGCCTTTTTGTTATGATTTTTGGCACTTTGGCCCCCTGTAATTCACTATTTATACATCATGCTTTTTCCTTTGCATTTTCAACCTTGTAACTTGACATTCGTTAGTCCTTTTAACAAATCTTGATATTTTATGTCATGTTACATACCAGACGTACGAAATTGGGGTGCCTACAACTGCCCTTGCGCCCACCCCATTGCCCTCTTTTACTGTGTTTGTTGTTTTATTTACCTCCCTCATAATGGTACCGTCCAATCCTCCCTCGTCCCTTTCAACTCAGAACCCATATGGGATACACGCATCTCTTCGCCGGAAAGAAGAGACCCATCTCTCTCTACAACCAACATATCCAAAACGATTTTTTCATTCTTTTCGCTCTCCCTCTCTGTAATGGGTGTAATGGAACCCAGATCTACCTATTTCTTAAAACCTAATTCGATCCCCTTTTTTCTATATCCAAAGCGAATTTTTTGTTCTTCTCGCTCTCTCTCTCTCTCTCCCTCTCTCTTTGTAATGGGTGTAATGGAACCCAGATCTTCCCACCGTCCAATCTTCCCCCGTCCCCTTTAACTCACGCGAAGCCAAGATAGGCCGCCACCTGACTCGTTGTCTCATCCAGATCGGCGTCTCCAGCGTCTTCTCTGTTCCAAATCAATGTCATCGTCAGCGTCGACAATGAGAATCTCCCTCTCATTTAGATATGAAATTTTAATATGAGGTCTGATATTAAAATATATTACAGATCTAAATTTCAAGAGCCTTTTAAAAGAAAAATTAGCCACATAAGAACCAGCCGGAATACGACCTATCTGCACTAGCCGCCATCAAAGTCAAAACATCCACCGGAAGACGACCTACATGCGCTTTCTGTGACGACCCGACCCGGATCCCAAAGACGAGATCCCAAGGTTGTGCCGTCGGGAAACAAATAACAACAAGCAAATAACAAATAATGGGTAAGGTCATAACGACAATACGCCAACAACTTAAAACACATGCGGAAGCGAAACATAATATCAAAGTGGCGCCCGAGCTAACAAGCTCAAACTAAATACAACCAAAGAGATAATTAATCTCTCGGTCCAAAAATTCGACGCACGTGCCGCAACATTGGGCACGTAGAGCAAAACTCCCTGTCATGCAATATAAATATATAGCAATAAATAAACCTAGTCATCGGCGACGTTACAGCCGGAACCCAACATTACACTAAGTCTAAGACTCTAGTCTAACATACTCAACGGCTAAATACATGCCGAAGAACAAACATGATAATTTAACCATCAATATACATAACTAAAACATAATCACCAACAATCACCAAGCGCGACTAACACAAGTCGGCTACCAAAAGAATAAGCATTAACCAACATAAGTATAAATATTACATCCACAAATAAACTTGCTACCCAATATGAAGTTTACATAACTTCACTTTTCCCATTGTCCTTACCAAAAGAAAATGAACTAAACTAAGGTAGCAACCTTGCCAAAAGAAAACTTCACCAACGAACTCGGCAATCACTTCGACCCGCTAGCACGGCTCGGATCTAGGGAAAACAATCAACAAATAGGAGTAAGTCATAATGACTTAGTAAGTTACTAAACATAACTTCCTATCATGGCACCATGCTCAATAATAATATATCATCATATCATCATAGAATAACATCATATTAAAAATCATGTCAAGGTATTCATGCTCAACAATAATAAATCATGTTATCATTATAGAATAACATTTCATTAAAATCCATGTCAAGACATTTTATACTTAACAATAATAATTCATGTTATTGGCATAACATAGCATTCCAATAATATTCATGTCAAGGCATTTATGCTTAACAACCTTAAATGTCATGTTATACATAAAGTATAACAATTACCAAACCATCTTAACCAACATATCATATCATCTTCACCAAGCTCATTATTCACACATAAGTACTTGTGAGTCAATTCATATAAAAGGATATGATACCATTACCATCTCTTTCCGCCGTGTCGCTCCTGCAAAAACACGTGCAAACCTTTATGTGTCCTCGATATCCCTTTCGTGGATATCGACGTCCCCGAGACAATCCCTGCTCGAGTTCCATAGTTATCAAAGTCATGTGTATTACTACAACTAAGATGAACTACTTCCCCACCGTGGCCATCGATGGAGGGGTGTGTGTAACCCGGCACGGCGATCCATCGCGATCACGAATCCCACAATTTGTGAAGACGATGTATCGTCCCGCCAAAGACGCAACAAACCGACTCCAGTTGGAATCAAAACCCAAGCACAAGTAATATATACTCATATGCTCAAAAACAAGTAGGCATATACTCTACCATCAAACTAGTCATGCATTTCATTCACAACTAGCATAAATTCACATTAGAGAATAATATTAGCTCTCATAATCAAGTGTCATTCATACACTTTAAAAATTCTTGGAGGCTTAACCTCCATCAAATCTACCCCAAATTTCGTAGGACTTAAGATTATAGTTCCTAAAATTCATACTAACTCAAAGGTTGACTCCGTTAAGTCCAATCTACACTTTCCAAAAATTAGGACATAGAAGTCATGGGCTACAATACCGTCCTATGTTCATAACTACCATCCATAACCATATTCCCAAGTTCATTAAACCCACATAATCCCAACAAAACACTTAACAAGGCAACATAGAGCAAATTCACAATTTTGTGCATAAACCCATTTAGGTCACTTCACCAATCATGCCCACAAAACATGAATAAATCACATAAAATGGATTAATATACTATACTACACATATATATTATACTAATCAAGGTTTTAAGCAAGTCTAACCAACCAAAATCAACATTTTGGCATATACCCATTCAAGTCACCTCACCAATCATGCTCACAATACATGAATAAATCACATAGCATGGATTAATATACTATACTAGACATGAATAACATGCTAATCAAAGTCTCAAGTAGGTTCATCCAAGCAAAATCTCCATTTAGACATCTAGGGTTCATGGCATCTCTAAAAGCCCTAAAATGCACCCATTGACCTCACATAGCACAATGATTGTTTTCCCTAGGGTCAATGGGGCAAAAAGAAAGAGGAAGAGATGTAGCAACTTACCTTGATTCAGCCCCTTCAAGCTAAAATTTCGGAATTCCAATCGGTCGGATGTGTTCTCCTCAACCTCCTCTTCAAATATATGGTGTGGATTGAGAAATGAAGGCCCCTAGCTATGGATTCCAAGGGTGGGCTCTCAAGAACCCTAGAAAATTCTTCTCTTAGCCCCCAAGAAGGTCTCCCACGTTTTTTAGAAGTGGTAGGCAGAAAATGAAGGCTTAAGTAGAGTGTTTGTGGTTTATAAGGGTTAGAAAGTAAGTGGGTTTATGTTTAAGTGATAGGGTTGTTTCCCTCTAATTAACCACCTCTAATCCCTTCAAAAATACAATTAGAAGGTTAGGATATGTCTTAAGTTAGTTAGGAGGGTTTAGGAGTGGGTTAGGTTGGTGTAGACACCCCAATTTCGTACCCCTCGCATGTGACATGACATAAAATATCAAGACCTGTTAAAACATTAACAAATGTCAAGTTACAGGGTCAAAAGTGCAAAAGGACAAAGCAGGATGCGCAAAAGGACAAACTGCAGGGACCAAAGTGCTCAAAAATTGCATAGTTTGAAAAGTGGGCATGGCCACCATGCAATTTGGGCATGGTGCCCAAATTCCATTCTTTTGCAAACTGTTCACCAATCAGTTGCCGTAAAATGCAATGTTTTCAGCGTTGTGTACAACCACTTGATGCATGAAGAAGGAATTTTATTTCCTTCCGTGTCCTTGTTTCAGCCTATAAATAAAGGCCTTCAGTCGATCATTCAACACACCTTTCCTTCGTAAATCTTCTCCGCGTTCTCGTTACGCTGGAGAAATAGAAAGCGATGTGAGATAGTGAGCAATCACCTCAAAAAGCCTCGAAACTCTGCCAAACCTCTTCCAAACACAAAACCAACCAATAGGAGTGAACCTTAGCCCCCCCCAGCTAGGTATCCACCCTTTTTCCCCGGTCCAAAAATCGTGGAAAGAGCAGTTGCTCTACCCGATTTAAAAGGCCAAATCAGCCAGAAATAAGCCGTTATTCTGCCCGATTTCAGCCTACCTCAAGCCAACAAACAACCAAACACAAACAGTTACTATGCCCAAATCCCTAGGCCGAAAGTAACTTTCAGAAGCAGTCACGCTGCCCAAATTCACACAACACACAACACACAACAACAACAAAAAAAGACTCTCTCTCCCCGAGGGACAGAGCGAGCACACCCTAGGCCGTCTATAAGTTTTTATTTTTTTATTTTAAAGTCTTTACTTATAAAAGTATTATTTCCAATCCGGCCCAATGTAGATATATAAGCAGTTGTGCTGCCCGGATTTAGTTAGGAAATAATACTAAATGTAGCCGTTATTATGACCAAATATTTTCAAGTATATTTGTGATTATTTGTAAAAGAGATGGTTGCAAGTCTGTAAATAATGTAGATGTAATGGATGTATTTGTAGGCAGTTAATGTTTTATTTATTTGTTAAATTAATATAACAACAAGCATACTTTAGCCAAAAACCGTTTTGAGACCGAAAGGGCGAATTGGGTGCCTAGCACCTTCCCAACTCGTAACTTAGCCTCCGAACCCATTTTCATTATCTCTGGTTTTCTTTTTTGGTTTTGTTTTATTTATTCCTTAAAATAAAGATGGCGACTCTAAAACATCTTGGATCCAGTGGGGCCTCGCAACATCTTTCTTTGCACTTTCACGTTCTCCCCTAAAAAAGGGAAAATGGGAATGGAAAGGTGATGCATTCCTATGTCCTGGTATCCCCTAAACAAAGGATAACTTGACATAGAAAACCCAAAGCACCCATAGTGATCCGAGATAGACCATAAGGCTATTTTCATAAAATCCATAGTGGGGGCGCTGCAACATTCCTTCCTTGCACTTTCACGTTTTCCCCTAAAAAAGGGAGAATGGGAATAGAAGGGTGATGCATTCATATATCCTGGTATCCCCTAAAAAAGGGATAACTTGACATAGAAAACCCAAAGCTCCCATATTGGATCAAAATCCACTAAAGGCAACCGAGGCGCATTCCAACGCGCTATTCCGACAGCACTCCTCCCGCACTTTTGATTTTGTCCTCCCCTAAACAAGGGAGGGTGGAATGGGAGCAGTGGATGTCACTGCATCCGCACGGACGCGAACCCCTATCCAAGGGCGCGCGGGGCGCGGGAGCACTCATCCCGGGAACCCACAGTTGGGTTTGGGTATGGTTAGGTTGGACAATTGTGCAAAATGGCTAAATCTGCCCGTAACAGGGACAGCATTGCATGCGGTCGCATGCCTATGAAGTGATGCAAGCGCATCACTCTGGTATCCTTCTTCCCGACTTTTGTTGCTTCCTTGCTCGGCCTCGGACTCTCCCGCATGTATCCTCGAGTCTTCCAAAGCCAAAAAAGGTCTACAATTCAACCTTAAAAGTCTACAAGTCATAACCTAAACATTAAGGGTTCAAACCTCAATCAAACATGGCTAAGAACTCAAGCAGAACACTCCCGAACGACAACCGAAAAGGCCAAACGAAGAAGGTTAACGACTAGAAGCAAACTAGCAACCAAACCGACGATGCAACAAGCTTTCAACCAACATCTAAAGCATGTTAATGATGTTATGAATGGCCTCTAACATTTATACATGTGCATCCAACATAAATCATTAATCAAAGTCTCAAAGCATCCCGTGTAGCTAGGAAATATGCATACGAGCATATCAAACGACGTCAATGAACATGCTATTGACTCTAAGTATATGAATGAGCTAAGTTAACATGTTTATGATGAATATGAATGTATGAACTCATGCATAAAACAAACAAGTAATGTTTTAGGATTTTACACTTTCACCCATAGTTAAGAGGAACCGTCGGCGTTGTGTACGGAGAGAGAGAGAGAGAGAGAGAGAGAGAGAGAGAGAGAGAGATAGGTCTTGTAGAGGGAGGGGATGGGTCGTGTGAGAGTGAGATAGATGGTCGTTTGATTGAGAGAGAGAGAAAGATGGTTGTTTCACCGTTTGAGAGAGATAGAGAGAGTCGTTTGGCAAACGGTGGTTAATGGTGATTTATGACGAAAGATAACATCCTAAACTCATTAGAGGTATATTAGATATTTTTACTTTGGTAAATACCAAAATTACCCCTAAATTATATTTCTGCCTAGCCAGAATCTTTACCGTTTACTCCAATGTTGTGATTATTGTTAGTTAGAGTTTGTCTTTTTTTTCAACTTCTTTTAAAAAAAACAGCTAAAATAGAGTTTACTCTTGTTTATTTCCCAAATAAAGTAAACCATGTGTTTGATGTTTGACTAGTTACGTAGATTAAGAAATATTCAATTCGTTTAAGATAAAGAGTTAATTATACTATTTTTAATATATTTTATATAATGAGTCCACTTTTAAAAATATGTTTTATAATTTTCTAACCTTTCATCTTTACTATTCACTTGTGTTGCGACCATATTGATTGTGCTTGATTTTTAGTAATTATAATTGGACGTTAGCAAAACGTTAGCCGTTAGTCGTTATATTATAATAAAATTTGATGAAGTCGACCAAAGGGTACCAAAAACAAAAAACAAGTAGAGTTAGGGTACCAAAAGTGATATTAACCCTTCAATTTGAAATATAAACTAGAATTACAATTGAATTTCATACATCACCCAAATAATAAAATTGTTAAGATATCAAAGAAATTTATACATTATTTATATTTCATAAAACTTGAATATTTAATTATTTATTGAATATTAAATTTATACATCAAAACGGACCCTTTTTTTTCTTTTTTGGGTAAAATTATGGCTGGTCCATTTTTCAAAGTTTTTAACCCCAAAAGTCTATCGTTATTTTTTTCAACCACAAAAGACCACTTTTCGAAATATTGTCCTGAAAATGTCATCGTCTCCTTCAACAGCTCCGATAATACACTTTTTGTTCGAAAATCACCATTGTTGTACAACAAAACGGGGATCGACCGCGGTGCAATGGATCTATGTTGGGTTAAATGATTTTTCAGTAAGACGAATGCGGAGGAGGGAAAGAAAAAGGTTTACGACAGAAAAGATGGAAGAAGAAGGGGGTGGACATGATCTGGTTCATTATCATTTTATATCGCGGTGCAAAAATGGATTAATAATATTTTATGTATCGCGGTTCAAAAATTAATTTATCGCGATACATAAAAGTTGATACTGCGATGTAACTTGGATTAGGTATATGTATCACAGTACATAAAAGTTGATACCACCGTACAATTAGAATAGACAATTAAACTATTGAATCGCGGTGCAAAAATTAATGCAATAAAATTGATGAATCGCGGTGCAATAGGACAAGGCAATTAAACTATTGAACTGCGGTGTAAAAATTTATACTATAAAATTGATGAATCGCGGTGCAATAGGACTAGACAATTAAATTATTGAACCGCAGTACAAAAATTAATGCAATAAAATTAATAAATTACGGCTCAATTGTCAATGCACCGCAATTCATTTATGTAACACCTTATGCTCATTAAAGATATCACTATGTTTTTACGTCCAAAATTATTTATTTTCAATTTAAAAAAATATTAAATAATTAAAAATTTTGAAAAGCAAACCGCCAGTAATTTTTCCATTCTTTTTTTCCCTGGTTGGCAGGCAAGCTAAGAGCATCTCCAATGATACAACTCTATACCTCCCTCTAGCTACCTCGTTTTTTGTTCCTTTTACACTTTTTCAACACTCTAAAAAAGTTTCCACTCCAGTAATCACCCTCTATACAATCCTTTAAAACCTCAAATCTCTTTCATCACAACTAACAAACTTAACTACCACCATATTTTTCATTTTTTAATTTCTATTTTCCCAACACTATTGTATTTATATTTTATATTATATATTCTATGAAAAACATATTGTATCTTTTAATTATTTTGATTACTTTCATCTAAAAATATACGTCATTTTAATGGTCAATTTATGTTTATAATACATTATTATTATTATTATTATTATTATTATTATTATTATTATTATTATTATTATCCTCTCATATATTAAGAACACGAGACAAATGATTTCCTTTGGTTGAAAATAATTAACAATTAATACACAAATTTCATTAAAAAATAGACATATTTCAATTTGATCAATAGAACAAGTTTACGATAATAATGTAAAAAAAATATGTATATCAGTAGCTTGCAACGGTAGGAAAATTTTAAATGACAAAGTTAGTATAATTAAAGGAAACCACACATTATACTACTAATATTTATTTTACAGTCAATTACTTTTTTTAAACTGTGTGACATGTCAAAGAGAATAATTTTTTGAAAATTGAGGAAGTATATGTTTTAATAAGTTTTAAAATTACTTTTATCTCAAAATATATATCAATCTAAAGGGAATTTTATGCTTAAAATACAGTTTTATTATTATCATCTAAACATAACTCCTACCGAAGAAGAGAAAATAATTTTTTAGCACCAAATAAAACATATTAAATTAATAATAATTTTGCCCGGAATGGAGGAAGTATTTTTTACATTTTATCTTCTATTGAAATAATTTTATGTTTTAAGAAATTCAATTAATTTTATCTAAAAATATATATATATTTACAAAACTAATTATTTTACTATAATCTCAATTAAATCTCTCCATTACAAAAAAATATGTAAACAACAAATATGAGTATCATACACATGAGAGGGTTGGAGACAAAAAAAAAAAGTTACTATTCCTTCCATGCCTCCCTCTAAATTTAGAGGAATGTTTAGTTGGTTTTAGAGGAAGAGGGTGTGATTGGGAGTCCATTGTGGGATCAAGGGTGGGTAAAAAACTCTAAAAATGATTTAAGAGTGTTGATAAAAGCATCCATTGTGGATGCTCTAAGCCCTGGACTTTGGGCCATCAATATTTTCTCGTCTTGACTTGGACTTCAGTGGTGTAATTAAAGGGAATGAGAGGTAAAGTAAGGTAGCTAAGATGGACTAGTCGACTAGATGTACACAAAATGGATGCAACCATCTTGCATTAGACCCTTTACTTTCACCCTAATCGTCCAGTTCATTGCAATACGATTCGAAATTGATGCATATTGAAATTTGATATATTTTGTTTGAGTGACGCTCATCGCGATACACAAGATAAGTGATATTTTTCTTGTATCTGGTTCATTAATGACATAATCGTCTTTTCACTGTTAAAAATAATTATTTTCAATTAAAAACATATGACATTTAAGTGATTAAAAACTTATGAACGGTAACGGACCAATAATTTCTCCTAGAATGTTTATAACAATTCTCCAATGATTCATTTAGGACTTATAAAATACTGTGTGTTTTATCTTGAGATTATGGGCTAACTATTTTGAGTGTTTCAAGGAATGGTTTTCTAGTAGGACTGTAGGAGTTGATGATTTTTGATATGGCCTAACTTATTGATGTGGGGAATATAGAAAGAACTAAAGAAAGAAAGAAATGGAGGTATCTTTGAAAATCAGAAATGAAACTATTCGATAATTAAGAAGTGCAAAATTGTAAATGCTTGTGCTTCAGACCCCGGATTATCGTATAATAATGGAATAATTGCAGGTCCCTACACTTTTTTTCTGAAATTATAATCGCTCTATGACCCTCTTTTTTTCTCAACCACATAAGTTTACTTTTATAAATTTGTTCCAATAATGTCTCTTCCTCCATCTCCTTTCTTCCCCATGTCGCTTTTCAATCTCCCTCTATTTTCAGATTGGGAAACTTGGAAAATGCTAGCGACATACACTTGCACTTTTTCATTCTTATAAAAGATTAGTTTTCTTTCTCTGAGGGCGCCCAAACATGTCATTAACGGTGCTCTCATTCCTCTGTCATTGCAGAAGTTCTTCCAGATGCTTGTGAACAAGTAAGAAGAGTTTCCCTCGCATTCATTTCTATGAGTAATTCCCGGTGAGAGAATTTGTTCCTACATCGGACCTTTTTCACTAATCCTTGTACCTGCCTTAACCCTCTCCCTCATTGCAAGCTCTTTTTTCAGAGGTAGAAAATAGGTCAAATAACCAAGCAGCAGAGCAAATGAGAGAAGAGGTGAAAATGGAAAAAAATCACAATTTCAGGTACACTCCTCGCCCTTCTCCCCTTTTTCAATGTGAGATTTGTAGTGTTCGATGCCCAATGTTTTCATTGCGATGCCCAAATTTGGGCAATGTCTTTTGCATTACGATGCTCAAAATTTTGACAAATTTCAATTGTGCATAGCGATGCTTAAATTTGGCCAGTGACTTTTTACATTGCGATGCCCAAAATTTTGACCGATTAATTGTGCATAGCAATGCCCAAATTTGGACAGTGACTGTAATGGATTCTAACCGATCCATTTTCCAAAGTTTTAATCCTTCTAGTACCCCGTTTTTTTTTTCAACAACAAAAGATTATTTTTCAAAATATTATTCCAAAAATGTCATCGTCTCCTTGAACAACCCGGCAAACACATTGAATTCAAAAATCACAATTGTTGTGAAACTGTAATGGATCTGTACGAGGCTATGATTTTTCAGTAAAGACGAAGATGAAAGAGGAGGAGGAAGAAGATGGCTTACGACGGAGGAGATGGAAGAAGAAGGATGAATCGCGGTACAAAAATTAATACAATAAAATTGATGCACTGCGGTTCAATAGTCAATGCACCGCAATTCATTTTCGTAGCACACCTCATACTAATTAAGGGTATTGTAGTTTTTTATCCCCAAAAGTGTCCTTTTCTAATTTATAAAAAAACAAACATAGGATTGGAGCGATTGATAACTTTGAAAAGTGGACCGACCCATAATTATTCATACTAGTACTCTTGTCCGTGCCAATAGCATGGCGCCAATTTGAGAATTTATCAATAAATGAAGCAGATACTGTGAAAATGAACTATTAAAAATATTATTTTCTTAAAAAAATTGACTTTCAAACGGGGTCTTTTTGCCTGGAACGGTGGGATTAATTAATAATTTGTATACGAAATTGCGGGCCTGAAAAACGGGCCGGACAAACATTAAATTGATTAAGTCAGTTAAAAAGAAAAAAAACAAATATTTCAAATTACAAAACTTACGATTTTTTTAATTTTTTTTAAATTTGTATACGAAATTAAATTTAATTGATTAAGTTAATTACGATAACAATTAAAAATAAAAATACAAATACAAATACAAATTTTTGCAACCATAAAACTATAAAACCGTAAAATATTAACTGTAAAATAATTGAGTGAGAGAGAGAGAGTTAAATTAGTTACGTTGGTAAATTTAGTTATGTAAAAGACAGTTACCAACTGCCCTTCTCACATGTGAGGATATAAGAGAATTATAGCCGTAAGATTAAAGTAAAAAAATTAATCACAACCACTTTTTATCCCAAGTCAATTGTACACGTATAAACTGAGCTGTATTGTATTATAGATTTTTATTTTTGATGATAACTGGACCGGTACCATGCGGTGGAATAACCGCAAAATCCATTATTATTATTTTAAACCGCTACAGTGCATTTTTTGGGAGAAAACGACAAAAATATTCTTAATGACGGAAAGACGCACACACAAAACCATTTTCCCAATTTGTGCGTCAGTAAAAAAAATTGGGCGTAGACAAAAAAATTTGGGCATCGCAATGTATCGGTTTTTTGCCACTTTCCCATGATTGTAAAAAATGATGTCTAATTAAGTAATACCAATACATGATTGGAAGAACCGATGTCTAATTTTTAAATCATTAAACACGTGTATTTTTAAATCGAGGCAGGATAGAAAAATTTGTTGTCTAATTAAATTATATCGACGCTGAATTGCAAGATACAATGCCTGATTAAAAACACCGAGACAAAATTGGGCACACACATCATAGGTAACGACTAGTGGTGGCAAATTCTGTCCACGCCCATATGCCCGTCCAGACCGCCCACTAAAATATGGACATGGGCACACTTAAAATAAATGAACATGTCCACTTAAACCATTAAATTTTATAGGCATAATATAAGCATAAATGGGTGCTCATATATTTCACGACTTGCTTCGGTGTGGTGTAGCATTTTCGGTGTATGTTAATTGTGTGTGTATTTTTACTGTGTGTGTGAGAGATGGAGAGAGAGAGAAAAGAGAGAAAGGTGAGTTTCTTTTTTTTTTAGAGAGAATGAAATGAAATTCAGGAAAGAATTGAAGTCTGAGATTGGGGGATTTTGCCCAAAAATATCTCTATCATTTCAACGATAATCGTGCTTTTATACGGTTGGTCAGTGTTTTTCTTGATCCGTACAGATGTTTGTGGACCACTAAGTGTTAGTTCGCGTGGAAACTATCACTACTTCATAACTTTTACCAATGATTATTCTAGGTACGGATATGTGTACCTTATGAAGCTCAAATCTGAAGCATTTGAAAAGTTCAAAGAATTTAGGTGCGAGGTGGAGAAACAAATTGGTCGCAGTGTTAAGACTCTTCGATCTGATCGAGGAGGAGAATACCTGAGTACCGAGTTTCTTGATTATCTAAAGGAGAATGGAATTCTCTCACAGTGGACTCCTCCTACTACTCCACAACTCAATGGAGTTTCGGAGCGTAGGAATCGAACCCTATTGGACATGGTTCGATCGATGATGAGTTTCACGACTTTACCTCTGTCATTCTGGGGTTATGCCTTAGAAATGGCAGCACATCTATTGAATAGGGTGCCATGTAAAGCCGTGCCCAGTACACTATATGAGATGTGGTGTGGTAAGACACCTTCCTACAAGTACCTTAAGGTGTGGGGGTGTGATGCTTATGAGAAGCAGCAAGGGGAAGATAAGTTGGATATGAGATCCAGATTATGTAAATTTGTGGGGTATCCAAAAGAATCTATTGGATACTATTTCTACGACCCTTCGGAACAAAAAGTGTTTGTTTCGAGAAATGCCACTTTTCTTGAAGAAGAATTTCTTTCTGAAAAGGGTGGCAAGGTTGTGGAGCTTGAAGAAATTCAAGAACCACAAAATATTCCCAATATTGTCGCAGATAACAAACCAGCCGAAGCTAGACCATCTGAAACACAACCTCTTCGAAAATCAACAAGGGTGTCGAAAGCACCTGAAAAACTGAATCTTTTGTTAGAGAACAAAGAAGAGGGACTCATTTTGGATAATGATCCAAAGAATTATGGAGAAGCGATGTCAGACATCGACTCCAAGAAATGGAAAGAAGCCATGCAATCTGAAATGGACTCCATGTACTTCAACAAGGTGTGGACCTTGGTGGACCCACCACAAGGAATTGTTCCCATTGGCTGCAAATGGGTCTACAAGCGGAAGCTTGGAGTAGATGGAGAGGTAGCAACCTATAAAGCGCGTCTGGTTGCGAAAGGTTATACTAAAAAACAAGGTGTTGATTATGATGAAACTTTTTCACCAGTAGCAATGCTTAAATCCATTCGGATTTTACTGGCCATATCAGCGTATTATGACTATGAGATATGGCAAATGGATGTGAAGACTGCTTTCTTTAATGGAAACATTAAGGAAGAGATCTATATGAAGCATTCGGAGGGCTTCATATCCAAGGAAAGTGAGCAAAAGGTTTGCAAACTCCAAAGGTCCATTTATGGACTCAAACAGGCTTCTAGGAGTTGGAACATTCGATTTGATGAAGCGATCAAAACGTTTGATTTTCATAAGAATTCGGATGAACCATGTGTTTACAAGAAGGTTAGTGGGAGCGTAGTTGCATTTGTTGTTTTATATGTTGACGACATTCTACTCATCGGTAATGATGTAGGTATGTTACAGTCAACAAGGGCGTGGTTGTCTAAACAGTTCTCCATGAAGGATTTGGGAGATGCATCTTTTATCCTAGGGATAAAGATCTATAGAGATAGATCACGAAGGATGATAGGACTATCCCAATCCATGTACATAGACAAAGTGCTAAAGAGGTTTAGCATGGAGGAATCCAAGCGTGGATACCTACCAATGAGTCATGGCGTTTCACTTTCTAAAGCAATGTCTCCCAAGACTCCTGAGGAAAGAGAAAGAATGTCTCGCATACCTTATGCATCCGCTATTGGGAGCATAATATATGCAATGTTGTGTACAAGGCCTGATGTTGCACATGCTCTAAGCGTCACGAGCAGATATCAGTCTAATCCAGGGGATGAACACTGGAAGGCCATTAAGATGATTCTTAAATACTTAAGAAGAACTAAGGATATCTTTATGGTATACGGCAATGGAGAATTGAAACTAGAGGGGTTCACTGACTCTAGTTTTCAACGGTCGATGTAAGCGACTCAAAATCGATGTCCGGGTATGTATTTACCTTTAATGGAAGAAGCGATCGGTTGGAAAAGTTCCAAACAAGAAAGAAACATTGCAGACTCTTGAGGTGAATACATAGGCTGCATCGATGCAAAGAGGTTGTTTGGATACGAAACTTCATCCAAGGGTTGGGTGTAGTTCCATCCTCTGTTGATCCAATAATGATTTATTGCGATAACAACGGAGCTATAGCGCAAGCAAAAGAGCCGAGATCTCATCAAAGATCCAAGCACATAATGAGGCAATACCACCTGATTAGAGAGATCATTGGTAGAGGCGACGTCGTTGTGGATCGAGTCGCTTCAACAGAAAATGTAGCAGACCCGTTGACTAAAACCCTATCACAGAAGATATTTGACGGACATCTCAAGAAGATGGGCCTAAAATATATGGGCAATTGGAACTAGGGGCAAGTGGGAGATTGTTAGAGTAGAATGCCCGGCGTCCAATTAGATTGGATTTTTATTCTACTTGTAAAACAATATTATTGGAATTTATATTTAAATAAAGGCATTTATTTATCTTATGTTTATATTATTAATTGTTTATAAATATATGATAAAGTCCTTAGACCAATTTTAGTTATGGAACATGGTTGCACATTTGATGGTAATCATGAAATATGTTTCTAGTGCTTTGGTCTTAAATTGGTTCTAAGTCAGTTGGCTTTTCAAGACAAGGACATTGAATAGCCTTGTAAGACTTATGCGTATGATGTATGCTCGTATGACAAGGATGTTGCATTTCATTAGCATCAGCGTTGTGACGCAAGTACATATATTGCAGGTGCTTTTTAGAGAACAAGTTCACTAAACATGACCCGTTGAGAATTCTTAAACGGAAATTTTATTTGTCAAATTAAGAATTTTTCACGTTGCGATAATACATGATTAGTCCTCGGACTTGAGGCACGATGGTAAGCTTGTGTACATCATGTAACACTTTGATTTACTTTCTGATTGCTTGACAATCGCAAAGGGGTATTTTGGCTGTTGCATTGGTGTGCATGGAGGTTAATCAGTGGCTAACATAGAATTCGACACTTGTCAAATGATAAGAGAATTTCCTGTGTTTTTCATAGTTCATGATTCCAAGACCTTGGCCAAGGCATGATGAATTTGATTCATAAAGGAATCATTGGTACTTGAAATGGAATCACAGTTATTAAATCAATTGGATTTTGACTTATAATCCATATCTTAGATTTAATCGGGAAATTAGATGTCGAAAGGACAGTACATGTATGCACTCGTAATTGAAATAGGTTTACTCGCTATTTCACCTATTGCTAGGTCTTCGTGCTACTTGCTAGGTGTTCCCACGATTTGTAGGTTCTTGAAATTAATGAGTTAATTTCAAGTATATTAACTAATGGAATTATTTAATAGAATAAATTGTTATTCGTAAGTTACAAAATAGTTGTAAGTCTACAACTAGCATTAGTTGTGAACCTAAAGGGTCACACACTAAGAATGGAAGGATTCATTTGTTCAATAAAAAAATTGATCCAAATTGTTGGACGCAGATGACTAGTAGATAGTAATTGATGGATGAAATTGATTTGATCTATTTAATTAAATTTGGGCTTGGTCAATTAATTCAGATTAATTGATGGGATTTTTATTTATTTATATATTTTTAAAAGTCCAACTCAATATTTAATTAGGCTCGTTAGTGGAGTCCATCGAGTTAATTTGAAAGAAATGAGAAGGAGGGGTAACATTGCTAATATTAGATAAAAGTTATTTTAATATGGCATTAGGTGGTATTAATTATAATACCATATCTTCTTACTAATGAACCTAGACACTATTGTGTACAAATTAGATTGTATGACACATTAAGGTTTTAGTCATTTATTAGGATAGTTAATGATACGTTATTAAAAAAACGTATCATCAATTCTTGGAGAATTGATTTCGGTCGTTTCTCTTCAAAAACTCACATTGGAGTATCCTTTTGGTTACTTGATTAAAAAAGCTAGGAAACCAAGAAAGCTTTCCTGGACTTTTCTTTTCTACTACTCTCTCAATTGGAAAAACTAGAAATTTTTCTTTGTTTTTGGGTTGAACAAAACGGATCAAAATTGCTAACGAAATTTTTGATTCGGTGATTTTATCCATTCGTGTGAACTTACTTTAGAGGAGGGATGTGTGGACCTCTACGAGTAAATTGGTGTACGAGCCGACAATGGATTGTCTCTACATCTTCATCAACCGGAAGCTTTTGGAAGCGGTTTTCGGTAAGATCCAAAAACTCCTTTTTATACTTGCACGATACGCACGATCGTTAAATCGCTATAAGGTTTTTGGGGCTATCTTTTGTATATTGTATACATATTTTAAAATTTTAAAATTTCTGCTGCGATTAACCTCGTAATCTAGCGAACCCAACAGTGGTATCAGAGCCATGTTTCGATCATGGGACCTATGGGTTATGGGTCCGTTAACTTGTTTTGCTCAAGAATTGATGTGATTGATTCTTAGCCATTTTAGTAGAGTTATCTACAAAATAAACGAAGCAGAAAATGTGTAAACTATGGAATATATATTTACATTCAATATAAGGTCTTTTATATGAAATGTCTCCTACTATTTTATTTAAAACTGTAAACCCCTAAATAGATTTTAGAAAATCAAATTTTTCTTAGTGGGCTTGAAGCCCAATAAAAACATTTGACACCCCAATTTTATGAGTCCATGGAATATTTCCATCGATAGTCAACTCTTTGACAATTGTATCAATATACAACTCTCAAGATTATTTTGCCTCATCTCTTCCCATATACCCCAATTTTATGAGCCCATATGATACTAAATGTCAAACAAAACCCATCAAATCATCGTGTAGATGGAGTATTTAGAGTCTCACGACTCGTGACCAACCTAAAAACAAGTCCATCCCACGAGCATCTATATGCTTGGTAGGGATCACAACTTTCTCACATAAAATCACTCCACGACTCATGGCCAATGACTAAAAGTGGTAGCATCGTCATGTCATCTACCTTTGATGGAAGGCATGGAACAATATGTCTAACATATATTTATCCATATTTGTTTGATATAAATTTAATCAAATTAAATTTCTTTTAAGTTTCAAAAACTTGGGCTTTTCCTTTCAAGACCTCATCCAATTAATTTATTAGGTGGATTTATATATAACGCAATATGTCATCATATGAGCGCAAGCATAAAGCATTAAATAAATCTAGCATACAACCTATGCAAAAACGATGGGATGATCATGGCCAACCTATGCGACCCATTTGAGCCAAAAAAAATGGGTCATGGCCAATCTAAAGGACAAAATAAATAGAACTACTTCTATTATATTTTATTATAATTACTCATACAAGCATGAGCCTTTATATTCTATTCTATTACATTTGCAAGATCTACCCACACAAGCATGGGCCTTCGCATCGAATGTCCTCCGATTCAAAAATGAAAGAATCTCACCTTCTAGTCTACTCTCATACAAAATTTAAAGAACTTACAAATAATAGAATAAGTGGCACGCATGCCCCAAAAACCCAAAGATAATTTCATCCAATCACATTGGTCATAGGCTCATGATCATCCCTAAATAAATCATGCTAAACATTTCTCATATATATAGTTATAATTTTTGATGATTTTTTGTAGAAGGAAATTATTTTTTTGTAATTTTTGTATTTATTTGATAAGTATATATTAATGAGTAAATGGCGCCCATGCCCATTTAGTGTCCGCCCATATATGCTCATATTATTAAATTGACACTTACTTGCCTGTCCATTTGAACTCGCCGCCCATTTGAGCCCACACATACCCGTCATTTGTCACCTCTAGCAACGACACTCACATCATAGTCAACGATGCCCACATCATAGGCATCGATGCCCAAATTGGATTTGCATGTAAGTGATTTCTTCGGTTTCTACCCACATGTGATTCAATTCTATTCCATTCCATGTGATTTCATTCCTCGTGATTCTAGTACAAACCGAGCACTTTGATTACAAAATTACAACGGAGATAAAACACAAATGTTCTAGGTCTGCTCCATATGAAATGAAAAAGCATTGAATAGAATGAACACTTTAATTACAAAATTATAACGAAAATAAAAATAGATGTTTTCCCCAATCCTCTTCCCGATAGACAGATGGACATATATGATTTTAGGAAGAAAGAGATTCAACAGGAAAATAAGATTGGGAATGGCTATGAGATTTTGGAGAAGAAAGAACGGTAGGAGGAGGAGGGGACATTTAAGAAAGAAAATAATGAAAATAGAATTATGCGGTTGAAAAAAAAAAGCATCTGAACGATTATAATTTTAAAAAAATGTACCGACCGATAATAATTCTTTTTATTTTCTAGCAATTTCACGAATCATTGACGAACGAGGCTAGAAATATGAATCATATAGCCTTAAATGGGCTATTGCTGTATAAGAATTGTTAATTTAAGGGCTATTATAGGGAATTGCTAAACCAAAAAATCTAAAAGATAATCTGGCTGTCGTTGAGACGGGGAGTAATTATTTGAAGTGTATGATTATTAGTTTATTAGTCATTGGGTTAGAAATAGGAGACACTGACACATACTGGATAATATTCTTAGTACTCATTAAGTATTTGTTGCGTGTTGTATTAAATATTGTTGTATTCTTATTGCATAAACAAATTTTAAGAAAAAAATTCATCCAATTTATAGGTATAGCTGAATGTACGTTTAGCAAATGCCAAAAAAAAAAAAACTTAATAACAATACTAGGTTTATCACTAAGTATTGCTACAACTAAGTTTTAGTGCATTTTGGGCAAAATTGTACTTATTCTAATCCACTAAAAGAGTTTATATTTGGAAAATATAATTATTAAAGAATATATAAATAAAATTAAAGTTGATCATAATTATGCAAAAATTCATGAACATAATCAAGAGGGTAAAATTGAAATGGTATAAAAATAATAAACATATTTATTAAAAGTTGAATCTTAATAACATGTGGGCCACTTGTTAAGCATTCCTTATAAATATATCACAATTAAGTTGTGCTTTCATTGATAGCACAAAGCTCTCATTCAAAAGAAAATTCTGCTGGTGTTGCTTTTAGTAGTAAATCTTGTGTTGGTGCAAATAAATGGGAGAGACTTTTTCTTGTCGGATTAATTCCGCGGTTAGCCCCTCTATTAGGCCAAGCGTTTCCGCCCACCTCTCGTGTTTGAAATTTGTCTTAGTGTTCTCCACTATTTTTACTTGAGAAAACATTCAAATATGTCCCTCGGTGCACCATAATTGATGAACTTAAATAAACATGATATTTAATATTGATTTTGTGTTTTAACTTGTTGTAAATGTTGTACTTTTTATGAATATTTTGTATGTTTGGTGATTACAGGTCTATAGGAGAATGATAATGAAAAAGTAGAAAAAAAATATCAAGTTTAACGAAGAAATTGGGATATCATAGTATCGAATGGGCATTCGCTCTATATCATATAAGAGAATATAATATATTTAATATATATTATATTTATAGTATAGTGAGTAATATATTATAATTATCTTTAGATTATACTTTCCTAATGCTTGTATTTGGTTTCCTAGTTCCTCTTGAAGTTAGTTTCCTAAAGTTTCCAGTTCCTCTTGTATGTCTAATCCCTCTTGTATTTAAGTTTTAAAAAAAATTGAGACATTAGCCACTTTAATTCGCTCTAGCTTAATTACGTTTTATAAAGAGAATTTCATTAGCCACTTAAAAGAATTATTATTTTCCTTAAAAATTGTTGGTTATTCTTTTATTTCTCTCTTGTAATTAAGGAAAAGATTAGGTTGAAAGAGAGAGAGAGAATAGGTCTAAAGACTTTGTCAACAACTTCCTGGAGACTTTCTAATAGTGGAGATGATTACCACTATTCTCTAGGAGGAAGTTACAATAAGGAGGGTGTTAGCAATTGGGCTTATGGCCGGATTATTTACTTCCGCTCACATGGAATATATTTATATTATTTAAGGATAATTAGTTTCCTAATCCGGTTTGGGATTGATTTTACTTATCCTACAAGAAATAGGCTTCTTGTACAATAATATAAATAGGGCAACTAAATGGATAAAACTCAAAACACAGAAAATACCCTAAAGAATAACACATCTTCTTTGGCCGCCACTCTCTCTCTCTCTCCTATATTCTATCTCACCAAATACTCTCTCTATCCTAACCATCAAGGGGCTTGGATTTGCGGATATGAACCAATATTGATATTCGTGCTACGTGATATCAATCCGACGAGAGAGACTTGCAGGATTGTTGGTCGTTACATACGAAGATCGTAGCTCAAGTAAAAAGTCTTCTGCTTCGCTCAAAGTTCAAGTTCGCACGATGTAACTCATGATTACTCTTAGATATATAAACCTTCATTGGTATCAGAGACTATATGCTTGATTGTTCGTTTCATTATGTCATGAATTGCATGCTTTCATTTTTGGATTTGTTTAAAAGTTTTACCCGATAACAAATCAAATGAGTTTTATTATTTTATGTGTAAACCGATTTTATTTTCAATAAAAAATTATATGTCTGAGTTCCCTATGACGAGGCAAACAACATACTAAATTCTCGTTAAAATCCTTGGGTATTTTTCAAAATATCGCAAACCCAAATTTTGTTGAAAATTGATTTTTCCAAAACTTTGTATGTTGTTTTGACTTGTTTGTATTCTGTAAAACCGTGGTTTTATGATCTGTACTTGTAGTACTCCGCGAGGATTTTTCAACGACATATTATATGCTTAAAAATAATATCCAAGGGCTGTTTTGTCATTCTGTGACTGTTTTGGAGCTATTTGGGACTGTTAGGTAATTTTTAAAAATTCTTTGTGAATTTTAAACTAATTTTAAGTCATTTTTAGCATAATTAATTGTCGTTTTGAACTCTAAAATTGCGATTGGGACTATACGAGACCCAATAAATTTTATTTTCAGTAGTGAAAATATTTATGAACATGATATGTGCTTGATGGATTTGTTATATCTTATTTCTTTTGTTTAAATTATCAATTTATGAATATTTTCACGTTGTGCATATTTTGGTTGTGATTACGAGCCTCGCGGATTTTCCCTCCTTACGTGTATGATATGATTATATTCAGTAATTGATTTTTTGGAAGAAAAGTGAATCGAAATATAGATGCTTATGTCTTATTTTTTGCAATAAATTGTAGTGAAATAAATGGCTTCGAAGAATGTAATCGCTAATCTTAACAAGGATAAAAAAATTGTATTGCTCAAACTATAGTGTTTGGAAAAGAAAAATCATGTGTTTGCTACACGAGCTAGAGGTTCTTGAGAACTTAGATACCGTGATGACTAAACCAGAGTTGAGTAATTCTACCCTAACTCAAAATCGCAAAGATGAGCTTGTGGCTAATTGTTACGATACGAGTCGCACAATGAGTGTTGCAACTTGTGACCTTTCTCTTGTTTCCCTTGAGGGTCCACGCAAGCCATATGGGCAACGTAAGAAACAAGTTAAAGGAATGCAAGCTCAGAATCTACCAAAACTAAGTAAGATCACTAAACGCCGTAGAGGCAAAAAGAATATTGCTAAGCAGAAGTGCTACAACTGTGGTACCTTGGGTCATTTAGCTCGGACTTGTGATCTTGAGCCCAAGAAGGTATCCCTTAATCTTATCTCCTTGCAAAGTTGTGTTTGCTCTCATGTTTTATTAGTCAAATGTCTCCATGTGTGGATTGTAGACTCGGGCTCTACAAAACATGTGACTAGGGATCGAGGAGGATTTGTAGATTATCGAAAAGTTCCTGCGGGTACAAGAAGAATTTTCATGGGCAACAGTTCGTCTGTTGAAGTCAAAGGAGTTGGCTCATACCAACTTCAATTGCGGAATGGATGCACATTGACTCTTCATGAAGTTCTTTATGCACCTGGAATTCGACATAATCTATTATCAGTAGTACAATTGCTAGGACATGGATATTCTTTTAATTTTAGTGATGATCACTTGGATATTTGTTTTGGTGATGAGATTTTGGGACATGGTTTTTTGTCAGATAATTTCTTTAAATTAGATTTGTTGGATTCCCATAATTCTTCTGTTAGTTCTTCTTCTTGTATGGTATATGATGATTCTAATTCCGAGTTATGGCATGCTAGACTTGGACATATAGGAAAAGATAAGATGACTAGATTGGCTCGAGAAGGCCTATTGGGGTCTCTCACCAAAATCAACCTACCCTTGTGTGAATCTTGTTTGGCATGAAAAGCTTGCCGAAAGCCTTTTGGTAAGGCAAAAAGAGTCATACATCCATTAGAGTTAGTCCATTCAGACATTTGCGGACCAATGAATGTTAAGGCACATCATGGAGCTTCCTATTTACGCACGCTATAATTATGTTTACATTATTTTTCACCGCGATGAAGCTCTTAAGTGTTTTGTGCGATTTCTCGCAGAGGTTGAGAATCAAAAGGATAAAAGCTTAAAAACTTTTAGAACTGATCGGGGCCGTGAATATTTATCTTATCAATTTAAAGAATTGTGTGATAAAAAGGGAATACGCCGACAGTTGACAATTCCTAGAACTTCGTAACAAAATGGTGTTGCAGAACGAAGGAATCGAACATTGTTGGAAATGGTTAGGTCGATGATGGCATAGGCCAACCTCCCAACTTCGTTTTGGGGGGATGCGCTAATGACTGCCGCCTACATACTTAACCGAGTGCCTTCTAAGTCAATTCCCACAACCCCTTATGAACTTTGGAAATGTGAGAAGCATAAATTGGGGCATCTTCATCCTTGGGGTTGTGTGGGTTATATCCATAGTACCTCCAATAAGTTTGAAAAACTAAACCCTAGAGGAAACAAGTGTGTTTTCATAAGGTATTCAGATACCTCAAAGGGTTATGTTATGTACGGTAGAAAACCTAATGTAGGAATGACTGAAACAGCAGTCGCACAATGTTGATTTCATTAAGAATGATTTCCCATTGATAGGTGAAGTTAGGAAAGACTTTGAACTTTTTGAGATGGAAGAAGAACATATGACATCTTTTAGCGAAGGTGGGGAATTGCCTCAACCTAATCCTACGGTACAACATGAGGTTGAGCCTATGGAAGTCGCCAATGAGAGTCAAGGTGATCTTCATCCGAGTGGGAGTATAGATCCTAGTGGGAGTCCGATACTAGAGCGAAGAAGTAAACATGGAAATATAACTCGTCGTCAATTCGCGATCGAAGAGGAATCTTTCCTAACTACTTCTTACAATTCTAGTGAACCTACATCATTCAAAGAAGCTCTTTATTTACCTACAAACAATGAATGGAAGATGAAATTTCCTCTATGAAAAAGAATCAGATTTGGAGTTAGTTGATCTTCCGCAAGGTCGCAAGACTATTGGAAACAAATGGGTTTTCAAAATCAAACGAAAAGCAGATGGATCAATCGACAAATATAAGGAACGTCTTGTGGCAAAAGGCTTTACCCAAAGAGAGGGTTTAGACTATGAGGAGACATTCTCCCTTGTGGTGAGATTTTCCTCTGTTCGCCTAATCCTAGCGATAGTAATGCACATGGATCTAGAACTTTATCAGATGGATGTTAAAACTGTTTTTCTCAATGGAGAACTACTGTATGTATGTTAAACGATCCAAGAAAAAGATCTTGATTCTGTCATTATATGTTGATGACATCCTACTAGCTGGGAATGATATGGAGATGATAAATGACACTAAAGAGTGGTTGTCTGCACTTTTCGATATGACAGACTTGGGTGAAGCAAGCTATGTGCTTGGAGTAAAAGCCATTAGGGATCGTTCGAAAATATTTCTCGGTTTGTCTCAAGAGACTTACATTAAGAAAGTTATCGAACGATTTGGCATGACTAACTCAAAACCCGTTGTCACTCCAATGGAAAAGGGATGTATCCTTAGTACAAACCAATGCCCTAAGAATGAAGAAGAGAAGAAGAGAATGTCTACGACTCCATATGCAAATGCAGTAGGAAGCCTGATGTATGTTATGGTGTGTACTCGGCCTGACCTATGTTTTGCAGTTGGATGTTGAGTCGATTCTAAAGTGATCCTGGATCTCAACAATGGATGGCAGTGAAAAGGGTCATGCGTTACTTGGTGGGAGCCACAAATTTAACCCTATGTTACCAAGATGGGGATTTGAGCTTGAAAGGTTTCACCGACGTGGATTGGGCTGGAGATGTAGATGGTTATAAATCTATTTCAGACTACGCTTTCCTCCTTAGTGGTGGAGCTATCTCTTGGAGTAGCAAGCGACAGACTAGCACTGCCTTATCTACGATAGAGTCTGAGTACATGGCTTGCTCGGTTACGGTTCAAGAAGCTATGTGGTTGAGGAGTTTTCTTCAACATCTTAATGTTACGACGCATGTGGATCGTCATGTAGTCATTGCTTGTGATAGCATGGCTGCTTTAGGTTACACTAAAGATCCCAAGTATCATGGGAAGACGAAACACATTAATATCAAGTATTATTTCACTAGAGACATAGTTGCAGAAAAGAAAGTTGTTCTAGAATATATTCCTACTAGAAGCATGTTGGCTGACCCTATGACCAAACCTCTAGCTAGAGAGATCTTTCAAGATCATATGTTGGGTATAGGGCTTCGTAAGATCTGACTTTTATTCTAAGAACACTTTTGTTGATATTTGATTATTATTTTTCCTTATCGTTTGAATATATTATAGTTTCATTTTATTCCTTTTATATGTTAATTGGATGTTTCAATATGAAATTGTGTAGCATATATATTTTGATTAAAAAGATGCCGTGGATATTGAATTGGCCTCTCATACGTAATTCACCTTGTCGCTAGATGGGCGAGCAAGTTGAGATAGTAAAAGTTTTTGGCACCTACGAAGGGGGGGGTTACGCAAATGACATTACATTTATCGCCTTGGCATACGGCCAAGATGAGACATTTTATAAAGGTCGACTTTATATCCCAAGGAAAAGTCCGAATGTGAGATTTTAAAAGGAGACACTAGAAGAATGACTACTTTTAAGTACTCGAATTAGACGCCAGAAGGGCGGCTAGACTAAGGTTCGTATGGCGTTTGAGTATGACATGCCTACTTCGTGTGGGAGTTCCGCCATAGCATACACATCATACTGTATGTGACTATAATGCGACTTAAGAAAGTGATTGAATGATCCATGCTTCATCACTGTGTGAGTTCTAGTGATCAAATCCAGGTCACGATCATACCTTATGTGACTTAGAACTATATCATGAACTTGGACGTTGATGATGCTACTTTGGCATGCCGACCAACGGGCTATACACATACAGTCCTACGGAGTATTGCTGGGAAAGCAGTTAATCAAGAGTGATTGATATGAGTGTCTAAGGAAGATAGTATGATATACATCTCTATTTTTGTGTCTCTATGCCATGGCGATCATATTGAACATACGGTTCAAGAGATTGATCTTGATTCACAAACATATTGAGGTTTAAACACCGCTCTTGAGGGATTGGGGATGCTTAAATTGATGTATATATACGGTCTAAGTTATAGACGAGTTTTTGTTTTCTAAAGAGGACGTTCTATGCTAGTCAGATGGTGATTTGGTATAGCGCTCCACCCTTTATCTTTCTCGTCATGTCGCACGCTTCACTCCCAGGATGAAGAGGCAGTGTTTAACGGGTTTTGACGATATGATGTGGTAAGAGAAGTGAGCCCATGTGTGCGAGTGGGAGATGTTAGCAATTGGGCTTGTGGCCCGATTATTTACTTCCGCTCACATGGAATATATTTATATTATTTAAGGATAATTAGTTTCCTAATCCGGTTTGGGATTGATTTTACTTATCCTACAAGAAATAGGTTTCTTGTACAATAAAATAAATAGGGCAACTAAAAGGGTAAAACTCAAAACACAGAAAACGCCCTAAAGAAGAACACGTCTTCTTTGGCCACCCCTCTCTCTCTCTCTCTCTCTCTCACCAAATACTCCCTCTAACCTAACCATCAAGGGGCTTGGATTTGCGGTATGAACCAGTATTGATATTCATGCTACGTGATATCAATCCGACGAGAGAGACTTGAAGGATTGTTGGTCGTGACATACGAAGATCGTAGCTCAAGCAGAAAGTCTTCCACTTCGCTCAAAGTTCAAGTTCGCACGAGGTAACTTCATGATTACTTTTAGTTAACGAACTTGATTGGTATTTATATATTATAGATATATAAACCTTCAGAGGGAAAATTCTCCTATGTAAGAGATGGCAAGAAGATTGGTGGAGGGAGACCACACTGAACATCATATAGTACATACACTGGAAATTAAGGAAGAAATCTGAAGCAACTCTTCCCTTGTTCTTCTATCACATTGCTTGATTTTATTGCATTTTGGCTTTTTGTAAGTAATCTTTAATTATGTTTAGTCGCTAGTTTTCTTTCTTCTAGTTAATGAACAAGTAATTCTTTATAAGTTTCTACCGTGAGATCTAATTTTTTTTTTTATTCTCAATTAAGTTCAAGTATTTATTTATTCTCTATTTGTTTGTTGCAAAAGGAATTGTGACTTAGAATTATTATGCTTAATTAATATTTGCGGCCAAAACCTTAATTAACCTAATAGTTCATAACTAGTTAGTACCATTGATCCGTAATTGTTATTGGATTCTAACAAAGTAGCAAGTGACGCACCGTTTAGGCATCAGAAAATCATATTCGGTATGTGTTGCGGGAATGAGTAATCTAAATTAAATGATATTGCATGTAGTGTTTAGAATCGGGTCTCTCACTCTTAATGCTTTCAAAACATTAAATCCTACGAGCGTCTCGGGGGTTGTCTTTTGATTAGGGAAATAGTTAATGAGCTTCTTTTAACTATCGAGACAATAAGGAGAGATTTGGTGTTTGGCGGTTGTCGACAACTATAACCGGTTTATTTGAAGCTCATTAAGTAATTTTTGCATCTATGATCAGTAGTAACTTTCAGGATTACATTAAGTTCATTGACTGAATTTTTCCCTTATTGAATTCAAACATCATTTTCTGTTTTGTTTACATTTAGACATTTAATTTCAGCTTTTAGTTAATTCATTGTTTGTTAATAACTTTAGATTAAAAACCTCATTCTTTATTTTAATTGCTTTGTTAAAATTCTTAAGAGAAGTAAATTCGACGTTCTTTGTGGATACGATCCCTACTACCATATACTCGTTATTTGGGAAAATAGAAAATTATTTTAAATGGTTTGACACACGTCAAATTTTGGCGCCCGTTGTCGGAGAACGATTTTGCTATTTATTTCCTTTTAAGAATTTTATTTTATTATGACTTTCTATGCACAACAACATACTATTGTGCTAAAATAATATGGAGTGAACCTGATTTTTTAAAATCCAATTTGGCATAATAATGTGCTGCGATTGGTCGTACATACTACATAGTGGAGCGCATGCGCATAGGCGTGTCATGTGATGCATCAAGAATTCAAGATTCACGACCACAAATAATTTCTCTTTTTACCATTTGCTAGAGAATATGGTACCGGTCGTTCCACCACATTGACTAAGCACCAAGACAATTACTTCTTCACATGCATGCAAAGGAAGGATCAAATTCTTGCGATAAGAAAGAGAGTGGAAGAAGCCTTTTGTAGAGAAAGAAATGACAACAAAACATGATAAAAGGAGTTCAAATGAAACGATTTTGAGTGTGAAGGATTGGACGGTAAAATTTGACCAAACAAAAGGGGGTGCGGCAGCTCTTTTTGTTTATGTTCCTGCAATCACGCAAAAGTGGGAATCCGTTTGCCGTCGATGGTGCTCACTCCCGTAATCATCTTTGTTGTGGGCAGTGGCGAGTGGCCTCGCTGCCTTGCCACTTTGTCCTTCTCCGTGTGCTTTTGCTTTAGCCAAAACTTTGGGATTCGTTTGGTGATGACGAATCACATTCCTTTTCCAAGGAAAACATATATAATTACTAGACTACTATTATTCTCTAATTCATATTCTTTTACTGTGCTCCAATCCATTATATCTCTCTTGTCTTGTGTATAACTAAAATCTAAAATCTAATAAAATAGAGATTGTGACCGGTTTGAGATAAATTATTTCATGCCCAAGTTTATATTTATAGGGGTTGTTGTTAGCATTTTGTAATACTTTGATAAAAATAAAATAATCTAAAATAGTATTGTTTTATTTTCGTTAAACAACTTAAAACATGAAATATGGGCAGAGAGAGAGAGTACATTCTCACATACAAGGACTTCATTTTTGAATTATACATGAAATATACATTCGTACCATAATAACTAGGGGTTTAAAGGAACTTCAAAGTTCAAAGAGGTTGCGGCCTGCGGGCGATTCATAAAAGAGTTGTACACTCATACCCATTAAAGTAGGGAGGGCCAAATACGCATACGCGTTTTCATTATTTATTTTTATGTGGTACCAAAACAAAAGAGGTAAAGGGCTTTTACTTTCGACATGACATGCCTTTCCCCACTGATTCAACACACTAAAACACTGGGGAGGGCTTTGTTAAGTTTAAAGTCTATATACTCCATACGGCAAACAATCCATTTACTTTCTCCCGTTGAGGGACCCCCAAAACATCATCATTATCATCACCTTCCTTCTTCACATTATTATCAATCCCAATCCCAATCCCCCCTCATTAAATACCCCTTTCACCATTACCAACATTGTTACCAAGTTTCTTGTGATGGCCGATACTCCTCAACCAGCAGCCGTGACTCCTGCCCCAGTTACACCAACGAAGATGATCAACCCCAGAGCTGAAATTGATACGTCCCCACCATTCGGTTCGGTTAAGGAGGCCGTTACCCATTTTGGTGGCAGTGGTTCCTGGGTCCCTCTTCACGTTCTCCGACTTGCTGCCGGCGTGAGTTTCTTCACTTCTACTACTAGTATTTATTTCATTTAAAATTTTCTTTTCTTATAAATTACTCCACTTTTAAGTTATCAAATTCCTACGGTCATGCTATGTTGGCTGTTTTAGTTTATTGTTTCTAATTTTGACTCTCAATTGTAATTCTAGTGTTTATATATTTTGCAATACAATTCTAACAAAAATCAGCACAAAGAGTAAATATTAGTGATTTTCTAGTCCATTTTTCTTTAAATCAATGCTTGGAAAATTCGTGATACTGATGCTTGTTGATGAGTAACTTTGTGGTATTGATATTGTTTCTGTTTAAAACATCCTACAAGAAGGCGTCATTCTTGTTAAAGATTTTCCTTTTCGTAAGATGATAGCTTGCAGTAGTGGTGTTTCTTCTCAGTTATTTTGAATTCCATTGTCATGGCGGGGGTACCCGAATGGCCTTTCTTAAACAGGCCACTTGTTAGCAGGCTCTTCTTATCAACTTCCAATTATTTTTATTTATTTTTGGCTTTATTCCCCGTCAGGAACTTGATATTGTTGTTGAATAATTTTTCTGTGCTTAGTATTCAAATCAGGTAGCAAGGATTAGATCACATTGGCATAAAATGGTTTTGGGAAATCATGTTCATGTAAAAGTACTTCATTTTCTGATGTTTGGTCAGTTCTTCTTGTCTAGAAATTTTGTTATATACTAGTATCTTTAAAAAAAACTGTTATTTTCAAATGTAAAAATCCAATATTGAAGGATTATGAGGGACTATTTGTTTTCAAATATACCCATATCATAGGAATTCACATTAAATTAACAAGATCCTCCTGATAAGCAGCATGACAATATGGATAAAGTGGAGAAGCAGGCAGCAGAGTTGGAAAAGGATCTGATTTTAAAAGAACAAGAAACACTCGAGGTATTAAAGGAACTGGAAGCAGCAAAGGCAATTGTTGAAGGGTTAAAAGTTAGCTTAATTAAAGAAGTGTCTTCATTCATGGCAAGCCTTGACTTAAGCTCGGATTCTGGAATGTCGACCCCGAATGAGAATTCAGCAGGGAATTTCAGCTTGTGTAATATTCCTTCTCCGGGGTCAATCTTGATGGACCTAAAAGAAGCAAAATTGAACCTGAATAAGACGACAAATGACCTTTCTTTGATTCGAGCTTCAGTTGACTCCTTGAATAGGAAAATGAGGAATCATAAAAACATGCTTGAAAGGAGCGATCAAAGGCAAATGCCAATGGCAAATAGAGAAGGAGAACTGAAAAGGGTTTTTGAAAATTCTATTAATTTGTCGAGCGGGCTTCAAGAATTCAATTGTGAGGCTGAACAGTACAAGAGAATGGAAGAAGCTGCTCAATATGAGGTAATCAAGGCGACATCGGAGATTGAGCAAACGAAGATGAGTATTAAAATGGTTGAAATGAGATTGGTGGCAGCCAAAAAGTTGGAGGAAGCTGCTCGAGCTATGGAAGCTGTTGCTCTTGCTGAAAAGACTGGTGATAACTCATCAAAGCTCGAGGGCATCACTCTTTCATATGAAGAATACTCTGTTCTTACCCAGAAAGCTAGAAAAGGTGAAGAGCTTTCTAACAAGGAAGTTAGAGATGGCAATGCTTTGAAGCACCAAAATGGAGCAAATGTATCTGAAATGGCTTTTTTGAATGGTTTGGAGGAAAGAAAAAAAGATGTCAAGTGCAGGAGAAAGACCCTTGAAGAGGCTCTAGGTGAGGCTTTGTTTCAAATGATCATAGAAAAACGTATTCTTATGAATTGCAGATGCTTCATGATTTTCTCATATTTTCTTATGCTAGTACGTACAGAAAAGCATAACGCAATAAAGAATTGTACTGTAAAATCAATCATCAATGCACTAGTGGTGTAATGTAGAACACTTTATGCTTCATGTTTTCTGTACTTAGTTTGTAGTAGATGTACATATATGATGTATGTGCATTCAAGTTTAAGCTACTTCCTAACGGGTCATTGCATTTCCAAACAGGGCCTAATGTAGGTGCTGCAAATAGAAGAAAGCTTACTGCAGACGAAGGATTTTTTCGGGAGAGATCAGAGCATGGTCAAATTAGATTCTCAGCTCCAAATCATGCCAAAAACAGGAGTCCTCGCCCCTCTCATAATCATGCTCATAGGGAATTTGAGCCTTTGGTGGATGATGAAGGAAACTTGTTTCAAGAAAAGTTAATGCCCGGTTTAAGGTCAAGCGTTTCAATTGGGGATATCTTAAACAGAAAGCTGATTATGCAAGATGACATTGTAGTTGGTAAGCATGTGGAAAGCCACAGCAGAAGCCAAGAGGTGTCGTTAAGTCATATGCTCCAAGAACAAAGTGGGCTTATATTTAACGATCCCAGAAAAGGTTCGAAAGATGGGAACATTGAAAAGCAATTCTTTACGACGAGGAAGAAATTTGGGTTCATTCATGTATCGCTCCCATTGACAAGGCTAAGTAAGAAGAAAACACAGCCTTTAAACATGAGGTGACTTGGTATATAGAAGAATAGTATTACTCGATCATTTACTAACTACATAGAGCTTGAATTGTGCTTGTCTTGGTATTCTTTTTCTCTGGTTTGTGGTATTGGTTCAGCCAAACCAATAGAGTTTATCTGTGTTTCATGGAATTGTGATTTATGAATTATGATATACAGTCCTGTCTATTTATAGTATGTAGCGATAAACATTTATGTATCTAAATTCTAGAAATCAGAGTAAAAAATATCACTTGGCATATCAATACTAATTAGTTGTCAAAATGAGATACTTGGATAATTAATCAAGTTTCATCAATGCGCGCATGATAACATTGTGCGTGTGAGTGGCTAAAAAAAAGTCAAGTGGTAGGAATTTGGAAACGTAATATTCTTCTATGATCACAACTCACAAGCATGCATGTTGTCTCCGACATCCTTATCTATGTCATGTCATGTCAAACTTGTGTGTGTGTGTGTGTGTGTGTGTGGGACTGTGGAGGGATTAATGATAACTGATCTAGAGGAATGTTACGTATGTATTATCATGCAAATTGAAGTTCAGGGCCGGGCCTGGGTATGTATTATCAATTTATCATGCAACTTGTTCTTGCTTTGTAAGAGCAACCAAGATGAAGATGGAAATAAGAATTAAAGCCCATGCGTTGATCTGCAACATCAATAATGGTTTCTCTTTTCAACTCATTATTTATCAACCAGCGGGCAGTGGTGTAAATTTTGTTCTTACACAATATAAGTTTGGATCACAACACGTACGATCAATCAAAATCTTTAAAAAAAAAAAAAACAAGATAAAAATTGTAATTAGCATTTGTCATGGTCAATCCGATCCTCACTCCACTAGGCTCTCTCTTATTGATAGCTTTTAGCCAAAACCGCTTTCTGCTTTATTCAAGGCCTTCTTGCCAAGCGAAAACGGAAGAGTTGCCTACAAGGACCGCTTTTGTAAAAATAATTATACACCACCGGTTGATGAAAATTTTACTTTCTTTTTTTGGAGTAAGATTTGAAATATCATGAAATTGCCTAGAGATATTATTCTCAAGGTGTTACATACACTTGAAAGTGGAAATTATGAGTTAATTACTTATACATCATATCGGAATAAACTTAAAAGTAACGATAAATATCAAAGTTGTTGAGATCACACATGATTATCAACAATAATCTTCTATCTACGTCTTCGATCTACCTACCACGATGAGGTTTAAAACCTACCACGATTTATACATCAATTTCATTGATTTACAAAGAATACTGATAAGAAACCTTGGCTGACTTATTTCAGGAGGCCACGTCAGAAATAAGTTTTTTGATTTTTCAGTATTTTTATTTCTTAGTTAGTTTCCCAATAAGTGGTTTGAGTTAATTTAGGAGCAAGCTGAGTCAAATAAGGTTCCCACTACTTTGTTAGTTGTTGAGAGTTTTTAGGCATTATCTTTCCTGTCAGTTTTATTTTCCCTATGTATATCCTAGCTACATTTGAGCAAGATATCATTGAAGAATATACGTATTTTCCTTTCATTTGGAGATTCTCCTATTGACTGTTGAGAAATATTTGAGTGAGATTCTTGCAAAAGTTATTTATTAACAGAGTGTTTTAGCGTTTCATTAGAGTGCTTCAGGTACTTAACATTTGGTATCTTCATGTACTTAACATTTGGTATCAGAGCCAGGTTTAGTTACAATGGTGAATACAAGATCTTCTAATGTTCCTGAGGAGCCTGAGGTTCATCCATCAGAATCATCTTCTGACCCGTTGGCAGCTATTGCTGCAAAACTTGATTCTCTTAATAAGATATCTGCCAGAATTGCCATACTTGAAGCCACTTCCGCAAACAACAATGACAGGGCCAAGAGACACATTGACGATGGTAGAAGGCATTCCTATTGGGATGAAGAGAGTGAAGATGACTATAGGGGGAGACGTCCACCTTACACCAAAATTGAATTTCCAAAATTCAGTGGAGGGGACCCAAGAGAGTGGATTTTGAAGGCTGAGAAGTTTTTCCGGTATTATCAAACACCGGATGATTCAAAGGTCGATGTTGCTTCGATGAGTCTGAAAGGAGATGCTTTGCTCATGGGTAAATTCAGAGCGTATCATGCTGTCTTGGGATGAGTTGGTTAAGACACTACAAGAACACTATGGGCCACCTGAATATCAAAATCCGGATGAGTACCTTGCATCGTCAAGCGAGCGGAACCGCATACATGAGTATCGTCGAGTTTGCCAAGCGAGTAGCACGAGTTCAAACAAAAGCGGCATGAGCATTGCCTCTTAGGTATTTTTCTTGGCGGTCTCAAGGAAGAACTAAAAGCAAATGTGCGCATTCAGAAGCCCAAAACAATGTACAAAGCCACAAGTCTAGCTCTAGAATTTGAGAAAAAAGCTCAGCTCTCAGGTGGACCTAAGCTCAGCTCTTCATACACTCATAATCGCTTGAACATGTCTCAACCAGTAAATTCTAGAGACTCAAACTCGTTGGTTCTAGCGAATCCCACCAGACCCAATTCATCAACTCCAATTGCCCCTAAATATGCCTCAACACTTGTAAAAGTTTCCTTTTAAGATGCAGAGCGTCAAGTCAGGCGAGATAAGGGCCTATGTTTTAGGTGTGAGGCTTCTTTTCATTCGGGGCATCGTTGTAATACTTCTTTCTCTTTGCTGGAAATTTCTGAAGAAAGTGAAGAAGTCATTCAGCCCTTAAACGAAGAAGTTGAAGCAAAAATGGAGTCTGAAAATGCAGAGATTTCTTTCAATGCTATCTTGGGACAGAATTCAGCAGCAACTATGAATGTACAAGGTACTATAAAGGGGAGGTCAGTTTTTATTTTAATCGATAATGGCTCGACTCATAACTTTATTTCAGAATTGGTGGTAGCAGAGGTTCATCTTCCTCTTCAAGATATTCCTACTTTTGGGGTTCAAATTGGCAACGGCAGCAAGGTAAGATGCAACCAGGTTTGCCCAAAGGTTGAGGTAAAAATCTCAGAGTTAATTATTCAACAAGATTTCTACCCTTTTTCGTTGGGAGGCTGTGATCTAGTGTTGGGCATTAAATGGTTGGCCTCATTGAATACTGTTCATGCTAACTGGAATAAAATGTTCATGATTTTTTGGTTGAATGGGAAGAAGTATAAATTGCAAAGTATGACTACCAACAGTGATGTTTCTGTTCGATTCCAAGCCATGTTTCTTACACAGGAATCAATGAATGTTCATGAAACCTTGAATGTTGACAGTATATTTGAAGAATTTGTTGTTGTCTTTGCTGAGCCAGAGCACTTACCTCCGCCTCGTGATCACTACCATACCATACAACTATTTTCTAATGCAGCTCCACCCAACATCCGTCTGTATCGTTATCCTCATTACCAAAAGAATGAAATCGAAGCTCAGATTGAGGTTTTGTTGCAGCGTGGGTTCATACGCCCGAGCAATAGCCCTATGCAAGTCCGTGTTCTTTGGTGAGTAAAAAGATGGATCGTGGCGCCTTTGCATTGACCATCGTCGTCTCAATCAGATTACTATTCCAGATATATACCCTATTCCAAACATTGATGAACTTTTAGATGAGTTGCATGGGGCTGTCTATTTTTCAAAAATTGATTTACGGTCCGGGTATCACCAAATTCATGTCCTACCAAAGGATATACACAAGACAGCTTTTCGCACTCATTTGAGCCATTATGAATTCTTAGTTATGCCATTTGGTTTAACTAATGCACCTGCCACCTTTCAGTCCATTATGAATGATTTATTCAGGCCTTATTTGTGGAAGCTTGTCTTAGTATTTTTTGATGACATTTTAGTCTACAGTCGTGCCCCTCAAGAGCATTTACAACATCTGCATGAAGTGTTTCTCATACTGGAGCAGCAGTCTTTCTTTGCCAATGCAAATGCTCATTGGGTCAAACTCAAGTCAATTATTTGGGTCATATGGTGTCTTATCAAGGGGTAGAAGTTGACTCTGAGAAGATAGATGCAGTGGTGAAATGGCCAACTCCAAAAATGGTGAAAGAGCTCTGTGGGTTCTTGGGACTCACAGGTTACTACAGGCGTTTCGTCAAAGACTATGGCTTGATTGCTAGGGCGTTAACTAAATTGACAAAGAAAAATGCTTTTTGTTGGTCTGATCAAGCACAACAAGCATTTGAAACATTTAAGTTCGCTATGACCACCACACTTGTGTTGCAATTACCAAACTTCCATCTTCCTTTCACCATTCAATGTGACGCATCTATGGATGGTATTGGTGATGTCCTAACTCAAGAAGGACATCTGGCCTCTTATTTCAGCAAAGGATTCTCTTTTTCTAACATGTTCAAGTCCGCGTATGATAGAGAGCTGCTAGCTTTGGTGCTTTCAATCCAAAAATGGCGACATTACTTACTTGGCAATCATTTCTATGTCCAGACTGATCACCTCAGCCTTAAACACCTCCTGGAACAGCATACTCTAACGAATTCCCAGTAGCGCTTGTTGCTAAAGCTTCTTCCTTTCAGCTTTACTATACTCTACAAAGCTGGAAAAGAAAATGCAGCAGCTGACTCGCTTTCTCGTAGGCCTCAACATGCAGATTTCTTCCAGATTATCCTCCCTGTAGCAGATAAATTGCAGCAGATCTCTCAGGCATTATTGTCAGACCCCGACACCAAATCGATTGTGGATTCAATCCAGAATAATCCAAACTCTCAGCTCGATTACAACTTGGTGGATGGAAGGTTATTTTTCAAAGGTCGACTTGTGATTCCAAAGGACGATGGCCTACGAACTAAGCTATTGGGAGATGCTTATACCACTCCCACCGGAGGTCCCGGAGGATACCTTAAGACATTGAAGCGCCTAGGACCAAGCGTGCATTGGCGAGGTATGAAAGTAGATGTTAAACATTTTGTGTAGAGATGTTTAGTTTGTCAACAAAATAAGTATGAAACATTTGTTCCTGCTGGACTCCTTAAGCCACTTCCTATTCCGGAGCGAATTTGGGAGGACATATCTCTTGACTTTATCATAGGGCTTCCTAAGTCAAAAGGTTATGATGTTATCTTAGTAGTGATTGATCGGCTCAGTAAGTACATTTATTTTATTGCTCTTTCACATCCATATTCAGCAAAAACTGTGGCTTCTTTGTTCTGTCAGGAGATTGTTCGTCTTCATGGCATTCCTCGATCCATAATTTCAGATAGGGACCCACTGTTCTTAAGTGCATTCTGGAAAGAACTCTTCCGTTTAAGCCAAACTCGCTTAAACATGAGTACAGCCTACCACCCACAAACGGATAGGCAAACTAAGGTGGTAAACCAATGTCTTGAAACATATTTGCGTTGTTTCACCCATGAACAACCAAAATTATGGAGTCAATATCTTTGTTGGGCAGAATTTTATTTCAATACTAGCTATCATGTTTCGGCCAATAACACTCCTTTCAAGCTGGTGTATGGTCGGGATCCTTCATCTCTTTGTCCCTATGTAAAAGGGGAAACAATGGTAGCTGATCTAGAAGAACAATTTATTACAAGAGATGTCATGCTACAAGTCCTTCGTGATAACTTGATGAAAGCTCAGCACCGCATGAAAATTCATGCTGACCAACATCGAAGAGACCTTCAATTTGCTCCTGGAGATGCTGTTTGGCTCAGGGTACAACCTTATCGCCAAAAATCTTTGGCCAAACTGAAGTTTGAAAAGTTATCTCCCTGATTTTTTGGCCCTTACTCAGTGCTGAGATGGATTCGTTCAGTTGCGTACGAATTAGAACTCCCTCCAACCTCGAGAGTTCATCCGATACTCCATGTCTCATTACTCAGACCTGCACATGGTCAACAACCTTCAAATCCGCCAGCTCTTCTGCCTTTATCTGAGGACTTAGAATTGATGGTTTTCCCTCCAAAGGTTCTGCAACATCGCTGGATGGATAAGCATTCACTAGAACTATTAATTCAGTGGGAACACAAATCAGTGGAGGATTCCAGCTGGGAAGATTATGACCTGCTCAAGGCACAATTTCATGCATTTCCACTTGAGGACAAGTGGAGTTTCGAAGGGGGGAGTAATGATAAGAAACCTTGGCTGACTTATTCCAGGAGGCCACGTCAGAAATAAGTTTATTTATTTTTCAGTATTTTTATTTCTTAGTTAGTTTTCTAGTTAGTGGTTTGAGTTAATTTAGGAGCAAGTTGAGTCAAATAAGGTTCCCACTACTTTGTTAGTTGTTGAGAGTTTTTAGGCATTATCTTTCCTGTCAGTTTTATTTTCCCTATTTATATCCTAGCTACATTTGAGCAGGATATCATTGAAGAATATAAGTATTTTCCTTTCATTTGGAGATTCTCCTACTGGCTGTTGAGAAATATTTTAGTGAGATTCTTGCAAAAGTTATTTCTTAACAGAGTGTTTTAGTGTTTCATTAGAGTGTTTCAGGTACTTAACATTTGGTATCTTCAGGTACTTAACAAATATCGAAAATTGGAAGAAAACAAATCAATTCTCATAAAACTCAAAACTCAATTCTGAATTACATTGAAGCCTATATTTATAGGACTCATAAAACTTGGGAAACAAGCTAAAACTTCCTAAAAACTAGTCTAACTTATATAGTAACCTAATAGAACTTAAATACATCAATTAAATGCTTAAATCTACTTCTAAATATAAAAATACTACTCTAATAAAATAAATTTGAAAATTATAATATTATTACAATCAACTAGATATAATAAAATATGGGAGACTATTTTCACTATATTTTTTTCTTATCCACTACATCATGAGTTATTGCATTAAATTATTGCATTTTTGGACATAATTGCCCTTTATATACTTATCATTTGAAGTAAAGTACTCCTATATATGTTTTGTTTCCAAATTAACTTTTAATTTTCAACAAACAAGACAATTGTTCTTTTTCTATTTATATTTTTTCCAAAATACATTTTAAGTCTCAACAAACAAGGTATTTTTGTTTATAATAAATATTTTTAATCAATTTTGTTTATGATTCGTGTCTTATACTCCATTATCGTAAAAATAATATTATCAGGACATTTGTCTACCAAAACTATAGAGAATATTAATTGGATATTTATCATCAAAATAAATAATTTAATTTAATTAAAAAATTATTACTCTAAAAATCAATTCAATAATAACAATGAGCTGCCCGGCCCAATAGGCCCAAGCCATAGGTCACGTGCTTGGTTCATGGTTACGATTCAGTCAGGAGACCATCCTACAGTTAAGGCTATGAGGAGAAGATTAAATGGTTCTTGCGCGTTGCGAGCAGGGTCACAGTCTTTAGCGAGTAAATGATGTTAACGAGCTGGGTGCTTAACCAGCGAGCAGGAGCATGTAGCGAGCATGCGGTAACATGCTCGTGGATTTAAGAATTGTTGTCAGTTGAGGACAATTATGTCCGGAAACTTCTCCATTTGACCGTTGTGGTTAATGGAACAGTTAATATGCCCGTCATTAATGCCATGATTATTAGTGGGCAGTTATGAACGGTTATATCCTCCGGTAACTATAAAAGCCCCTCAAAATGAAGAGGGAATGTATGTGATTTCTATTATCTAGCCAAAACTCTGCTGAATTATATACATGCATGCATTCTTGTGCTAATTCTCACGCCGGAGGCTTTTGCAGGGAGTGCCCCTGCCAAGTTTACGGTTTGTTTTGTCTCATTGCAGAGTTGGGCTTTGGAGATTAGTGGATACGTTGAAAGCCAAGTATCCGGTTGGACAGATCCAGTGCGCCCATAAGATTTTGGACGTATCAGTTGGTTCCGTTGCCGGGAAACGAAAGCAGTTTTACGGTAGCAGTTTTTTGTGACTTGATTTATTTTTAGCAAGCTTTGATAATGGCAGAAAACGAGTTAATGGTGTTAGTGGAAGTCATCGGGAAGAGGTGCAAGCAACTCCTAGTCTTAATCAATTGGCTGGGAACAATCCTCCTCCACATGATGCTCGTCATCAACTAAATCAAAGGCGTGGGGTGGATTCTTTGGCCAGAAGTGTCGTGGCAGCTGTTGGTTTGGCACACGAGTTTAGGGAGGAAGCTCTTCGTCAAAGGGCTATATATTTGGGGCAAATGCATCAACTCAATTTGCAGTTGATTGCCTTGGGTAAACCGCCTTTACCCATTGAAGTGGACCCTTTACCAGCTTTGTCAGCTCCAAGTCAAGCTGCAGGTGGATCTAGGACTGGGGGTAATCAACTAAACCCATTGATCATTCCTTCTCAGTCGCGTGTCCATGGGTCAAAGGTGTGCGATCAGCCAGATGGAAGTAGGGCTAGCCACAGGGTTGTGCCCAGTGTTCATTCAAGGTTGGGACCACGAGTGGGGGATGATTCAGCACAGTCCCGTCGTCGTCGGCGTTCACCTTCCCCGCGGAGGTCTCATGCACGTAGGCTTCGATCACCCTCGCCACGACGATCGCTGCTCGTAGTCATCGTTCTCCATCTCCAAGGGGATCTTATGCTCATCGACATAGAACTTCATCCCCTAGGAGATCTCAGGGGCATTTATCCCATCATTCTCAAGAAAAGAGGGATTTGCATCAATCAGCTGCACCAGTTGCTCAGCTCGCTGGGGTGCCTCAGGCACATGTGGCGCAGGCCGTGGGAATAACTCAAGCCATTGGAGCTATGGGTCCCCCACAGGTCCCTCCTATGCCTGTGGTACAGCCTCAGCCCGGGGGTGATTTGCCTACAACCATAAATAAGCAAGATTTTGAAGAGTTGAAACGTCGTATAAAGGCGTGGGAGCAAGGTAAAGCTTTGGATGGAAACTTCTTAGGCACTTCAGCTAGCTCGCTGGCACCGTGGATTGAGAATGCACCGCCAGCACAGGGGCTCATTTTCCCAAATATTAAGGAGTATACTGGGAAAACGAAGGCGAGAGACTGGCTGATGTCATTCGAGTCACAAATAGGCTTAGTGACTTCGGATGAGGCATTGAAAATTCGGGCTTTCGTAGGAGCTTTGCAGGGGAAGGCCTTGGCATGGATGGGAGCTTTGCCGCGTCGATCAATTAATAATTGGGCTGATTTGCGAGCAAAGTTTCTGGCAGATTTTGGAACTGCGGGCACATTGGCAAAGACAAGGGCTGATTTGTCGAAAGTCAAGCAGGGAGCACACGAGTCAACGGCTAGTTATCTGGAACGATTCACCAAGGTGCTAGAGCAAGTCCCGGGGTTGACCGAGCAGGAGGTAACTTTATGTTTTGAAACGGGCTTGCTCGAATGAGAGGGTGGATTGAGATCGGAGTTGAGCATGCGTGAGCCAAAAACACAGGCAGAGATGCTAATGCGGGCTCAGAAGTGGTGTGTCGGGGAGACGGCAAAGAAGGAAAAGAAGAAAGAGAATAATGATGCTGCTGGAAATTCCAAAGGGAATGGCCAGGCCGTGGGCGGAGGCTATAATAAAGGCAAGTCGAGATATGATCGACCAAGAGAATTTCTTCGCGAGGCAGATCTTACTCCGCTTAATACGTTGCGTGAGGATATCATGTACGAGATCCGAGATGAGCTTCCTCGCCCGCCTCGCATGAATCCAGAGACAGCTGATGCTCGGGATAAGACAAAGAGATGTGCCTATCATGATGATTATGGGCATACAACAGAAGAACGTTGGCCGCTGAAGAAGGCCATTCAGAAATTAATCAATGAAGGTCGGCTTGACCGTTTCAAGAGAGATGGAGGAAACAGAGGAAATGCTCCTCGGAGAGATGCCCACCAATCAGAGGGGTAATCAATGTAATAATGGATGAAGAGCCTACTCCAACTCAGCTTGGTAAACAAATTTATTCTTTGTCAAAAGTTGTAGATCGACCAACGACTTTGCAAGCTGGAAAGGAAGCTATACAATTTACTCGTAGCGAGCTGGCGAGTAATGTGGCAGGCGAGCAGTCCTTGATCGTTTCAACTTTGGTGGATGGATGGGTTGTGCACATGATCCTGGTTGATACCGGTGCTTGTAAGGATGTGATGTATTACTCATGTTTTCAAGGCTTGGAGCTGAGTGATGATCGACTCAAGCCATATGCTGGAACATTGAGGGGTTCACTAATCATAAGGTACCAGTTAAGGGCACGGTCGAGCTGGAGGTTTTTATTGGTGAAGGGAGTCGGACGCGAGTTGAGAAGATCACTTTCATGGTGATCGATTTAAAGTCTCCCTACAACATTATCTTGAGTGTCCCGAGCATGAACAAGTTCCAGATGGTTGCATCTATTCCACATCAACGTGCTAAGTTCTACATTGATCAAGGAGTGGGTGTATTGAGAAGTCAGCCTCGGGCAGTGCTCGAATATGTGTGCGACAGTCAACGGAAGAAGCAGAAGCTGACCTTGGAAGATGGCGAGCAGAAGATAACTGTTAGCACCAAGGAAACGTCTCAGGTGACTGTGGGCCCATCAGTAATAGTCATGGTGAATGAAGACCGTGAGATGGATGATAGCTCTTTGCCGACATTGAAGTCGGGGGATCGAGGCACGAGTTGATGTAACCTTGCACATGAGTAAAGCGGTGGTGATGACATTTCTCCTGCCGACATTGAAGTCGGGGGCCGAGTTGAACAACATGATGAGGCAAGTATGGTTCGAGAAAAGGTCGGTGCGAGTCTCGATGGTCCTTTGCCGACACTGACGTCGGGGGGACAAGAGAAACAAGTTGAGGGTATGGATGTAGACCAGCTTGACGCGGTTGGGGTTCAAGCTGAGAAATAGGAGAAGGTGGAGTGTGATACACTCCAAATGCGAGATGAGCGAGTTCTGACTCGGGGCGAGCTTGAGGATGTGATTATAAGTGCCACCGGCGAGAAAATAAAAGTGGAAAGGCTTTGTCGGTGGAAGCTCGTGCAAACTTGATTAAACGGCTTCAAGATAGCTTGGATGTCTTCGCTGGAGGCGAGGAGGATATCTGCGGGCGTGAGAGAGCGTGGCTTTGCATCGACTTAATGTGGATCACCTTTTTGGCACGGCCAATTCGGCGGCTGCCTAGAATTTATTACATTGAGAAGGATCAAGCGATCAAGAAGGAGGTTGAGAAACTGCTCAATGCAAACATTGCTCGAGGAGATACATTACTGACTTGGTTGGCTAATGTAGTTATGGTTAAGAAATCAACGGCAAATGGCGGATGTGTGGACTTCTTCAGGATTTGAATAAGGCTTGCCCACGAAAAGATTGCTATCCTTTGCCTCGAATTGACAAGGCTGGTGGATGTTATAGCGGGTTGAGCTCTCAATTTCATTAATGCCTACTGCGGGTATCACCAAGTCAAGATGAATGAAGCGGGATAAGGCTCGGACGACTTTCAGAACAGGGGGGGGTATCTTGTTATAAGATGATGTCATTCGGTTTGAAAAATACTGAGGCGACTTATCAGAGAATGGTAAATAAGATATTCACTCATGGATCGGGAGGAATGTTGAAGCTTACATTGATGACATGGTGGTAAAGACGAAACCACGACATCTGATGGATTTAGGCGAAACCTTTGCTAACCTCGGAAAAATAACATGAAGCTTAACTGAGCAAGTGTGTGTTCGAGGGTGGCGGGCAAGTTCTGGGGTTCATGGTGGCTTGAGAGGGGCATTGAGGCTAATCTGAGAAAATTAAGGCATTAGTTCTATGAAGCTTCCTCGATGCATCAAAGATGTCAAAGCTCAATGGTAGGGTGATAGCCCTTGGTGGCTTCATTTCAGTCGACAAAGAGGTGTTGCCATTCTTCAAAGTCCTGAGGAAACAAGGGGTTTGAATGGACAAGCTGAATGTCGAGAGAGGCTAATCTAGTGAAGTCGCAACTACGTTGAGCGACCGGTCTTAGGTGAAAAATTGTTTGTGTATTTAGCGACCCGCAGGCGGTAGTGCTTATTTGTGCTAATTAGGGAAGAGTGTAATGTTCGGAAGCATGTTTATTATGTGTCTAAAGCCCTCACTGTGTAGAGGGCGGTATTTTAATGCGAGAAAAGTTGGCTTATTAAACTTGTGATTCTTTGCTTTCGGAAACTTCGAGCTTATTTTTTACACATTTCGATCATTGTATCAACGACATGCCTCTTAGAAAAATCCTGCACAAGCTTGGACTCTTACAGTCGGTTGCTCACTTGGTCGATTAGGCACTTGAGTTTGATATTGATTATCAACCTCGGCGATTAAAACATGAGCTTTAGCGGAACTTTGTGGCAGAGACTAGCTTTAAGAATTCGTGCGAAGGAGGTTCCTTCAAAGCGGCATCGCGAGTACACCAATTTCAAAACCCGGCGAATGCTTGTTGGGAGTTGCATGTTGATGGTTCGACTTCAGATTCGAGCGGGCTGGGTTGGTGTTAGTTCCAGCGGGATGTAGAGTTTGAGAAAGCATTCGGCTTTAAGTTTCGACTTCAACCAAGCCGAGTATGAAGCATTGATAGTAGGGCTCGAGCTCGCGCAAAGATGTCGAGAGGTGATTATTTATTGCGATTCGATTGGTTGTAAATCAAGTCGAGGCGATTATGTTGTTCATCATCATGTGTTGGTTCGCTATTGTGCGATGGTAAAAAGAGATTTTAAAGTTTTGACTATTGAATTGGTTCGAATTGCTCGCGGAGGATAACATGCGGCGATTATTTGTCTAAAATGGTGAAGATGAAATTCGTCTTTGCATCAAGGAGTTATGATCGAACATTTGGAGGTTCTGTTATAGAAAAGGAGGTGATCATGGACATTGGACCAACGAAGTGTTGGATAGGCGACTGAAGGCTCATCACGGCGGACTTTGCAGGACAAAAGCGGAGGCGAGAACCATTCGAGGCGGTCATGTCGATATGTTATTTTGGATAACATACTACTGAAGGCTTACACCCGACCATTGTTGAGATGTGTGCGACCGAGAGATGATTGAGGGCATTTGGGAGAAATACATGAAGGAAAATGTGGCGGTCATCAGACCAAAGGTCATTGGCGGAAAAAGTCATGATTTGGATTCTCTGGATTACTTTGAGGCGGGATGCGAAATGTATGTTCGATGGTGTGACAAGTGTCAAGCTATGCGACATACCACGCTTGCCCTCTCAAGCGGACTCTTGTGGTTGCATCGTGGCCATTTGATATGTGGGGTATAGATCTCATTGGCCCATTTCCGATAGCTGGTCAAAGTTTAAGTATCACGGTGGTCATTGTGGATTACTTTACTAAATGGGTGGAGGCCAAGCCTTTGGCGACCATTAGTAAAGTTAATGTGATCGACTTTGTTCATGAGCACATTTGGTGTCGCTTTGGAGTTCCACGAGCAGTGTGTCAGATCATGGGACTCGGTTTTGAGAAAAATTTACTAAGGCGTGCGAGCAGTCTGAGAGTGAAGCATTGGCAATCCTGGTGGCATACCCAGGTAATGTAAGAGGCTGAGGCCGCTAATAAACAAATCTTGCATGTCCTCAAGCGAAACACGGAAGATAAAGGCGAGGAAGATGGGTGGATGAGTTGCCTTCTGCCTTGTGGGCGGTTAGAACAACGGTCGGAGGTCCTCTTTGGAGAAACGGCTTTCTCTATGGCTTATGGATCGAGGCTATGGCTCCGTGGAAATGTATTTGCCCAATCATAAGGTGTTGCATTATATGTTGAATCAATAGCGTAGCTCGTCGGTGATCTGGATTTATTAGAGGAGAAGCGGTTGGGAGAAAATGAGGATGGCAAATTACAAGCGGCGAGCAAAGGCCCACCACGATAAAAGGGTTCGTGGTCGGTCATTTGATGTGGGCGACTGAGTTCTTCGTAAGATTGAAGCAACAGTCATCGAGAGTGGGGGAAACTTTCACCGAATTGGAAAAGACCATTTCATATTGCGGGAATTGTTAAAGAGAACCACGTATACTGACGGAAGGGAAACGAGTTGAGACATCCATGACATGCAGATCACTTGAAGAAGTATTATTGGTGATTGGTAGTAACTCAGAATCAGCACTTAAGTCCTCAAAATTCCAGAGTTGCAAAATGGCCCCTAAAACTTGAAAGGATTAACAAAAAGTAATTTTGTTAACCAAATTAAACTTGACCTTTCATCGAAAGCAAGAAAAGCTCATGTCTCTCGACAAGTCGGCCGCCAAGACAAGCGAGAAAAGTCAGGAAAATCGACGGCAAAG
>CM028379.1:137767238-137815101 GCA_013146195.2 Codonopsis lanceolata | reverse complement strand
GTTCGCTCAATGCAAACATTATCGAGATACATTACCCAACTTGGTTGGCTAATGGTTATGGTTAAGAAATCCAACGGCAAATGGCGGACGCACGGGATTCACCGATTTGAATAAGGCTTGCCCAAAAGATTGCTATCATTTGCCTCTCGAATTGACAAGTCGGTGGATGTTATAAAGAGATTTGAGCCTCAATTTCATTAATGCCTATTCCGGTATCACCAAGTCAAGATGAATGAGTTGTGATAAGGCTCGACAGCCTTTCCGCAGCAACAATAGCATCGCTATAAGATGATGTCATTCGGTTTGAAAAATACGTGAGCGAATTTATCGAGAATGGTAAATAAGATATTCACCGCGATCGGGAGGAATGTGAAGCTTACATTGATGACATGGTGGTAAAGACCAAAAGCGCACGAGCATACGTGATTTGGGCGAAACCTCTAACCTCGTGAAAATAACATGAAGCTTAACCCGAGCCAGTCAGTTGGGTGAAAGCTGGGCAAGTTCTGGGTTCATGGTAACCGAGAGGCATTGAGGCTAATCCCGAGAAAATTAAGGCATTGGTTACTATGAAGCTTCCTCGATGCATCAAAGATGTGCAAAAGCTCAATGGTAGGGTGATAGCCCTTGGTCGCTTCATTTCCAGGTCGACAAAGAGGTGTTTGCCATTCTTCAAGGTCCTTCGAGGAAACAAGGGGTTTAAATGGACAGCTGAATGTCAGAAGGCTAATCCTGGGAAGTCCTCTTCTGTTGAGCAGCCCGGTCTTCGGTGAAAAATTGTTTATGTATTTAGCGGCCACGTAGCGAGCAGAAGTCAGCCGCGCTAATTAGTGGAAGAGTGTAATGTTCAGAAGCATGTTTATTATGTGTCTAAAGCCCTCACTGCTGTAGAGGAACGGTATTTTAATGCAGAAAAGTTGGCTTATTCGCTTGTGATTGCTGCTCGGAAACTTCGAGCTTATTTTTCTGCACACTCGATCATTGTATACACTGACATGCCTCTTAGAAAAATCCTGCACAAGCCAGACTCTTCTGGTCGGTTGCTCACTTGGTCGATTGAGCTCACTGAGTTTGATATTGATTATCAACCTCGGCGAGCAATTAAGGCACAGGCTTTGGCAGACTTTGTAGCCGAGACTAGCTTTAAGAATTCGTGCGAAGAGGAGGTTCCTTCCAAGCCAGCATCAGCGAGTACACCAATTTCAAAACCCCGACCAGAGTACTGTTGGGAGTTGCATGTTGATGGTTCGGCTAGCAGATTCGAAAGCGGAGCTGGGTTGGTGTTGGTTCCACCTGAGCAGGATGTAGAGTTTGAGAAAGCATTACGCTTTAAATTTCCAGCTTGCAATAACCAAGCCGAGTATGAAGCATTGATAGCAGGGCTCGAGCTCGCGCAAGATGTGGGAGTTCGAGAGGTGATTATTTATTGCGATTCCCAGCTGGTTGTAAATCAAGTCAGAGGCGATTATGTTGTTCATCATCCTGTGTTGGTTCGCTATTGTGCGATGGTAAAAGAGATTTTAAAGGATTTTGACTATTGGGAATTGGTGCGAATTGCTCACGAGGATAACATGCGAGCAGGTTATTTGTCTAAAATGGCTGAAGATGAAATTCAGTCTTTGCATCCGGGAGTTATGATCGAACATTTGGAGGTTCCTGTTATAGAAAAGGAGGTGATCATGGACATTGGACCAACTTCAAAGTGTTAGATAGACGACCTGAAGGCTTACATCGAGCAGGGGACTTTGCCCGAGGACAAAACGGAGGCCAGAACCATTCAGAAGCGGTCATGTCGATATGTTATTTTGGATAACATACTTTACAGACGGTCTTACACCCGACCATTGTTGAGATGTGTGCGACCAGAGATGATTGAGGGCATTTTGGGAGAAATACATGAAGGAAAATGTGGCGGTCATCCGGGCCAAAGGTCATTGGCGGAAAAAGTCATGGCAGCTGGATTCTACTGGATTACTTTGAGGTGGGATGCCGAAATATATGTTCGACGGTGTGACAAGTGTCAACGCTATACGGCATACCACGCTTGCCTCTACCGAGCGCACTGCGGGTTGCATCGTGGCCATTTGATATGTGGGGTATAGATCTCATTGGCCCATTTCCGGTAGCTCGGTCGAAGTTTAAGTATGCAGTGGTCGCTGTGGATTACTTTACTAAATGGGTGGAGGCCAAGCCTTTGGCGACCATTAGTGAAGTTAATGTGATCGACTTTGTTCATGAGCACATTTGGTGTCGCTTTGGAGTTCCACGAGCAATTGTGTCCGATCATGGGACTCAGTTTTCAGAAAAATTTACTAAGACGTGCGAACAGATGCGAGTGAAGCATTGGCAATCCTCGGTGGCATACCCACAAGGTAATGGGCAGGCTGAGGCCGCTAATAAACAAATCTTGTATGTCCTCAAGCGAAACCTGGAAGATAAGGCAGGAAGATGGGTGGATGAGTTGCCTTCTGCCTTGTGGGCGGTTAAAACAACGGTCAGAGGTCCTACTGGAGAAACAGCTTTCTCTATGGCTTATGGATCTGAGGCTATGGCTCCAGTGGAAATGTATTTGCCCAATCATAGGGTGTTGCATTATGACGCTGAATCCAATAGCGCAGCTTGGGCAGCTGATCTGGATTTATTAGAGGAGAAACAATTGGAGGCCAAAATGAGGATGACAAATTACAAGCAGCGAGCAAAGGCCCACCACGATAAAAGGGTTTGTGGTCGGTCATTTGCTGTGGGCGACTGGGTTCTTCGTAAGATTGAAGCAACAGGTCATCGAGCTGAGTGGGGGAAAGTTTCACCGAATTGGGAAGGACCATTTCAGATTGCCAGAATTGTTAAAGAGGTGCCACGTATATGCTTCGGACAGAAGAGGGAAACGAGTTGAGACATCCATGACATGCAGATCACTTGAAGAAGTATTATTGGTGATTGGTAGTAACTCAGAATCAACACTTAAGTCCTCAAAATTCCAGAGTTGCAAAATGGCCCCTAAGACTTAACAGAAAGTTAACAAAAGTAATTTTGTTAACCAAATTCGACGGCCTTTCATCCCGAGAGCAAGAAAAGCTCATGTCTCCAGCAAGTCAGCCGCAAGACAAGCAGAAAAGTCAGAAAATTCGGCGGCAAAGGTAAGCCCCTTTCTTTTTTTTAATGATAAAGTCAAAAAAAATAAAGCATGTAAAAAGAAAAAAAAAAATGGCAAGCAAAAAAAAAAAAAACACATCAAAGAAAAAAAAGAGAAAAAGGAAAATCAAAAATAGAGTCAAAAAAAAGAGAAAAAGAAAAGAAAAAAAAAAAAAGATCCCCTACATAAAAGAGCCAGAACTGCAGAAATAGTCAAATCAGCTGAACCAGCAGCAGCAGTCAAAGCATGAAAAGGTAAGAAAGGTAAGGTTTGCTTATTCTACCTTCATTAAATAAAAGGAAAACATTTTTCAAAAGGTTTTTGTTTCAAAAAAAAAAGAGGAATTTTCAAAAAAAACAAAAAACAAAAAAAAAGGAGAGGAAGAAGAAAAGAAAAATCTTTGTCGTATCCAACAGATTTCGATCAGTTGGATATAATTTTCGGAAAATTTGAAGAACATTCTTTATTGTATTCGATGTTAGGTATTTATCGGTCGAGTACAGTTTTCGAAAATTTGAAAGTTTTCTTATTGTGTTTGGAAACAAGGTATTTGACCAGCCAAACATGATTTTGAAAATGTCTCTTAATGTATTTCAACGACAGGTTTTGACCGGGTGAAATATGGTTTTCAAAATACACAAAAATCTTCATACCGTATTTTACAACGGTTTCTGACTGGAAGAATACGGCTTTTCGAAAAACATAAAAATCTTTTTTTTCGTTTGTGTTCTCGGATGGGTTTCGAGCCCAAATCAGCTGAACCAGCACCAGCAATCAAAAGCATGAAAAGGTAAGAAAGGTAATGTTTTCTTATTCTACTTTCATTAAATAAAAGAAAAGAAATCTTTTTCAAAAAGTTTTGTTTCAAAAAAAAAAGAGAGGAATATTCTTAAAAAAAAAAGAGATGAAGAAGAAAAGAAAAGTCTTTATCATATCCAGCAGATTTTTGATCAGTTGGATACAGTTTTCGGAAAATTTGAAGAACGTTCTTTATCGTATTCGATGTCGGGTATTTATCGGTCGAGTACAGTTTTCGAAAATCTGAAGGTCCTCTTATTGTGTTTGGAAACAAGGCATTTGGCCAGCCAGACATAATTTTGAAACTGCCTCTTAACATATTTCAACGTCAGGTATTTATCGGTTGAAGTATGGTTTTCGAAATACACAAAAATCTTCATACCGTATTTGACAACGGTTTCGGACCGGAAGAATACGGCTTTTCGAAAAACATGAAAATATTTACATCGTTTGTGCTCTCGGATGGGTCTTTGACCCAAAGAGCACAACATCCTCGTTGGTTGTTCGTCTTGCTTGAGGTCGAACTACGTTTGGTCTGATTCCTTTTATTAAAGGATACGTAGACATATCTGATTAACATCTTCCCTAGCAGTTCTTATCTCGAATTTGAGAGTCTATCTTTTCAACGATGTTCGTTTATTTGGTAAGCTTCGGGTTACTCGTAAACTTCATCGTTAAAGGGCTCTGTAGACACCCCAAATTTGTACCCCTATTTTATATTGTCCAATAAATATTGTAAAATAGACTACTAATTATCTCTTGTATATTTCAGGAACAAAGATACAAAGAAAAGATAAATAAAACAAAAAGAAATGAAAAAAAACAAAAAAAAAGAAAAGAAAACAAAGAAAAACAAAAGAAACAAAAAAAGAAAAACAAAAGAAACGAAAAAGAATGAAGAAAAAGCAAAAGAAAAACAAAAAAAAGAAAAGCAAAAAGAAAACGAAAAAGAAAACAAAGAATGAAAAAAAGAAAAGGGAATTGGGGCCGCCAGTCACCCCCCATTCCTTACTCCCTACTTTTCCTCCCCAACTATATATACTCCCCCAACTCCCTCACAATCCCTCTCTCTCAAAAACCCAATCACACAATTACTCTCTCGCACAATCTCACTCTCAACCGGCCCCTCTCTCCCAATTACCCCCACTTCAGCGCCCTCACTCACATAATATAGGCACACTCACATAACTATACTCACCCCGATCTCATCTCACCACTCAACCCACACTCACACACACATATACTCCCTCAAACCCGGCAGCCCCCTCTCACACACATAACACGCACACACACACTACACACATACATAAACCCGCACACACATAAATACACAAACACACATCCTGTCGTTACGCTGTCCAATTTTAAACAATAAAATCAATAAATACAAGCAATCACACTGCCCGAATCCCAGCAACAACAACAACAAAATCAACAAATACAAGCAGTCACGCTGTCCGAATCCTAGCAACAACAAAATCAACAAATACACAAATTTCAACAACAAAAAATCAACAAACACAAGCGATTAAAATCCTCACAAAGATTTACTCCATTCTAGGTAAAGCGCAACACTCCATCTACATAACACAAACAACACAAACAACACACACAACACAAACAACACAACATACAACAACAACAACAACAACAACAAAAAGATTCCCTCTCCCTGAAGGATAGAGCGAGCACACCCTAGTCCGTTAGTAGGTAAGTTTTAAATTTATTATCTCTTAAAAGTGTTATTTTCAATCCGGCCCAATGTAGATATATAAGCAGTTGTGATGCCCGGATTTAGTTAGAAAATATCACTAAAAAGAGCCGTTATTATGGCAAAATATTTTCAAGTATATCTGTAATTATTTGTAAAGAGACAGTTGCAAGTCTGTAAATAATGTAGACAAATGGATGTATTTGTAGGCAGTTAATGCTTTATTTATCTGTTAAATAAATATAACAAAAAGCATACTTTTAGCTAAAAACGTTTTGAGACCGAAATGGGCGAGTTGGGTGCCTAGCACCTTCCCAACTCGTAACTTAGCCTCCGAACCCGTTTTTTTGCAATCTCTGGTTTTCTTTTTGGTTTGCTTTATTTATTCCTTAAAATAAAGATGGCGACTCTAAAACATTTTGGATCCAGTGGGGCCTCGCAACATCTTTCCTTGCACTTTTTCGTTCTCCCTAAAAAAGGGAGAATGAGAATGGAAAGGTGATGTATTCCTATATCCTGGTATCCCCTAAAAAAGGGATAACTTGACATAGAAAACCAAAGCACCCATAGTGATCCGAGATAGGCCATAAGGCTATTTTCATAAAATCCATAGTGGGGGCGTTGCAACATTCCTTCCTTGCACTTTCACGTTTTTCCCTAAAAAATGGAGAATGGGAATAGAAGGGTGATGCATTCCTATATCCTGGTATCCCCTAAAAAAGGGATAACTTGACATAGAAAACTCAAAGCTCCCATACTGGATCAAAATCCACTAAAGGCAACCGAGGCGCATTCCAACGCGCTATTCCGACAGCACTCCTCTCGCACTTTTGATTTCGTCCTCCCCTAGACAAGGGAGGGTGGAACGAGAGCAGTGGATGTCACCGCATCCGCACGTACGCGCACCTCTATCCAAGGGCGCGCGGGGCGCGGGAGCAATTTCCTGGGAACCCACAGATTATTCTCTTATAACGAGCACAAGCTACTTATGCTCGTAAAAAGGGTTGGTGTTCGAGATGTTGCTTTTTCTATGCTTTCAATTATTCTCTTTCATGAGTATAAGTTATTTATGCTCGTAGAAAAGAGTTGATGTTCGAATTGGTGGTATAATTTTATGACTTCTCTTTCACGTGCATAAATTGCCTTTGCTCGAAGAAAGAGTTGGGTAGTTAAATCAGTAATTCATAGTTGAAATCTTAGAATTCAAGCAGGCGTAGTGAAGTAAAAACATTCGTCAAAGCCATCAAAGATCAAGAAATAGCAAATATTACAGAACTATGAATGTAAATTGTTTTGAAATCAAACAAGGCACGCAGGCCAGAAATTGGAACTTCATGCATTTGAAAGGGTATTGTCTTGGGCTGTTGGGTCTGGATCAGTTGCTTCAGAGGCGGCCTCGAGGATGACAACTTCATCGTCACCGGCCTGGTTAGAGGTATCTGCATCTTCCTGGGGTTGTGCCTGGGACTTCCAAATCTGGGTCATAAGATCACTGATGTTGGTCTCGGCGATGGGTGGGGGGATCCATGGAGATAGGTTTTTCTCTGTGTCAGCTTTGGCAAGAGAGTCCATCTTATCTTCAGTGTATGGAACGAAGGCGTGACCAGGGCGAGCTGAAGAACAGAAAAGGGGGTTGGTACCCCACTCGGCTAGCAGCTCCGGCTTGATCTCCAGCCCGCTAGAAAAGTTGCCTCAATACGTGGTTGATTCCCTGGAGGAAGAAGGGATAAGCTTCATTTTCCACACAAGCAGCGAAGTCTTCAGAGTCTTTGTAATCTTCAATGATATTTTGCTTCTGCACTTCGCTCGGGAGAGATTCTGCTTGTTTCAATTTTTCCTCCAGGTCCGCAATCTTCGCATTGGCTTCTTCAAGTTGAGCCTGGCTGGCTCGAAGATCTTTCCGTACCCCATCGATGTTATTCAAGGCCGCTTCCTCAGATTTTTTGGAAAAGTCCAGATGGGACTCCAAACTCTTCTTCTCAGCCTCGACCTTGGAGAGCTCGGTCACTTTGCATGTGAGGCTCTCCTCGGTTGTCTTCAGCTCGGCCCGAACAGAATTAACAGTCTCCTCCAGCTGATTCTTTTCCTTCAGCAGTGCGGCATTTGAATTGATGTTGTCCATCAGCCGTTCATACATCATCTCTATTTTTGTAGCGATCTGTAGACAAGGAAGTAGTTAGCATTTAAGGAATGTTAAAGAAGGTGGGTTGCGAGGAAAGTGTTTACCTCAGACAGGCACATCCCGACCTCACCTACCATAATCGAGTTCGCCTGGTCGGCACTCTTCTTCCTAACCCCTCCATGACGCAGTCTTTTTACCATGCCAAGTCCCACAGTCGCTGGGTACCCACTACGCTTGAAGATGTTGATTTTGTCAAGATCGGGTACGTTGCGATTTCAGCGATGAGGGCCCCGGTCGATTCTCGATCATTGGGCATGAGAAAATTTTCCTTTCAGGACGGTATGGAGGGGGTAGCTTCATCGAGCACGGCTTTCTCTGCTCGGCGTGTACTTCTGTCCCTCCTAGGACTTGGGCTTGGTTTGGTGATGTTGACTACGAGCTGGGGAGTTGGTTCAACCCTTTGTGCGGTAGGAGTTGGGACGGTGAGCGTAGCAGGATGACTGGGTTCAGGCTGATTACGTTTGGTACCACGACCAGTGGTGGTGGTCGGGACAGTTGGAAAAGTAGTAGCAGGTTGGGTTGACAGGTGCTTGTTCCGTTTGCTTGAGCCTTTTTTCGCGACTTGGAGGAACTTGGTGACATCGGTTAATTGCTTCATGTCTGTAAAAAGTTAGAATAAATAAGAGCATAAGAATAATAAAAGATAACAAGTGTATAAGATCAGCGTGAAAAGCAGAGTTTAAGGAATAGACCAGAAAGCGAGAAGGGTGGTCTGCAATGAGTTCCAGTTCGCGCACACTCATCGAATTCATTGGGGAATTTTTTGCCGTGACATGGACCCCAATATGGATGTGGAAGTTCAGGGTCAATGGTAACTCGGGGTTCGACTCCCTCCATGGGCGATTGAGGATTCGGCTAAATCGGAGAAGAGTTAAATCGAGGTGAGAGCTTCGCCGATCAAGTACAAAATCGACCCGGCCCGGCCATCTCGTCCCTCTTTCACTCCGAGCAAAGTTCTGAAAGCCCTTGCTATCCTGGGTTCGCCAGCTCGGTAGGCGTTCTTGTCGTATTCGGGGAGCCCATAGTCGTTAAGATAAGTGGCGAAAGGCCAGCTGACGCTTGATTCGACAAGTAGGGCTTTCGAATCCCAGCCATCTACTTTGTTCGGGCCCTCGTTGAGAAGCTTGAAATAGTTCGGGTTGGAGCGACATGTGATACGCCCATATTTTTTGTCCAAAGAAAAAAGAAAGAATTTTCTAAACAAGGTCATGTCGGGTTCGAACCCGAGCAACCTGCAGGCTACTATGAAGGCCATCAGGAATCTTACTGTTGTCAGGGTTAGGTCGCATGGAAGGGTATTGGACTGGTTTAAGAATTCTACAACAAAGGGGTCAAGGGGAAGGCGAAGTCAAACCAGGAAAAAGTCAAAATAGAAAACCATATTATCTCCCTGGAAATTATGTCCTTTCTTGTCGATGTCAAGATCGAAGGCGCGGACTCGATAATGTTTGGGATCCATTCCTAGAGAATAAAACCAAGTGCTGACTTCATCTTCAGAAGCCAGGTCATCCCACTTGATTGAGGGAGGAATATGTGGAACGATGTGGGTAGAAGAACTTGGGTTTTGCCCGGGTTGGTGATTGCTTGAACTGGGAAGGCTTCTGCTCGGTCACTTTCAGAAGGGTTTTGGTAGGTGCTGCTCGCGCCTTGTTCGGTTGTTTGATGGGGCTTTCGTCTGCGAGGAATCAGAGTGATCTCCTCCTGCTCGTTTTCTTCGGAGCTTGGACTCGAGGATGGTGGATTTTCTTCTGGTGCGCCATGGTCGTAGTTCCGACCTTTAATTTCTGATTGGGTATCTTCGCTAGACATCCTACAGGAAAAAGGAATCGAGGAGCGCATGTTAAACCTTGTTTGGGGTGGTCAGGCAGGCATAAATTAAATTAAAACCTATGGCAAGAGCCGGTCAAGAGATCGGTGAATAGGGCGCCGATCAAATCTTCCTCGATTCCCTTGGTTTGGTTTGAAGTAGTTGGATGATAGAAAAGAAGGCAAGATGAATTGAGGGGATCGGAACCTATGAATCTATGTTTTTAACAGTTTGCATTGTGAGTATAAAGTTCGAATGAGGCAGAAGAACCCTAATCTGGGGTCAAAATAATAGAAATAGGGAAGAAAAACAGAAATGGAAGTGTGAGAAAGTACCTGTTCTTCGTTGAAGGGTGATGGTTTCGGATCATAAAAAGTTGTTGAAGATTGGATCTTAATGCTGGTCTTGTTGGTGTTTGCAGATGTGAAGATCGATTTTCTCTTGAGCTCTGTAAATTTTTGTAATGGTAAAGTTCGAAATGAGGGGAGGCTCTCGTCTTTTATACTTGGTAAAACCGGCGGTTGGCGGTCACTTATCATTAGGGTTTGCGTTACGAGGATCAATTCTCGAGGCGACATTTAATGCCTTGTTGGAAGCAGTGTCTCTTCAAAGCGGTGACGGCAGCTTCTGAATACGTTTCCCTAAAAACCTTTTGGGCAACCGTTTGTTTAAAATCTTTGCTCGAGGATAGTTTGATTCACATGTTGAAAGGATTCAATTACGCTTTGGAGGATATTCACGAATTCTGAGTCCTTCTCCTCGCATCGAGCATGAATACTCGATGGACAAGGAGTAGGGGGCTACTGAGCTGCCCGGCCCAATAGGCCCAAGCCATAGGTCACGTGTTTGGTACATGGTTACGATTCAGTCAGGAGACCATCCTACAGTTAAGGCTATGAGGAGAAGATTAAATGGTTCTTGCGCGTTGCGAGTAGGGTCACAGTCTTTGGCGAGTAAATGATGTTAACGAGATGGGTGCTTAACCAGCAAGCAGGAGAATGTAGCGAGCATGCGGTAACATGCTCGTGGATTTAAGAATTGTTGTCAGTTGAGGACGGTTATGTCCGGAAACTTCTCCATTTGACCGTTGTGGTTAATGGGACAGTTAATGGGGTAGTTAATATGCCCGTCATTAATGTCATGATTATTAGTGGGCAGTTATGAACGGTTATATCCTCCGGCAACTATAAAAGCCCCTCAAAATGAAGAGGGAAGGTACGTGATTTATATTATCTAGCCAAAACTCTGCTGAATTATATACATACCTGCATTCTTGTGCTAATTCTCACGCCGGAGGGCTTTTGCAGGGAGTGCCCCTGCCAAGTTTACGGTTTGTTTTGTCTCATTGCAGAGTTGGGCTTTGGAGATTAGTGGATACGTTGAAAGCCAGGTATCCTGTTGGACAGATCTAGTGCGCCCGGAAGATTTTGGACGCATCAAACAATATGCTAAGTTTTATATTGAATATTGGTTTTACTCAACTCAATAATTAAACTGACAAATCATTTTTATTGGTAGACAAAAAGTTTTAAAATTTCACGATACTATTTCACACTATTATTTTACTATTTGACAAAAATATTTTACTATTATATCTTTTAAATCTCTCTTTTAAAATTTTCCTTTAATAACTAAATAGTACACATTTTTCTCAAAATTTGGTAAACAAATGATGTTTTTAAGATATTAATTTAATGTTTATGCAAGATAACTTTAGTCATAAGATTAATTTATCAAAAATTTAATAAAAAGTGAAAATAAAAATATTCTAACTAAGTTATTCATTAAAAAAATAATGTTAGAAAGCAATTAATAAGAAAAGTAACTTTATTAGTCAACTTAATATGAACATATAATTATAGGTAGATTTGTCCAAATATGTCATTAATTAATGAAATAACTAATTATATAGTGGATAAATAAAAATTGTAGTGAAAATAATCTCATCTTAAATTATATCTTACTTCCAATTTGACTTGCTACTGCATCATTATCTTTGAAAGTTAAACAATAAAATATAAATTAGTTTGAGATGAGAGTAGCTTTAGCTTAGCTAGTTACCAATATATATATATGCACTCTTCAGTTTACTAACATATTTGCAATCAGTGGTCCATCCAAGCTTCAAAGTTACTTATTAAATCGGTTTGCAACATCCATAAATAACTAATCAATACTCCACTATTATTATTATTATTAAAATTACAGCCTTTAACAATCTGTATTTCCCTATATATGTTTTCAAAATAAGTACGTGGCCAATCAGGATTCATCAAATTAGGACATAAAAGTGTATTTTTAATACTAATGAGCTAATAAAAATATTATTTTCTTAAAAAGAATTAGCTTTTAAACGAAAACTCTTTACCACAAATGAAAAAAATACATCATTCCATTCCAAAGTAAGTATTTTTTTTATTTTATAATGAGATGTTTCTTCGTCAAGGTTAAATTCCTAATAGATATGGGATACAAAAAAGATACGTTTCATATTGATTTAAGCGTAAATTTTTAATCACCCAAAGTGTAGAATTTTTCCTACAAAATGGTATTTGGATAATAACACATGCTAAATCACAATCTTTATGTTGATTTTTTTAGATTATAGTTGTCTATGTATCATTATCTGAAGGTCGCTTGTGTAAAATAATTATACATCACCGATGAATGAAAATTTAATTATAGTTGACTATGTATCATTATTGATGATATGCAGTAGTACACGACAACAACGGAAAGAAATATCCAAATATTCACCAAAGAGACATATTGTACATAAAGTACGTAATAGAATTTGAGCTTATTGTGCTTAACAAGAACAAACATTACTCGAGTCATTTAATATAAGGTTGACAATTGATTGGGTTGGATCGGATATGAGTTGGGTCGAAACGGGACGGGTTGAAATGAGTAACGGATCAGAACAGGTCGATTCGTAATTTTCTATCAAAAAACTTATATTTATATAGCAACAAAAAACGGGTCGAAATGGATAACGGGTTCGACACACTTTAACCCGACCCAAACCGACCCGTTAATTTATTTTGCCAAAAAACGTAACGGCTCGGGTTAAATCGGGTAATTTTCAGATTGCGTTAGGTGAGTTAGCAGGTTTTGGATTGTAATTACCAAACCTAATTTAATAGGAAGACGTTTCCCATTTTGGACATAGCCAAATTCGTCCCAGTGGCATCAAAAGATATTTTGTATTATGGCTCATATGTAAAATGAAATATGCATTTATTAATTTATTTTTATCATGCTCAGTTCATATATTGATCACGCTCATACTAACACCGTTATTTATTGAAAATTCCCAAACCGGTATTTTTAACTCGACCCAAATCGACCCGTTTATTTATTTTGCCAAAAAACGTAACGACTTGGGTTAAGTCGGGTAATTTTCAGACTGCGTTAAGTGAGTTAGCAGGTTTTGGATTGTAATTACCAAACATAATTTAATAGGAAGACGTTTCCCATTTTGGACATAACCAAATTCGTCAAGTGGCATCAAAAGATATTTTGTATTCTGGCTCATATGTAAAAGGAAATATGTATTTATTAATTTATTTTTATCATGTTCGATTTATACATTAATCATGCTTATACTTAACATCGTTATTTATTAAAAATTCTCAAACCGACGTTGTGTCATCAACACAAGCAAGAACACTAGTTTATTCAATTATTCTACATTAGGATGCATGGAGTAAGAAGGTTTACTTCTAAATAATGTTAATTTTTATTTTTATATTGCTATATTCATTGGAAACAAAATAAAAAAATTCACCTTTAAATTCAGAAAAATATGTTAGAAATCTTTTGGACTCCTGGAATAGCTCGGAGATCGAAGGTTTCAATTTTCAAGGAACCACCTGAGACACCTGACTTTACATTAAAGATTTTGAAGTAACCTGCAAAAACAGAAGACTTTGCTAAACAAAGTAACCCAAGCCCTGAACTTTTTCTTCACTTCCCTTTTGTTTGGTCAAATTAACTATATAATAACGATTTGGATCGATCCCAACCGACCGTAAGATCTGATAGTTTTGGGTAAATTAGGAATAACGCCCTTATAAATAACTTTCTTAATTATGGGTCGAGTTTGAATAGTGTCCTTCAATTGTATATTTAATACATACTGATATCCCAAAATATACTATCATTGTGCCTATGGCATGAACACAAAATTCTAGTATCTAATGTTACTACTCATTAAACTTAGAGCATGAACAGACCTTCAATCAAAAAACTCATACAACGGTCGCACTTAATTTAATATTTTTTCATACCCTACTATTTTTATATCTAACAAATTTATATACATCATAATCTTTATCTATATTAATTTAATATCTTCTTTCAATTTATATTAACAATTAATAATAATATTGTAGAAATAATTAAATCTGAAATAATTAATTATTTATAATTATAATAATATTTTTATAATTCGAAATTATTAATTATAATAATATTAACTTTGAAATAACTACAATAATTCGATATTTATATAATATAATAATATTAAATTCGAAATATAATAATTTGTGGGGTGGGATTTGGAATTTGAGAAAAGATGGTTCATTTGGTAAAGATTCAATATTTTGACTTTTTTTGTTTTACGAGAGAAAATACTTGAAGCCATTGACAATAATAATATTACTTTGTAATAATATTAACAATAATAAACAACTAATTAGCAATAATAATACAAACATTAACAATAAATAATGACAATAATAAACAGTTAACAATAATGACAATAATATTAATAATTTGTAATACTAAAAATTAAAATATTTAAGTAGCAATTTAGTTATAATTTAGTTAATAAAAAGAAATTTAAAAAGGGTTAATTATATGAAATTTGGAGAGAGAAATTAGAGAAAAATAAGAGAAATATCAAATTTCCCAAAAAAAGCGTTTAGTGTCCAAATAAGGCAAACCTATTCTTTATTTATAGATAAAAATGTAAGCTTTTTTAAAAAAACAACATTTTTAATACCGAAAATGCCAAAAACAATGGATAATTACGAAATTGCACGAACCAACCTGCGGGTGACACGCAAAAGCGTGCCAGCCCCATTGCCAGCGTGTGTGAAAGGCCTTGTCGGCCACCTTCTTCTTCTTTTGAGTTTTTTTCGGTATGAAACAACATCGTTTCATACCGTGGATTGCCAAAACTATGTAGTTTTATGCTATGGCTGGTTGCTTTGATTTTTTTATATAGCCTTTATTGATCCAAATCAAATAAAAATTAAATTAGATTTTATTTAGATATACCATTGTAAGTTAAGATTTGATTTGATTCGGTTTAATTCACCATTGTTCATGCTCTTACCATGTCAAATTGAGTTTGAGTTAGATCTATCAAATTTTAACTCGTTCTTAACTTATACCGCCTCATTTATAAAAATATTGTTTTGTTTGAAACTTTTTTTTTAATAATATTTTTTAAAATTATTTTATCCTTATTTTTTTCATCATACTTTAATTATGGTCATATAAACATGAGTTTTAAAATAAATTACACCTCAATCTAATTTAATAATCAAGTTAATTTTTTTTTAAATTCGTGTATCGGATCAAACGAGACAATAAGTTTGAGACGGATGGAGTAACTCCTACTAACATCTATATTATAATATAGCTCAGGGTCTAACTGGCGGCATTGATCGAATTGTGCTAAACACAGCTGACGGTCCAGATTGGTTCGTAAGTATGTGAGTTACAAATGAACCCCTCGTTTATGAGTTATGTTTGAATTACTCCTCTACAATTACATATAAAACCTTCAGTTATGGGTTTTGTTTGAATTACCCCGTTAGTTATGAGTTTTGTTTATCCTGACCATTCATTGAACTTATCTCATATCAACATCGTGTCTATGACACGGACACGTATACCTAATTGCCAAGGTACCCCAGAAAAACAAATCACCCACGTGTAATTTTTTAGATAATTAAAGTCTTACTAGTACTCCCTCAAATCTACAAAAATTATTAGGGTTAAATTCATGTCAGTTCCTTTTCAAAAGTTTTCAACTGCTCTAGTTTGGTATATATTTTTTTTAATTGAAAAAAGACACTTTCGGTGGTAAAAAAACTACGATAGCCTTAATGAAACAAACGCGCACGCGGTAAGCATCAGTTCTTATACCTCGATGCATGATTATGTGCATCGTCATTCATGATTTGTGCATCAGTTCTTATACCTCGATGCATGATTATGTGCATCGTCATTCAGCATCTCTTCTGTCTTATTTCCTTCTGAAAAATTGTTTATTGTTTCTTTGCCGCAACAATCTGAGCATTTTACGAACAATATTTCAAAAAGTGTCTTTTATCGTTTGGAAAAAACGGGGGACTGAAGCGATTAAAAATCTGGCAAAAGGTACCAACCTACAATTTCTCCAATTTATTAAGCCTAAGCTCAATCCCTAATCATTTCCCAAGCTCAAGTAACCTGTACATTTTTTTAATTAAGCCCAAATCAGGTAAACTAAAAAGTAAATGACCATTTAATCCAATTTATTTTCTTATCGAATAAAGAAATAAAAGACTTCAATAATATAATTTAAAAAATCAAATAAATTATACATAAAATTTATCAAATTTACCTAAGTTTAGTCAAAATAAAATGCTTGAAAATTCAAAAGAGTAAACTAAAGGCTTAAATAGCAATTTGGTCACCCTACTTTCCAGATTTTTTCATTAAGATCACTCTACTACTCCCTCCGTCTCTAAATATTATCGTCCTAGTTGATTCAGTGCACGGATTAAGAAAAATAATTTATTTAATTATTTATATTGGTTTAATGTATAGTTTTCTTTAAAGCTCATGTATATGTGGTCCATAATTAAAGTAAGGTGAAAAAGTAAGGGTAAAGTGGTAAAAGTGATGTTCTAAAAAGTAAGTTTCAAACTGAACAATTATTTTGGGACGGACGAAAAAAAAGGAGGATCATAATTTAGGGACGGAGGGAGTTTTTTTTTTCTTACTTTAATCATTGTACTTGCCATTTGTTTCACGTTCATCACTCAATCCAGTTTTTTGGATAAAAAAATTTACAATATTTTAAAAACCCAAAAATACCCCTACATATATTACGTTCATTACCACACCCACACCTCAAACTTCGTCTTCAACCTTGAGATGTGCTCCTCCCTCCCCTCACTAACACCCACCAATCCACCACCATTGAACTTGATGAGTAACCAACACCGAAAGTTTAATTTGGGTATCAGTCAATTCACAAAACAAAATTTTGAAATTTCAAATATACAATCAATTCACATCGAAGAAAACATAATGAACAATCTACGAACTCTTCATTAATTTCAATCAAAAATTTCAATTACACTAATTTATACATCACTACTCAATAACAAGGACACAAATGAAAACCCAAAATTGAAACCCTAAAATCCCAATTAACCTCTCCATCATCGGCGAACACATTTAAGATCAACGAACTCCAAACCCCATCGTTTTTAAAATTCTCAGCTTTTAAAAGTCAAATCTTTTAAAGAGAGATGAGAGATCTCAAATGGAACTAGTTGCCTTACCCATTTTTTCTCTGACTTGTGGAGCAAATATGGAAGTAGGTGTGAAGGGTTTGGGACGGATTTGGGAGCAGCGAATGTGGTGGGCGTGTTTTTGGTTCGGGAAGGATGGTGAAGAGGAGCTGGATGCGAGAACGGGCCTCATAGATGGACTTTCACCAGGAATGTAAAGTGAAGACTAGAAGAATGAGAGATGAGAGATGAGGAAGATCGAAGATGGTAAGAAACAAAAGAGTAGATGCTGGTCCCATGGTTCGTGGAGACGTGCTGCGTGCGTGGATGAGCTGAGGAGATCGGTGGCGATGGAGGCTGGAGGAGTTGGGTCTGTCTTCTGAAGCGGCTAGGGTTGGGATGGGAGGGAAACGGGGAGAGGATCGAAGTCGGGAATGAGAGAGTTTTTTTTTTTTAACTCAAATGACAAAGTTGATTATTATTATTATTAAATAAATATATTTTTTAAGCCATGTGGTGGGATTTACCCCAAAATTAAATATTGGGTTAAGCTTAAATAAATAAAAATATAAATTAAAGAAAAGAGATTTAAGATGGGTTGGGCTTTACTAAATTAATGAAAATAAAAATTAAATATTGATAAATTGATCTTTTAGTTTGACCCTTAACTATTAATATTTTAAACTGAAAACTTTTACCATTGTTAAGGGTATTTTTGTCATTTCAAATATTTTCTTTCATCTAACTAACAAAAATGATCCATAGTGACCTTATTGACTTGATTGACCAAGTACAATGATTAAAGTGAGAAAAAAAAATAGTACAATGGTTTTAATGAAAAAAGCTGGATAACAGGACCAAATTACTTTTTTAGCCAAAACTAAATAACCAAACTTTGGTCCAAAAAAAGGCAAAAAAAAAAAAAGAATATTAGTAAAACTTCATAAGTAGTGTCCTAAATAATTACAATCCCAATAATGTTAATGATAGATAATTATGTATATAGATACTCCATCCCCTCTTGAATAATTATTTTCATTCTTTTTTTGTCAGTTATAAAATAATTGTCCTCTTTCAAAACTTAATTTTTAGGAAAATACTTTCACCAATTTATCTTTATTTTTTCTACCTACTTTAATTATGTTCACATGCACAAAGGCATAAAGAAAACAACAAATTACGTCAATATTTATAATATAATCAAATTTTTTTCTTAAATGGTATGTCAGATCAAAAAGAATTATTTAGGAACGGATGAAGTATATGATATGTGAGTTGCTCGGCCCAATAGGCCCAAGACGTAAGTCACGTGCCTAGCACATCTTCACCAGTCACGAGCAGAGCACGTGCACTCCAAGGTTCAAGGCATGGAGAAATAGGCAGTGACCATTAACATATCGCAAGCTGGGGGCTTAGCCTCCAGCGGGCAAGGTTACAGCGAGCTGGGGGCTTACCCAGCAGGCAACAATGTGCAACGAGCAGGACTTACCATGCTCGCTTATCAATGAAACAGTTGTCTTGAATGTGGGCGGTTACTTCCGATAAACTCGCCACCATCACCATGATGAGACCGTTATGTTGGACGTGGTAGTTACTATGGCAGTTAATATGCCCGCCAAATACGCCACCACACTTAATGAGCAGTTACACTCCGGCATAAGCTATAAAGACCCCTCAAGACAAAAGGGGGAGGTCAGTGATTCTGATTTACTAGCCTAAACTCTGCCAAGTTGTTTATTGAGCTAAGTGTTGTGCTAATTTTCACGCCGGAGGGCTTTTGCAGGGAGTGCCCCTACCTAGTTTATTGTTCTTCTTACTTGTTTGCAGAGTTGGGCCTTGAAGACTAAGGATAAGTTGAAAGTCATATATCCTATTGAAGAAGCCCAGTGTGTCTTGAGATTTAGTTGGACGCATCAGTTGGTTCTGTTGCCGGGAATCTCGAATTATTGATACATTTGATGGGGTGCCGAGAATCGTGTTATTGATACGTTTAATGCGAACCAACACCAAACTGAAAGAAAACGGCATATGTGGATTCGCCTTGGCCCGATGAGCAAGCAGGCACAAGAAACAATGCCATCGGAGCTCTAACGCCCCCACAATAGCTATCAAATATGTTGTAGGCGGTACCTTCCAATCACGCGTCGGTTGCTGATGACCTCATTATCTCTTCACAAGCCGGTTATACGCTGGTGAACCAAAATGACGTGATGTGCATATTTGCAATCATCCTCTCTGCTGATATCACCTATGACGCCCACAATCAGGTGTTCTTTTCCAGTTATACCCTCAGTTTTGTGTTGATTTACATACATGATGATAAGTTTTGCTTTGTAATATTTTATTTCTAAACTCCTGGATGCATGCTATTTATTTGGCTTTAAAACCGCAACATTGAAAGGTACGAACATTAATATTTAAAATGATGCCCATCATATCGTCATCAATACGCTAATTAATTTTTTTTAATGCAAAAGCATGCTAAATATGAATTAAATGCAAAGTAAATACAATATTTAGATTGTTGTATTATATTTAATTGTAAAATTAAAATTTTATAATTACGTTGAAGTACCAGCTATAATGATGCATGTTATGATGTACTACACCGATGTATGTAATTAAATATGTTTTGCGTTTGCGACCATATGTGCTTTATGGTTTTTAATGATCCCTGGTCGGCATGAAAAAAGAAAAAAAATGTTCGCCCATTTATGAAAATGTGATATAATATGATGCATTCATATGCACAATTTGTTAATGTTTGATTCTAGTCATGTGAGTTTTATATTTACTCATCACACTCACACTTATTGCTGTGAATGATTCTTTTTCGTTATTTCGACTGAGCAATAACTCGTTTACTTGAAACTAACTGATGCTTCAGTTAAATTCTTTTGCCTACTTTCTTATGCCTTTTGATCGCTAAACTCTATGCGGGATATTAATGATTATTATGCTTTGCGCCTGTAGTGTCAAGTAATCAATAATAATAATTAAAAAAAAAAAATATATATATATATACACACACACACACACACACAATTGATGATTATCATTATGGGGTGAGAGGTACATAATTGATTATTTAATTTTGGGATAATTACTCATAAAACATAAAGTAAATTGAATGTGCTTAAATCACCCATTATGACGAGCAATAAATGATATTATGACAAACATTCATGTCATATAAAATTGTATTAAATATGTTCATTATACCTTGAATTATTTACTCAATTGACATTGGACACAGACAACATGATTTATTTTCTTATGAATCAAAATAATTATATTACTTATTTTTTGGCCGTGAAGCGTGGAAATGTGATTACTTTCTTGCTCGAATAAATTAAATGCATAAAACGTGTTACAATTATATTTCGTGGGAGAATATATTTGATTCATTTATTATGCTCTTAAGGTGTCAAGAATAAAGTACATCTCAACAGAGCCTAAGCTTTCCCCAACAGTTCCACTGTGCTTGAACACACTACGAGACCAAGCAGTATTTACCAGCGATACTTCTCGACTTCAAGATGAACATTTGCATTCAAGAAGTAGGGGGCTACACCAAGGAAGGAAAAGAATGATATGCTTCTTCCCGAGAGCCACACTTTTCTCAGATTTTGTTCTACGCATACATGCGCTCTCTGCTTGCAAACTCACGACCAGATGATCAGCACCTACTTGCGCTTATGCTCCCGCTCGAGTTTACTCGCGGCTGAGCTTCATATTGTCCTCCCACTCGAGTTTACTCGCAGTAGAGTTGTACACAGCGCCTGCCTGCGCTTATGTTTCCCACTCGAGTTTACTCGCGGCTGAGCTTCATATTGTCCTCCCGCTCGAGTTTACTCGCAGTAGAGTTGTACACATCGCCGCTTTGCTTCATTATGCTCCCGGTTCACTCGCGGTAGAGTTTGCTCGAGTTTACTCCCGGTGAAGCTTCATATTGTCCTCCCGCTCGAGTTTACTCGTGGTAGAGTTATATATAGCACCTACCTGCGCTTATGCTCCCCGCTCGAGTTTACTCGCGGCTGAGCTTCATGTTATCCTCCCGTTAGGTTTTTATGACTTGTGAAATAAATGACCTTGTTCATTCTCCATTGATAGTTCATCTTGTAAAGTCAGTTGTTATCTCGATTATTATCTTTTTCACGAGTAATATGTATCTCTCCTCGTGAAAAAGAGTTGGAGTTCGAGTATGTTATCTCGATTATTCTCTTTTTCGCGAGTAAGATATATCTCTGCTCGTGAAAAAGAGTTGGTGTTCGAGTATGTTATATCGATTATTCTCTTTTTCACGAGTAAGATGTATCTATGCTCGTGAAAAAGGGTTAGTGTTCGAGTATGTTATCTTGATTATTCTCTTTTTCGCGAGTAAGAGGTATCTCTGCTCGTGAAAAAGGTTGATGTTCGAGTATGTTATCTCGATTATTCTCTTTTTCACGAGTAAGATGTATATACGTCGTGAAAAAGGGTTGTGTTCGTCTCGATTATTCTCTTTTTCAGAAATAAGAGGTATCTCTGCTCGTGAAAAAGGGTTGGTGTTCGAGCCTGTTATCTCGATTATTCTCTTTTTCACAAATAAGAGGTATCTCTGCTCGTGAAAAAGGGTTGGTGTTCGAGCATGTTATCTCGATTATTCTCTTTTTCACGAGTAAGAGGTATCTCTATTCGTGAAAAAAGGTTGGTGTTCGAGTGATTCTTAGAATATACCTAAGACCAAGTGTTCACCTTTCTTACGAGCATGATATATCTCTGCTCGCCAAGAGGCTCCCACTCGAGTTTACTCGTGGTTGAGTGGCGTTTTGCTCGCTAACTTATCAAAGGTAGTCCTGCTCGCATAGTCGAGTACTAGGGACTTGACCTTGGCCCAAGTGGCGTTCTGCTCCTAGCTTATCAAAGGTAGTCATGCTCGCAAAGTCAAGTACTGGGACTTGACCTTGGCCCAAATGGCGTTATGTTCGCTAGCTTTTAAGAGTAGACCCGCTCGCGAAGTCAAGTAGTAGGACTTGACCTTGGTCCAAGTAGCGCTCTGCTTGCAATAGAAAAACTTATACAATCAAGTTCTAAGGCGTAATGGTTAATTAAAATATACAATGGCGGTCAAAAGCGACTATATCTGTGACTCATCCCAGCACTTCTGTTATCTTGTCTGCCAAGATGAAAGTGATTAAGCCTTGGCCATCTCGAGAAATTAAATAAGAATACGAGCGAATAATACTCCTTACTCTCGAGATGAATTTCGAAGAATAATGAGTAGGGGGCTACTGATGTGCATATTTTGGATCCGTCTCAATAGTGTTTGGGCCTCGCTTAATGGCCCACTGTATTTTGCATGATGTCCAAAGGATTGGGCCGGGCCCATGCGCAATAAGCTAAATCCATTCTCTTAGGTATAAATAACCCCTTCTAGTTCATAGAGTGGGGGATCTCTCTCTTTTTCTGATTTAGAATCACACACGCACTTTGGGGCTACGCGCCCTCTCTTTCATATTCAGTGTACTGATAAACACGCCGGAGGGTTTTTGGCGGGAGCCTTCCCCGCCGACTCACGGTTTTATTTTATAGATAATATAGCCAGATATCCACTACCGATGACAACATGGCCGCCGGACGGAAACTCCGACGACCCACGTCCACCGCTACCTTCGGCACCCCAGGTATGATGTTTTTTTTGATACATCAATATGTAAAGTGTAACTAATATTATTGACATATAGCACAAATCAGGTCGAGTTAAGAGTGCGCCAACTAATAAACTTAAGAAGAAACTATGGGTCGGTCAACTTTTTGAAATTTATAACCTCTTCAGTCTTTTTTTTTTCAACCATAAAAAATCACTTTTAAGCAAAATGACTATGATACCTTTAATGAACCGAAAACGTGCTATGGAGGTCACTTACTCAGTGTATCGCTCTACATCAAATTTTGCACCGCGATACATTAATTTAATTGCATTAATTTTTGCATTGTGATGTATCGATTTAATTACACAAACCAATTTTTCACTGTGATGAAACAATTTTTACACCGAGACACAGAGGTTTTAATGACCTAATCCAATTTTGCACCGCGATGAATTAATTTTTGCACCGTGATACATAAAATATTATCTAATCTAATTTTGCACCACGATACAAAATTATAAAGAATCAAACCACGTCCTCCACCTTCTTTTTTCATTTCATCAGTCGTAAGCTTTATTCTTCATCTTCCCCTTCTGCCTACGTCCTACTGAAAAAATTATTCAACCCAATACTGTAAGGGTAAAATAGGCGAAGCCTATTTTATCTTGTTTTCACCTTTCTTGGTCAAAGAGGGATGCTATTTTAGTTAATGATTATTTAGGTAATAGATTTTGTTTAGGACTCTTTTAATAGATTGATTTGATAATCTTTCAAAAGATTTAGGTGATATATTTTTGGTAACTAAATCTTTGCAAAATAATTTAGTTATTAAAGATATCATAATAGGAAATTACATATTTTTGGTAACTAGATTTATGTAAATAAATTAGTTATTCGATGTATCTTAGTCTTACTAGGAAAGATAATCTTGTATGATTTTTCGTTAATCCCTTTCCTAGTAGGAGTTGGTTTGTTTTGGCCGTGAACTTGCAGGAACCTTTGGCTATTTAATGAAAATTTGGATGAGCCGATAAGAGAGAGAAAACAAAAGCCGTGATGCCAGATAGCGTGAAGCGTGAGAGAGAAGAGAAAACCATATAGGCCGAGAGCTTCCGTTGCAAATTATTAGAAGCGTGAATGCGAGAGAAACAATTTGAAGTCTTGTGTGCCGAGCTTAAGAGAAGAGATAAACAGTCCATACACGAAGACTATTCTGCAAGCAGTAATCTTCATACTGCTCGCTCGTGCTGCTTTTAAACTTCAGGGAATACAACCTTGTGTTTCCTGAAGTTTTGTTTTGTGCTTCCAGTTGGTGTGTTGTTTGGAAGCTGTTCTTGTTTGAGTCTTTCTTCCCACGTTTGTTCTAGTAGTTTATGTGGGTTTTTCGGTTCTCCAAGATTCTATATCTTGTGAGAATTTTGTGTTAACTGTTAAGGATTAAAAACAGTGTTGGTTTTAATATATTGTGTTGCCTTGAGGCTTGATCTACAAGTTTGATACTTGTAGATTGTTTTTGTGTTATTTTCTGTCTTCCAAAGTCTGCTTGGTTTAATATCTGAAAACAAAACTTCCGCTGCTATTTTCTGTGATATAATTTCTGTTATCATTGTCACTGTCATTGTTGCAACATTCACTGCAACATTGACAATAACATCGTCCATATCAAGAATCCGTGTTCTCACGTTCTTTCATTTGGTATCAGAGCCTCCTCTTGACATCACTAAGAGTAGATTCTGTTAGTAGCAATGATGGATTCCCAATTTGAGAATTTTGTTTGTCCTAATACTTTGAAGAAGAAAGGTTTATACAATGACTTTTGTTGCGTTAACTCTTCTGTCTCTGAAGATGGTGCAGAATCAGAATCAGATTTGATGGATGCTTATAAGGAGTTGTACAATGATTGGGAAAAGAGGGTTCATCAAGTTACATTACTTAAAAAGGCAAACGAACTGCTAAAAAAGGCTAATGAAGAACAAAAGGAGTGTCTTACAAGGTTGGAGAGTCTCTTGAGTAAGAAAGATGTGGAGATTGACGATCTGAAAGAAAAGCTCATCCTAGCCAATGAAACCATGGCTAAATGGAACTCAAGCCAACAAAAAATGGATGAGATGTTGAATTCGATAATGCGTAAGTCCGGTATTGGATTCAGGCCCAAGATGTTTGTGAAAGAAGGTAAAGGTATGTCTCTTGAACCAAAACATCCCACACAATTTTCAAGAAACCGCTTTTGAAAAAACCGAGAATAAGAAAGAAAAATTTTGTTTGTCACTTACGCCATAAGCACGGTCACATACAACCCTTTTGTTTTTCGAAAAAGGCTATGTATGAGGATGAAATAAGACAGCCTTCTTGGGAAAATCTCGATGCATAATCGATGAAGCGACAATCGCGACGCCAATGCAAAGAACATTGGCAAATTGGCGACATTGGAAGTCTCATCAGAAAAATTTTTCTCAAAACCACCAACCCAAAATTTTTAAACAAATGTGGGTTCCTAAGGGTAGTAATGACAAAGAAAAGTCCAGATATTGTGAACCCTTTGATATATGTCCCGGTGCTAAGCGATTCTATGAAACCATTGATGAATGCCATGATGAATCTCCTCCAAAATCTTGAACCAAGATCCGAAACAGTAAATCTGCACATGATCGACGGAACTGTGATATTCGAAAGTTCGGCTAATGTGATTCACAATGTGTCACCCATGTGTCACCCAATGTTGCAACAATGGGAGCAACATTGACGTAAACTTGGCGTATTCGAAACAGGTCCTGAACTTTCAGAATAAGGTCCTGTACATTCAGAAAATCAATCCAATTTGGATGATTGCAGCCATGACATTCCTAGCCGTATTCAGAAAAACCATCCAATCTCTCAAGTAATAGGTGATATTCATGATGGCATATACACAAGGAGAAGAAGTAAGGTTGAATCTCAAAAATTTGCATGCTTATCAAAATATTTTTGAGAGAAGCCTTAAATCTTTTATGGATGCTTCAAATGATCAAAGATTATGTGTTCACATTGATGTGTTAACCTTGTTTTTTTTATAACACCTATGCATTTTGCTTAGCACAAAAATCCAGTTCATTATTCTCGAACTAATCACATTAATATAAGACACCATTTTTTTTAGAGACTTGGTTGATTATGTAAATTGTTTGCATTGAACATGTTGGGACCAAAAATCATCTTGCTGATATTTTTGCCAAGTGTCTTGTTTTTGAGAGATTTTTCAATCTTTGGAAATCTCTTGTGTTTTGTGTGCCATATGATTTTACACTTAGTTAATTATTAAAAAAACAAAAAAAAAAAACAAAAATCAAAATTAGGCATGATTGCATTTTGTCTTTAGAGGGCACTCTAGATCAATTGTCTCACATGTATATATCTCTTGTGGTTGCTTGGGAATTTCATTCAAAATCTGTTGTGATTTCGTTGTTATGATTCTCCTATCTCTCTCCCAGTTCTTGAGTATGTTTGAAGTCCACAAAGGAAATAGCTACCTTTTGAAATTTTTGGGATGCTGCAATTTGTCAAGGTACTATGGAACTTAGGTTCTCATGGGTTGATCTTGAGTAAATTGACTCCCTTTAATTGAAAAAGTGTGAAAGCTACCTAACGGAAAATAGCTACCTATGAACAAGGTTGTGGCACATTTCTTTTGGGACTATGAATCCTTGGATTTCATGGGTTGATCAAATGCAAAAATGCTTCCCTTGGTAAATAGTGTGAAAGGTTCCAAGTGGCATGTATTTATAGCTTGAAATAAAGTAAAGCTATATTCCTAGGGAAATAAAGTACCTATGGATTTTTGTTGTGAAAAATTTATGATCTTGGGAGAGAAATCTGGTTGAGAAAACAAAAAAAAAATGCAAAATTGAAAATAAAATCACAATTTTGGCGAATGCATCTCCCAATGCAGCTACATTAGGAACTACATCTTTTGATCTGGTCTTTATCACTTGTGTGTGATTGCATTTTTTTTTCTTTTGCCTAGTTTTTAGTCATCATGTTTTTAGGCATAACATTTTAGGACATGCATTGTTGGCATCGATATCAGCTTGGTGAAATTTTGTCCTAAACTCAAACCGTGCAAATCAATTTTCAAAAATCTTCATGTTGAAAAATATTTAGTGGTTGTCTAATTTTTGTGGGAAACTAAGGGCTTTTGAATTTGGATATGAGGTGCTTAGTTTTTGCTAGGGGTGTGATCAAGTCTTGGTGAACACTTCTTTGTGTTTTTCAAAATCCTTGATTTTTGAGAATTCCTAATAAATTGCTTATCCCTCTTCCTTTTCCGGTCAAATAGGGGGAGAGAGATCAAGTGTTTCTTGTGTTGGTGATGATTTCTGATTTGTGCACCTTGCACAAATTCAGGGGGAGATGAGATTTTCTAATCTATGAAGGTTAGATGATTTTGTTTGGTGTTGTATAAACACTTGTCTTTTGATTTGACCAGAAAGGTTCAACAAAGGGGGTGATTGTAAGGGTAAAATAGGTGAAGCCTATTTTATCTTGTTTTCACTTTTCTTGGTCAAAGAGGGATGCTATTTTAGTTAATGATTATTTAGGTAATAGATTTTGTTTAGGACTCTTTTAATAGATTGATTTGATAATCTTTCAAAAGATTTAGGTGATATATTTTTGGTAACTAAATCTTTGCAAAATAATTTAGTTATTAAAGATATCATAATAGGAAATTACATATTTTTGGTAACTAGATTTATGTAAATAAATTAGTTATTCGATGTATCTTAGTCTTACTAGGAAAGATAATCTTGTATGATTTTTCGTTAATCCCTTTCCTAGTAGGAGTTGGTTTGTTTTGGCCGTGAACTTGCAGGAACCTTTGGCTATTTAATGAAAGCTGGATGCAGTGAGCTGATAAGAGAGAAGAAAACAAAAGCTGTACGCAGATAGCGTGAAAGAGAGAAGAGAAAAACCATATAGGCTGAGAGCTTCCAGTTGCAAATTATTATGAGAACTGTGTGCGAGAGAAACAATTTGAAGTCTTGTGTGCCGAGCTTAAGAGAAGAGATAAACAGTCCATACACGAAGACTATTCTGCAAGCAGTAATCTTCATACCTGTTGCTCGTGCTGCTGCTTTAAACTTCAGGGAATACAACCTTGTGTTTCCTGAAGTTTTGTTTTGTGCTTCCAGTTGGTGTGTTGTTTGGAAGCTGTTCTTGTTTGAGTCTTTCTTCCCACGTTTGTTCTAGTAGTTTATGTGGGTTTTTCGGTTCTCCAAGATTCTATATCTTGTGAGAATTTTGTGTTAACTGTTAAGGATTAAAAACAGTGTTGGTTTTAATATATTGTGTTGCCTTGAGGCTTGATCTACAAGTGTGATACTTGTAGATTGTTTTTGTGTTATTTTCTGTCTTCCAAAGTCTGCTTGGTTTAATATCTGAAAACAAAACTTTCGCTGCTATTTTCTGTGATATAATTTCCGTTATCATTGTCACTGTCATTGTTGCAACATTCACTGCAACATTGACAATAACATTGTTTCATATTGAGACTCCGTGTCATCACGTTCTTTCAAATATAGATTATTACAGGTCAATCCTTGTTTCAATGCCTAACAATGGTGATTTTCGAATCCAATGTGTTTATCGGAGTTGTTGAAGAAGATGATAGCATTTTTGAAACAATATTTCGAAAAATAATCTTTTACGATTGAAAAAAAAAGATACTAAAGGCGGTACAAACTTTGTAAAAGGAACCGACCAGAATTTCACCCTAAACGTAATGGAGAACTTTGGGCTGATCCACTCTGGATCATTTTTAAATGCATTACAATCTTATATTTTTTTCGTAATAGGAAAAAAATGTTTTGTATCATGATGCATAAAATGATGCATCACAATGCATAAAAAAATCATCACAATGCACAAAATGATGTATTGTGATACACAAAATAAAACACTTTCAATCATTTCGATCTAGAAGCATGGTATTAGGACAAATATGAGGGTATGTTTGGATACCCCAATTCAATTGTTTGAATTGGAATTGGGGCCTCCAAAACCAATTTTATTGTTTGGGAACATAATTAAAATTTAGAATTAGAATTGTGTTGAAATTCTAAATCACTCAATTCCATAAAACTAATTCCATCATAAATGCTAATAATTTAAATTCTAAATTTTGATCAATTATTATTATTATTACATAATAAAAAATCGCATTTTTTTACCACCACCAAAACAATTTTCCACCACCACCACTTGTGAGTTGTGACACCTCCCACCTCCGGCCACCGCCTCCAGCCGCCATCACCGCCGCCACCGTTAACCACCACCACTATATACTATTTATTTTTCTAAAATGTAAATTTTTTATACTTTTGTTGTTAGCAAGGTTTGAACCCTTACCATTCATAATAGCTTGAAATTATATACCACTAGACTAAACTAATTACTTGACATTTCATTAAATTCTTATTTTAAGTATAATGTAGAATTACAATTGAATTCCGCATATTATCCAAACAATAGAAATAATATGATTTTGAAAGCAAATTCTAAGTTATTTAATTTCTATAAAATTTGAATATTTATTGAATTCAAAATCAATGCAACCAAATGGACCCCAAGTGTACAATAGTTAGAAATCTTTGAAAAATGGATTGAACGGTAATTTTTCATAAACTTAATCTGCTCATAAATCTACGAGTTTTTTAATTTACTTGAGAAAATTTTGGCCGATCCACTTAAACGAACCCAAATCAAAGAGTCGCTCATTACCACCCAAATGAGTAAAATGCCTTTCACATTACACCCATCTTAGGGTTACTTAAAGGCTAATTCCGTCATGTCATCTCTTTCCCCTAAAAACAGGCGATACTGTTTTTGTATCCATACGAGGTAGAGTTTGACGGCAGCCCTGCCACGTCACGGGTACACTGTCTTCAGTATGAGTGTATGACTCCTTGGAACCAGTTACTTGCCGAAACGTGTCCCAAATAAAAAGCAATAGGCTTCCCCACTTTACCACTATCGCGGGAAAACTTTTTTCGCTTTTTGCGGAAGAAGTAATTTACCCGCCGGCGCAGCTTAGCAAAATCAATTAGCGCGCACTAAACTGTTTATATTTTCGGACGTGGCAGGGGCAGCTCAGCTTCGTACTCTCAGAAAGACGAACCGATCCGTGGTTAATTACTCAAGGCGTAAGTTAGCGCAACTATTGGCCCAACTCATTTGTTTGTGTTCTTCTAATTGAAAATCATTTTCAAAATTGAAATAAAAAAAAAAGTGTCAAAAGAAAGAAACAGAGGTGGGGGTAGCTATCAATGCAGGATGGTATATCAATCAAGAATCCGGAAAAGGGTTCACGCAATCCGTCGTGCTCCTGATGGTAGCGCCTTTCAAACTTGGTATTCATCCCCAGTCTCCCTCACACACACTATATAACACAGTGTTAGTTTCTGTTTCAATCCTATTTTTGCTGATTTGGGTTTTTGGGTGGGGGGTTGTTTTGTTCTGTGTTGGCGATTGTAGTGATAACTGTGGAGTATCGGTGGCGATTGCGCTGGTTGACATGCATGATTGCGAACTAACGAAGGATGTGAAGAGGTTCAAAGGGGAATGTAGGGGTCAGAAGAGGAAAGAAGGGAGAATTCAGGATCAACCCAGATCAGAATTTCGATTCTTCATGTAATTCCATCTTCTTATTTTTCGTTTATATTGACTCGGACTATCAACCCATTGAATAATCCATTAATTCAAGTTGGGCTTGTTTAACACGAGTAAGATGTCGGGCTCATTTATTATACCATTTGTCATAAATTATTGGGGTAGAGTCTCCGGTTTTTACGGATCTTAATTCGAAAGAAGGAATTCTACTCTCTCGCAACTTAATTCACCAACACATGGTGGATTGGCTAAAAAGAATACTTCTTACAAAAAAAAAAAATTCGTAACACTATCTTACCCAAGTTTTTGTATTTATGTGAACCTAATGATAATTTAATCTTACATGTTCATATGTCAATACGACCTATAAGTATGCAAATGCTTGCAAATTAATCTTATTTTAATATGACCTTTAATCTAAATGCAGATAATGGACTAGTAAGCTGCATGCAATATCGGATATGCAATTCTTTTAAGTATAATTTATATGTTTCTGGCTCTGTGAGACTGATGTGTGATTACTTGTACTTCCTCTCTCGTAGTAGTAGAGAAAGAATCCTTATTTGATAGTCATGGCATCTTCGGAATTCCTCCTGTTTTTGATATTTACCTCCACTATGACTATGACCATGAGTTGGTGATCGAGATGATTTTGCTGTGCTTGTTACCTTGGTGTAAAATTTGTAAAGTTACTATGCTTTCATTAGTTGCTTGTTTTGGAAATATGACTTTATGTGGGACTTCCTGAAAGGAAATTGGAACAATCTTATTATTTCTTTTGTGGGGGTAAAGATAGAATATCCTAATGTCTTTGCTTATGTTTGAAGTAATCATAAATAGAAAAGCTTAACTGGTGGGTTGTAGGGAAAGCTTTGTGAAGACCTGTAAGGCTGAAAATGAGATTGAAGTTGATCAGAGAGGGTTTGAGACCTGGAAGAACATGTCAATGACGGTATGTACTCTTAAACAAATATATTTTTCTGAATGTTCCTTTACTAATTTTATTTCTTTCTTGCCTGATGGGGGTTTACGGATACGCTGTTCATTTAAATGAAATAAATTCATGATTCAATCATCCCTGGATAATCCATTTAATTTCTCCTGTGCATTTAGGAGCGATATCCATATTTCCTTCAAGCTGAGAAGGTTAATGAGGCTTACACGCTGGCATTGCTTAAAGAAGCTGAGGAGATGTCTACGGTAAGTTGAAGCTTATATGGTCTATTGGATGTTTCTTCCTCGTACATCTATGAATTCAATTTCTTATTCCCCAGGTTATTGAGTGAAATTTAGGGATAATCTAGTAATATGATTGTCACTTTGGAATGTTGAGCCTTCACCTTCCCAAGATTTCTTGCTGACAGTATGTTTTTTCAACCGAGTCTTTTTGGTAATCTAGTCTATCACTGAATTCCGATTCTGTTCCTCTGTTTGTGGCCCCCAAAATATGTTACTCCCTTAGTTCCACGGTTCCACCTAAGAGTCCCATTTGAAAAGTCTAATTATTAAAGAGATATATTAATATCATTAGTTAGTTATAATTACAAAAATATTTAAGCACAAGTAATTTGCTTACAACACGAAGCGGAGGTAAAGATGAAATGTTATAGAAATTGTAAACATAATTTTTAAAAGTGTACTCTTGAAGTGAAACATCCTATAATAGTATAGTGGACTTTTTTTGCCTGAAATGGATGGAGACTTAGAAGACAAATTTTATGACTTTCTAAACAATGAAACATTCGGTTCCCTTGAAAGTTGAAATTCTGCCAACAGATTAGTTCTCTCTATGTTTTTTTGTTTGTTTGTTTATTTTTATTTATTTATTTTTATTTTGTCAAAATGTGCCCTACTTTAAAACCTTATAGTTCAAGGATTGTAATTCCGAAACTTCTGTTAGCAGGTTGAGGACGAGGCAAATTCAGCAGCAGTTGGGAAGTTTACTGAGGTTAGTTTACTCTCGTGTTCATATATTAAAATTCTCATTTCCTTGCTAATTTGAGTACAACCTTTATGGATCCACCTAGTTCACATACTGTCATATGCATAATCCGATATACCAATGTATCACATTCCATATGCTCCATTCAAAGAGTATATAAGTGTTGCACAAAATATCGCTAGGGCGTCTGTTAATCATGCCCTTCTATTTGGGTAATTGGGTTGAGCCTCCTCCATCCGTGGTTGGCCAACTGAATCTTGTTTGTTCTGAATGCGAATGGTAAGGTTGCTTCGCTTTAAAAAAAAAGTTTAATGTAATAAATCGTGATTTTAGAAATTTGTCAAACTTATTAGTTCAGACTTTTAAATTTGACTATTTGTGTGCAACGACCCATAATGGAAAGTAAGATCCTTGGAGGTGAACAGAGGCTGTATTCTTAATGAGGGTTGATTATTTATTTCTATTGAATTGATCTTTCACAGAAGTACAGAGACTATGAGTACTATGATGATTCAGACTCCTCTAGTAGCTCCGAGAGTCTTAGTGATGTAAACAAGGATGGTGGCATCGGACCTGGCAACCTCTTTGCGGGTACCTTCCATTCTTCTGTTTTACTTGTTCCATCTGCATATGTATACTTGATGATATGTTTCTGTTGCAAGCGTAAGACAAATTCTCCATCCCACTACTGATATACTAAATGCCCATTCTGATACAGCGCCATGGTATGGTTTTTGAAACTTGTTCATGATTGAAGAATTTTGTGGAGGTTTTCATGAGTTAGTTCAAGATTTTTTAACCAATGGGAAGCATGGAACCATTTCGGCAATGGTGAATAACTGAACATATGAGCAGACTTTTTTGCCATTGCCTACGAACTCAGGCAAGTCATTTTGGCTATTGTGTATAGTAGTAGTTAGAGTGTAGGCTTCAAATGAAAGAGATGTTTTTGTTTCCTTGATGTAATCCAAATGTCCGGTGTGTACGTATGTTGTGATAAGTGAAGGGAAATCGTTGGTTCAATGAAGAATGAGGGTGTTTGTCAACCCACCCAGTTTTTCATCTCACTAGTTATTTAGGTCTGTTTGATATAATGTTTTGAAAACGCAACATTTTTTTATAAGCATGTTTCGATACATTTTCAAACTATATATATAATGATACAGTCATTCTAACACATCAATTTTTCACCTAAAATCATTAGTTAAAAGAAAGCTCTAATCTAAATTCATGCACTTGAAGATGAAATATTTCTCATATTTCTATGCTTTCAATTTTGATCGATGAATTGGTAATCACGAGACATTAATGGTCCTTTGGTTTTCTTCACATGTATATTTAAGAATTTTAAACAATATAAATTGTGATAACCTATTTTACATAAACTCACATTGAGTTCATACAAAACTCACATAAAACTGTTTGTCCTTTAAAACTTCACATATTTTGTAAGAAATTTAGTTAAACATTGATAAATCAACAAGAATTGCAACAAATTAATGTTACCCTCATTTGATTCAGTTATAATTCCAATCAGTATGCAAATGTAGTATCTTATGAGCTACTTTTTCCGCTTCGAGCAAATAGTCTACTATTTAATTTTGGGATGTTTCACTTAAAGAATTCACTTTTAAAAATTGAAACATGAAAGTGTTACTCGCTTCGTCTTAAAATTATCTTCTGGGTTGATTTGTCATACAGTTTAAGAAAACGCATTTGATTGAATTATTAATATTGGAATAGTGTATGGTTTCTTCCTTAAAACTCCATGAATATGTGATCCAAAATTAAAGTAAGAAGAAAAAGTAGGGTAAAGTGGTAAAAGTGATGTATTAAAAAAGAAACTTTCAAAGAAGACAATTATTTTAGGACGGATGAAAAAGAAAAGTAAGACAATAATTTTGGGATGGAGGGAGTATTTTATTATTAAAAAGCTACTAAAAATATCATTTTCTTAAAAAGTTTGACTTTCAAATGGAGATTCTTATGGAATATTTTTTTCCTTTTCTATAATTAATGATTTTTTTTCCTTTCCATTAAGGAATATGCTAACAAAGCATGCCATGATTAGTCAACAAATGAAACAAAAAATAAGTTAGTAATGTCGTACAAACTTTCAAGTTAGAATATATGCGCTATAGTAGTTAACGACTCAACATACAAATGTGAAACTTTTACGTGAATTTCAATTTCTTTCATTATGTCAAAACAAAACAATTTAAATAATAACAAAAATATCTTGAATAATGAATTAATATTTATAATTTTCACAATATTTGAAACAACAATTGAAAATTTCAACTAAAATTTTCAATTATTTTCTCTAAATTATTATATAAAAATATACATGTTTTATTCTTTAAAATAAAAAACTCCATTGTTGTCATCCCATGGTATGCATCCCTCATTAGCACTGCCTTCTACCTAGGTTTGAGATTTAAGGCGGCGACGAGGAGGTGGTGTACGTACGAAGGGGGAAAAGGAAGGTAAATGTCAAGTAATCCCAACTTGCTAACAAAAGATTCAAAAGCTGGCTTGAAGCATTGAACAACCCCTTAATTAGAATATCAACCGTTTGTTCTGTTGTTGAAATAAACGGTATGCAGACCACACAATTCTCGAAATGTCTGTGGGTTATCCAACAATTCTAGATCGAGGCAATTGGGTTAAGGTCATCGATAAATAACAATTTTTAGTCTTTTAGTGGATTACAATTAAAGTCTAACTTTATTCTTTCCTTCTCTCTGTGGTTTGTGATTTCTTAATTGAAATGTCGTGTGTATAAAAAATGTTATGGTCAACATTTTTTTATTTAAGTTTTAGTTTCTTCTTTTGTTTGATTTAATTGTTGGTTTTCAACAGTGTATGGTTGAAGTATGGTTGAAGGTTCTACAAAAAAATGTTAGGTATCATATTATTTAATAATTAAATTAATTTTATTGTTTTGCTTGAGTATAATATAATTAAAAATTTTTTGTTTTCGTGTGTTAAACACACGGATGTAAAACTAGTTTTCATAAAGGCAAAAACTTGTGTAGGACGGTCTTACGGATCATAAATTCGTAAGACGGAGCCCATTTAGAAATTTGTGGGTCACAACAAATAAATATGTTACAAAAAATCACAAAAATAATTTAGCCAAAATGGTCCATTGCACATTAATGTGAAGTAACTCATTTTGCTCCGGTGCCCCTGTACTTTCAAGGTTTGCCACCGAAATTCTTATGTTTCTCACGAGTCACGCCTTACAGTTTAATCCTTTGTCAGCTCCGTTAACCATCCGTTAGCATCAATTGCCTTGGGATACTTGATGGACTTTAACGAAATGCTAAATGACACATTTAAAGCCAAACGTGACATATTGAAAAGAAAAAAAAGTGACACATTTTAAGGTTAAAAGTGACACATTTTAAGGTTAAAAGTGACACATTTTAAGGTTTAAAGTGACACATTTTAAGGTTAAAAGTGATACTATAAAGGGAATTTATTATAATTCTCATTAAAATACAAAATAACACTCTTAATACTAAAAAGTGATACATTTAATACTAAAAAGTGTCATTTTAAAACAAACGTTGACTGCCAAAAGTGACATATTTAATACTAAAACTTGACACTTTCAGTCTTTCAATACTAAAAGCGATACTTTTAAGGTCAATAACGATGATTTTTATTTATAAGGCAAAATGATACTTGTATGGTCAAAAGTAACACATTTAATGCTAAAAAGTAACACTTTTAATGTTATAAAGTAACACTTTTATGCCAAACGTAATGATTTTCATTTATAAAAAAATGAGAGACTTTTCAAAGTGAAATTAACGCATTTAGGTGTCGTTTGGTAGCCATGATTAAGGTCAATAAGCCGAGTTACCTGATGTTTGGTACGCAATAGGTGGCCGGGACTAATAGCATGGGTTATCCGGATAAAGTCATTATCCCCTCACTATTAATACCAAGGGGGAGGGTGATATTATTAGCGTCATCACTAAAAAAAATTTGGATTAACATTTGTAATCTCAAAACTACCATCGATTTACAAGTGAGGATTAATAGCGAGGACACTAATAGTATTGAGATTAATAATACTGTTTATCCTTGTTCAACTACCACACAAGCCATTAAGACTAAAAGTGATATATTTAAGCCAAAAAAGTAACACTTTTTTAGAGAAAAAAATTGTAATTTTCATTAAAAATGCAAAAGTGACACTTCTAAGGCCAAAAGTGACACGTTTATACTACAAAATAACATTGTTAATAGTAAAAAGTGATACTTTGTATATATAAATATGAGGGGTGGCGCTGTAATTTTTAAAATTTAAGGGGTTGCATTGAGATTTCTAAATTTTGACTCATTTAACCTGGATAGATCCATCTTACGGATAAGGATCCATAAGACCGTCTTATAGGAGACAACCTCTTTCATAAATATGAATATTTGTCAAAAATGACGATTTTACCCTTTCTTAAACAATGTCTTAATTCTAATATATATATATATATATATATATATATATATATATATATATATGTATATGTATGTATGTATGTATGTATGTATGTATGAATAGAAGTACATATTTCATAACGCTAACGTAAATTTAAATTAAAATACTAAATACTCCCTTCGTTAGGGGTGAGCTTGGTCCGGTTCGGTCTACTTTTTTGGAAAAATTGAGAGAACTAGGACCGGACCAATACGATGCGTATCTTTAATCAAGAGGACAACTAGGTTTTCTAAAAATAATGATTAATAATCAAATCATGTTCTTCCTTCGTACAACATTTTGTTGGGTTCGTTGTTCTTGTGAAAATAAACTAAAGGTAAAAATCATTACTTCCAAATTAATAAAGAGTAACGAAAAAGAAAGTTGTAAGGAAATTTATTGCAAGTCATCTTCCTCTCCGATCCCCTTATGGTTAATTTAATTAATTTACAGATAACAATCCTTCAAACTAATAATGTTTGGAATCACAAAAAGAAGCAAGAAATTAATTAATAGGGAAGAACAATGTTTTCCCTCCTATTTTCTCTTTAATCAAATAAAGAAACTTGGTTGAATATTGAATCAAATTATTATATATTTTCTTTAGGTTGTAAGTTGTATCCCTTTTATTATCTTCTTATCATATATATATATATATATATATATATATATATATATATATATATATATATATATATACATATATATATATATATATATATAGAAATTATATTATATTATTATATTATATATTATAAAATAATAATAAATACACATTGGTCCGGTTCGGTCCGGTTTTGTGTTTTTGGTTTCTGGAACCGAGGGCCGACCCAATTGTCCGGTTCTATAAAAATTCAGATCCAGGACCAAGCCAAAGTATTGGTCCGGTCCATTTTTGACTGGTCTGGTCTGGTTCCATTGGTCCGGTCCGGTTCCGGAAAACTTCTGCTCACCCCTACCCTTCGTTCCATCCAAAAAGTCCAAATTTGAAAAGTCTAATTAATAAGAGATATATTAATGCCATTAAAGTTAGTCATAATTACAAAAATTGTTAAGCATAAACAATGTAATTACGACACAAGTGGAGGGTAAATATGAAATATTATAGAAATTGTAAGCATATTTTTTTAAAGTAGACTCTTAGAGTGAAAAAGCCCAAAATAGTATAGTGGACTCTTTACCTGGAACGGAGAGAATATAATTTAAAAAATATTTGAGCATACTTATTTAGTCCAAAATACATATTTAAAATAGAAATGAAGTCTAAAATTTTCAATAATTCCAACCAATATTAAAAAAGAGTTGTCCAAAGGCAACTACATAGTTATAATATCTCAAATTAAGTCCAATAAGAACTACTCCCCCCGTTTTTAAATTATTGTCCACTTTTTTTGTCCGTCTGTTTTTAAATAATTGTCCTCTTTCAAAACTTTCATTGTTAAGAAAACACGTTTACCACTTTACCTTTACTTTTTCTACCTACTTCAATTATGGCTACATAATCAAGGGCATTAAATGAAATCACACATATCACCAATATTTATAATACAATCAATTACTTTTTCTTAAACGGTGTGCCGGGTCAAAGTAGACAATATTTTGAAAATGGAGGGAGTATTACAAATAGATTCTAACAAGAATTGTCGAAAAACATCCATCATATTATTTTCTTCCCTACGATTGCTCGATTCAGGGACTTCAAGCTCTCCCTCTGAATTGTGATTTACATCTTGCTCAGTATCACTATTATCATTATCATCACATGGACAATCTTTTTCGTAGCGGCGAAACATTTAATCATCAATGTGTGTCTCACATTGAATGAAATTGTGTATTGTCATGGTTGCAACCATAATTAACACTTGTGTCTTGAAAGGGAATGGTGACATAACCTTCAAAATTTTAAATCTTCTCTTCTAAACGCCAAAAGACATTTCAATAACACTTTTTAAAGAGGAGTGCACTTTGTTAAATCTTTCTTTCCTATTCCTTGGATGTTGAGATGCTCTTGAATCCCTTCGAAAGTCAGGTAGGTGGCCGGTACTCCCTTCGTACCTAAATTATCGTCTTGGTGGACATGACACACAGTTTAAAAAACATATTTGACTGGATTATTAATTGTAAGGGTAAAATAGGCATGACCTATTTTATTTTTGTTTCTCATTTCTTGATAAAATACATATTTGACAAGTGTGGCATTTTTGGTAACTAAATCTTTAATTAGATTTTGTTTTCCTTGGTCCTTATGTTTTTGTCATTTTTGGAAACAAACTATTCCTAAAGATTTGTTTATTTCTTGGACCTAAATCTTAGTGTTGTTTTTGGAAACTAAATCTTAGCATAAATCCTAGTCAAACCGTGATTCTTGAGGACCTTGATATTTGGTAATAAAATCCTATTGAATTGGTAAGTTGTTGGAATTTCCTTATTGCTAATCCTTTTCCTTATAGTAGATGAACTGTTTTGCGTGTGTGTAGGACATCGCATAGCTATAAATAAAGGAGCAAGGATACGGGCTGATTGCAGAGCTTGAGAGAGAGAATAAAAAGTCATAAAGCTGTGTGCAGAAGTAAGGAGATTCAGAAGCTGTTTTCAGACCAGAAGTTCATCTGTTCGCTTGTTGCTGTTGATGTTATAACATCGGCAGTCACATTGAAGATCTGAAGACTGTTTTGTCTTCCTGTTCAGTTTTTAGGAAGCTGTTTTTATTTCTTCCCACGTTTTGTCTATTCTGTTTATGTGGGGTTTTTGTTCTCCAAGACTTGTTGTCTTGTGAGAATAATTTTGTGAGTGATTTCACAATTGTTTTTGTGTAAAACGATTAATCTTTTAGTGAAATCTTTGTGGCCTTGAGGCTAGGTCTACAAGTATTATCTTGTAGATTGTTTTTGGTAAACTTTGCATTCTGTTTTCTGTTTTAGTTTATTCTTCCGCTGCTAATATCTTTTTTGACCATTGTGACTTCCATTGTAGCTACATTCACAGCTACATTGGAAATTAATTTGGTTTCTCTAGAGAATCCTAGCTATTGTGTTCTTTCAATTGGTATCAGAGCCTTCTCTTGACATCACTAAGAGTGGATTCTGGTCATAGCCGTGATGGATTTTCAATATGAGAATGTTGTCCGTCCTCCTATTTTGACTAGTGCAAATTATTCTATTTGGAAAGTCAAGATGCGTATCTTCATCAAATCAATTGATGAGAGAGCATGGCTTGCTGTTCTAAATGGCTGGACTCCTCCCAAAACTACTGATGATGATGGTGATGTAAAGATCACCAAAGAAGCATATTGGTCTAATAATGATAGAAACATTGCCTCTTTTAATTCAAAAGCTTTGTCTGCTATATATAAAGCCTTAGATTCCAACACCTTTAGGGTTATAGCAAATTATGAGTCTGCTAAAGATGTATGGGAGACCCTTCAAACCTTGTGTGAAGGACCTTCCAGTGTTCGTGCTTCTAAATTAAGATTGCTTACCACTCAATTTGAAAACACAAGGATGAATGAAGATGAAGATATTATGTCTTACTATGCTAGATTACTTGATATATCTAACTCTGCTCTTGCTTTGGGTGATCCTATCACCAATTATCGTCTTGTTAGCAAGATGATGTGAACCTTGCCTGAAAGGTTTAATGTGAAAATCTGTGCTATTGAGGAAGCTCATGACATTGACAAAATTGGTTTTTGAAGGACTAGCTGGTATTCTTCAAAATTTTGAGTTAAACCTCAATGAGCAAATTAAGAACAAATGCAAAGGTGCATCATCTTCTACTCCTTCTGATGATAGTATTGCTTTTCCTTCTGTTGTTGATATCTCTTCTGAATTTCTTGAATTGCATAAGGAGATTGAAGAATCTGATTTTGGTGAAGAGTCAATGGATTTTTTAACAACAAAGTTTAAAAATATTTTGAAAGCAAAGGGGCAAAACAGATCTCCATCTTCTATCACCAAAACAGTTTTCAAAACCGAGCCTAGCAAATTCATTCCCAAAGAAAGTTCTTTTCAAAACCCTGAAAAATCTTTTACCAATCGTTTTGCTAAGCAGCCTACATCTAGAAGTAAAAATATTGATTCTATTCAATGTAGGGCTTGTCAAGGGTTAGGGCATTATGCTAATCAATGCTAATACTTTGAAAAGAAGGGTTTGAATTTTTTCGACTTTGAGTGATAGTGATGATGAAGATCCAGGTGATCTCATCACTTTCGCTATACACAACTCTCCATCCGATTTTGCGGGATTTTCAGTAATATGACTCCGAATGTAGCTACATCAGAAGCTACAATGGACGAAGTTAGGCGGATCTTTGTTGTTTTAACTCGCCCCGTCACGTAAAGCGATGGAGAATCGAATCGGACTTCTTTGGAAGGTTACAAAGAGCTGTACAAGGATTGGGAAAAGAGGGCTCATCAAGTTACATTGCTTGGTAAGGCAAATGAATTACTAAAGAAGGCCAATGAAGAACAGAAGGAGTGTATAACAAGGTTGGAGAGTCTGTTGAGTAAGAAAGATGTGGAGATTGAAGATCTGAAAGAAAAGCTCATCCTAGCCAATGAAACCATGGCTAAATGGAACTCAAGCCAACAAAAATGGATGAGATGTTGAATTCGATAATTCAGTAAGTCTGGTATTGGATTCAGGCCCAAGACGTTTGTAAAAGAAGGTAAAGGTATGTCTACTGAACCAAAACATCCCACACAAAATTTTCAAAATCTAAACTTCTTTGAAAAACCCAAAACAAGAAAGAAGAATTTTGTGTGTCATTTTTGTCACAAGCTCGGTCATATCTGACCATTGCTTTCTTAAAAAGTCGTATATTAAGAAGAAGTAAAATGCGACCTTTTGGTTAGAAATCGAGATCTGACATCGATGCATTATCCAATGCAGCAACATTGGAAGTCACATTCGAAGCTACATCAGAAGGTACATTCACAGAAACACAACCAAAAAGCTTTAAAAAGACGTGGGTTCCCAAAGGCAGTGACAAGAAGGGTAAATCCAAAGATTGTGAGCCTTTTGACATATGCGATGTCTTGTAACGCACGGGCAAGATTACCGGTCAGTATCAAGTAATAAAGTTCGAAGTACGAGTCGATCCCACGAGGATAGAGCTAGAAATAAATCCTAAGTACTAAAATTGAGCACACCTAATTTTATCTAAGCTAACGGAAATTAGATTTAAAATAAAAATAAAATAAACAAAATAAAAGCAATAAAGTGAACTAAATTAACGTGACGATGAAACGGCGACAACATCAAATCAAGGTTAAAAAGGTAGGATTGTGATATTTCTAGTCTCGCCAATGTTTAATTTAACTCTCTCTATTTTTCTTAACTCAAATTTTCGGTAGTCGGATGCGCACTAATATTTTCTACGGGCTTTCGCTACGTATAGAAAAACCTAGTTATCACTCATCCTTGCTACGGGCTCACATCCTCGCAACACATAGCCTAGGGGAGAAAATAACCGCGTGGTAGATCAAGCACCCAATGACTATCTACGGCCTTCGACAATCGGTGTGCCTTAGAGACGTAAACAATTATCACGATTTTCGGAATAATAGGATGGACTTTCGCTTCGTATCCTATCATTCTAGGGTTCATTCAATGATTCATGACTTCATTAAAAGCATTAAGCACACAATGATAATAACCAAAAATATATGAGCAATACATCAAATAGAGAGAAATTAAATTAAAACATCACATTCAACATAGATAATAATCACAATCCAAAAAAGTATTTAGCTCATCATCAAGGTATCAAAATAAATGCAAAGTTTCTCCAAAAATTACAACATTAAAATAATTAAAGAAGTGGAAGAATTAAACCAATTAATGTTGCAATCTTGCGTTGACTTCACTTAATCTTGCTCCCTTGACCCTTGATTTGATGCTCCAAGCCTTCAAAATAGGTGCATTTTGAATTAGGTGGAAAGGTGGAAGGATGGATCAAATGGATATGGGGGTGAGTTTTTGAGTTTTAGGGTTGCTGCCCTAAAACTGGATGGATTATGGTTCCTCTGCTCAAAATTGGCCGCTGGAAGGAGGATAAAATGAATGCAACAAAGGCAAGGGGCAGCCAGGGGCAAAAAGGGAAGAGCAAAGGAGTTTTAGGGGCAAAAAGGAGAAGAAAAGAAGGGCTGGGTCGCGGCTGGATCAAGGGTTGAACCAGAGGTGGAACGCGGGTCAACCCAGGTTGAAAATGGGCTGAGAGGAGAGGGAAAAAGGGCTGAATGGGCGGGCAGGTGGGCTGGATGGGTGTGGGAAGCCGCGGGTTGGATCCGACCCAAGGCAGGACGTGCGGGTCATCTTATGGGCGGCGGTGACGTGGCTGCTTGAGATGAAGGCCGTGTCTGGTAGCGCGTTTTCGTCAAAACGCTACCAAATAACGGAGGTGTTTTACTAAATTGTTGTATCATTACCCTGTTTAAAAACGGAGCGTTTGAGAAATGGGGGCGTTTTCTAAATGCAAGAATTTTCAGCAGAAGAACAAACGCGGCTGATCAAAACGCCGCTGAGAAATTAGTTTACCTCATTACCCCTTTGCCAGTACAGAGTAAAATCGGGGAGAGAGAGAGACTAGAGAGAGAGGAAGATGACTGAGATCAGATCAGATCTGCTGCCGTCGCCGTCCGCCATTAGTGCCTTCGCCGTGCATCTCTCGCTTGCTAGAGCCTAAAGGGATCGCTTCGGTCGAGTGAAGTCGAGGGGGAACCGCCAAACTGGGAAGGAAGCTGGGAAATGGTCAAACTTCTTAAAAGGAAAATATATGAAAGTATATCTATAAAATATATATAGATATGTGCCGTGCCTTCTATTGATTTATATATATATATCTTATATACATATGTGTATATATATATATAAAAGAAAGGGTAAAATCGTCATTTTGACAAATACTCAGATTTATGAAAATAGCGTTTTGAAAATGTATCCCAAACACATTTGTAAGAAAAACGCCGCGTTTTCAAAACGTTGTACCAAACGGGCCCGAAGACAACACATTAATGAAATGGGAGTTTCATATAATTGCGCCGGTGCCCCTAGAGTCTTCAATGTTTCTGCCGAAGTCCTTCCCTCTCCAGCTCTTTCAAATCAGTCCTCAGTTAGTGATTTCAGCCTCCGTTAGGCTGCTGTGCTTGGAAACTCTTAACAAAACTTAACGGCAAGCATCACAACTTAACATTAATGCCCGGAATTGCCTCGATTTGCATATATTGAGCCGTACAACCTCAAATATCTTTGAGATACCTACATGAAGCACAAAATACATAAAAAAAAAATAGTATCTCAAATGCAATTAATTATCAACCAAAGCTCAAAATAACCAATAAAATTCCGGAAAATTAATGAAAATAAAAGGAAAATAACAAACTTATCAACACCCCCAAACTTAAGCTTTGATCGTCCCGAGCAAAGAGAGATATGGATTGTGGAGAAACTCGAGAACAAGATGGAATGAAGAAGGCACTCAATCAAGATCTCACATGCATTACCATGAAAGAAATCAAACTCAAGATTATAAAGATGCATAACCAAGGTATGATGCGATTTCAATGCTAGCAAACTTTCTTCAAACACTTACTTAAAAACATGAAGCACAAGCCCATGACTAAATAGCATCACTCTAGCTAGGATTGAACGTTCAATGAAACACCAAGCATAAGCCAGGAAACCGAAAGAGATAAATACTTCACAAGGTAATAACCCATGGCATGACAATATCAATAGGACTTTTGCAAGCTTGTAACTTTAGGCCAAGGTTGAGCTACAAATGAAGGGAAGGAAATCAAGACAAGAGAGCACAAGTGAAGCCTTCAAAATCATACTCAAGTCTAACTTCATGAAACAACATACTTCATCATAACTCACCATTCTTCTCAACAACCCACAAACTTAGCTTCTTCTTTCTTTTTCTTTTACATATCAAGAACTTGAGGTTGAGAGTACATCAAACTACCACAAATGATTTTTTTATCCCACAATTCCCCTCTTTGAATAACTTAAAAGCACAAATGGATCATAATTTTGGGTTGCCCTTCACTTTTGATTCTTTTTTTTTTCTATACACAAGGGCCCCTTTTTACAATATAAACAACCCCCAACTCATCAACCAAAATTAAGAACACACCACACCAAATATATGAAGAACAACACTTCCATGAAACACATACTCCCTCCAAGACATAAATTTAAAAATTCATTTCACAAAGTGCTCTCTCAAAGGGTTGGATAAAGTGTATAGGCTCATGGGATAAGTCAATGCAGGTGATCAAAATGAAGGCGAACGGGGGTCATTGTGTGCTTTTGCACACACCATTCTTTCAATAAGGCTCAAATGGGACACTAGGGATTTAATGTGAACATGGGTAGGTCGATATGGCACAAACGAGTCAAACATGGCCTATATCATGCTATTGTCATACTCACAAGCCAAGCTATTCATCAATTTCAAGATCATCTAACGGTATCAAAACTCACAACAAGATACTCATAACACATGCACAACCAAAGCTAGAGCTTAGCTTAAAATTTTATCAATAGATCCACACATGGGCACTATTTAACATGAATGAGGGAAAGCTAGCACAAAAATCACAAAATATCCTCAACTATGCATGTAATATTCTCAAGGCCGAATCCAAGAAAATAATTCACATACAACTCAATGAGCCCCAAAGTGATGAGATGAATGATCAAAACATAATTAATGGGGTCCAAATTAGCTTGAAATTTTCTAAAAAAATTTCAAAATTTTCCCAAAAATCAAAGACAAAGATAAGACCGACCCCACCCCCAAACTTAGAACCGGACATTGCCCACAATGTTCATGATCATAAAAATGCATATAAAGGGGGGAGAAAAGAGAAGAGAAAAACTCCTCAAAGTTTGCACTTGAAGTCCAAGCCATGAATACGTCGCTCCATGAATCTCCATGAATCTCCGCGAGTCACCCCCAAACTTGAATAATTGCTCAACCCCTACATCAAATCAAAGCTAAAAAAAAATGTATGAGAGCAATTATATTGTAAATAAAATTAAAATAAAAAGAAAATATTTTTGGTGTGGGGACTCTATGTACACCTCTTTACAAACCCACAAACTTGGGAGGGCTTCGAAAAGCGACACAAAATACAAGACATATAAATACAAAAGAAATAAAAGAAACCAATTTTTCGCCTACGGAGGCACCGGTTCATTTAGAAACGCGCACATGGCATTCCCATAAAATCCATGACCAAGGAAGTGCTTTAATTGAAGGCCTTTGAGCTTGAACACCTCCTTAGTTGCCGACTCCCGAAAAATAGGCCATTTGAAAATGTCGGCAATAGGAAATATCACACCCAACTCACTTAAGTGAATGAATTCTTGATGCTCGAGAGGCGGGTGAAATAAGAAATTTGAGCCTCAATGCTCAGTGGAGTGTAGAGGTGAGGGAACGGTTCCTTGAAGGTTTCATTTGGGCCAAAAGAAGCATCCTCTTCAAAAGTGCTTGGATACTCCATCTCATTACTAACATATTCTTCAAGGGTGGGAGAACTCGGCATAGGGTGGGGAGCATGATTGATCACTTCATACTCACAAGCTTCTATACTTTGGTCTTCCACCGCAACATGGATATGAGATTGAGGCGCTTCCAAGTGAGGTTGTCCCAAGATACTCGAAATTTCACTCTCATTAGTGAGAGAGAGATCATTGCAAAGCTCCATTTCCATTGGGTTTTCCTCAGCATTAGGTTGAAGGTCTTCTTGAGGTGATTCTTCAAGGGCAACACCCCACCTCCGCATTGTAGCTTCCCAATCGTGAGGAGGGACACGAGCTTGATGGCTTCTATCAACAAGGCTACTTGAGCCTTTAGACTTTGAATTGTTTCTTCTTCTCGTGAGCGGGCGTTGCTCAACTTCCCAAGGGTAATTGTTACTCACACAATTTGGATCATGGGGGTGATGATGGGGTCTTCATGATGGTAGCGAGAGGAGGAAGCATAAGAATTTACCCATCCCAAATGCACACGGATATGGAAAATGATTTCCATAACAATTCACAAATTAAGCTCGGATGGACCGAGTATAATTCATAGCCTCGGTTGACGCCATCTCATTCTCATAAATTCTCGAGATTCCATTCCATGCCCCTTGATCAAAGTCCCAATTGACATTGTTCCAAGCCATCGCTTCAAGCTAGCTACAAGAACACTCACTAGACAAACAAGATCAAATGCAAAAAGAACAATATAAAAAAACTACTCTAAAAGAAAGCAAAAACTAACTACAACTAAAATTAAAGCAAATAGAGAAAAAAGAAAAAAAAATGCTTAAATTAAAATTAGGCAAGCTTGGTATTAATATCAAGATAAATTCTAGAAATCTATCCCCTGCAAAAACTTGATTCGGCGAACCACACATGGGCAAGATTACCCTGGTCAGATCAAGTAATAAAGTTCGGCATGAGTCGATCCCACGAGGATAGAGCTAGAAATAAATCCTAAGTACTAAATTAGTTAACACCCTAATTTTATCTAAGCTAAAAATCGATTTAAAATAAAAATAAAATAAACAAAATAAAAGCAATAAAGTAGAACTAAATTAGCGTGGCGATGAAGCGGCGGCAACATCAAATCAATGTTAAAAAGGTAGGATTGTGATATTTCTAGTCTAGCGATGTTTAATTTAACTCTCTCTATTTTTCTTAACTCAAATTTTTAGATAGTCGGGTGCGCCTAATATTTTCTACGGGCTTCGCTACGTATAGAAAAACCTAGCTATCACTCATCCTTGCTACGGGCTTATATCCTTGCAACACATAGCTTAGGGAGAAATAGCCGGCGTGGTAGATCAAACACCCAATGACTATCTACGACCTTCGACAATCGGTGTGCCTTAGAGGCGTAAACAATTATCACGATTTTCGGAATAATAGGAAGGGCTTTCGCCGTATTCTATCATTCTAGGGTTCATTTAATGATTCATGACTTTATTAAAAGTATTAAGCACAATGATA
>CM028379.1:137729563-137767138 GCA_013146195.2 Codonopsis lanceolata | reverse complement strand
TCCTTGATCAACAAATTCCGCGGTAAAACACCACATGAACTTTGGAGAGTAAAACCCCAAACATTGGATTTTTTAAAATATTAAATTGCAAATGCTTTGTAGTTTATAATGGTAATGACTTCTGAGGTAAATTTGATCATAAAGCGGAGTGAAGGTGTATTTTGGGGTTATGCCTTACACTCCAGCTTACGGGGTTTTAATAACGATCATTAAAAATAGTTGAATACATTCATGTCTCCTTTGGCAATTTGATTTATTAGAAGCCCTTGTGGCTCAGGAAATATTCTTGATGACTTTGTTAATGTTGAGGCATCGACAACAACCTCCATATGCCTAATCCGCCCAGCCAACTCAATCAAATATTCGATCATCACCTCTTATCAAATGGGAATGAAAACTGACTCTGTTCATGAAAACTACGCTCGAGCACTTTGTTTGAGAACACGAAAATCACATTCCTCGGCTCACCTATGAACCAAGTGCAGCAGAAACACTCCTCCGAAGACATCTAATCTTCCTACAGCCTCGCCTGAACCTTGTTATGAAGAGGCAGCTACTCATCATTCCTGCGTCACCCGAACATGCAAGATCATCAATTTCTCGAATCATTGGTAACATACATGTTGGAGTGCGGACGAGGAAGATCTTCAAAAATGAATGTATGTTAAATGCTTTGCATTTGTGAGGAAAGAAGAGGCGAAAGAAGGTTGAAGAAGCTCTTGAATCCAAGTTAATTTGGAAGCTATGCAAGAAGAACTTCAACAATTTGAAAGATGTCAAGTATGGAAGCTAGTTCCAAAGCACTTCGATCATCTTGTCATTGGCACGAAATGGGTGTTCGAAACAAGAAAGATGAAGATGGGAACATAGTGAGGAACAAAGCAAGACTTGTTGCACAAGGATATCGCGAAGAAGGCATTGACTATGATGAAACTTTTGCTCGGTAGCAAGGTTAGAAGCCATCGAGAATCTTCTTAGCCTATGCTACATACAAGGACTTTGTCTTTGTACCAAATGGATGTCAAGAAGCATTTCTTAATGGTGATCTTGAAAGCTTGATCTATGTTGCTCAACCTCGAGGGCTTTGTGGAGAAAGGAAAGGAATCTCACGTCTACAAGCTTAAGAAGGCTCTCATGGCCTTAAGCAAGCTCTCGGGCACTTTGGTATGAAACACTTTCTAAATTCTTGATTGAACAAGGATTTGTGCGAGGAAAAATCGACACTACTCTCTTCAACCCGTTCTCAAGCCAAAGGACATTCGCTAGTGCGAAATCTATGTCGATGATATCATCTTCGGATCTACAAATGAGAAGCTATGCAAAAGATTCGAGACCCTCATGACTAGCAAATTCCAAATGAGCATGATGGGAGAGCTCACATTCTTTTTGGGTCTTCAAATTCAACAGTCCAACAAAGGAATATTCATCAGTCAATCCAAGTATGCTAAAGATCTGGTCAAAAAATTTGGATTGGAAACAGCAAACACCTTTGATACACCAATGGCTGCTAAATGCAAACTTTCAAAAGACTTACAAGGAAAGAAAATTGATATCACCCACTATAGGGGGATAATTGGATCTCTGCTCTATCTTACCGCCAGCAGACCTGACATTGTGTATGCTGTTGGGGTATGTGCTAGATTTCAAGCAGACCCTCGTGAGTCACATCTTCTAGCAGCCAAAAGAATCATCAAATACGTATCAGATACCACCAACTTAGGTATTTGGTATCCAAGGGAATCATCTTTCAACCTGGTAGGCTACTCAGATGCCGACTATGCTGGTTGTCAAGTTGACAGAAAAAGCACCAGTGGAACTTGTCAATTTCTAGGAGACAGACTTGTCTCTTGGGCTAGCAAGAAACAAGCATCCGTCTCTAATTCAACTCTTGGCCGAGTATATAGGCTGGAAGGCTGTTCTTGTCAACTACTACGGATCAAGCGACAAAGAACTTGTGGATTACGACATCAAGGTAGCAGACTGCCCAATCATGTGTGATAACACCTCAGCAATCTCTATTACATACAATCCAGTGATGCATTCCAAGACAAAGCATATCGATGTTCGATATCACTTTCTAAGGGACAATGTAGAGAAGAGAAACATCAGCATGAAATACATTTCAACTGACCATCAACTAGCAGACATATTCACCAAAGCTCTAGAAGCAGACAGGTTTGCTTATCTAAGGGGAGAGCTTGGTATGCTTGACCCGACTGCTTAATTTTTATCTAAATTTATTTTAAGCAGACTTGAAAATTTATTTTAAGCAGACTTGAAAATTTATTTTAAGCAGACTTGAAAATTATTTTGAGCAGACTTATTACTTTCAAATATTTTAAATCAAGAATTTCTAAAGTCACTAAAAGAAAAATGAGTTTTCTAAACTATAATTTTGAGAGGGAGGCTTATGCAAATTATAAGGGACCAGTTTTGAAATTGGTTGAGTGAATATTTGAAAAGGCCCTTTTTCTCTTTCCTAAAAGCCATCATTCATTAAGTCTTGTCATCAAAAAGGCGTCTGACTTAATGACGTTTCACAAGTCTCTATGACTGATGGCACGCCCCTTTATAAACCCTCAACCGCCAAAAAGTTCTTTTACCAAAACTGTCTCTTTCTATTCTCTCTCTCTCTCTCTAAAGTTTCTTCTCTCTAAAAATTTTACTCGCTTCCTTCGCCCTTTCGATAGTTGATTTACTCAGATTCAAGTCATTTACTACCTATTTCTGCAAATCTTCTGCAAATGGTAAGAAATTTCTAACCCTAACTCAGTTACTAAGGTGTAAGCTCATTTTCTACCTTTTCTGTACATCCGCCATTATTAACTGTTCATCTTCGCTTCATATCTCTTAGTACCCCAAATTTTACTGTTCAATAATGGTAATAATTACTCGTAATTGTTCTTGAACTGTAAATTTTAGCATTCTGAGTAATATTCTGTCTGAATATGGTAGTCCATAAGTCGTTCAGAAATTTTTAGGGCAAAATACTTCATTTTGTCTATATTTCGATTTCTAGACGTTCTTGCCCTAACTTTATTCTCTGTAATAGGCTGGAACTTCTTCTGCATCTACTGCTCAGGCACAGGCTCCAAATCCAACTGTTGACATTCCATCGCTGCCCCCATCTATGTACCATCCGGGGATGTGCATTGACGAGCCGTCTGTTCGTGCCTATGCTGCCGGGGTCAAAATCGTGGATGACCTGAATCAATCTGGAATACTGCCACTATTCATGCTAGGCGATACCGACTTCAGCTACTCGTTGGTGGAGGAATTTTACCAGAAGGCAATTCTCAACGATTCAAGGACCTCCATCACTGCTGTTGTTCGCTCAGTCACAGTTACGCTTACAGCATCCAGAATTGCCAAAATCATTGGCGTAGAATTCGATGGCCCAACTTCTCTAACTGCTGCAGAAAAGGCTACTGCATGGTCTTACATGCGTGGGGAGAATACTCCGAGGGAGGCTGCTGCTAAAATGAAGCGTGCCTTATTCGAAGATGATGTCTACTTTCTCAGTCATCTCTTCGATAAGAGCATGATTTTCAAGAATGGTACTCACGATGTAATGACCTCGGCAGGTACTGAGTACAACTGTATCTTAAACAAGCGACTCAACTGGGCGCAAATCTTATTTGAAATGATCTGTGATGCCATTAATGCCGTCCAGAAGTCTCTCCAGCAGAAGCGGCCCTTCGTTCGTTTTCTCAACTGTCTTCTTCGGGCAAACACTCAATTCCACACACGTATTTTTGCCTTTGAAAAGACGAAGATCAAGCAGTCCATCCAATTCACCAGCACCTTCATCATCAACACGCATGGCTTCGAACGAAAAACGCGAAAAAGCGAGCTCAGCAAGGTCTTCCACCTCTGATCATTGTACACGCCATGAACCCGCCTCCCCTAAAAATCATAAAAATCAACCCGGAGACAACTGTGGATGCGTTCATGGCCAAGCAGCTGAGCAAGAAGCTCTCTAAGGAAGGCGCTAACGATGGGCTGCTCAGCCAATGAAAGGTGACAACCACTTCCTTCCACCCTCTCCGAAAAACAAGAAGAAGATTTCTTCGAGGAGGAGCAGGTCCCCAAAGAGGAAGGCTGCTTCTTCCTCAAGCAAACTTCTTCAGCCCCAACCGCCGGTCCTCCTTCAAAGAAGAAAAAAAGAGAATTTCTTTGTTCCATCCGCTCCCCTTGATAAGGCTTTGAACAGCACGAAGAGGCTGCTCCCCGCGTCCCATGCAAAGCGAAAAACTAAACGCTCGAGCCCTCCAGGACCTTTTATTCCATTCATTCCTCCTCTTCTCCGATATCTTCTTCATCCCCTCCACTCACTTCTTCACGGCCCCCTGGCCGTTGGGGAGGAGCCAACCGATTGAACCTTCTAACATTTCTTTCCTGCTTCCTCAAGACCCCCGCTATTCTTTGAGGAGGAGCCTTCTTCACTGCTCCCAAGAAGAAGCAACGCGGAGACCAGTAAGAAGTGCGTGGCTCCAACACCATCTTCTCCACCCCTCTCCACCCTCGAGACACTCTCCCGCCTACACACTATCTCCGACACCTTCTCACGATCTTTCTCTTTGCCCTCATCCACTGCTCCCTTAAGTTACGCTTCCTCTATCCCTTCCTTCTATGCGGAACAATTCTCTAATCTTGCCCTCACATTTCTACCCTTCTCTACCAAACCGCTTTTCTTCCTGAAATTTTCCCTCCAATCTCTCAGTATATCACTCCCTTCTCCATCTCTTCTGACCTATACCAAATTCTATTTCCTTCCATCTCTTCTGCCACTCATTCCTTTCTATTCGACTTCTCTTCTATTTCTGACCTACTCTACCCTTCTACTTCCCCTCCTAACTTTATCCTTCTCCCCGACTACCCTTTTCCTTCTCTCTTATAGGCGTATCTTCTTCCTCTTCTTCTTTCTTTCTGCATCGGCCGCCAGCTCTAGCTACCGACATTGAAGTTGATTCCAAACCCTCTTCACCCCATCATGCCTCATCTTCTTCCTCTCCAAACCACCTTCTCACCTCTCCACAAGCCATATTTCCATCAACCTTAACCCTTCTACCTTCCAACACTGCGAGATCTGCCGCTTGAGCTTCTTCGAGCTAACAATGCTCAGCTCGCTCAGCTCAACAGCACGGTCTCATCTATGGCCCAGCAGATTGAAGTGCTCAGCTATGGCCTCAACGCTACTCACGCCACCATCTTCGACATAGGCAAGATAGTCGATCAGCTCGTGAATGACACTGCTCAAGCCTTCACTACTCACCGGTTTTTAGTTCAAGATCAACAAGCTGCTCTGATCGGGATGCTGCACTCTCAACAAATCAGCATTCGTGGTCTTTTCAATGAGCTCAAAACCGCCATGGCTCGGGCAATTCTTAGCCGAGAAGTTGCTGATTTCACCAATCTGCACCACGTCGAAGAAGCCAATGCACTGCTGCTTCCGGCGTAGGGTTGGTGCCATCGAGGAGGAGAGAGCTACTCACTTCTTGAATCAAGCCACGATTGAGGAAGAACCGACTCCGAAACGCGTCGAATGACGAATCCGAATCTGGGTGGGAGACTACCTAGAACGAAGACGCACCCAGCCCAACCTATTTTGATTCTGTTAGTATTTTGTTCTGTTCTGTAACCATGTTTTGTTTTGATAAAACTTCTGCTGTTTAAACAGCTTGTTTAATCACAGATGTCTCAAATTTCTTTCAAAGTTTAAAATTGCTTCTTCATGATATATCTGCTCAATTTAAACTTCGCGTTTAAATCTTTATATCCTGCATGCATACTTATCTCATAGATTTAAACCTTGCTCTTCTTAAGTACTTTGTCTTAATGTTTTTATGCTGTAAGTACTTAGTCTAGCTATCTCTCTACTAAGACTTCTGCTCTAAGAGGTATGTCTGCTCTTAATAAAACTTCCTTAGACATACTATTATCTCAGTGCATGATTCAAAGTCTGCTCGTAGCTGAGATGATGACATCAACCAAATAGGAGGAGATTGTTGATTCCTATAATTAGATTTGGTTGAGTCATCTTCCGATTCTTTTACAAATGGATGGCTAAAAGGTCTGCGTACCGATTAGTGTGGCAACTGTCTTAGAATCATTATGTTTAGAATAGTTTCTAGTGTTTAGTTCTTAGGCGCGTTTCAGCAAGCTTCTTCGGCAAGCATTGGAAAAACAGCAGACTTTGAAGTCTGCTCAATTTACAGAAAATCAAAAGAAGCCAAAATCAAGATACAACGCCACGTGGATATTCATCCAGATATTTTTTCGAAAATATCTTGTCATTATGTCTTCACCAATTTTACATCTTCAAGAAGTCAACTCTGTATGATGACAATGTCCGTCTCGCACTCGACCTCAAGACCGAAAGCATTACCGTTTTGGCTAAGAAGACTTTCTTTGAAGAGCTGCGGCACGAAACATTACTCTGTTTGGCAAAGTCTTCTCTGCACTCTGCATCTCTGAAGACTGTGGCTGTCTCCAAAGCGCCGAATTGCATTCAATGCAAAAGACCGTTTGACACAATTCAACATGTTCCTATCCAACGGTCCAAAGATCTCTTCCTGGTATATATTCAAGTCCTGAAGACCTGAACAAATATAACTCTTGCGCATTAAACTCTCAAGCTTCATCTTCATCACTCAAGCATTCAAGAGATCAAAGGACAAGGACTAACACTTCACCAAACTTTCTGAAGCTGCAGATCTATCATCTTTATTTCTTCTCAAGCTTCATTTAGTTTGTCTTTAAACTGTTCTTTAATACTGCACGTGTAGAGAACAATTATTCATTGATTGTTTCTCTCACCTTCAAACACTTGGTTAAAAACTGATTTTGTACACGATCCATTAGTGATCTATATCATAAACCTAGTGGATAAACAAGAGCACTTTTAAAATCCAAAGCTAACCACTTTGGTAGTGGATGTAGTACTATTCACAGTACGAACCACTTCAAATCTCTGCCTGCTATTTACATCTGTTCTTTTCATTATCATAACTGTTGCTGCTTAACTGTCTCAGAAGTTATACCTCTGTAACAGCAGTCTTTATTATTCAGATTCCATCTTTATTCCGCTGCCTTAACACTTCTTCTCAAACCTTTCTAAAATCCTTAAAAAGTGTTTTTATCAATCAAAAAGATTTTAACTCCTTATCTAGGCTATTCAACCCCCCCCCTTCTAGCCTAGATTGAGCCTACTTTGGGACCAACAATCACTATGACCAAGTGGGAGACTGTAAGATATATTTCTTGCAGGTTAAGAAATTCCTTATATGCTCAATAGTGAGAATCACAGTTAATTTGGAATTACTAAATTATAATAAATCTGGCTTGTAAAAGGAGTTAGTTTCCTAAATAAATTCTACCTTGATGGATGGCTGAGATTAAAACACTAATAGGAATTTGGTCCTTTCTTTGCCTATAAAAGAGATGTAATTCCCATCATATTCATCTATTACGTAAAATCAACTCATTAGGGTTTTTAGGCCAAAAGGGAGAAACCATATTCCGCCTCTACTTCTCTATTATACTGCAGATTTCGGATCAATGGAAAATCACCAGAAGCAACATGTCTTCATCAGGTATTTTAATTAAGAATATTTTGCATGCTTTTGTGATTATCATGAAATTCAAGATCTAGGGTTTAAGATTAATAACTTATAGGAGGTAGTGCTTCCTTTAGATTGAATTTGGGGCTTCCATCCGAGTCACAGTTGAAGGCTTGATGGTGGAAGGTAATCTTGTAACAAACCCAAACCCACCTAGCAACCCCCTCAATCACCCACCCCATTTCCGTCTCCATCCTCTCTGTATCTCATAACCACGCCATGACCTCTACATTTCTCTCTTGAACTGTTCATATGTGAAGCCCCACAATTCAGATTGAGATCAAATGCATAAATGCATTTGCGAGTGGTGGTATTCGAAAGACAAAAATGGGCCTGGTAAGGGGAGATGAAAATACGACCTGGAGTTGTATCCGTGAAGAAGATGAAGATGCAATATATATATATATATTAGTTCCATCTAGGCATCCCATAAACCATTCCACCTACTTTCCGACTAAAATAATTCTTGATACACATACTACTTGGCATTACGTAAGGGCAAAATTGTTATTTTACAAAACTTTAACGTTCCTTCAAAAGATAACGCCACCAAGGACTAACATAGGAATGTTTCAACATTAGTTATCATATAAATTAGAAATGACAAGTTCAAGGAACAAATTATATATTAATCATTCTTTTAACCAATAGGCATTAATCTGATGTCATTACAAAATATCTGTTAAATTATGATAAGTATATGGATTATATATATATATATATATATATATATATATATACACACACACATTCAATGATTTAAATTAAGAAAGTACACCATTTAATTGGAATAGCTTAGACTTTTTTTGGACGAAGAGAGCATTAGATTACTCCCATCGTTTCGGGTAAAAAATCATCATTTAAATGTTAAATTTTTAAAAGAAAATTACACTTTTAATCTATACATATATAAAAGGAGAGGAGCAAATAATGGAAATATCCCGCCAAAAGTAACTTTTCAAATTTAGAAACATTTTATAATTTGTATATTTGTCATATTTTTTTGGAAATTGAAATAAAAATCAATTAATGAAGTTGACAATAACTCTTCAGATTCAAATGACTTTACAAATATCTTTAGTGCATTTAATGTAAACAAATTGTATAACATTTAATATAGTTCAATATGATTTACGAAATGGCAAAAAATACAATACCAAAATAATATCAAATATTGAATAATTTATTCTATATCCGATTTCACATTTTTTTAATTTTATATTTTGTTTGCATTTGTAATTGGCATATTGGCTTCTAAATCTTCACCACAGTAATATAAACTCCCAGAAATAAGATTAAATAATGAAGCAGTCGATTCAATATAAATTATTTGCCACCGTTATTAATTATAGTCTTGACAAAGAATTACAATGCAGTATTATTCAAATCAGTTTAAAACCATAAATCAAAGTAACATAGTTACTTCCCATCACTAATAAATTAGTTAATGGTTTACTAAAAAAATATTTTTGGTAAACCTCCAAAATAATGATAATTATATTAACATGCTTACTAAATAATGTATTGTCCAACATAGAATATTATCATTACCTCATAAAATCTTTAATAAGAAATATAAATGATGGATGTCAGATAAATTTGTTAATAGACAAATACAAATTAGTAAAAGAACACATGCATTAAATCAATGTTTCTCCAAGGAGTATATAAAATGATTGTCAACCATAGTTATTTACAACCATATGAAGTGTATAAACTAAATGCAATAAATATTTTGAAACAAATCATTTTGTTTAGATGTTTTGAAGCTTAATTTATGAGTAATATGAGTAGTTTTTATGAAAAGTTTAATTCTTCTTCATTCTTATAAATTTTAGATTTGTATAGTTCTAAAATTTAAAGATTTTTAAAACCAGTTTGTTGTTTGAGGTTCTTAGGTATTTTTATTATTCTAAAAAATGTTTTATATATTTTATAACAAGTTTATATATCAATAAATTATATAACAACTAGATTTCAAATAATTTACTCAATTCAACAGTAATATAAACATACATAATTATGACATATTATGAAATTTACGGACAATTTCATATAAATTAGTAAATAGAAAAGACAAATTAGTAACCGAGTATCTATAATAAATTTACTCTTAAAATTTGCTTGCCACCGATAATGATAATAGTCCAGAAAAATAATTATTGTATAAAGTATCAACATATACACTACTCCTATTGCCATTCAAATATTCTATATTTAACCGTCAAATACTTATAAAAATTCAAGCAATTTTATATGTAAAATCTATAGATCGGACATAGGCTAAGGTTAGATTGAACAAATAATTGACAAATTTATAAGAAAATAAATATGTATCTGACCCAAGGGGTGGGAGAGATGGCAACACTAGGGACTACACTTACCAATCAATAAATAAATAAATATATATGAAATTTTTTTCTACTCTATTTTAATCAAATCTGAAGCTAAAAAATAAAATTCTTAATATATTTGTCTAGCCTACATGTTTAAAAATCTAGGCCTAATATATGCAAAAAAAAAAAACCAAAATTAATAAATAAATATCTTAGTATATTTTTTCAGCCTAAATGTTTAAAAATTCAGGTATAATATTTGTAAAAAACTTTAACCTATTAAAGTTAGTTTACAAAAGATATATATTTATCCGACTTAATCAGTAATAGGCCAAGGTTAATTTGAACTTTAATTTTACAAATATTTACCAAAATATACAGATCTATGATGTTTTTCTCCATTTTCATCAGATTCGAAGTCAAAAAGAGCATAATTGATGTTTATTCTTCCATTTTTGTCAAAATTAAATTTATAAAACAAATGTTCAACATAAAAAGTTGGTGGAATCATAATTTTTTTAATCCATTTTATAAAAAAATTGGAAAAAAAAATCATATGCTTAAAATTTTTCTCAGATATGATAGATATAAATTTCTACTTTTATAAATTGTTTTTAAAGTACAGATGTATATTGATATGTACTTGGATATAATTAATTAACTAAAAGATATGTATATTTTCCATACTTAGTTAAATTAAACTCTCAAATTTTTTTAATAATAATTGAAATTCAAATTTGTATCGCACAAATTTCTCTCAAAATTTTATTTAAAAAATAAAATAAAAAGGAAATATATGAAACCTAAATATGAAATAGTTTGAAGGTATTCAATGTTAGAGCTTATTGGGAGATGACGTGGCTACATATTCCGAAAAAGATAAGGAGACCTAGCAAAATATCAACTTTATGTTATAGGACTTCTCACAATGCACACTAAAAATCTAGACTCAATAACTTTTGTTATTGAATAGTTGCATAAAAATTATGTTGCGTAATATGTTATTCATAACATTTTAGTCTTGGATGTGTTGAAAATAATAATTTCAGTCAATAACAACATACATCTCAAACATGAATTACATATCAATAACATAAAAATTAAAGAATAGTTAATAGACTTATTAGATCGAATCACTTCTAAACAGACTTGTCGTAGAGAAAATATTGCCCCTTACTCGTGCGGTTTCAGGTACCGACAATTTCCCCCGTGGATAAAACGATCAAAGAACACATATCTAATCCGCACACAAGATTATGTTCACTTCAACTGCTATCTCATTAAGCTAGATTTTGCTCGTTTCGTCACTTGGATTATCAAATAAGAACAGAGCAACGAGAGGAGAGATCAAAAAATGATAACACAGCGGCATGGTTATATAACATGCTGCCGCTACCCTCTTTACCTTTTCCAAAAAACCCTTACTAAAAGTCAAGCAAGAGAAAAGGAAAACCCCCAAAAACTAATGATTATTCATAAAGTGTAATCATTAGTTCTTTACGTTTACTTTTCATTATGACCCCTGTTAAACTTATGGTTACTGAACAAGGCTTTTAAGTTTAGGAATTGACACTAAGTCCCAATTCACTAATACTAAGATTAACCTCGTTAGGATTTGTTAGATCACAAAGTAACTCATTAGAAACTTTCAAAAACTTTAGTATAAAAGATAAGAGTTCAAATGAACTTAATTGTTTACAAGCTTATTTGTTTTGAACACTATGTTCACAAACCATGTAGTTAAATAATACACAACTTCATCTCTCTTACTCCAATTGGAAAAACCATAATTACTACAAGTATCAAATACTTAAAATATACTTCCTAATTAATACGTCTTTGAACAATAGATTTTAACCACTAAATTACAACTTTGAATTTCATAGTTTATAACTCATTGAACATTAATAAACCCACACTTGACCTCCCAAAGGAAACCAACCCAGTTGGCTAAAACCATATTCATAAACTAAGAATTTCTAACAGGATGTTATGTTTAGAGTTTGTTATTTCAACTTTAATTCCTTTTTTATTTGATGTAACAAACAATTTGAATCGCAATACACAAATTGGATTTGTGATCCATAAATTGGTTTCAAATGGGGTTGTGATGCGAAATCGATTCACAAAATGATACTTCGTAGTATTTTCTCCCAAAAAAATGTCTTGAAAACTTTTTAAAAGGGACTGGCCTAATTTTACCCTAAAAATTTGCTTACCCAGAATTGTCGTTGTGGTGTGATTTATATCTTTTAAAGTAAAAGAGATTGGCTCAATAACCTATCAGGCCCATCTAAATCTTTTATATTTTAATTGTTCAAATAGTATAATCAAGGATAAGTTAGTCTCAAAGTTTATCTTTTTTTTGTTTTTATCATTTTGTTATAATGGAAATGTTATTTCTTTGAAACATATTTATACTTATGAATTTTTAAATGAAATCAAATGTTCTATAAATGTTAATCATGTGTTGAATGAATGTTGGAACTTCAGTAATATTGCTAGGTAACATATATATCATAATCTTAATCTTTGTATTAAAATTATTTAACTAATTTATATATATCGAATTTATAATATTTAGTTACAATTATTTGTCTATTTTGTTAGCATTAATTAATTAATTATTATTTATTTATATCAACGTATTAGTTATTTTATTTACTTCGAATTTTATTATGTGTTAGTGATAGTCATAACAATTGTATATATTCAACGACAAATGTTGTATATAAAGAAGTATTTCAAATTTATAATAACTTTTTCAAATTTATGTAAATTTCTTTCTTTTATTTTACTGTATGTGTACAAACCGTGCAACACACGGGTGCATCACTAGTAATTCATTAGTAATAAAATGACACTTTTATGCCTTAATATTTGAAAATTGATTCTTTAAGTGAAACATTCAAAAATAAAATAATGAACTCATTACTCGGAATGGATTATAATAGTTTCTCCGTTTGAAAAATATCTCAAATTGACAAGACAAAGTTTTAAAATTGTAGTTGTACTCACTAATACATTTTTCAAATTGTAGTCGTACTAATTGTAATAGTTAATACTCCCTCCCCCCCGCCCCCCACCTCAATAAAAATATCGCTTCCTTTCTTTATTTATCCCAAATGAAATCTTACTTCTTAACATCAAAATATCAGAAAAATATTTAACAAATATTTTGTAACAACATCTATGTAAAAGACTAATGGTGAGCAAATATGATGTACTTTGAATCAGTCAATCAACCCGTAAAGGGTAAGTTGAAGAACAATTTATGAATGAAAAGGTATTAGGTACAAGAGCAGTTCATGTAATTTTCCCATCTTTTTAGTTTATCTAAATTGAATTAGTTTTATTTTTTAAACATAATGTCTTAATACCATTTGAGTTTGTGGTTGAAATTAATTACGAATATTGACCACTTATTGAAACAGGATTTTATAAAGTTCCAAACCATTCCAAAAAAAAATTTATATGTATAACAAATACTAAGAGTGTATCTTTTCTGTCAGTTTTTTATACTCGGAGTCCTTAAATAAGCATCCTAATTGACTCGACGTATAGTTTAAGAAAAAGTAATTGACTTGATTATGTATATTGATTTAATGTGTAATTTCCTTTAAAGCTCATGTGTATGTGACTCATAATTAAAGTAGAGTGATTGAAAAAATAAGAATAAAATGGTAAGAGTGATGTTTTAAAAAGATAAATTTTAAACTGAATAATTATTTTAAGATGGACAAAAAAAAAAAAGAGAACGATAATTTAAGTACGGAGGGAATACAAAGTAGGAGTGGTTCTAATTTCTAAACATCTTGGAGTTGGTAAAACGAAGACAATAAAACAAAAATTGCCCTCAGGGGTAGTCCAGTGGTAGATATAAGGCTTCACAAAGTGTGAGGTATCAGGTTCGATCCCTTTCCATGCCCTCCTAGGAGAAAAAAAAAAGGTGCCAATTTATTCGTAACAAGTTTTAAAATAAATAAATAAATAAAATAAAACAAAAATTAACGGCCGTCGGTGATTCTCCTGTCACACCAATACTAATATTTACTGTATTTTAGCAGAAGAAATAAAAATAAACGCATATGACCAAACTTATAGACAATATTTATGTTTCAACCTTTCTAAATCGTTAGAACCGTCAAAACGAGTTGGTGGGTTGGGTCAACTCACGGGTCAAGAAAACCTACCATATAATGGTGTGGGACGGGTCGATCATCTAGATGACAGGTCAATAAAACACCAACCCAACCCAACCCAACCCAACCCAACATGGGTTGTGGGTCAAATGAGTCAACCCACCAATTTTTCTTACCTAAAGACTACTTTTATTTTAAATTTTTCATTGTTTTTCCACTTCCCTGTACTATACAACCACTCAAAATCAAGTAACCAACTCAACTGTTGTCGGCTAACATAAAATAAACAAACTAAAACAATTGAATCTTCATTTCAGACTTCCGCCAAACATTTTATGAGCATTCCTCTTACATGACTAAAAAAACCTTGGATGTCAAGACATGACTTCATGTAGAATGACAATATGACATATATCAGTATAATCCAAACTGACTACTGCATAATAATTTAATAAAGCTTAGATTTGTTATATATAAAAAAGTAAAACAAAAAACAAAATAATAATAATAATAATAAAAGAAAATGAGAGATTACATGAAGACTATTCTGCAAAAATGAAAGTATACTAGATATGTATTCTCTAAAAAATGTATTAGTTAAATTGTCTTGATTTTATATAAAATAAAAGTATACTTAAAAATACCCTTAAGAATCTCACTCAAAATGATAATTAATGCAATTTTAACTCATTGCATCAATTCAATAGCTCATTTTATTAGTGGCATTGCAACCCAAAACTTCTTGTGTTGTGAATAGAGTTTAATATGGTGATTTTTGCTTATATTTAGGTCCAAAAAATACGGACCAACCCATATGACCCGTATTTTTATGGGTTGTCAATTTCCCAACCCAACCCACTATTTTAAGCAACGGTTTGGGTTGACCCAACGGGTCCCGACCCATTTTGATGGCTCTATAAATCGTCCTCATTTCTGATTTCGATTCCGCACATCACTTAAGAAAATATATATATATATTATAAATATTAATATAATATATAGTTTCTTTTAATGTCATTATTCATGTGACCATAATAAAATGTGTAAAAAAAGTAACGATAAAATAATAAAATTGGTTTCCTATTTTTTTTAAAAGATGATTATTTTATAATGGATAAAAAAATAATTATTATTTAAGACCAAAGAAAATATTACTTAACTTAATTACGAATTACATCACGATTAATAACGATACATAATAAAGTCAAAGCAATGTAAAATGTACCTTACTTTTTAAATCACTTTTATAATTTATCTTTTCGCTATTAACTGTAGTACACCAAATAAGTATTTCATGTAATGCTCGCGACCAATAAATATTTTCACATTAAATTTAAATTTTAAACCTATGAAATTGACCACTTGATAGAAAAGAAGCACCCAAATTAAGCAATAAGAAAATTTTCTCTCTATAACTTTTGTTTTGTTCTCTCAATAATCGATCTCTCCGACATCATCAACCACTTTGAACCTCCAATCCATTTCCACCGTTGAAGCCGCCCGCCGCCGTCACCATTTATCACACCCGCGGGTCCAGCTATCAGAAAATTATAAAAAACAACCAAAACGTCAATATCCACCCAACAATTCACCTAAGCCGTACTTTTGTTATGCACAACTAATCATTAATCAAAAGCACTTAATAAAGCACCTATAAAATATTTAATACAATATATATATTAAGTATATCCCTCATTAATTTGTCAAAGTAATGATAAAAGCATAAAAAATTACCTGTTTTCAAATTAGCGCTATTTTTTTTTGTCTATTTTAAAATAATTATGATCGAATTATGTATAATATTTTTTTTCTATCTAATTCAAATATTGTCAGCAACATGTCACTCACGCAAAGCATTACCCCAAATGCTTCCAAATCCTCTGCATTGAAGGAAGTTTAAATATTCAAAGGAAAGGGAAGCAAATACCAAAGATATGACCTATGTAAGTAGATAACTTTCTAATTTTTCAATTAAAAAAAAAAGAGGGTATTTTGGTCTTTATATTTTTGCATCCCACCATTTGTATATTAGATTGAACATTAAACACCGAAAATTTCAATAAATAAACCGCTCTACGCACTAACTGACAGTAAGCGAGATATGGATGATGTGTGTGTGTTTGTCAATTTTGAAGTCCTCAAAGGCTATTTTGACTATGTCTCTACCCCACGCACACGCACACACACCGTAAGAATCATTGTCATACAAAGCGCAAACGGGGACAAAATCTTGAGCAATAATTTTCTGACTAGAGAGGAATTGATGTCATTTGTGGAGCAGAGCTCCCCAGTCCCCCATATAATTTGAACGGTGGTGAGAAAGTGGTAGGGTAAAGCCTCCAAAACTATATACTATTTTCTATGAATTATGATTATCATCATTCACACACTCACAGTATACCAAATTACCTAAACAATTTCCTCGTGACAATCAATATGGTTACTGATGTCGACATTTTGATTATGACATTTTGTCTATATTCCCTTTACTTTATTATTAATCATTTCTCAATGCTCGTTTTCTTTTTAATTTATTCTTTCTTAATTCCTACTTCTCGTTTTCTAACCGTTGGAGCTATTTTCATATATTATTATGAACAATATTCTTTTCCTTTCATTTCCAAAATTTCAAAATTATTTCATTTTGAAGTTGATTGTCTTGTGAAGCTCACTCCTTAGGAGTATCCACAATGATTTATGATTTTTTTTTATATAGCTCTCATGCGTCACATCATCTCCACATAAAAACTAAAATCCTCAAACCTCCGTCCACTATCAAAAACCTCTCAACAACTATATGCTCAACTAAATTAACTCGAAGTTGAGATGCATTTTGTTAGAACGTATCTCAAAGTTTCTTCGAAGATATTCTTGAAACTCTTAGGTGGAACCTTAAAATACTTGTTTTGAACTATTTATTTCATCATCAGGATATTTAGTTGTTAAAGAAAAAAATTGAAAATATTGAGAATTTAGACTGATATGAGAATTTCAATAAAGAAATTGTTTGGGAAATTGAGATTATTGTCATATAGTTTGATGGAGAATAAAAATGAATAAAATAAAAATTTTAAGGTGTATTTGTGAGGAAAAAAAATAACGGTTGCAAAGTAACGGACAGAAGGGAGAAGGAAATTGAAAGAAATTAAAAGTACAGTAAATGAAAGGACAGCACGTGGGTTTTTTGGTTGGGGCCCACAAATTAGGAAAATCTGGAAAATGAAAAAGTTAACCTCTGTTTAACGATGGATCCATGTAAAGGGGGACCAAATTCACTCAACTCATTAGCTGTATCTCCATAGTCCGTATATTTAGCAATATGGCGTAATCATTTATATATTCAATCAATCGAGAGACGAGACATTGCAACTTTTACTTTCTAAGCTCCCACAGTCGCAAATCGCAATGCCGGGATTCGATTCTTACGGGGTCGAGCTTGAGCAGTAGAAAATTAATCTTAATAAATTATTGTGATAGACGGGTGGTACCATACGGTGAAATTATAACCGTAAAATTTCATTTTTTTTAAATCGCTACAGTATATTTTTTTGGGGGAAAATGATGAAAATACTCTTAATGAAAGAAAGACGCACACATAAAATCACTGTCCCAATTTATGAGTCAGTAAAAAAATTGAGGTGTCGGCAAAAATTTTGGAGGTCGGTAAAAAAAGTTGGGTGTCGCTCAAAAATTTTGGAGTGTTGGTAAAAAAATTTGGGCGTCGCAAAGAAAAAAATTGGGCGTTGCTTTTTGGGCGTCGTTCAAAATTTTTGGATCGAGGCATGATTTGAAGGAAGAATGCTTAATTAAGTAGCACCGAGACAGAATTGCAAATAACTATGACTAATAAACTAAAACTGAGGCATGATTGTAAGGAACAATGCCTAATTAAGTAACACCGAGGCATGATTGAAAGAATAGATGCCTGATTTTTAAATCATTAAACGCGTGTATTTTTAAATCAAGACATAATAGAAAAATATATTGCCTAATTAAATTACACCGAAACTAAAATTGCTAGATACGATGCTTAATTAAAAATATCGAGACAAAATTAGACACACGCATCATAGAGACGACACCCACATCATAGACAACGATAAATCAAATGGAGTTGAGATGCTTCGGCAACAGTCAACAGAGCTTTCCGACGATAGGGACCGGTTGTAAATCGATCATTAAGGCATTCCGATCACTCTTCCTGAAAAAGTTTTTTCTTAATGAGATCATTCTCTCCTTTTGCTCATGCAAACGGGTACAAGAATTGGGCAGATTCTTCACATACCTATCAGAGCCGGTCTTCCTATTCAATTGCAGAAGTTCTCCAAAATCTATAACGAAAGGAAATATTGATATTTAGGGATGGCAAAAGGATCAAAAGGTAAAAAGGGAGATAGAGAAAGGTAGGTGAGAGACGGGCTAAATGGCAGATATGATTTGGAAGATATGGCGAAGAGTTCTCACAGTAATTAGGAGTGCACAAAAAAATAGATCGATTGAATAAATGTAATTTTGGAGGAGGAATGACGGTAGAAGGAGGAGGGGCATTTAAGGAAGAATTTAATGAAAATGAACTTATGCGATTGAAATAAAAAAAAATAGGGTACTAGAGCGATTGGAAATCTTGTAAAATGAACTGTCTTGTAATTATTCCAATAAATTATAGGCACTCTGTGCAATACTATGGTTGTTTAGAAAAAAAATGTTTCATTCTACTTATGTAAACTTCTTATTTACATATCATCAAATAAATAATTGTCAATTTTTATTTTAAATTTGAGAAACAAATAAACGTCAGGTATACAATTTTATTATATATAAAAGTTAATTATAACTCGATAACACGTAAAAAATTAGCTATTGATTAAAAACTAATTGAGTTACACAGCGTTAAGGTGCCGATTTTGAGATGCAACTCATTAGTTTGAAAAAAATACAAAATAAACAAAGTATATTTAAAGTAATTTAAATTGGTATCACTAAATTAAACTAAAAAAAACAATATCTAGATTATATTTTAAGGAGTATGTGTCATAATATCGTCTTACGGATCTTAATTAATAAGACGAAACATCATTCTCGCATAATTCAACTCACGATACACCTTAAGATTCACTTTACATAAAATACCGAAAAATTTGTGCTTTTTTTAAAAGAGGGTAGGTTGCACGAGAGAGTGGGAGTTGTTTGTGTAGAGCTCTGAGTTATGATGAGTTTATAAACCAAGCCGGTTAAATCTGTACTTGAAAAGCGTGCATTACACTCAATATTAAATTAGTAAATTTTGTTCGGTTCACTGACACCGCAAGCACAAGACCAAAACAGACAGACAGACAACGTGATCATTGCCAACAACTCTGTACAATGAAACGTTTGCTCATGTTCTATTTGAACATGTAAACACACTTCCGTAGAATTGATTGAACTACATTCTTGCAAATTGAAACATGGTAAGGTAGTTTGGGTCCAAATGATTGTGTTGGGCTTGTCGCAGTGGAGGCTGGGCCTTCGGAGTGCTACAATATGAAACAAAATGGAATCCTACACTTGATCTGTATATAAGTTTATATTCTTTTGGATTAATTGCGGGCTAGTACACTTTCCTGAAAGTATAACCACTCAACTACATTTTTTTAAAACTTCTTAAATCCATTTTTATAATATTTTTTTCCAATATTGTCCATCTTCTTCTCACTGTCATACTCTCTTTCGCTTCTTCCTCCAACTTCATCTTCATCTCTCTTTTCTCCATAATTGATATTTTTTCATCTTCCCCGATCATTTTCTCCATAACTTTTGATCTCAAATGATCTATAGGATCTACCACATATCAAATTGAAGCTCTTGACGAGTTTTACAAACACACTGGGTTTTCACCAAATGACATATTCATTTGAAGACAAAACAACTATGTTTAAACACTGTTTTGGGCTTTGAAAGTTTTCTGACGCTCAATTTTTACACATAGATTTAGGGGCAGTGTTTAATTTATTCATTTCGACGTCAAACTTGTCCATTTTGATGCCCATCTTTGTTGATATTTGGTGGTAGTCTTTAACTATTCATTCCGACACCAATTTTGTATATTTCGATGCCGAAGAAATCATTTGCAGACAAATCTATTATCAATGCACAAAACCAATGATGCTTAGTTTTGAGTCAAACAAAATGTCTAGCATGTACGCAAAATTTGAACAGGAAAGTACACTACAACAATGGCTCCGATACGGGCGTTGTTGCCTATGAAGTGGGCGTCGATGTCTATGATGTGGGAGCCGTTGTCTCCGATGTGGGCATCGTTGCCTACCATTTTGGATGTGCTTAAAATGCTCCAAGAAGATGTAGAGGTACCTGTGATTTGGGCAATGTTTTGATACTATGATGCTCAAGTTTTGATATTATGATGCTTAGTTTCCAGACCTGCCTTGCCAAAATTTTGAACAACGTCCAAAAATTTTAACGATGCCCAAATTTTTTTCATTCGATGCCCAAATTTGGGCAGTAAGCTTTTGCATTGCAACACCAAAAAATTTGAACGATATCTAAAATTTTTTTCCTTGCGATGCCCAAATTTGGGCAGAGGCTTTGTTCACACATCTTTTCTTCATTAAGGGTATATTCGTCAAGTATCTGTAGCGGTTTAAAAAAATTATCGTCAACCTTTTAGATTATAATTTCTCCACAGGGGACCAACCCAAATTTCTCCCTATTCTTTTTTCATCTGGAGATAATGAAATTGGTCCCGATGGTTTTACGAAATCGATGGGTCTAAAGATTTATGGAAAAATTACTGGTCAGATCGCTAAAAGACACTTTTATAAATTTGTTTTGGAAATACCCCCAACGGTCATGAAATTGGTTTCTTTGCACCGGTCATGAAATTAGTTTATTTGTTTATCTTTCATATCCATCTGTGGGTTTCCCGGGATGTGCCCCCGCCCCGCGCGCCCTTGGATAGAGGTGTGCGTACGTGCGGAAGCGGGACACCACGCTTTCCATTCCACCCTCCCTTGTTTAGGGGAGGACGAAATTAAAAATGTGGAAAGGGTGCTGTCTAAAAGCGTGTTGAATACGCCTCGGTCACTGAAGTGAGTTTTTGGTCCGTTATGGGAGTTATGAGTTTTCTATATCAGGTTATCCCTTTTTAGGGGATAACAGGATGCATGAATACATCACCCTTTCATTCACATCTTCCCTTGTGTAGGGGAAAATGAAAAGTGCAAGAAAGGATTTTGCGGGTCCCACTACAGACTTTATAAAAATTGCCTTATGGCCTATTTCGGATCACTATGAGTGCTTTGGGTTTTCTATATTAAGTTATCCATTTTTTTAGTGGATACCAGGATATAGGAATACATCACCCTTTCATTCTCATTCTCCATTTTTTTAGGGAAAAACAGAAAAGTGTAAGAAAGGATGTTGCGATGCCTCACTGCGATCCAAAATATTTTAATAGAGTCGCCATCTTTATTTTGAGGAAGAAATAAAGAAAAACCAAAATAAAACCAGAGATTGCAAAAACGGGTTTGAAGGCTAAGTTACGAATTGGGAAGGTGCTAGGGACCAGGGAAATAGGGTGTATACCTAGCTGGGGGGCTAAGGATCACTTTGACCGGTTGGTTTTGCGTTTGGAGGAGTTTTGGCAGAGCTTTAAGGCTTTATAGGAGAGAGAACTCATTATCGCACTGATCGCTTTCTCTCAGCATAACAACGAGTTTTCTCAGGCTGAAAGGCCTTTTCGAATTGTGTCCTGAAAGCGAAGCCGGACACTACTATTTATAGTTGGATTTGTGCTTCATCGACTTGTACCGTGCGCTGAGAGAATTGTACTAATTCTCATGCCGTAAACACTATTTGAGGGAAGTGGGCGCCGACTTCATACAAACTGGGCGCTGAGCCCACTTTCAGTGTGGGTGGCGCCAGCTTTTAAATTTAGCTCCTTTTTGGCACTTTGGCCCCCTGCATTTCACTGTTTTACGCATCCTGCTTTGTCTTTTGCATCTTTGAACCATGTAACTTGACATTTGTTAAGATTTAACAGGTCTTGATATTTCATGTCATGTCACATACTAGGGGTACGAAATTAGGGTGTGATGTAGTTCAATCCGAGAGCTCAAATCTAAGAGAACAAGACCCATTGAAATGGCAAGTTGGACCTATCACTAGGTCCAAGTCCAAAGAATTCAAGGATGCTATCCATGGTTTAATTGGAACTTGCTCAAGTTACAACTCAAGGAAACCAAACAAATCAAGTCCTTTTAGTCCATGTTATTAATCAAGACTAGGCCCTAGTCTTTGATTGGTCTAGTTCAAAAACATAAGAAAGAAGGCCCAATTGAAGTGCAAAATGGAGTCTCATAGTGATGGAACTCTAGCCCAAAGAAGGAGTACATTTTGAGCCCAAAACAAGACCAAAATTCAGCCTTTTCAAAGTCAATAAAGAAGGCATCCGAATTTTCTCTTTAAATCTAGAAAATTCCATTCAAGATAAGTTGGATCCATTCATGAACTTGGAGAACTCAAGAGTCTTTGATAGCTTATCAAGATAGCTAGTACAACTTATGAATAAGTGGATTAGCTTATCGATGACCTCATTGATGACATCATGCACATTGTATTCTCCACCATTTAGCCTATAAATAGGCCTCTTTTGTAGCCTTGCAAAGGAGATCATGTATGTTATTCTTGAGTGAATGTTATTCAACTCTTTTGGTTCTTTGCGAACTTTAGACTTATCAAGTTTATAGTCTCCTACAAAACTTGTGGCGTCTTTCCTAGCTTATCAACCAACCTTGGTGTAATTGGTTGTGGCGCTTCAAACCAAGTATCCTATCTCTTTAGGTAGGGGGTGCGGTTTTACACCAACACGACGACTTGCCTTAGAACGATCTTGTTAAGGTAATTTCTTTTCCTTCTCTGTTGGTAGAAATTACATCATTTTAAGATTTAACAGGTCTTGATATTTCATGTCATGTTACATACTAGGGGTACGAAATTAGGGTGTCTACACCATCAAACTAGTTTCTTCGTTAATTTTCCCTATTTTGTTATTATATCTAAATTATTTGGAAATCTCAATTGTTGGGGACAACAAAATGGGATCGACATATGCAGTCAAGTCGCAGGTTGAGGGGCAGCGCCCCTTTGTGGGGGTTTAGGGGCAACTCCTCGTAAAGGTAAATGATTTTTCATATCACGACGAAGAAGGAAAAAGCAACCCAAGGCTAAGATGGAGGAGGAGGAAAATGGCATGGAAATCGACATACTAGACAATGCATTGATTTGGCATTGTGATCCATCCATTTGACACCGCGATGCACTACTATAAAATGGAAATGACAGTTACGCTTTTGGAATAATCCATCACGATTCAAAATCATACATCGCGATACATAAATCATGAATCGTGATGCATCAAAATCATGCTTCGCGATTCCAAATCATTTATCATGATGCATGAACTGATACTTACTGTGCGCGTGTGCGATTCATTAAGGATATACTTGTTTTTTCACACCAAAAGTGCATTTTTTTTATTAAAAAAACATAGTCCACTGGAGCGGTTGAGGATTTTTTAAAAGTGACCGACCGAATTTCATCCAAGATTTATCTTAGGTTTGGAGAAATAGATATTAATGGGTTTATTTGCTTTGTGTGGCTAATTAATTTCTTTTAAACTTTTTCTCTCATTAGTCTTACTATTTTTCTTTATGAGTTTGGCCAAAGTGATAGGGCGGTCCTCATTTTTGGGGCCTTATCTTAAATTTAAAATTAGGTCTAAAATTGATAAAAGATAATTAATAAAAGGATTAAAATAAATTATATTGTTTATAATATTATAATATTAAATTTATTTTCTTATAGCTGAAGTCCCAAAATCTCTAACTTCCAAACTACCATCAAACTTTTTATTTGAAAAGTATCATCCTTCAAACATTCGTTAAAGCAAAATCTTCAATTAGGTCATTATAATCAATTTTTTCTAGAAAATCATCCTTAGTTGCTATAAAAGCTAATCCATAAAGTTTTTCTTGTATCATTGTAGAACACAAATAGGATTTTAATATATTCAATTTAGGAAAAAAAAAACTTTTTTCTATAGATGCAACAGTAACAGAAAGAGTCAACAAAATTTTATATGCAATAAGGAAACAATCTACACGTTTTAAATTTTTTAAAATATCAACAAGATCATCTTTTCCTTGGGCAATAATTCTTGGAGTAACTAGGTTAGAGGAAGTGATATATTCTATAATGATCTTATTAGTTACACTCTTTGTTCCACCTAAACAGTTCATATTTGAAAATCTAATTATTAAGAGATATATAAGTAGCATTATAGTTTGTTATAATTACAAAAATGTTTGAATATAACCAATATGTTACTATCAAACGTAGAGGTTAAAGTTGAAATGTTATGGAGATGATAAACACATTTTAATAATGGACTCCTAAAGTGAAAATATCTCAAAACAATAAGATGGGCTCTTTGAACGGAACGAAGGGAGTATTATCTTACCAAAATACTCCAACATTGGTTATATATATATAATATATTTGATTATCGAAGCTATTCCATTTTATTGTGAGAGAGAGAGAGAGAGAGAGAGAGTCAACTGGTTTGTTTACAATCTTTCCCAAGTAATCTTGTTAGTTTGTTTTATTAATTGGAATAATTGCAGATCGGTGCTATTTCCTAAAATTATAACCTCTCAAGTGCTCTATTTCTTTTTTAAACTGCATAAGTCCATTTTTGTAAAAATTCTTCCTTAAATGCCCATCCTTCTAACAAAACCCGAGTCAGCACTTTATGGACATAAAAAGATGTCTTGAAAAATGAAAATGTGCTTTGTGAACATAAAACGACTTGAAAAACGAAAAGATTGAATTAGAAATATGATAACTTCATGATGATACAGATTCTCATCCTTCTCGTAAGTTATGGTTGAGTTGGGTCATGTAGACACCATAATTTCGTACCCCTGGTATGTAATATGACATGTGATATCAAGACCTGCTAATTAAAACTTAAAAATGTCAAGTTACAAGGTTTAAAAATGCAAAAGGAAAAGCAGGATGCGTTAAACAGTGAAATGCAGGGGCCAAAGTGTCAAAAATCAAGCTACAAAAGGATCCAGGCACCACCACCAAGCCAAACTGGCGCGGCGCCCAGAGGCCTACAGTGCACTCCGTTTTGACATTTTGTACAAGCTCTCAAGCACGCGATACAAGCTGATGAAGTACAGAGAAGAAATTTTAAAGACGACGAGGTCCCTTCTTCAATCTATAAATAGAGGGCTTCGGCTTCAGAATTGAGGGCCGAGAAGTTCTCACCCATAACACATAGCGTTTATTTTACGCATCGAAGAGCAATCGTGAGATAGAGAGAGTCCCCTCCTCTTATAAGCCTCGAAGCTCTGCCAAATCACCTCCAAACTCAAATCCAACCAGTCAAAGTGAACCTTAGCCTTCCAGCTAGGATTCCACCCCACTTTCCCGGTCCAAAAATTCCAAAAAGAGCAGTTGCTCTACCCGAATCCGGAGGCCAAATCCGCTAGAAGCAAGCAGTTGTTCCGCTCGTTTTATGGTGCTGAAAGCAACTTTCGGAAGCAGTTATTCTGCTTGAATCGCAACAGCAGCAAAAGACTCCATCTCCGGGAAGGACGGAGCAAGCACACCTTACACTCTTAAAGGTAAACCTTTAAGAGTTTTGATATAAAAATGTTATTTTCATCCGGCCCAATGTAAAAAATATATGCAGTTGTGCTGGCCGGATTTCTATAGAAAATACCATTAAAAAGAGTCATTATTATGGTCAAATATTTTTAAATGTATTTGTAATTATTGGAAAGAGACGGTGCAAGTCTGTAAATAAAGTAGATACATATATATCTGCTTTTAATGTTTTATTTCATTTGCTAGATAAATATAATAAAAACATATTTTAGCCAAAAACCATTTTTGAGACCGAAAGGACGAGTTGGGTGACTAACACCTTTCCACCTCGTAACTTAGCCTCCGAACCCCTTTTTACAAACTCTGGTTATTTTTTGTTTTTCTTTATTTCTCCTAAAAATAAAGATGACAACTATGTTACAACATTTTGGATCACAGTGAGCCCGCAACATTTTTTTTTTTACACTTTTCCGTTTTTTCCCTAAACAAGAGACGATGAGAATGAAAAGGGTGATGCATTTCTTGTATCTTGTTTTCCCCTAAACTAGGGAGGATGAGATACGGGGAAGCCCTAATGCACTCATAGCGATCCAAAATAAGCCTAAGGTCATGGTGAGGCTCGAAACATCCTTTTTTTACACTTTTCCGATTTCCCTTAAATAAGGGACGATGAGAATGAAAAGGGTGATGCATTTTCTGTATCTTGTTTTTCCCTAAACAAGGGAGGGTGAGATTTGGAGAAATCCAATGCACTCATAATGAACCTAGGGAAATTTTCAAAAGTCCATAGTGAGGTAGGGCGCGTTCCCACGCGCCTTCTCAACATCCTTTTTTTTTTTTTTTTTTTTTTTTCACTTTTCTGTTTTCCCCTAAACAAGGAAAGATGAGACTGAAAAGGTGATGCATTTTCTGTATTTTATTTTCCCCTAAAAAAGGAAGGGTGAGATACGAAAAAATCCAAAGCTCTCATAATGGACCAAAAGCTCACTCGGTGACCGAGGCGTATTCAATGCGCTTTTTGACAACACTCTTTTTGCATTTTTAATTTCGTTTTCCCCTAAACAAGGGAGGATGGAATGGAAAGCGTGATGTCCTTCTGCATGCCGCGCTCCCTTAGAAAAGGGCGCACGGGGTCCGGGAGCGATCCGAGGCACCCACAGTGGCGACTCTGCTGGGGACGTCGTTTTTATTTTAAAGAAAATAAAAATGGAGGGCTAGACTCAATTTTCACAAAAAAAAAAAAAAATCAATTTTCTTAGTTTCTGGCTAAAATATGCTTGTTATATTTCTTTAGCATTTTAAATATTGCGTTCTTATATATCTGTGTATATATTTGTGGATATGATCCTCCATCTTGCAGCAGTTTCGTTACAGTTACCATTACATGTATATTTAAAAAAAGAAGAAGAAAAGAATAAAGTAGATTTCCAGGCAACATAACAAAAGGGCTGGAGCTTTATTTTATTATTGCTTCATTTCTGCTCTATATTATTGTCCTGTTTATTTTATTTTTATCACGTAAAATATGTACATATTATTTCATTATGTCATTTTATTTTGGGGACTAGGACAAATATGTAATTAATATGAATAGATAGATTCCTCACGTTTTCTTTCTATAATTTCTTGATGTGATTAGGTTGCTTGCTCGCGTTCAAACTAAAAAGTCGAGAAAATCCACAAAGAACAACAAGACAAACCATATCTGTTTTATTTACTGCTTCATATCTGAAAAAAAAGGAGATTTTACTGCTTTGTAAATGCCGCACACACGTGCACGCATGTAGATGTATTCCGAACTGCTACTCTACACCATGGCCAGCTTACCCCCTACATCAGCCAACGTTAAATTGCATATAGAATCTCAATTGCATATAGAATCTCAGGACACTTCATGGGCCGATCGGTTTTTACATCTTTGAATCATTGGTCAGCCCCTGTGCGAAAAAAAAAAAAAAAGGAAAAAAAACAAAAGAAAAAAAGAAGAAAAAAAAAAAAAAAAAAAAACAAGGAAAAGAAATAAAATAAAGAAAAAGATGTAAATAAAAATATACATAGTGGCTGACTGATTATTTTCTGATGTTCGACTTAGACCATTTTGAATGGTGGATCTCGGAAAGAGTATAGGCCCTTCGCTTGAGATCAGTCCAATCTTGGGGAGTCGAAAGGCAGGTGGAATATGAAGTTCCTATACTCTGGAGAAGGAATCCACTATTCCAAGAATAGTCTTGAGTCTGTCAAAATAAAGCGGGTGCTTGTCCGGTCAATTATAGGAAAAATAAATAATAATAAAAAAATACTAATAAACGCACATTGTACTCAAAGCCCAGAAAACCTTTAGCCAACCCTTTCTGATACCTCTAAACCCTTTTCTTCAGAAATCTGGCTCGAGTTTGGAAAGGCAGAGATAGTACTAGTCGGTTGATACAGGATATAGACATAGAGATTAGATCAGAAAGTATCAGGATCAGATCAAAAAGGGCAGAATCAGTGCAGAGGACACAAATCTGAGCAATATGGCCAATAAAAATAAACAAACTATGACTGGGACCAACAATGATCAGAACGGGCGGGAACCAGAAAAAGGAACTCCTGAGTACGCACCTCCTTCTGGATTTGAAATATGGCTAAAAAATGAATTAGACACCCATGTAGAAAGAATAACAAACTAGGTGGTTGGTGATCTTTTAGCAAGTTTTGCAGAAACTCTTGCCACTATCTCTCAAAAAGTTAAAAGCCCAAAGTTTGCTCCTGATATTCCTTTCCTTCCTGAAATAAACTGTCCTGATACCACATAAAATATCATTTTCCAAGCCTCCAAAAAACAACCAAGTACTAGCCTTCAACCGGATATCAACCCTATTTCCCAAAGGTAGTATTATTCCAAACGCTTATAACCTCAATCCACCTCCTCCAGAAATCAACCCTGAACTCCTTCACCTAAATGCCTGTTACCATAACCAGAAAAACCACCTTCCTCTCGATTCTTCAAATACTTATTCTCAGCAAAAGGCTAATGGAACCCTGATAGGAACAATTTGTACACATGAAGAAGAACCTCCCTTAAACAGGGGCCCATGCAATCAAATCCCAATACAATATTACCCGAGAGAAAAGACCCAACCCGGCTATTTGACCAAACCTTAACCTGGTATTCTACCCAGAGCAAAAGGAAGAAAAGAACTGATTCCAAGGCACTATGATGATTTACCTACCCCAAGATCCGAAATATTCCAAACATTATGGGCCCATGAGATACTTAAATCCGTTGCTAATTATCAACCCTCCAATCCACTACCTAGTTTGTGGAATCATGCCCAGTACTGTGAATACCATCGATGCAGTGATCACCTCACCGACAAGTGCTACGTACTCAGAAATGCCATTCAAGATCTTATCGACAACGAGATAACTACGGTGGCAGGTACAAGAATTTTTTAGACCAATCAAGCAAAAGAAGTTTAAAGGGCAAGTAAACCTATTTAGCCAGAATAAAGGTGTTGTAAATATCCACTTCAATGAAAGAAGTTTCTAATAAATGTTTGGAAGACAGTTTCATGGGAATGATAGATGGGGGCACTAGCTATGAAAAGTTCCATGTTGAGTTCGAGTCTATTACTGATAAGCCTCTGCAGAATTGGTATACTACGACCGGCCCGCTATTGACGACTGCAGATCTGGTGGACCATTTTGGATATACTATTCCTCATTCTTCCTATAGCCTTACGGATTGGTCATCTACCGATCCACTCCCTAAAATTGAGGATCTCAAACCCCAGGTCCTCAATAATGTAAATAACCCTGTACAGTTTGCTAATAATGATAATCTAAATGTCTTTGCTTATTCCTTAGTTGCATCTTCATTAAAAGACACATTAAATAATTTTAATAATGAGTCATTTGATGAAATGGAACCAAAGATAAAAAATACTTGCTTGAGCTCGTAAAGTCAGTCAAGCACCAGGAAAGACATCAATCATCAGCAGCAGATGAAGACTTATCTACCATCAATCTGGGGCTGAACAATGAAACCAAAGAAGTCAAAATCGGCGGCTATCTACAAGGCTCTGAAAAGGTAGCACTTATTGACCTCCTCAAAGAATTCGTTGACATCTTTGCATGGTCCTACGAAAGATATGTCTAGGTTAGACCCAGCCATTGTCGAACATCGGATCCCCACTTATCCGGATGTTCGCCTAGTCAAGCAAAAGCTCTACAGAATCAAACCAGAATGGTCACTACAAGTGAAAGAAGAAATCATGAAGCAGCTACATGTCAAGTTTATTCGGGTAGTAGAATACCCGGTCTGGCTGTCAAATATAGTGACTGTTCCAAAGCCCAACGGAAAGGTTCGGATCTGCGTAGACTTCCGCGACCTCAACAAGGCATCGCCCAAAGATGACTTCCTTCTACCCAACATTGATATTGTGGTGGACGCCGTCGCTTCTCACAAAATAAGATCTTTTGTCGGCGGCATGCTGGGCTATAATCAAATCAAAATGGCAGCAGAAGATCAAGAAAAAACATCATTCACCACCCCCTGGGGAACCTACTGCTATAATGTCATGCCATTTGGGCTAAAAAATGTCAGAGCTACATATCAAAGAGCTGCCACCGCCCTCTTCCACGACATGATTCATAAAGAGGTCGAAGTGTACGTTGATGACATGATCGTACACTCTAGCGATGCCAACGGTTCTCATATCAAAGACCTTCGAAAATTCTTCAAAAGGTTAAGAAAGCATCAGATGAATCTTAACCCCATCAAATGCACATTTGGGGTTACCAAAGGCAAGGTCCTGGGACTCATGGTGACCGAGCAAGGCATCGAGATCAAGCCGCCAAAATCAAAGCTATCATAAATATGCCACAGCCAAAAACTCCAACAGAAGTCAAAGGCTTCCTGGGCCGATTGCAATATATCAGCCGCTTCATCAGACAACTGACATCCACATGTGAGCCCCTATTCAAACTCTTAAAGAAAAATAATGATCAAATCTGGGACGAGAAATGCCAGCTAGCCTTTGAAAAAATAAAAGCCTACCTTACCAATCCACCAGTGCTAGCTCCTCCCCATACACATAAACCACTCATTCTATATGTAACCGTCACAGATACGTCAGTAGGGGCTATGCTCGCCCAAGAAAAAGAAAATTCCTACATTGAAAATGCCATCTACTTCATAAGTAGGAAATTGCAAGGAAGCGAGCATTGGAGAAAAGTTGCACCGGCCTAGTCTGGGCAACGCAAAGGCTCAAAACCTATCTGCAAGCTCGATCCATCAAACTCATCTCCAGGATGGATCCTATAAAATACATCTTTGGCAAGCCATCACTTTCCAACCGATTAGCTAAATGGTCATTCCTCCTCAACGAGTTTGACATCACCTATGTCACGCTCAAATCTATCAAAGGCAGCATAATTACATACCATTTAGCTGATCTGCCTCTAGAAGTAGAAGATGCAGCTGAGCCCATTTCCCAGACGAAGGTGTCCTAGAAATTGCCAATCAAAACAGTAGCTGGAAAATGTTCTTTGACGGAGCCGCCAACAAAAGAGGCTTTGGCATAGGAATCTTGTTAATTGACCCAGCAGATTCCCACACTCCGTTGGCTATAAGGTTGGAATTCGAATGCTCAAACAACATAGCTGAATACGAGGCCTGTATCGCCGGTCTAGAAGAAGCCCTCCGAAAAGGAGGCAAAGACTTGGAAGTCTATGGTGACTCCGCCTTAATCATAAACCAAGTCGAAGGGAAGTGGAAAACCCATGATCCTTGGCTGCAGCTCTATCATGCCAAATTAACAGCACTAGCCACCGAATTTGATAATATCTCGTTTCATTACTTGCCGCGAGATAGAAATCAATTCGCCGATGCCTTGGCCACTCTAGCATCATTGGTCCAAATCCCCACAAAAATCAATGTCCAACCATTTATAGTTGGGAAAAAGGTCACTCCGGCTTACTGTTTCAAAATCAATGCTGCTCCTGAAAAGGACCACGAGCCTTGGTATTCAGACATCATGAGTCTGCTTCAGAAAGGAGTTTATCCTCCCAGTCTAGACAGAAGGGGGAAAGTCTCCCTACAGAGATGGGCATCGCAATTTGTAGTCGGCAGTGACAGCCTGTACAAAAGGCATTACCAGTGCCTAAACTTATTATGTATCGATCAGGCAAAAGCTGAGCAAATCATGGACCAGCTTCATGGTGGTACCTGCGGGCCACACATGAATGGGCACATGTTATCCAAAAAAGTCATCCGACAGGGATACTATTGGAGCACGCTAGAAACCGACTGTATCCGGTGGGTACGTCATTGCGACAAATGCCAGCGCTTCACAAATCTACAACACGTGCCCCCGCATATCTTATATAACTCCACAGCCCCTGGCCCTTCTCAACTTGGGGAATCGACGTCATAGGTCAAATCCATTCGAAGGGATCTAATGGCCACGAATATGTCTTGGTAGCCGTCGACTATTTCACAAAGTGGGTGGAAGTCTCTTCCTATAAAATTCTAAATGCTCGAAAGGTATCTGAATTTATCAGTACCATTATCATATACCAATACGGTGTACCTTTCGAAATTATCTCCGACAACGGCACACACTTTGAAGGGGACGTGAATCGTCTACTCGACGATTTCAAGATTCAAAGGCATAAATCCTCCCCATACCGACCACAAGCCAATGGTGTCGTTGAAGCAGCCAACAAAGCACTAGAAAATATTATCAGAAAAATGGTTGCCACTAGCCCTTTGGGGCTATCGCACTTCAGTTCGCACACCCACTAGAGCTACCCCCTATTCTTTAGCCTATGGCATGGAGGCGGTGCTGCCTATCGAAGTCGAAATCCCATCATTGAGAGTAATGATGGAATCAGACATATCAGAAATTGATTGGGTCAAAGGGCGATACAAAGAATTAGCCCTGATCGATAAACGACGGCTGCTAGCCCTGGAACACACTCGGGCATATCAAAGGCGAATAGCTCGAGCGTTCAACAAAAAAGTCAAGGGCCGTGACATCCAAGTCGGAGACCTGGTACTTCGCGAAAAACCCCCTAGTTATGTCGATACTAGAGGAAAATGAAAGTCTCCCTGGATGGGACCATACATTGTTAAAGAGATCCGGTCAGGAGGTGCATTACTCCTAGTAAATCAGGATGGAGAAGACTTTGTTCAGCCCTTCAACCTCGACAAGCTTAAAAGGTATTATGCGGAGCCGAAAATATATCTGAAATTGCTTTCTCTCTCCAGCTCGCTAGGTTGAAAACTCGAAAGTGCGGCTTAGGCAAAAATTAGAGCATATAAAAAAACAAAAAGGAGAAATAAGGGCTCGCTAGGTTGAAAACCCGAAAGGGTAGCCTAGGCAAAAGTCAGAGTAATAAAAAGAATATATAGGAGAAAAGGAGAGGGAATGCAATTTATGAATCCTCAACATCTGACATCCAGCCTGCCAAAGTCTTCAGCATATGGAGAGTCTTGACTGACTAAGGAGAAAAACCACGACAGAACTCACGTAAAATACTAAAAAATATATAATATAATACAGGTCCTATGGTGCAACCTAGAAATAATTGCCTAAGACATTTAAGATTATACATTTATGCATGTACATTTTGTCAATTACTACTTGCTACCTATATCCCCCCTGTGCCCCCCCCCCAACTATCCTTTTTTATTACAGCTTAACCCCGAGAAACGGTCCATCAGCGTCTGCGACGTCCGCCCAGCCGTGGCCATATACTTATGCGAGGCACAGAAGAGGCTCCAGTCTCACCAGCATGAGAACCACCAGAAGTGTCCTCATCTTCTTCATCATCAGCATCCCCATTATCCTGAACAGCCGGACGACTTGGGCCATCCATCCCCATGGGCAAGGCTTGCCTCGCGGGGGAAACACCTCACTGCTATCGAGAATTGCTCCGCCGACTAGCATTGCTCAGACGAGGAGGCGCATTACTAGGACCTGCCTCATTTGGATCAGGAGCCATCCAGGCACCTAGGTCATGCACCCGCCTTAAATCCTCCTGCAGAGCTAGATGGACTACTATCAAGCTGCCATATGTTGCGGATAAGGGTGCCTACGTCCCTATCTATCTCCAGCTCTTCAGCCAGAGGATGACTCACATCTGGGATAACCTGCTCCCTGCCGAACTGGCGAAGGACCCTGTACGCCAGATAAAATGAGGTGTGCTCAAGACCCGGCAGAATAACCTGGGCATAGACCCCGGTATACATAAAGAAGCTGTAGATCCGTTAGTGGCTGACAACCCATATGATTTCCATGGAGCCAATGCGCAAGAAATACTCAATCCAGTCAGACTCCGAAAAATTAGTCTGGTGATAATGGCCACGAGAGCCATAGAGCCCCGGATCATACATTGCTCCCATCGGCACTGGGCCCATCACCTAGTTAAAATGCTCCTCTAGCCACATGTGAATCAAAAGAGGGCTGCCGGAGGGAAACAACTCTTCATCAGTCGCAAAGGCATCCATGCCAGACAAGGTTTCATCCAGAATCACCGGGATGATATTTACCCGGCGATCCCGAGCCTGCAACACCAGGTCTACGATCCGCACATCTATATATCCGGGTTGGCCCACCAGAAGGTACCGCCCCATGAGGCAAATAAAAAGAGAAGCCAGCCGACACCGCAAATAAATTGGGTCATCTTCCCTGTACTTCGTATAAGCACGGGAAAGGACGGTCAAATTAAAGTTTACTCCGTTGTAGAAACCCGGAGTAGCCTCGCAGGTCGTGCCAAACAACTCCCTTATTGCCATATAAGGACGCCTCAGTGCAGAAGGCACATCGATAGGTCCAGTGGCTGGCATCCCTACCATGGCACAAAATTCCTCGAAAGTGGGACACATCTCATTCATGCAAAAATTGAAAAGGTGGCTATGAAGTGACCAGAACTTGGAGGCTCCCCGCAACATATCCCAGTTAATATAAAGAGTCCACCATGACAGCAGGCACCGGTACCCGTAGATATGCTCTAACCACTATCGTTCATCTGACCGCAAAGAAAGGACCCAAAAGTCCAGAGCATTCTCGGAAATTTCTATCTCTAAAGCCGTATGAGCTGGTGCGGCCATCTCTGGATAAAAACAAAATTTTTATCTGACAAAAAGAAAGAGAGATTGAGCACAAAGAGAACTCAAAAGGCTTGAGCAGAAGGAAAGAGAGCAGGCTGATGATGAAATAAGTGCTACCTCGACTTCCATTTATACTGAAAATTAAAGGAAGCATCGAGAAGTGCAACAGATCAAACAGATTGCACGTAAAAGGCTTGGGCGCAACCCATGCTCTTTCCTAGCGCGGCGCTCACTCTCACTATGGGTGGCGCCAGGAATCCTACTATTGCTCCCCGATACTACCTGGTATTGTGGTTTTGGCTCCGACCGTTCCAACGCCAACTCTGTTTAAGCACGGGAAATGAAAGAAATGGCAGAGGCTAGGCCGTAGCCTCGTCGGCTGAATTGAGAAATATCCAACACAGGAAGAGGCGGCTGCCTTTCCTTCCCCACAAAGTACCAGAAAAGCCCACTTTAAATATGAAGGTGTATCTTTCTAAATTTCCATTCATGAGTTGAAGTGTGCCGTTACCCCTAGATAATGGTCTATCTTTCTTTTATGCATGAAATATTTGAGTCTTTGCATTTATTTCTTACATCATATAAAATAATACTGCATTTGCATTCAGAAATATGTACAAAGTCTGAAACAAAGAAAAAAAAAAGAAAAACTAATAAGTGCAAGTAAACGGAGCTAATGAGCGCGAGAATATCTGCTTCTTTCAAGGTTGTCACCCATGACTCGAGGGCCGGATCCGCCAATCCTGTACCCTCGTCCCCTCGCCTGAACACGACCTGATCCGCCGACCGCATCATCGTCATCATCATCATCCCGGCGCCTGGTCTGCCGCACTGCATCATTCCCCCGGTAAGAAAACTCATCTAAAAGTTGTTGGAACAATTTGTTGATGCTGAAGAAGCCCCTCAACAGCCTCTTGTACGTCGACACATTAACTTGAGAAAATATGTTGAGACAACAAAAGAGAAAATATATCAGTCTCCAAAAAAAAAAGAAAAAATAAAATGTTGCAAAAGAAAAAATAAAAAGGAGGGTAAGGAAATGTTTACCGTGCGAGCCTGCTCCGGGACATGATACTCTTCGGGGATGTCCACATCGGGAAGAACTTCTTCCGCAAGTCTTCCGTCACAATGATACCGGAAGGTGGAAAAGCCTCAGTAGGTGGAGAAAACTCTAGCCGCATGTCAAGAGTCGGATAAAGAGGGCCTCTGCCTGTTAGAAGTATCGGCACGCCCGGCTACCACAGTGACACGAGGGCAAGATGAAGCATTGTCCTCAAAAATCCTCGTATGCCATGACTGGAAATCGCTCTGAGGCAGGCATAAGCAATCTCGAAGGTACCGACACTGCTCGCAAGAAGTCTGGAGCAATCACCCAAGGGGGAGGCATAGAGGCGCCACTGGAATGCCTGGGAGCACGTAATGCCGGCGGTTAACCCGTTCGCCCATATATAACGAATCAACCATGATAGATACCATCAGTATCCGGCATCTGCTCATCTCTAGAGTGATCATATAATGCCCCACCAGGCCCCTCCAGGGAAGAAAATGTACGGTGCCTGCGCTCGAGCTAGCTATTCTCTCATACATCCTCACTCTATCCAAGCATTGGCCATCTCGATCCGCCTGTCCCTTAGCATTCACGATTCAGCCAAATAAGGTGGCTCGTGAACGCGATGCCGCAATGGACCCGGTGAAATGAAAACCGAGTAGGTCCAGAGATGCGTAAAAAATCAAGAAAAAGAAAAAGAAAAATGCCGCCAAAAAAATGCTAAAAAGACAAAAGCAGAAAAAGAAAGGATACCTCCCAAGTCGAACGAAACCATCGAGAGTCGGGCGAATCGCTGCGGCTAGCTCTATCCATAGAAGCTGCAAAGCGCAGCCTGGCCGCCAGCCCGCTACCCCCAGTCATAGTCAATGACATGATCCAAGTCCCTCAGACATCCCAAGAGGGAAACCCTCAAAGAAGTGGACGAATTGGCGAAGAGTGACATTCCCAGAAAGTAAACAAGAACGCCCTGGCAACGCGAGCTACGGCCTCGCTATCATTTTCATCAACTCTCGCTAGCGCTCGCCGAAAGCCGCCTTATTCACACCGCCAATAAAGATCTCATCACAGCTTTATATTCTGGGCACAAAGCCCAGGAGATCTTCCACCACGTCGTGGTGATGACGAAGGGTATAGTCCGATTCCAATGTCATGCCGATGCTGGTAGGGATGCCCGTGATAGCAGCAAAATCACACGGGGTCAAAGTCGCCTCCCTCAGCTAAAATGGAAAGTGGGTGGTGTCCCACCAATAATCCCTCAAAACATCAAGATGGGCAAATAACTACCGGAAGGACTCGAAGCCTAGAATGCGCCAAGCCGTAGACTCCACTAAAAGCTCGCCCCGCTGGGCATTAAGTTATAAATGTCGAAACTTTGGCACCCTTGCCCGAATCCTCGTTAGTGGTCCCGCGATCTAAGTTAAAGAGAAAAAAAGAAAGCAAGAAGATATCAAGATCGAAAAAAAAAAAAGAAAAGGTAAAATTTTACTTTTTATTTAATCTTTCAGGCATGTCATTAAATTAAGTCATAAAAAGCATGTTGCATATATCGCATTTTGTAAATAATCATCATAAAAATATTTGTATTTTTGCATGCAATACATCAAAAAAAAAAATATTGTTTCATTCTTTGCATTGCATATATATTGCA
>CM028379.1:137656002-137729463 GCA_013146195.2 Codonopsis lanceolata | reverse complement strand
GTAATTATGGTTTTTCAATTGGAGTAAGAGAGATGAAGTTGTGTATTATTTAACTACATGGTTTGTGAACATATTGTTCAGAACAAATAAGGTTGTAAGCAATTAAGTTCATTTGAACTCTTATCTTTTATACTAAAGTTTTTGAAAGTTTCTAATGAGTTACTTTGTGATCTAACAAATCCTAACGAGGTTAATCTTAGTATTAGTGAATTGGGACTTAGTGTCAATTCCTAAACTTAAAAGCCTTGTTAACCATAAGTTTAACAGGGTCATAATGAAAAGTAACGTAAAGAACTAATGATTACACTTTATGAATAATCATTAGTTTTTGGGGGTTTTCCTTTTCTCTTGCTTGGCTTTTAGTAAGGGTTTTTTTGGAAAAGGTAAAGAGGGTAGCGGCAGCATGTTATATAACCATGCCGATGTGTTATCATTTTTTGATCTCTCCTCTCGTTGCTCTGTTCTTATTTGATAATCCAAGTGACGAAACGAGCAAAATCTAGTTTAATGAGATAGCAGTTGAAGTGAACATAATCTTGTGTGCGGATTAGATATGTGTTCTTTAATCGTTTTATCCACGGGGAAAATTGTCGGTACCTGAAACCGCACGAGTAAGGGGTAATATTTTCTCTACGACAAGTCTGTTTAGAAGTGATTCGATCTGATAAGTCTATTAACTATTCTTTAATTTTTATGTTATTGATATGTAATCCATGTTTGAGATGTATGTTGTTATTGACTGAAATTGTTATTTTCAACACATCCAACACTAAAATGTTATGAATAACATATTACGCAACATAATTTTTATGCAACTATTCAATAACAAAAGTTATTGAGTCTAGATTTTTAGTGTGGGCTAGGTCTCCTTATCTTTTTCGGAATATGTAGCCACGTCATCCCCCAATAAACCCTAACATTGAATACCTTCAAACTATTTCATATTTAGGTTTCATATATTTTCTTTTTATTTTATTTTTTAAATAAAATTTTGAGAGAAATTTGTGTGATACAAATTTGAATTTCAATTATTATTAAAAAAAATTGAGAGTTTAATTTAACTAATTATGGAAAATATACATATCTTTTAGTTAATTAATTATATCCAAATACATATCAATATATATCTGTACTTTAAAAACAATTTATAAAATTAGAAATTTATATCTATCATATCTGAGAAAAATTTTAAGCATATGATTTTTTTTTCCAATTTTTTTATAAAATGGATACAAAAAAATTATGATCCCACCAACTTTTTATGTTGAACATTTGTTTTATAAATTTACTTTTGACAAAAATGGAAAAATAAACATCAATTATTCACTTTTTGACTTCGAATCTGATGAAAATGGAGAAAAACATCATAGATCTGTATATTTTGGTAAATATTTGTAAAATTAAAGTTCAAATTAACCTTGGCCTATTACTGATTAAGTCGAATAAATATATATCTTTTGTAAACTAACTTTAATAGGTTAAAGTTTTTTACAAATATTATACCTGGATTTTTAAACATTTAGGCTGAAAAAATATACTAAGATATTTATTTATTAATTTAGGTTAAATTTTTTTTTTTGCATATATTAGGCCTAGATTTTTAAACATGTAGGCTAGACAAATATATTAAGAATTTTATTTTTTAGCTTCAGATTTGATTAAAATAGAGTAGAAAAAAATTCCATATATATATATATATATATATATATATATATATATATATATATATATATATATATATATATATATATATATATATATATATATATATATATATATATATTTTTTTTTTTGATTGGTAAGTGTAGCCCCTAGTGTTGCCATCTCTCCCACCCCTTGGGTCAGATACATATTTATTTTCTTATAAATTTGTCAATTATTTGTTCAATTTAACCTTAGCCTATGTCCGATCTATAGATTTTACATATAAAATTGCTTGAATTTTTATACGTATTTGACGGTTAAATATAGAATATTTGAATGGCAATAGGAGTAGTGTATATGCTGATACTTTATACAATAATTATTTTTCTAAACTATTATCATTATCGGTGACAAGCAAATTTTAAGAGTAAATTTATTATAGATACTCAGTTACTAATTTGTCTTTTCTATTTACTAATTTATATGAAATTGTCCGTAAATTTCATAATATGTCATAATTATGTATGTTTATATTACTGTTGAATTGAGTAAATTATTTGAAATCTGGCTGTTGAAATCTGGCTGTTATATAATTTATTGATATATAAACTTGTTATAAAATATAGAAAACATTTTTTAGAATAATAAAAATACCTAAGAATCTCAAACAACAAACTGGTTTTAAAAATCTTTAAATTTTAGAACTATACGAATCTAAAATTTATAAGAATGAAGAAGAATTAAACTTTTCATAAAACTACTCATATTACTCATAAATTAAGCTTCAAAACATCTAAACAAAATGATTTGTTTCAAAATATTTATTGCATTTAGTTTATACACTTCATATGGTTGTAAATAACTATGGTTGACAATCATTTTATATACTCCTTGGAGAAACATTAATTTAATGCATGTGTTCTTTTACTAATTTGTATTTGTCTATTAACAAATTTATCCGACATCCATCATTTATATTTATTATTAAAGATTTATGAGGTAATGATAATATTCTATGTTGGACAATACATTATTTAGTAAGCATGTTAATATAATTATCATTATTTTGGAGGTTTACCAAAAATATTTCTTTAGTAAACCATTGACTAATTTATTAGTGATGGGAAGTAACTATGTTACTTTGATTTATGGTTTTAAACTGATTTAAATAATACTGCATTGTAATTCTTTGTCAATACTATAATTAATAACGGTGGCAAATAATTTATATTGAATCGACTGCTTCATTATTTAATCTTATTTCTGGGAGTTTATATTACTGTGGTGAAGATTTAGAAGCCAATATGCCAATTACAAATACAAACAAAATATAAAATTAAAAAAAATGTGAAATCGGATATAGAATAAATTATTCAATATTTGATATTATTTTGGTATTGTATTTTTTGCCATTTCGTAAATCATATTGAACTATATTAAATGTTATACAATTTGTTTACATTAAATGCACTAAAGATATTTGTAAAGTCATTTGAATCTGAAGAGTTATTGTCAACTTCATTAATTTATTTTTATTTCAATTTCCAAAAAAATATGACAAATATACAAATTATAAATGTTTCTAAATTTGAAAAGTTACTTTTGGCGGGATATTTCAATTATTTGCTCCTCTCCTTTTATATATGTATAGATTAAAAGTGTAATTTTCTTTTAAAAATTTAACATTTAAATGATGTTTTTTTTACCCGAAACGGAGGGAGTAATCTAATGCTCTCTTCGTCCAAAAAAAGTCTAAGCTATTCCAATTAAATGGTGTACTTTCTTAATTTAAATCATTGAATGTGTGTGTGTGTGTGTGTGTATATATATATATAATCCATATACTTATCATAATTTAACAGATATTTTGTAATGACAACAGATTAATGCCTATTGGTTAAAAGAATGATTAATATATAATTTGTTCCTTGAACTTGTCATTTCTAATTTATATGATAAATAATGTTGAAACATTCCTATGTTAGTCCCTGGTGGCGTACTGGCGTTATCTTTTGAAGGAACATTAAAGTTTTGTAAAATAACAATTTTGCCCTTACGTAATGCCAAGTAGTATGTGTATCGAGAATTATTTTAGTCGGAAAGTAGGTGGAATGGTTTATGGGATGCCTAGATGGAACTAATATATATATATTGCATCTTCATCTTCTTCACGGATACAACTCCAGGTCGTATTTTCATCTCCCCTTACCAGGCCCATTTTTGTCTTTCAAATACCACCACTCGCAAATGCATTTATGCATTTGATCTCAATCTGAATTGTGGGGCTTCACATATGAACAGTTCAAGAGAGAAATGTAGAGGTCATGGCGTGGTTGTGAGATACAGAGAGGATGGAGACGGAAATGGGGTGGGTGATTGAGGGGGTTGCTAGGTGGGTTTGGGTTTGTTACGAGATTACCTTCCACCATCAAGCCTTCAACTGTGACTCGGATGGAAGCCCCAAATTCAATCTAAAGGAAACACTACCTCCTATAAGTTATTAATCTTAAACCCTAGATCTTGAATTTCATGATAATCACAAAATCATGCAAAATATTCTTAATTAAAATACCTGATGAAGACATGTTGCTTCTGGTGATTTGCCCTTGATCCGAAATCTGCAGTATAATAGAGAAGCAGAGGCGGAATATGGTTTCTCCCTTTTGGCCTAAAAACCCTAATGAGTTGATTTTACGTAATAGATGAATATGATGGGGATTACATTTCTTTTATAGGCAAAGGAAGGACCAAATTCCTATTAGTGTTTTAATCTCAGCCATCCATCAAGGTAGAATTTATTTAGGAAACTAACCCCTTTTACAAGCCAGATTTATTATAATTTAGTAATTCCAAATTAACTGTGATTCTCACTATTGAGCATATAAGGAATTTCTTAACCCGCAAGAAATATATCTTACAGTCTCCCACTTGGTCATAGTGATAATCTTTTAATGGTTAATCTTGGAAACATAAGGCGCACATAATTACTAAATTAATAACTTGATGGTTAACATAATACCTTCGCAAAACAAGCTATCCATGAGAGTCATAGCGGTTCCATATTATCAGGTTTTCAACATGGTTCTTTCCATGTAACCCCTTCATAAGTACATCTGCAACCATAAGTGTTGTGCTTATATGCTTAATGAACAACTGTATCTTCTGAATTGCTTGCTTCACTGATAGAACTTAAGGTCCATGTGTTTTGTCCCTTTAGAGTATCTATCATGCTTAGAGAAAAATACTGCTGCGGCATTATCACAATAGAGTTTCAACGGTCCAGAGACAAAATTCAAGTCTCCAAATCTTGAGATGAAATTTCGCAGCCATAAGCAATGATTTGTAGCTTCAAAGCAAGCTACAAATTCAGCTTCCATCGTAGAATTAGCAATAATAGAATCCTTTACACTTTTCCATGAGATTGCTCCTCCAGCTAGTAGAAAAACATAACCAAAAGTGCTCTTTAGAATGTCTTTGCATCCAACATAATCGGAATCTGAATAGCCAACCAACTCTAATTGATCTGACTTCTTGAATGTAAAACAATAATCATTCGTACCATGTAAGTATCTCAAAACTTTCTTTCCAACTCTCCAATGATCCATTCCTGGATTTATTTGGTATCTTCCCAACATACCAAGAACAAAGCTGATGTCAGGCCTTCTGCAAACTTGTGCATACATCAAACTTCCTACTAAAGAAACATAGAGTATGTTTTCCATTTGCTTATGCTCCAATTCATTTTTAGGACATTGATAGAGACCAAATTTGTCTCCCTTCTGAATTGGAGCAACGCTCGCAGTACATGTTGCCATTCCAAATCTTTCTAAAACTCTTTCGATGTATGTTTTATGGGAGAGTTTTAAGTAATCCACGTGATCTATCACGGAATATTTCTATCCCAATCACGTAGGAAGCTTCACCCATGTCCTTCATCTCAAAATTTTTAAAAAGATAAGCTTTGGTTTCATGCATTAAGCAAAGATCGCTACTTACCAATAATATATCATCAACATACAAAACCAAAAATATGAACTTACTCCTACTGATCTTGAGGTATATGCATGAATCTAGAGTATTTTCTTCAAAACCAAAAGCATTAATGGTTTCGTTCAATTTTAAATACCATTGCCGGGAGGCTTGTTTAAGTCCATAAATGGATTTCTTAAGTTTGCAGACCATGTCTTCATATTCTTCCAAGGTAAAACCTTTAGGTTGACGCATGTAAACTTCTTCTTGTAGCTCACCATTAAGAAATGTTGTTTTCACATCCATTTGATATAACTCTAAGTCATAATGAGCTACTAAGGCCATAATAATTCTGAGAGAATCTTTATTTGACACAGAGAAAAAGTCTCTTTGTAATCTATGCCATCTTTTTGAGTAAAACCTTTGGCTACAAGTCTAGCTTTATATCGCTCAATATTGTCACGACAGCCGCGTTTGGTCTTGAAGACCCATTTACACCCAACTGTTTTGTGTCCTTCCGGCAAATAAGTTAGTTCCCAGACTTGATTATCTGTCATTTATTTCAACTCATCCTTCATGGCGTCAATCCATTTATCATAATTATTACTTGTAATGGCTTGTGAATAAGAAAATCGGTCTTTCAGTATCCATATGTCAAAATCAGATTCTTGTAGATAAACAACGTAATCATCATGGACAGCACTTCGTTTTTCTCGTTGAGATTTTCTCAATGCCGGTTCCTGTGTTTGTTCTACATTTTCTTCATTAACAATGATTTCATTAGGGGGTTGTGGCAGATGTAATTGTGGCTCTTCATCGTTTATTAGTTCAACGATGAGTGGAGCTACAGGTGATCCTTTGACGTTTAACGGTTCAACGATGAAAGGATTCACATTGTCTGTTTGATTCTCGGGTAATGGAATTGTTACCCTAACTTCGTGAACAGACTTATCTTCCACAAATATACTCCCACTAATCATGCCATCATCAATGAATTTGACATTACCAGTTTCTACAATTCGCAACTTATGGTTAGGACAATAAATTATATACCCTTTCGATTTTTCAGGAAAACCAATGAAATAACCACTTATGGTTTTCAAATCCAATTTGTTTGCTTGAGGATTATATACCTTCGCTTTGGGCGTCCCAAACTTGTGTGTTTTAAACTAGGTTTCGGCCTTTCCACAGCCTCAAAAGGGGTCATTGGAGCTTTCGAACCCTATTTAAAATATATACGGCCATACGAAGAGCATATGTCCACAACGTAATGGGCAACTTAGCATGACTCATCATGCTTTTAACCATTTCCAAAAGCGTGCGATTTCACCTTTCAGCTACACCATTCTGCCATTGAGAATCTGGCATTGTGTATTGAGCTATAATTCTAAGTTGTTCGAGGAGTCTGGTAAAAGGTCCAGTATGTTGTCGTGTTTCGTCATACCTGCCGTAAAATTCTCCACCTCTATCAGACCTTATGATTTTCACTTTTCTCTCTAATTGCCTCTCAACCTCGATTATGAATATTTGAACAAAATTCACAGATTGAGATTTGTTATGCAATAAATAGAGATAACAGTAACGTGAATAATCATCTATAAAGGTGATGAAGTATGTTTCACCCCTAAACGTTGGAACATCAAAAGATCCACAAATGTTTGTATGTATTATTTTAAGAAGCTGAGAACTTCTTGTGGCTCCTTTCTTTGTGTGTTTGTTGTTTTACCTTTAATACAATCCACGCAACTTTGATAATCAGTAAAATCTAGGTTCGGTAAAACCCCATCTTTTACTAATCTTTGAAGTCGTTCACGGGATATATGTTCCAACTTCTGATGCCACAAGAGTGAAGAGTCATTTTTCATTACATGATGTACAGTTTCTTCATTATGATGCAGAGTCAATTAGGTTTTAGGTAAGGATGGAGAAAACAAAGTAAATTTGTAAAAACCATTCACAAGAATTCTAGAACCAAATTTAATAGAATCTTTATATAAATTGAAACTTTCAGTACCCAAATCAAACATAAATCCTTGTAAATTAAGTTTTGAAACTGAAATTAAGTTGCGAGAAATAGATGGAACATAAAGAGTTTGACATAAATCTAAATAATATCCTTTTGCAAGAACAAGACGATACGTTCCAATAGTTTCGACTGGAGCTTTTTTTTTTTTATATGGTTGGAGGGGACATAGACCGTACCCTAACCCTTAATTTTTTTTTAATGCCTTGAAAGGCTACAATTATATATATATGATGCCTTTGGTGTGGCTCGAGCAGATGGTGCCTCTGGTGAGGCTTTGAACACCCGACTTCTCAGTTGAGAGTAGTTAAGTCTCAGGGTGCCTCTGGTAGGGCTTGAATACTCAACCTCTCCGTTAAGATAAGTGAGTAGCTAAATGAGGCCTTTGGATAAGGCTTTAACAACAACGATGCCTCTGAAGAGGCTTGAACACCCGACCTCTCTGCTGAGAGTTGTAAAGTCCAGGGTGTCTCTAGTGAGACTCGAACACCCAACCTCTCCGTTTCGACTGGAGCTTTATTGTCGTTTCCCACAAAAAAAAAAGTTTTCATTTGGGTTTATGATTTGGATTGTAAGGTATCCCTGCATCGAATTAGAAACATGAACATTAGCACATGTATCCAACTACCATGTATTTGAAGGCACATTAGAAAAGTTACATTCTAAAAAACTTACGAATCCCAAAGGATTACCTTTACTTTCAAACCAGTTGCGTCGTTTTTTACAATCTTTTTGGAAATGTCCAGATTTCTTGCAAAAACGACAAGCTTCTTCTTTCTTTGCCTTGACTTGAGGGGGTTGGACGTTATTATTCATTTTGGATGGTGCTCTTTTCTGGCCTTTTCCAGCTTTTTTTCCAAACTTATGATTCGATCCTTAAAATGTGAGATACACAACATTAACACCTTGTTGAGTTAGCCTTGTTTCCTCTTGAACTAGCATGTTAGATAGTTCATTCAATGTCCACTTTTCCTTAATGGAATTATAGTTCATTTGAAAATGGGCATACTGTGGAGGAAGATAATTTAGAATAAACTGGACAAGAAAATTCTCATCCACTTTAATTCCTAAATTCTGAAGCTAAGCTGCAAGATTTTGCATCTCAATAATATGATTTTGCATTGACCGTGCAATATCAAACTTCATAGTAGTGAGTTTTGACATTAATTTCCCTACAAGAGACTTATCTACAGTCTTAAAGCGTTCTGCAACGGATTCCATGAATTCCCTAGCCAATTTCGTTTCAAGAAGAGAGGTCTTGATGTTTGCAGCAATCGTCATTCGCATGAACATAGGGCTCAATCTGTTACTCTTCTCCCACAGTTTATGGAGATCCTTATCCTCTTTGGTGCTTTATGCGGTTAATGCGGAAGGTTTTTTTCTTTGGAGTGCAAGATTGAGATCAAGAACACCCAAAGTGAATTCAACGTTCTCACGCCATTTTGAGAAGTTGGTACCATTAAGAGAGGGTACATATGAAGCATGCAAGTGCAAATTAACAGAAACAAAAGCTGAAATATAATAGAGGTATACAAGAGTTAAAATTTGTCTAAATATACATAAAAAGATTCTTCTGTGGGTAGAACCTTCACTAAAATAATTATGAGTTATAATTCTAATTTAATCATGTGTACAAGAACAAGATAAATATCTGTGAATATTTTTCTTTTCTCTAACACATTAATTTTAATGTTGTTCAAACATGTGGATCAGAATCACCTGTGAGTGATTACCGTTCTAATATGTATGTATAACGTAAAAGACTCATCAATAAACATTAACATTAAATAACATCAATTTAATTATCAATTATCACTGTGGTGATAATTAGACTTTATATATATCAAAACGGTTAAGTGCGGAAAACATAATTAATTTTTCTTAATAATAAATATAAAATGCATAAAATTTTGAAGAAAATTTTTTAAGGCCAAAATAGGATCGTATTGTAAACTGATGGATTAACTAGTAAAAGTGTTGGAGTTTGTACATTATTGGAAGAGTATTTTGGCTGGGAGCTTAAAGACATTTTGAAATAATAAAATTAAAAAAGATGAAGATTAAGCTCCCCAAGTTGGGAAGCTTTTGTAAGGGGTAAAATAGTGTCATCATATTTTTCTTATTAAAACCGTAGTTTTAATTTATTGTTTAAACATTTTTGGGTTCAAAAGCTATGGTAATTAGTTACCATCTTTAATACATTTCTTGGTCCTAAAACAATGATAAGTATTACCATAATTAAATACTTTCAATAACTCTTGTTGAGTGATTTTCAATTGATCACTAAATTCTACCACAAGTGCACGGCTATTAGTGTAGTATTTAGGATGTCGATCACACAGTGACTTTGAATCAAGTACTGAAGAATTCACAATTAAAATTATCTAGACTAATTGATTTCAATATTTCTGGTGCGATGAGTAAATTAAATTAACAAGACTAAATTAACTAAATTAAAATGCAAAATTAGATTTTGGATTAAAAACAATAATTAAAAAGCTTCGAGGATTTCGGTTCACCACAACAATGAATTTATAAATTTCGTAACAATCTTTCCGTTCGTGGTGAATGTCAAAATTTGAACGCGAATTACATAAAAATAGTTAATTGCATTCTTTCGAACTACTCTCAACCGTGTCTAGATTAATTCAAATCCGATGTCTAGCTCAATGAATAAAACTAAACCAATTATGTCCTACAATTCTATAAGCCTCTAGAAATTTAATCAACTCTCGTTCTCATGAATTTCTAGTTCAATATTAGAGTTCTGTTACTTACGCTTCACCTTTCGGTCCTTCACTTCAGTAACTAAGATTATTGTATAAATGTAGTAGTTTCACCTTTTGGTCCCTCGCTACTACAATTTTATACAATTATTAATAAAGCTAAAATTGAATCAAAACGGGTGACATTCAAATAAACGGAAAGATAAAAATTTTATTTATAAATCTATTTCGGGCTACACCTAATCCTAGAATTAGAAAACTACTCACACATAATTAAAGTAACTAAAATAAACATGTAATATAAGAGTAAAGAGAAGGGAAGAAGAAGAACTTATAATAAAATAGTTCCAAATGAATTCACGAACTCTAGTCTTCAAATATAAAACTATTTTAAAATGTTTATCTAACTATTCGAGAAGAGAATATGGAAGTAAAATTCTATATCCATAAGGAGGGGAAGAAGGAGATATATATAGGAAAGATAAGTCTTTCCTTTCCCCTTGTCTCACCAACCAAAATAAATTGGAGTAATGACAATAAATGAGAAATAAATGAGAGATAAATGAGAGATAAATGAGAGGCTAAAAGTTTTCCATTCCCCCTTTAGATGACATTTAGTCTAGATACATAAAAATGGTCCAAACTGGAAAATATTGGAAGTGACTCTTGAGCTGCCCCGATTGAAGGTTGAGAAATATTTCGCACCTATGGTGCGATTGTTGCTGGAAATCTTCAATTTAATTCTTGACATTAGTTTTCCACCCCACGAAAAGTAACCGCTGCCCACGAAAAATGTTGAAATTCAATTTGTCATTACTTCATCATTAAAGCTTGTCTTTAATTTACCAATAAAGCTTGACTTTAATGCACAAAATTGCAAAACTGCTCAATTAAGACAAATAAAGGTAAATGTGTCAAAACAATTAAATTAGCAGTGATAAAATGCAATATTGACTAGGAAAATAAGCCTAAAGTATCCAAAAATATAGACAATATGCACATTTATCAACTCTCAAGAGTCCTTAATTGAATTAGCAAAATCTTTGGTTAGATTGTTTAACTTAAATTAAGAAAGTAGTTTTTGGAAACTAATTTATTTCCTAATCATTTGTCTTCTTGGAGTTGTTGTGTTTTCTTATTTGTTTAGGACTTTAGTTCAAGCACACATATATATGTGAAGACTACGGACATACAAACGGACATACAAAAGAGGCTGATACACGCAAAAATACAGAGAGAAGAAACTGAGAGATGTTCAGAATTTGAATGCAACTCTGGATGCAGCTTCATCACAAGCTGTATTGATGTTTGCTTTCCTAAGTTGTTAGGAAGCTTATTTTTTAATCTCACGTTTTCTATACCTTGTTTTTGTGGGTTTTTCTCCTCAGACTTGTTGTCTTGAGAGAGGTTTGATATTTTGTTGATTTCACAATTTGTTTTGTTAAACTCATAATTCTTTTTAGTGAAATTTTTTTGGCCATAAGATTGGATTTACAAACATAGCTTGTAGATTGTTTGATAAACATATGTTTTATTACTGCTTTAATTGTTTAAAGGCTTCCGTTGTTACTTGTTTGATATTCTGGCCAATCCACCTTCGGATGCAGCTGCATCACAAAGCTGCATTGACAGTTTTTTTTTGAAATCGTAGCTACTGTTGATCTACTTTTTTTTTTTTTTGTCTATTTTTTTTAAAGTCATGTTTTGTAAACTTTTTTTTAAGAAAACTATTTTATTACTTTACTCTTACAGTTTTCTTCCAAATTTAATTTTGGCCACATACACAAGAGATTTAAAGTATGTCTGTCAATAAGTCAGATATGCATTTTGGATATGAGTATCTACGAATCCGATCTGGAAATCTTATATTGCGATCAAATACGATTCATTAACCAATAACCATACGTATCAAGTCTATGTCTATTCATATCTAAATACATACCAGTCAACATATCCGACTAATGTCTAGTCTGATTCGAAATAGAGATTTATAGGATCAAGAACAATGAAAATATGAAAATGAGTCGAAAGGAGGAAGACTAGACAATGTCTATAAATTACTATATATACTATCTATGCGTATATTAATAAATATATATGTTTTTTTTAGATCAGATCAGGATGCCTAACGAATCAGATATAAGTAAATTTATATTTGATCCATTAAGTAAAATATAGATTATTGGATTCGGGTTATTGAACCATTATTCAAATTCATATCCGAAAATTTGTATAAGATTCAGATCAGGTTCGCACTAAAATCCGATCCATTGACATAGTTACAAGGTTCAGAAATGATATTTTACTTTGTAATAATAACATCTTACTTAATATTTGTTTGATGGAACATTTTGACCAAAATATTTGCAAAAAATACAGCGTTTACTATTTAAAAGTGTTTTAATGCAGCTTTTTAAAAATGTGCAGTGTTTAAAACGTTCCAATTTGAAGCATTTTCAAAATATATTGTGTTTAAAACTATTATATTTATAAAAATAGCGTTTTGAAATAGTTTCATAAAAATATATATTTTTTAAATCGTTTTAAAAACGTTATATTTTCAAAAAATTACGCTTTTAAAGCATGATATCAAACGAGGTCTTAAAACAAGCTTTGCCACCCTTATAATCTTGACATCTTCTAGTCGTGCTTAGTGGCGGATCCACATGTGTTCTAGGGGTGTCCATGGACACCGTCCAATAAAAAAAAATTGGGAGTAGGTTTGTAATATTTGACAATTGGACCCTCCAAAAAAATTATTGGACCCTCCCAAATTCTGTAAAAATATTGTCAAGAGCAGTTCTAAATCGAATCTCCAATCAATTTTTAAATGATTATCTTGAATGTTATATCGAAAAAGACATGTTAATGAATGTTGGTGATGATGATATAATTACGTGTTTTCAACGTATGAAAACGCGTAAAGGACAAATTGTAATTTCTAATTTTTTTATGCAATACTCTTTCCGTCCCAAAATATATGACGTTTTGGAAGAATTTTTTTGTTCCAAAATAGATGACATTTTGTAAATTTCAAGGAACTTTTTCTCTTTTTTTCTCCAATTCTATCCATATTTATTGACTTCGTAACCCGTGTTTGGCTATTTGGGCAAGAATATAAAGACACTTCATTAATGTTTGGATAGTGACAGTTTAGTCTTTATAATATGTTTCCTTGGTATATGTGAAAAGCTCTAAAACATCATATATTTTGAGACGGGGGAAGTAGTTAAAATTTTGAACATCAGTCAACATTATTCCTAGATCCACCACTGGTCGTGCTCGACTTGAGAGATGCTACTTTACGTCTCTACCCAATTTGCTTAGTTTTTTACCATTCACACAAACACGCACTTGCCCACATGAAATCATTATTAGCGTTGCTCTTTTGTCCTTTTGGTAACTAGGGTTTGTAAACGTTATTACACTGTTTTTTTAATTATATGCTTTTTTTCGTTCTTAAATTATTGTTTTTTTCGTCTGTTTCAAAATAATTATTAAATTTGAAATTTTCTTTTTTAGAACATTATTTTTACTATTTTATCATTGGGTAATGCTAGGGCCACTCTAATAACACTTAATTTTGGGTACTAAATGATGTGACATCTTATTTGTCATATTGTTAACATAATTTTTTAACTTATAGTGGAGCTCAGAAAATGCCAAATAAGATGACACATTGGAAACCACATCATTTGGTGCACAATTTTGAGTACTTATTGAGTGGCTCTAGCATTACTCTTTATCATTACTTTTTCACTCTACTTTAATTATTGGTCATATACACATGAGTTTTAAATTTTTTTTTTACATTAAATTAATATAAATAATCAATTTAATTTTTTTTTATTTGTGTGTAGAATGAATCAAGAAAATAATTTAAAGACGGTGCAGTATATAACAATTTTTTTTTGTGGGGGTTTATAGAGTAGCATGCAAGTTGCGCCTCTCGCTCTTGTGAAATTCCAACTAAGGTGGACGGCTGACCAGCCCATCCCGTATGCTGCCTATATATAATATATCTAGCAGACAGCATCCTTAGATTCAAGTCTTAGTATCTCTCTTTTCATCTCTCTCTCTCTCTCTCTCTCTCTCTCGGCCTTGTGAGCATAACCCTCACAATGGCCAACACCCCATTTAACGACCCTGAACAAGCCGCTTCCTACACTCCCCTACTCGCCCAACCGGAGGATCTCCCCACTTCTCCGGCCGTTCACCGGCGACCAATCAAAATTGTCTGGCTTATTTTACTGTCTATGCTCTTACTATCCTCCTTGATAGTCCTCATTTTCACCCAGCATCCACCAACACCATCATCAACCTTGAAGAAATCATCATTGCCAAAACCGGCATCACGGGTTGTGCCGAAGAAGAAGAAGGATATCCCAAATTTGTCGGATGTGGAAAGGGAGGCATTCCTTCGTGCCAATGATAATGTTTCTTGGCAAAGAACGGCTTATCATTTTCAGCCTGCAAACCATTACATATGTGGTAATTATTGATCACAATAGTAATTATTCCAGCTATAGTAATTTAACAAAAGTTATTCCAATTTTTGATTAAAGTAATATTTCAACAATATAGTGGTTTCACGTTTTCATCAGCTTTTCGATTCAATTTACAAACTTTTTGACCTTAACACCACTCACAATTTATTTATTTATTTTTACAACTTTCATTTGTCGGTACTAATTAATTATTCTTTCTTTTTGTGAACTCTCTCTCACCGGCTGCTGCTTTTGATGTGGATCTTGCTCAAATTTTCTTCAGATCCTGATGGTATGTAATCTCTCTCTCTCTCTCTCTCACACACACACACACTCATAATTGATAAGATCAACTTTTATTCTTTAACAACAAAATAATACGAGTACATAAACCAAAACTTCCGTTTTTAAAAAGTCAACTTGAATGACAATTATTGATCATTACTAACATTTCTTACAACTGAATAAAAGTTGATTCTAAAATGATTTCTTAGAAGAATTATTTCTTCAGGAAAATCTTTGGTCTATTTTGGTTATGAATATTTGCCAACCATTATTAATTATTTTACCTAAAAAGGAAAAAAGATGTTTATTTTTTTGAATTTGAAAAATTTATTACTTAATTGGAGCAACATCACATGGTGTAAAGTGTAAAGTGTAAACACATGCTAGTGCTACGGACAATTTTCAGAAAAATGAAGAATCAATTCGTCATTTACAGCTTTACTGAGATAAAAATAAATGTCCATGTTGTATAGGTCCATTATTTCACATGGGTTGGTACCATCTTTTCTATCAGTACAATCCAGTTTCAGCTGTTTGGGGTAACATCACTTGGGCCCATGCCGTGTCCAAAGATATGATCAACTGGTACCATCTCCCCTTGGCCATGGTCCCCGAACATTGGTACGATATCAAGGGCGTCTTGTCCGGTTCCGCCACTGTCCTCCCAACCGGTGAGATTGTCATGCTTTACACCGGCAACGCTTATGATCTCACGCAGGTCCAGTGCTTGGCATACTCCGCCAATGTATCTGATCCCCTGCTCTTAGACTGGATCAAGTACGAGGGTAACCCGATATTGCTCCCACCATCTGGTATTGGGCTGAAAGACTTTAGGGATCCAACCACGGCATGGATTGGGCCGGATGGTAAATGGGTTGTCGCAATTGGGTCCAAGCACAATACGACTGGTATTACACTTTTGTATAAAACAACGGATTTCATAAATTATGAGTTGTTGGATTGGGAATTGCATGGGGTTTCTCATACGGGGATGTGGGAGTGTGTTGACTTGTACCCGGTTTCAACAACGGGGACGAACGGGTTGGACATGTCGGCGAATGGGCCGGGGATTAAGCACGTGTTGAAGGAGAGCGGGGACGAGGATAGACACGATTGGTATGCAATTGGGACGTACGACCCGGAAAAGATAAGTTGGACACCGGATGACCCGAGTATGGACGTGGGTATAGGGTTGCGGTATGATTATGGCAAGTTCTATGCATCGAGGTCTTTTTATGATCAACATAAGAAGAGGAGGATACTTTGGGGTTATCTTGGAGAAACAGACGGTCAGAATGCTGACATAGTAAAAGGATGGGCACAAGTTTTGAATATTCCAAGGACAGTGGTTTATGATGACAAGACGGGAACCAATTTAATTCAATGGCCAGTTGAGGAAGTGAACAAGTTGAGAAGCAAAAGTAGTCATGACTTTGAAGAGGTGGAGCTTAAACCAGGATCTCTTATCCCACTCGATATAGGCTCAGCAACGCAGGTGGTCTCTACTCTCTAATTAATTTTAATTTTATAATCTTCTCACAAGTCACAAGTCAGAATTAATCAAACTAAGTTGTTGTTGTTGTTTTGACAGTTGGATATAATGGCAACATTTGAGATAGACAAAGAGGTGTTGGAGGCGACGGTTGAAGCAGACGTTGGATTCAATTGCACTACCAGTGAAGGTTCAGCTGGGAGGAGTGTTTTGGGACCGTTTGGGATTGTTGTTATTGCTGATAGATCACTCTCTGAGCTAACTCCCGTTTATTTCTACATTGCCAAAGGCACTGATGGGAGTGATACCACTTATTTATGTGCTGACGAAACAAGGTTAGGTTATTAACTTTTTTCTAATAATTTTCTAGCTTATTGATTTACTATTCACATCTAACTTTAATTGATTCAATTGGCAGATCATCTCTGGATTCAAATGTTCGCAAAATGGTCGTGGGGGGTAAAGTTCCTGTTCTCCGTGGTGAAAAACTTACGATGAGATTATTGGTACGTACCTCAATCTTGCTTGCTTCAATTGTTAGTATTGAATTGAACAAGTTTAAGTTTACAAATTAAATTGTGGAGGTGCAGGTTGATCATTCCGTAGTGGAGACCTTTGCACAAGGAGGAAGAACAGTGGTCACGTCAAGAGTGTATCCAACAAGAGCAGTATACGAAGCAGCACGTCTATTTTTGTTTAACAATGCCACTGGTATTAGTGTTAAGGCATCTCTAAAGATATGGCACATGAATCCAGCAAAGCTTGATCCATTCCCTTTCGATAACTAGTTTGGTGCATTGGATGGATAATGGAAGAGCTGAAATTCCTATGTGATCTCAACAGCGATTTTGATGGACAAGTGGCATATTGTAACATAAGATGTTTTTAGATGGTTGTCATTTTCAAGTGTTTGGATTGTTTTTAGGGAGTATTTTTGGTCATTCATCTTCTTGTTCCCTCTATTCTATTGTGTAAAATTGCAATATCAAATCTCAATTATGATTGGAAGTTGGAACCACTTTTAATATATTCACATTCGTGTGGTATGAGCATCTGTTTGTACGATTTTTATGTGCTACATTCCCAAATATAACAAATTAATCTTTTCACAAACTCCCAAATATAACATTTTCGTTATTTTAATTAATGCGGATGAGATTTTGTACAATGAAACTTTTCTTCACAATGGTTAAACCCGTAAATCATTTATTCTATTTAATGTTAGCCCCTTTTCAATATTTTTTCTCTGTGAACCTTCCTTTATTTATGAACCACTCATTTCTTATGATTTAGAACCTTCACAATAGTAAATCTTTTTTTTTTTAATTATGGATTCCACTCCACTCCACTACACACTCCCCTCCTAATTATTGTGTTTGTTTGAGCTGATTGTCGTATGCTAGTACTATTTGGCCAAATTACTATCGTGCTTCCAAATATCCACCAAATCTTAATTTTTGTGTCATTTTCATATCTGATGTCATCATTTGTCTCGATTTGCTCCCTATCGCCCATGAGCATTACCATATAAACGTTAAATTGCACGTGGTTTTCCACCGACAGGGCATTTTGGATAATTCAAGGGGTTTATGTTCAAAAATTATCTCACTTCAGAAAAGAACAACCAACACCCACCATAGAATTTGGAGTGCTGTTGCACAAATAGGTTATGACATGACTAGGTATAGTTGGCTCGTAGCAACCAGTTGTAATCACTTTTTACTATCTTCAAACAATTCAAAGTTACGGAATGGGGAAGTTTGATTTTCCAATACTAGTGAATGTGAAACAGAGGAAAGAACACGAACAATATCAATGGCCAGGGTGAGAAACAAGTCGCCACCACCTCTATCCCTTTCATCGTCATCGAATAAAATTAACCCCAACATTGCCAACAACCTACCAAAATTAAACTGATAGAACTGAAAATTAAAAGCCTTACAAGCTCTCACTCTATTATTGCTATTTCATATCCTCAAGAATTCAAAAGGGGAAATATAGATGCATATCTCTTCATCCCATTTTCACCCTATTTGTCATCCTCCATTTCTATCTCTCATCTGCCTTAATCGCAGGCATCACATACTTCTGTAACAGGTGTTTACCAAGTCCATCAGTTCATGTTTTACTTGGTCAGTCGAATAAATCCCTAGTTTCAAGGAACTAGTTTAGCTTTTATTTGTTTCTAATAGATTAGCTTAGTCCGCAAAATGTAAGCAAATTATTAGGATTTTGCTTCATTGTAAGGCTATAAAAGCCAATGTTATCTCATAAGTTTAACATATTAAACTTTTCAGTTCCCATTGCTTTGTGTTTGAGTTCTAATGTTAAGTAACCAACTCATCTAAAAGTTTAAGTTGTTAGGGAGAGCACCAACAATGTATCATTTGAAATATTTTTTTAGGATAAATGCAAGGGGAGAGATTTGAACCCTTGTCCTTGCCAAACTATGAGCTTTGATACCATGTTAAGTAACCAACTCATCTAAAAGCTTAAGCTGTTAGAGAAAACACCAACAACATATATCATGTTTTATATTTTGTGCTTTAATATCTAATATCAATTATATTCAACAATTGGTATCAAAGCAAGGTTGGGTCTGATCATAAAGAAAAGCTGCAGCTTTGAGTGATATACTGAGAGATGAGTGATGAGTGAAGAAAAGATGGAGCTTCCTAAATTTGACGATCTTCATTACGATCTCTGGAGTGAGCTAATGGAGAATTTGTTGAGGGTAAAAGGGCTATGGAGCCTAGTTGAAAATGGCTTCAGAGAACCAACAGCTGGAGCTGTGCTAACTGAAGTATAGAAACACAGCTCGAAGAGAGAAGATTGAAAGATCACAAGGTGAAGCATTACTGTAAGGGTAAAATAGGCATGTCCTATTTTGGTCTTGTTCTCACCATTCTTGGTCCTAAAGTTTAGGTATAATTTTGGAAACAAAATATTGATAATATTTTGATTTTCTTGATCCTAAAGTTTAGGTATGTTTTTAGAAATAAAATCTTGATAATATTTTATGTTTCTTGGTCCTAAAATTTAGGTGCATTTATGGAAGCAAAATCTTGGTAATAGCTCATCCCTAAAAATGCTTCTAAGAGTCCCTATTTGTTTGGTAAGAAAATCTAGGGAATTAAGGTAATTTATTTGATTACCAATTCTAACTCAATCTTTTAGCAAATTGGAATTTGTTTCCTTTAATGTGCAGGTCTCTTCCTCATATAAAAAGGACACGGCTCAGAGGCAAAAGACAGGGAATCACAGAGAGTGCAGAGCATAGAAGAGCAGTATATTCTGATCATAAGACAGTATTCAGAAAAACTAGATTTGTTGAAAGTAAATGCAGTTCTGGATGCAGCAATTGGAGAAGTTACATCTGGAACTACATTGAAACTGCTGATTATTTGTCTTCCTAGATTTTCTAGGAAATTAATTTTTTAATCCCACATTTTCTTTACCCTTTGTTTCTGTGGATTTTGCTCTCCAAGACTTGTTGTCTTGTGAGATTGTTTGATTTGATGATTTCACATTCTTTTTGTAAAACAATTCATCTTATTTAGTGAATTTTTTTTGGCCATGAGTCTAGATCTACAAGTATAGGCTTGTAGATTGTTTGGTAAACGTTTGTGTTTAATTCCTGCTTTAGAATTAACGTCTTCCGCTGTTATTAATTTTCTGTCCAATGCACCTTCCAGTGTAGTTTCTGCACGAGCTACATTGAGAACTGCATCGACAGTTTTGTGAATCCTAACTACTGTTGAATCTTATAATTACCTTTATTAAGTAACTAGTTTTGTTAACTCATGCGTTTAACGCACGATCATTTTTATTTTTCAACTAAATCGTACATAAACAAAATAAAAATGATAAAAACTTTAAAAGATAAAATAAGAAGAATCAATTTATTAACAAATACACACCAGTATATCAATAATCATTATAGATTCTAAAAAAATTCCTTATACACAACATTTGTTGTTTTATTAGTTGGTTTTTCATCTTCACCGCATATCAATATCTTCAAATCAAAATAATTTGTTACTCTAGAAGCTCCGACATATAATTACTGCCCATGACTAAATAATGGTTTCTTCAAGAAAAGACCTACATGAAATTATTGGCTTTAACACTTGTTAATTGTCATTGCATATGAAACCATGAATGAAAATTGTTTTTTTTTTTTTGGAACTTAAAAGTCAGCCTTACATTAGATGACAGTTTTTTTTTTTTTTTAGACCTTTCCCCTAAGGGGGGCATGTGAAGTGTTCCATTTCACAATGCAACATGGTCAATGTTTCTCAATAACATTATTGGAATACCAATTTTATGTGTCAATCTATGGTCTAGCAACTCCGAACACTTTATATTATTAAAAAACTCTCTAAAATGAATGTATTCAAACAAACTTAAATTTTTTCCGCCATGCAAATCTGAACTCAAATAAGTTCTTCATTTTGAATGATTACTTTTATTAAATTATATTTGCATTTTATGAATAAAAGAATTTCTGATAAGAAAATAAGTTAAAATCAAAATAACGAAATTATTTTTACTGTTAATTATTATTTTTGTTTCGTAAATTATTTTGATTTTACTAACTTCCATTAAATTTTTTGTCTTATTGACTTCGTAACTATTATTTTTGTTTTATTTTTAAGAATTATTTTTACAAAATACTTTTGTTCCGTAAATTATTTTTATTATTTTACTAACCTTAGTTTAATTTTTTTTTGTTTTATTGACTCTGTAGCTATTATTTTTGTTCCATCAAGTATTTTTATTTTACTAACGTATTTTTGTTTTACATAACTATTTTTAAGAATTTGTTTTAAACTTTTGTTCCGTAAATTATTTTTATAATTTTACTAACCTCATTTTAAATTATTTTTGTTCTATTGACTCCGTAACTATTATTTTTGTTCCATCAAATAATTTTATTTTAGTAATGTATGTTTGTTTTACATAACTATTTTTAAGAATTTGTTTTAAACTTTTGTTCCGTAATTTTTTTATTATTTTAGTAACCTCTGTTTAAATTGTTTTTATTTTATTGACTCTGTAACTATTATTTTTGGTCCATCAAATATTTTTATTTTACTATTGTATTTTTGTTTTACATATATATTTTTAAGAATTTGTTTTAAACATTTGTTCCATAAATTATTTTATTTTACTAACGTCCGCATTAAATTATTTTTGTTTTGTTGATTCTGTAACTTTTATTTTAATAGTGACGTGTAGGGTGGCAAAATTTTATCCAACCCAATGGGTTATCTATTATATCCATTATAAATGACTTATTGGTTATTATCCATTAACACCCAATTAGGTTAATGGGTGTTAATGGATATTATCCATTAACACCCATTAACAAAATGGATAATTATGGATAATTAACCGGTTATCCATCGGATTTATCCACTAATGTCACCACCGTCAAGTCTCCACCCACCGCCGACAACCACTACCGCCCGCCGCTGCCCACCACCGGCGACCACCTCCAACTGCCACCGCCGGCCACCACCACCAGCCGGCAACCACCACCGCCAACTGCCACCGCCTCCACCCACCGCCACTGGCCACCGCCACCAGCCACCGTCAGCCGTTTACTTAAAAATAATAATAATTAAATGAATAGCTTAGCATTAGCGAGATTCGAACCTGAATCAAATTGCCTTACAACAAAGCTTATTACCACTAGACCAGGCCACTTTTTGATGCATATTTGAAAGTTAATATAAATATAATCAAATAATCATAAAAATTATTTATTATTATAAACGTATTTGTTATTTGTTTTGGATTAAGAATATTTGTTTGTTATTTATAATTTATAATTTATAATTATAATGAATATAAATTTTTAATTTTTTAATAAGGTATTTGACTTTTTTATTTTTTCTTACTTTTACATAATCATTTATTAGTGTCAAATCAATAAACACGTATATTTTCTATCTCACAACTATGGAGACTATTATAAAATTTTGACAACTTTATATATATAAGGTGATAAAAATAGTGTCGCATTGCAAATATCACTTTTTATTTGAGGTGTAAAAAAAGGAAAGAAAAGATAAATATCAAAATTAAGAAAATATCTTGGTTATTGTTGAACGTGGGACCCGTTAATTTTTTATTAAATGTGAAAAGTTGGTGAAAATATTATGATTTATGAATATTAAGTTATTAACTTATCATTGTGTGTATGTGTGTGTTTTTGTCATGTGTGTGATTTTTTTTTGCATGTGTGTGTGTTTGAGTGAGTTTGTGTGTGTATGTTATGCTTAGTGAATCATAATATAAGTAGGCAAGTAATACTCAAAATAATAAATGATATTCCTTATTGGATATTATCCGGATAATACCCATTTTTTAATGGATAATATTGGATATTATCCAATAACACCCATTAAGGTTAATGGGTGTTATTGGATAATATCCAAAACTACCCATTAACCTTAATGGGTGTTATTGGATAATATCCAAATTAACCGGTAACACCCAATTGCCACCCCTAGTGACGTGTTCCATAAATTATTTTTTATTTTACTAACCTCTTATATTTTTATTTTCTTGACTCTGGAACTATTATTTTTGTTTTAGTTACTATTTTTTATGTTTGAAGAGATAAAAATGTTTAAACATAATTAAAAGAGAGGAAATGGTGGTGATGAGAGAGAAAATAAGAATGATATGGGAGAGAGAAAGAGAAAGAGAGAAAATAGGGAGAGGATAGGAGAGAGAAAATGTGGAATGATAACTCAAAAGTGAGATTTTAGAGGGAAAAATGTACCATTGCCATTATATATATATATATATATATATATATATATATATATATATATATATATTGATAAGGTGACTTTTGTGCAAATACTTAACAAAAGAACATCAAAAGTGGTGTGTGACTCTTTAAAAGAGAAGTTTGCAGGAAATGCTCAAGTCAAAAAGTTACTCCTTCAAACGTTGAGGAGAGACTTCGAGAGTTCGAGGTATTGAAGATGAAGACCACCGAAATCGTCACCGAATACTTCGTCAGGGTTATGGCAATAACAAACCAGATGAGAAGTAATGGAGAAGTGATGGCTGATTCGAAGGTAGTGGAAAAGATTCTAAGGACACTCATAGAGAAGTTCACATATGTTGTAGTGTCCATAAAAAAAGTCCAAGGACATCGAGACTATCTCGATTGATGAACTTCAAAGCTCTTTTGTGGTCCCTGAACAAAAGCTAAAAAGGCATGAACGGGGAGAGGATCAAGCTTTGAAAGTGAGTCATGTGGAGAGGTCGAATTCTGGTAGATGAAGATCAAGTTGGAGAGGAAGAGGACGTGGTCGAGGCAGACAAACCTTCAACAAGGCAACCGTGGAGTGCTTCAAGTGTCACAACCTTGGGCACTTCCAGTATGAGTGTCCAAGTTGGAAAAATGAAGCCAATTATGCTAAGCTTGATGAAGATGAGGAGATTCTATGAATGGTGTGTGTCAAAGAACACGAATCAATAAGAAGTGGTGTTTGGTTCTTGGATTCCGATTGCTCTAGCCATATGTGTGGAGACAAAGGTATGTTCTCCAACTTAAATGAGAATTTCAAACATTTAGTTTGGAAACAATACCAAGATGGAGGTAACTGGAAAAAGGAAATGTTAAATTAGTCTTGAATGGGGTTGTGTTTGTGATCAGTGAAGTATACTATATTCATGAGCTCAAAAATAACCTTTTGAGCGTAGGACAACTCCAAGAAAAATGATTAACAATCATAATTCAAGAAGGGAAGTGTAGAGTCTAACATCCAAAAGAGGGTTGTTAGTTCAAAGTGTGATGAGTACCAATACGATGTTTGCAATAATATATCAGTCCACATCAAATGCTCCAATCGAAAATTGTCTACAAAGTACCTTTGAGAATGTGCAACAGCTGTGGCATGAGAGGTATGGTCATCTAAGCTACAAAGGGTTGAAAACACTTTAGGACAAGAAGATGGTGCGAGGTTTGCCCCAGTTTGAAACTATAAACAAGATATGTACAGACTGTTTGAAGGGAAAACAACGTAGGAATGTGATTCCTAAGCATAATAATTGGAGAGCAAAAGAAGTATTGGAGCTGGTTCATGCAGACATATGTGGTCCAATCAGTCCAACCTCAAACAACGACAAAAGGTATACTTTATGCTTTATAGATGATTTTAGTCGTAAGACATGGGTATATTTTCTTGTTGAGAAGTCTGAGGCATTAAGTTGTTTTAAGACACCTCATAAAACAATTGAGCCAAAGTAAGGAGCAAACGAGAGCCGTGCCCTTCAATCGCCTCGGCCTCGGCAACAAGAGTCCACTGCGCTCGGACCACTCAGCCTCAGCAAACGGTCAATGATCACCAAGCCTGACAAGAAGCTTCCCGAGGCCCGCCTAAACCGCCACACGCAATTACCAACTTTCAGACAACGGTCAATCCACTCATTCCTGATAAAGTCTACATCGTATTTAATGCCCGCCGCAACATGTTCCCGAATGAGAAGCCGCCACCTCACCAGGTAAATCAGGTATAAATAGGGGACATTCTTTATTGTTGAAGACAAGTCATTTTTCAGATATCCAAACTCTCTTATCAAACCCTCTTATCGGACCAGTTGTTATTACGACTCATTTACTACTCATTCCACCGGATACCTTACTCTCACGCCAGAGGGTTCTAGTCGGGCTACCCCGACTCCTTACCGGCGTTTTTCTTATTTGTCTTGTGCAGATAACCAGATAAGGACGAACGAACAAAGGCCGTACCACTTCTGTTTCATACATGGACAGCAAGACAAGGTTACCACGAAAATTGTGTGATCAATATTATTATAATTTCTTCATCCACATTTACTATTAAATAGTATAAAAATCATTTTAAAAAATTCATTCCCAACAGATCCAAAGCAACTACTTAATTCATAAACTTTAAAAAAATTCATACTAAAAATTCAAAAAATTAACCTTTAAACTATTATAAAATTTTGGTAGTAATATTATTATTACTGTTATTAGTAGTAGTAGTAGTAATAGTAGTAGTAATAGTGAGAGTAATAATAATAGCCCCTAAGGGGGTGGCTCAATGGTAAAGACTATGTTTTACAAAGTGTAAAGTTTCAGGTTTGAACCATTCTCATGCCCCCCAGGAGGAAAAAAATAATAATAATAATTTTTCGTTGTTGCTTTTGTTATTATTATTATTAGTATTATTATCATAATATTATTAGTATTATTTTTTGTTGTTGCTTATAAGTATTATTATTTTTAGTTACTAAAAAAATATTATTATTATTTTATCCAAAATACTATATAGTTAACATTGTTGAAGTTATATATAAGTTTTCTTTCAAATAAAACCTCTTACTTTAACGATGTCATTGGAAACGTTAAGTTTTGGACTTTTTGGTAGTAAAAGTTTAAATTTGAGACTTTTTTAATAAAATAATTATTTTTAGGACTTTTTGGACATGAGAATTTTTTAATGAGACTTTTTGGTATTTTTCCCAAATTTTATCATTTTATCTTTATATTTTTATCATACTTTAATTATATATCATGTATAATATGAGCTTTAAAGAAGATTTTATGATAAACTAATACTTTCTTCGTTTTCAAATTATTGTTCTTTTTGACCCTTCATCATTTAAGAAAAAATAATTGAATGTGTTAAAGAAATAGATTCAACATGTAAGCCCAATTGGGCCTATTCACATTGTTAGTCCATTTACATTGGTTAGCCCAATAGATTTCTTTTAAGGGGGAATTTCAAGTGGGTACAATTTTGAAAACATGTTTTCATCTAGGACCACTAATTTTTTGTACATTTCATAAAACTACAAATTGCTTGCCAAATGACAAAAATGCCATTAATGAAAACTCTGATGCCAAAAAATCAACCTGATGCCAAAATCAACCTGATGCCAGGCATCAGAAATCAACTTGATGCCAAAATCAACCTGATGCCAAGCATCAGAAATCAACCTGATGCCCAAAATCAACTCGAGTGCATCGTTGATACCGATGCCAAATCAACCCGATGCTGCATCGAATCAACCTGATGCCTGGCATCAGAACCGTCAAAATTTAAAAATCAAAACTCAAAAACGGGCCACTGGGAAAGAACCCTTGCTCAACCGAACCCAAATCCAACGGTGCCTTCTCCGACACCGACTTCGGCGGCATAGTCAACTCCAAGCCACTAGCCGTCATGCGAGTACCAGGTACCACGAAGATGATATCCTACAAAGAGCAGTTGACCTCCGGCCGAAGCTCCATCACCACCACTTCCTCCGACCGTTGTCGACGTCCTCATCCCGGTTGGTTCGCCATATCGCCAAGAAGCGTCTCCAAGGCAGAGATCTCAAAGGCTCTCCCTGATATCTCTCTCTTCCCTCATCCATTGAAGCCGTCCATTCGGCCTCTCGGTGACAACCTGCACGACTCAATGACGCCACGTCACCAACGTCGAGTGGTTTTACGTGATGTCTTTAACACGGTCTTTCACCGCCGGTGACGGATCCGTTCCCGGTAAGGCCTTTGGAACCAACTCAATGATTTGGTTGTGTGGGGCCCATCAACTTCAGTGCTATAACTGTGATAGAGCCAAGACGATTTGAGGATCGTGAGGCTTGTCTTGGGCATGATCGCCGTTTTCGGTAACTGTCGCAATGGAGAGAGAGAGAGGAATTGCAAAAGTGTTGAGTCTTCATACAATCGTGGCTGGCAGAAGATGAACGGAGAAGAAGAAGAAGGAGGCCAATTGGACTATGGATGAAGACGGCTGGGCAGTTTCTTTGAATCAGAAGCCGGTGAACATTGAAGGCGTAATACACCTTGAACTTCAAAGCAGGGGTAGTTATGTACTTTCACACTAAAATTGTACCCAAAAGATATGTCTAAAAAATAGCTGGATTTATTTGAAAACATGTTTTAAAATGTGTACCGGCTTGTAATTATTCCTTCTTTTAATTTTAAATATAAATATATCTTGTAATAGTTTTAGAAATTCAATTCAATTCAATAACAAAAATTGGTTTCTCTTATTTTGTGTACTGCGTTCTTTTCTTCTCTCCCTCTCCTCCGGCCACCACCGTCAATGGTGGTGGTCCGGCAACCCTCTTCAAACCTTTATTCTTCAACCATTCATCTTTCATCAAATTTGACAGAATGTATTCTAAATATTAGTGAAATATGTAGTTTCCTTTAATACTCTTGATCATATAGTCATAATTAAAATAATTGAATAAAGTAACAATAAAATTATTTCCTAAAAAAAGTTTTAAAAAAGGATAATTGATTTAAAACGTACAAAAAAAAATAAGAACAATAATTTAAAAAATGAAAGGGGCACTATGTACCTATCAAATATTATGATAATTTTGAGACAGAGGTCTCCACTATGCATTGAACATGATTGGTTACACGGTCTGTCAGGGGAGGGTGGCTTCAACGGTGGTAATGAGAGGGTCAGAGTGATCATTGAAGAAATTTCACTTTTCTTAGCTTTCTTCTTCCTAAAAAGAAATCTGTCCAATGAGGTGGGGGAAGTGTAGTCCACCGCTGCTTAACATATGGTGCGTGCACCATGCATAAAGAAATGGAGTGTGAGAGGGGGCGTCTGGTGGGTCTCGCGTTTGCAGAAGTTTTATTATTGACGATTTTTCACTTTTTTTACAAAAAAAAAAATTGACCTTTTTTATTTAAGCCGTTGGGTTTGTTTTGGGGGTTGGCGTGGGGCTTCAACGGTTGTAATGGGTTTTATTATTTTTTATTTTTTTAAAGATTTTTTTATTCTTTATTCTTCTTTATATGTGTTTTATAGACAATTTATTAATTAAATTATAAATTATAAATTATATAATTTATAATTTAATTATTATTTTAAAATTAATTTATGTCTTGATTTATTTATACGAAATATTTAAATATAAAATATATTAAATAAATTTATTTATTGAGAAGTATAAAAATAAAATTGAAATATAAAGTTAATAAGATGACAATATAATCCATCTAAGAAGATATTAAAAAATTATATAATAAAAATATATATTATTAAATGGGAAAAAAATATATATATATATATATATAACTGACAGTGAAACCTATTTAAAATAACATCGAAGATAAGGGTGATAATTTGAGGTACGACACGATTTACCGACACGAACACGACACGAAATTATAGGGTTTGGGCTGGGGCTTATCGTGTTCGGGCCGTTATAGACCAAGACAATAAAAAATGGGTTGTTATCGGGTTGACTTGATAAGCACGATAAGACACGATAACTAAAATATATATGTTTTAAAAATATATTTTTAAAAATTTACTAAAGGTTATTCACTTCTTTCGAACTATTTTCATGATTATTTCATAATTTTATCATTTGAAAATTTATGACTTTTAAACTACTTGACTATTTATATTGATAAATTTTCAAAATATGTATTAAAAAAATCAAAATTATATATTTTATAATATTTATTTGGCTTAACGGGCCTGACTAAATAAATCGTGTTTTTTTGTTTATCGTGTCTATCGCGCGCCGCTTTTGCTTTTTATCGTATCGTGTTCGGTTTTAATATTGCAGACACAATAAGCTTATCGTCATATTTGTGTTCGACTTATCGTTATCGCGGCGTTATCGCCCGATAACAACCCTGCACGACCGATTTACCACCTCTAATCGAATCGATGATGCTTTTAGGAGAAAAAAAACAAAACAGAAAAGTTTGGACGGAGAAAAAGTGTTAATCTGGTGGACCCTTATTTTACTTCTACTGTTTCATCGTGTTCTTTTTTTGTGTTACCTTTTACAAAATCATTTTAATAGTGTTACTACTATCCGACCTTTAATAATTAATATTGTCTGATGAGTGATGTGACATGAGAATTACTAACAGTCGTCAATGTTAATTGTAAAATAGTACTCCCACCTCCCGACCTCTTTTCTTCAAATAAATTATTCCATTAGCTTTGTTAAGGATTTTTTTTAATTACTCGCTCAGTTTTTAAAATATTATTTGGATTGATAGGTACATCGTTTAAGAAAAATAAATTAATTAAATTATAAATATTATTGAAATATACAGTTTCTTTTAATATTTTGAGTATATTATCATAATTAAAACACGTAAAAAAGTAAATATAAAATGATAAAAATATTTTTTTTAAAGAAAATTTTTGAAATAAAACAACTATTTAAAAACAAACAAAAAAAAATTATTTAAAAACGGGATGAGTATTATTATAACGATTTCACTAACCAAGAAAATTCTAAATTTATCGCTAAGGTTACAAGTTATCATCTAAGGATAATTTTGTTTTGGTGTATATGCGATATATGTCCATCCTCAATATATAATTGTTACCGTAATGGCAAACCTCACAAAAGTGGCTTAGAAATACGTAAGATGTTAATTTAAATGAATAGGTTGGGAAGATAACAAGTACTCCACAAGGAGACAAATAAATATTCTTTCCGTTTTAAATAAAAATGTTATCGTTTGATTTTGAAATATTTTATTTAAAGAAATTATTTTTAATAATTAAGATATAAAATTATTATTTTATTACTAATAAACTACTAAAAATATTATTTTTTAAAATTTCTAAAAAAGTTTAGATTTTAAACAGGAACTGTTACAGATAATCATACTCTTAAGTAATTTGTCCTCACTTCACCCCCTCCTATATACTAAGCTGGTTCAAGTCTTTATATTCTCACTACATTTCAAGCTTTAAGCCAAACCTCACCATGAACACCGTCTCTTCCACCGCCACCCCATTTGATGACCCTCATAATGCAACTTTCTACAAACCCTTAGAAAGCCAACCAAAACCTGCAGATTCGCACCAGAGACCCATTATAATTCTACCCATCATCTTCATCTCTACGTTGTTACTCATCATGTCATCTTTGATGATCTTCACCAATATTAAACAGAGTTCACTAGAAGCGATATCACCAAAAGTGGTGGCGTCGGATCCGGAGAAGAGTTTCCGTCGGTTCACCGAGGCTCAAGTGGAGGCATATCTTCATGGCAATGATCATCTTTCTTGGCAAAAAACTGCTTATCATTTTCACCCTCCAAACAATTTTATGTGTGGTACTTACAATTTACTTTTTACAATTAACCTCAATATTAGATTTCCTTTTCTAATTACTGAGTACTGATTACTGATTTCTTTTTATGTGGGTTGCTGATAATTCTGCTTCAGATCCCAATGGTATGCATTCAGTTTCAGGCTATTAATTAAAATATACACTAACTCTTGAAATTAGAATTTGAGAGTTTAGGATGATTGAAATATTATTATTGTTGATCATGAATTGCAGGTCCGTTATTTTACAAGGGATGGTACCACCATTTCTACCAATACAATCCATATTCTGCAGTTTGGGGAAACATGTCCTGGGGCCACGCGGTATCAAAAGATATGGTCGATTGGTTCCATCTCCCATTGGCCATGGTCCCTGAGCATCCGTATGACATCGAGGGTGTCTTGTCTGGTTCCGCCACCGTCCTTCCCAACGGTCAAGTCATCATACTTTTCACCGGAAACTCTTATGATTTCACCCAGGTTCAGTGCTTGGCATATGCTGCCAATTCATCTGATCCTCTCCTCGTAGAATGGGTCAAGTACCCTGGCAACCCGGTCTTGCTCCCTCCACCTGGTATCGGCCTTAAAGACTTTAGGGACCCATCCACAGCTTGGGTTGGACCCGATGGTAAATGGCTTATCGCCATTGGGTCGAAGCACAATGAAACCGGTGTTATACTTTTGTATAAAACCACTGATTTCATTACTTATGAGTTGTTGGATTGGGAATTGCATGGGGTTGTGGATACGGGGATGTGGGAATGCATGGACTTGTACCCAATCTCAACAACAGGGACAAATGGGTTGGACATGTCGGTTTATGGGCCGGGTATTAAGCACGTGTTGAAAGAGAGTGGAGCATTGTTTGATATTGATAGAGAGGATTATTACTCAATTGGAACTTATGACCCAATAAATATTAGGTGGACACCGGATGATCCGGCTAGGGATGTGGGTCTCGGGTGGCGGTATGATTATGGAAAGTTCTACGCATCAAAGTCTTTTTATGACCAGGATAAGATGAGAAGGATACTTTGGGGTTTTATTGGAGAAACTGACAGTCGGGAAGCTGATCTCCTTAAAGGATGGGCAAGTGTTCTGGTATTATTTCTTCTTTTAACTTTTTAACCAAAAATTGTACCCAACTACCTGTTTGGTTTATTACTCTATTTCATTTCTTAATTAAGTAATTATGTAATTATGTAATTATGTAACCAGTACAATCATGCGTTAGTTTAGTATATATGTATGTATCCAACATTTTCCCAAATCCCAATGCAATATGTTATAGCCTATCCTAGAAGTAGATTACATTTTTCTTTGTTCTGCAGAACATTCCAAGGACTGTGGTTTTCGATGGAAAGACAGGATCCAATTTACTTCAATGGCCAATTGAGGAAGTGAACAGGTTGAGAAGCAATAGCAGTCACGACTTTGAAGAGGTGGAGCTCCTACCCGGATCCCTCGTACCAATCGATATAGGCCCAGCAACACAGGTTAATTTATACTTTGTTTTCTATAATGCGCAGAGGTGGTCTATTCTTGTCAATTTCACCTGATATTTGATTGGTTGACACTTGACAGTTAGACATAAGCGCAACGTTTGAGGTAGATGAAGAGGTGTTGGAGGCAACCGTTGAAGCTGATTTTGGTTTCAATTGCACTAGCAGTCATGGTTCTGCTGCGAGGGGAGTTTTGGGACCGTTTGGACTTGTAGTCATTGCCGATGAGTCACTTGTTGAGCTAACTACGATTTATTACTACATTGCCAAAGGCACTGATGGGCGTGCTACTACTTATAATTTCTGTGCCGATGAAACAAGGTTTTGGATTCTCATTCCTGATAAAAAAAAAAATTCCCTTGGCTGAAAACACATATCTTAGCAAAGTTATTTTTTTGTATGTCTACTGACTAGATATGTTTGGAGCAAAAGTGACAACTTATAAACTAAAATATTGAATGCAGATCATCAATGGATACAAGTGTTCGCAAAATGGTTGTTGGAAGTAAAGTTCCTGTTCTCCATGGTGAAAAACTCTCCATGAGGTTATTGGTAAGTGAAACTTTTCATTTTCCTACCTTCTCAGTCTTCCTGTTTTTTGGGGAGGGGTAAAATACGTTGTTTGGCATGACAGAAGCAATATCATGCATTAAACCATTCCTTTCTTATCACCAAATTCGACAGAAGCAGAGCAAGTCTTGTACTATGTTCTGCAAACTAGAACATTAATTTTTCAGTTTGTATATAAGAAAGTTACGTAAATTTTTTTGTGACAATTCAGGTTGATCATTCTGTTGTGGAGAGCTTTGCTCAAGGAGGAAGAATAGCCATAACGTCAAGAGTTTATCCAACAAAAGCAATATACGAAGCAGCACATCTGTTTCTGTTTAACAATGCCACTGGAATCAGCGTTAAAGCATCTCTAAAGATTTGGCATATGGCTCCGGCACACCTCTCCCCTTATCCCTTCCCAAAGTAGAACTAGTTTTCATTAATTTTCAGTTTGGTTGCCCGAAAAAGGAAAGAATTAGCATATATTTTTTTCTGTTAGATCACTATATCTATCCATCTTCCTATGTGATCTCAACGGCAATTATACCAACTAGCTGAAATGCTCTTGTATTGCCAATTTCAAGTGTAGGCAAGTCCACGAACAGTATTTAATTATTTATCAGTTTTATGCAAGGAATGTTTAATGACGGATTCTTAGTTAGAGAAGTGGAATATTGTAATTAAATCAACCACCATTACCAACGTCTATTCCGCCAAACTATGCTCACCTCCTTTCAACAAGTTATAATAACGTGGAGATCCTAATTAATGCAGTTAGGATTCAAAAATAAACAACACTTGTTGATTCATTTGGCGTCATTTAATGAATCATCATCAAGTGTGAGCACCGGCGGAATAATCAAAACAAATAACAAACACAGCAACACGGATGAGTGGTTTATGTCTACAAGTAAAATACTTGTAGATGGTGTATGTCTCATAGCAAAACTTTTACTAGATTAAATTAAAAAATTGTAATTTTTTACAATATTAAAACTAATCATTTAGAGAGTAGAAATCATTACGAAAACTCTTATGAGAAAAAATGTATTTATTCTATGCCTAACACTCTTTAAAACACACGAATATGAAAAGAATCAAAGAGTGTATAAGAAGGCAGTGAACAGCACGTCGAATGATACGTGCGATGTTGTATCATCTACTGACTTATTGACAGCACTTTGTGCTCAATTTTCTCTCAAAAACTCTTAGCTTCGATAATTGAAGTTCAGGGCTGCTCACTTCTTATATATAGTTTCTAAGAAACCTGTGAACCACTCCAACAAGACAAAGTTAGGATTATGAAAGATTTATTATAGAAATAAATATTTGATTCCTACAATTTAGGCCATGTCTTATTTGAATCCTAATAGAAGTGCTTCCTAACAATTATCTAAAAAGTCAAACTTAGACCGGAACCAAACTGAAAGTAATGGTTTGATTTAACATGTACTGTTGTTTTTCACGATCTTATTTAGGTGTGAAGTCTGTTTTGAAACCTTCCTTTTTGTATTCCTGCTTCTTTGTTCATTGACATCTTATGAGTTGAAGAAACATTTGGGGAGGATCTCATGATATGCTCTCCTTTTATCTTTCATAAGTAATTCGTTGATGCAAATGCAATTGTTTCTTGTTTTCTCTTTCTTAAAAGTTAAAATTGATCCCTTTTTACAACAATCAAGTGATGGACTGATGTTGCTCTAGACTCTAGTCTACCCTTAGTGATGTCAAAAATTCTAAAAACTTTGGAAAAAGTAAGTATTTGTATATGGGTGCATGTACCTTTTCGATGTTGGAGGAGTATTTATGAATAGGATTCGGTTTCTTTAGTCATCTTGTTCAACAAGGAGTGAAACTCCATATTTCATGGTGATATTTGATATCGTGAATAGATAAGGCAACATATGACAATCTTAAAAAAATATGATCCCTATATTACTACAACTAATCGGGAATATCATGTTCCTTGGAGAATATGACCAAAGACGTGATGATAGCTCGTGCTTTGCCCGTGACCAGGTTTGAACCGGGTATATCACTTAGTTTTCTTGAATATCCCCTCCCCATGGCCAGATATAATGTAATTGTTTTATTTATTCTTTAAAAAAAAAAAAAACTGGTAAGTTTACTAACTGAGAATTCGACTTGTTCATCACATTAAACCTTCAAATTTGGGCTTTTTGATTATCATAAATGTTTTATTTAATTAGATTTTCAGGTGTTTTTTTCTTTTTGGTAAAGATTCAATATTTTTTAGGTGGTGAACACTGAACACTGAACACTGAACACTGAACTGGTAGGTAATGTGCTTAATTAAAAAAATATATAATTCGGCCGGATAAGCTTGTGAGCTGTCTTAATGAATAGATAGATGTAATATATTTACTATTTATTCCCAACGAAGGTACAGCCTAAGATGCACAGGGCACAATATTTCCAATATCTGGTACACCCTTTTTTGTTTGGTATACAAGTTCATTCTTTATGAGTATTTGAGATATCTCTTCTTCTTCACGGATATTGCATATCAATTCCTCTTTTTAACACGTACACACACGGAGTGATCATCAATGGAGAAGCGTACTGTCATGGCGTATTTACATATAGCAATCCTGTATGTATCGACCGTCTTCCTAGCAGTGGCAGCAGGAAGAGTGGTGCCTGTGCCGCTTCTATTCAATAAAGAAGAAGAAAAACCAATTTCTAATATTTACGATAATTCCAAATACGGATTATTCCAACTCAACAATGGCTTGGCTCTAACTCCCCAGATGGGGTATTCTCTCTCTCTCTCTCTCACACTCACACTAAATGGTTCTCTCGATTTTTCTTGAACAAATCCTAATTTTGTGCACATGGAATTGATTTCGACTGACCAAGTTCAGTGTTTACTATGAAGGTGGAATAGCTGGAATTTCTTCGCATGCAATATAAATGAAACAGTTATCAAAGAAACAGGTCAATTTTCTGGCTTTGCTATTTTTTTCCTTTTTCTGTTTGATACTGTATTAAACTATGGTAGATTGTTTATCTAATCCGTTTGGTCGGGAAAAATTGGCGAACGCTTTGATTTAGTTGTATTTGGGAATTTGGGGTTTTCTTATATGCAATGAATTATTGGATAAAGAAGGTAAGAGCAACTGATTAATGTCTATTAAAGGAAATTTATGTTGGGGAAAGAAAAATTGATGTGTTCCCTGGGGCAAAATAGTTATGTAGTTCTAGTTGGTAGCAACGCACATATAGACATACCTATGCTCCATGGACAGAGTCTGCGTTAACGTCAAATATAAGAATACTTTGAAGTATGCATTACTAACTCCCTTTTATAAGAAGTTCATGCTTTCCTTTCGTGATACTCGTCTCAGAGAGTCTCGTATAGTTTAGCTTACAATTCATATGATGTTCTAACTCATCCGTCATGATGAAAAATAAGCAATTTGATACAACAAATCCTTCTAGTATTATGGTTACTTCTAAGGTTAGTTATGTACCTCTAATTATCTTGCGCGCCTTTTCAATTAGGAATTGTGAAGGGAGGGAGTATGACAAATACTTTTGTTTGTATTAAACCTGATATTTGCACATTGAGTTAATTGGTTCTCTCTTCAATAATTTGCATGTTAAAATGATATTGCATCCGCAGAGGGATTCTTGGTTGGGGGAAAGGTTCACACACTAAGTTATTGATTATCAAAATTTCGATCGTAGTGCATGGTTCATGAAACAGTTCCTTTACTTGACAAATCTCCCTGAGAATTACTGACATGGTTTCTCCAATTTGGCAGCTGATGCACTTCTTTCAACTGGTTTGGCTGAATTGGGGTATAATTACGTCAATATTGGTATTTTTCTTCTTTCAGTGTGATTATTTTCTTTTTCTATTTCCCGTTAGTTCTTGGTTGACACTTTCAATGTTATTGAATGCAGACGATTGCTGGTCTTATTTTAAGCGGGATTCAAAGGTCAGTTTACAATTCCATTGGTTCATGCATAATCTTTCCAGAATTTACACTAATAAAGGCACTTCATAGATGCGGATCAAAACTTTAGTTAAGTTGATTTGCCTTTCCTGAAATTAACGTGGACAAAGGTTTACTTTCTTTAGTTCTAACATTTCATATTATAGACCAACGAGCTCTCTAGCTCAAACGGTATTGCTCACTTATCTTTACGGAAAGGTTGAGTATTCAAGTCTCACTAGAGGCATCCTAGTACTTCACTACTCTAAACGGAGAGGTTGGGTATTCAAGCGTTACCAAAGGCACCGTTGTTGGTTAAGCATTACTCTCAACGGAGAGATCGGGTGTTCAAGCCTCACCAAATGCACCTTTTAGTGTCTATCACTTCTGTTAACGGAGAGATTAAGTGTTCAAGCCCCACAGGAAGCACCCTAGTAATTTACTACTCTAAATGGAGATGCCACGTGTTCAAAGTTTCACCAAGGGCACGATTTGTTCTAGCCTCACCAATGACACCATATTGTCATAATTGTAGTCTTTCAAGGCATTTAATAATAAGAATAAGTTTTTTTTAATAATTATAATAAGGGTTGGGGTATGATCTATCATCTATGTTCCCTCCAATCTTTTAAAAAAATTCATATTAAAGCAGCTTATTCCAATTTTTGCATATCAAAGTTGTCCCGATGATTGCAGTGGCTTAAACTTTTGAAATGAAATTAGCTGGTTGCAAAGTAAAACTTAGAAATAGTAGAGTGATTTTGGATAAATCTAATTTTGACTTGTCTGGCTGTTCAGGGCCAGTTAATCCCCGATCCAAAGACATTTCCATCAGGAATTAAAGCTATAGCTGATTATGTACATGGGAAGGACCTGAAGCTTGGTATCTACTCTAGTGCAGGGTATGTCATATTCCACAAGAAAGTTTGAAGTCAAATTTGAAGTCAAATTATGATAAAATGATGATTTTCACTTATTCAAATATGCTTTAGGGCTGATTTCATATCCTATTTTCTGATTGACTCAAATGATTTTTCAAGCGCTTTTACCTGTCAAGTTCGACCTGGATCGCTTTTCCATGAAAATGATGATGCCAAGGTCTTTGCCTCCTGGGTAAGTTTGTACTATGTTTTGTAATCTAAAACAATTTTATTCCTGGAATTAGCTATTACTCCCTCCATTCTAGGCAAAGAGTCCACTATACTATTTTGGGATGTTTTACTTAAAGAGTCCACTTTTAAAAGTTAAGTCTACAATCTCCATAACATTTCAACTTTACCCTCCACATTTGATATCAACATATTGATTATGCTCAAACATTATTGCAATTATGACCAGCTCTTATGCTACTTATATATTTCTTAATTATTATACTTTTCAAACATGGACTCATTGGGTGGAACGGAGGGAGTAACATATTGATCTTTGGTTATTTATTAGGATTCTTTTGATTATCAATTAAAAGTCAATTTCTACTATGACTTTCTTTTACCGGCTAAAGATCAGAGGCATTGCAAATATTTTAAGTTTAAAATCATTTTGTTTGGTATACAGTTAATCTATCAAAAAAAATCATTTTGTTTGATTAAACTCTGAAAAAATAAAATTTGTATTTTGGTAAGGAACTGAATAGTTCTAGTTGCAAGTGGTTGATTAGTTGATATGAAAATAAAATAATATAAATACATGAATTTATATCTGAAATATAAGGGATTGTCAGTTACTATCGTCTATGGTATGAATCAACTGAGTTTTGACATGCTCCAAGCTATGTTGGACTTTAATGGAGCTCTAAAAATTGTTTGCGTACACTGTCGTTTCTCAAGTTTTAAGAAATTTATGCTCATGGAGGTATGGAAAGACCATACGCTCGATTACTGATGGATGTAAAGCAAATAAAATTCTTTCTATCAAAATCCATTGTTACCTTCACAACTAATTTTAAAGTGCATAGTTGGATGCATGTACTCGAGGGAATCAAAAGTTACATTGTGTCACCAGCTAAGCACGTCTCAATGACATTTTTACACTTCACGATATGCTTTTCAGGACGTGGATTACTTGAAGTATGATAACTGTTTCAATCTGGGCATCAAGCCAAAGGATAGGTTCGGTTCAGCCACATGTTAATCCCATGTATGTTTTTCATCTCTCACTTTATTTTACAACTCGGTGTTAATATTGTTTCATATTTATAGATACCCACCAATGCGTGATGCTCTAAATGCAACTGGGCGCACAATTTTTTATTCAATTTGTGAATGGTAATAATAGTTACTTTCACCAGTTGCTTGATATTTTAACTTCTTTTAGCGCACTTTAAGAGAACTGCTTGGCGTTTCTTTCTGGCTTTGGCAGGGGTGTAGACGACCCTGCTTTATGGGCAAGCAGTGTTGGAAATAGTTGGCGGACAACCGATGACATCAATGACTCATGGGCAAGGTTCTCGCTGTTTGAAATTTATATTTTAAAGTTTTTAATTAGATAAATCTGTATTTTACAAATTACTTATTACTCCATCTGGCCTCTGTCCCAAAATGAATACCAATTTTCGTTAATGATCATGTTAAAAAAGGGACACTCGTTTTGGGACAGAAGTAGTAAGTGAAGTACTATAAATATATCATTTCCTATCTTGTTCTGATTTTTTTTCCCGCCCCCTCTCACATCTAGCATGACGACTAATGCTGATCTAAATGACAAATGGGCAGCTTATGCGGGGCCTGGTGGATGGAATGGTAGGAATAAGTATTTTGTGGGTAGATCTATTTGAGGCATGGAAGCTTTGGGCATTCGTCCTCCACCTTTATACGAAATTATGGATTCTTATTCACGACTTACTTTATTGCAGATCCAGATATGTTAGAAGTTGGCAATGGTGGCATGACTTACCAGGAATACCAAGCACATTTTAGCATTTGGGCTTTGATGAAGGTTCTCTTATGTTTTCATTTCATTTTATATATTACTATATCATTTTGCCCCCACTTTTCCCTGAATTTTGTCAATGGAGTATGTTCATGATTTCATCTGTGGTAAGGTGGAAGTATGTCACTGTAATTGCTTTACAATTTTGATTCCTACTTATAGAGAAGGTAAATCTGGAGTGACAAACTTTCTACTAATCTGTTATTATATTTGGTTACCTTATGTTGATTTGTCTGAATCCGATTCGTTGGTTACTTGATTTTGCAGGCTCCACTTCTTATAGGCTGTGATGTCAGAAACATGACGAAAGAAACATTTGAAATTATAAGCAATAAAGAGGTCATTGCTGTAAACCAAGGTAATCTTCAGAGTATGTGTTTGTGTGTGTGTTTCTGCACGCGCGTGTAAATGGTGTCTGAATGAATGACCTGGTATCGGGTGTTTGTCCAAATTCACTTTCACCGGTTTCAGACCTTCTCCATTTTTCGTTCATAGGTGTCATATGCTTATCATTCTTTTTTTTTTCCTGATGTCTTTTTATCAAGAAACCTTAATAAAAATTTGTTTCTTCTTGCAGATCCACTTGGAATTCAGGGAAGGAAAGTCAATGTTTCAGGAACAGATGGATGTGCACAGGTCTGCCCTTCTACAAATTAGTAGTCTTGATACGTGCAGCAAGTAATTTAAATGTAGATTCTAGTAAAACTTATGGTTCAGGGGAACCATATGTCAATTTATGTCTACTAGTCACCTGGAAAACAAATTAGAGAGAGAGAGAGAGTCAGACAGACCCACATTGGTTCTTTTTCTGTCTGCTTAATTCTAAAGAAGAATTAAACAATAGCTGTGGCCTGTTTTGTTGATTTCCATTTTTTCAGGTTTGGGCTGGTCCTTTGTCTGGACATCGTGTTGTTGTTGCTCTCTTGAATCGATGCTCAAAACGTCAAACTATTCGAGCTTCATGGGGAACGTTAGGACTGGAATCCTCTATCAGTGTCTCTGTAAGGGATTTGTGGAAGGTGAGAATAGTTGCCTGTACATGTACCAAGATTAAGTATAGTTGTAGGAACGGATGATGCATGTATTAATTTGTTTCATATCCGTCCTGATTTTAACATTCAGTAACAAACATTTTCCGTGGTTGCAGCATGAAGATGTATTGGAAGATGCAGTGGCATCGTTCAGTGCTCTCATTGATGCTCACAGCTGTGAGATGTACATATTCACTCCCCAAAAGACATCTCATTCTGAGATTTAAATTCTATACTCACCAGAGCACGGTTTTGTCCCTCTGAAATATTTGTATGTGTATTTTAGAACATCGTCAGGGCTTTATAAATTACTGTAATTACTTCAGAGCACGGTTTTGCCCCTCTGAAATATTTGTATGTGTATTTTATAACATCGCCAGGGCTTTATAAATTACTGTAATTACTTCAGAGCACGGTTTTGCCCCTCTGAAATATTTGTATGTGTATTTTAGAACATCGTCAGGGCTTTATAAATTACTGTAATTACTTGGACACTAGAAATTGCCTCTTTGTTCTTTCACTTTTGCATACTTTAATTGGACTGCTGAAGTCTACTTTTATGTGTCTCATGGAATAGTTGACAAGCTGAAGAATGTTTTATGAAGCTCTTTTCGAGCGAAGACTCGAGGCCCAAGGGAGAGCCAAGTTCGAACCCTCTCCGCCAGTACACATAGGGAAATGAGGGGGACGGGGATATAAACTTTTGTACTAAATTAGGTTAGTTGCACCATTGGTCCCTTGATTATAGGCCAATTACAGTTTTAGTGCTTTAATAATTTTTTTTTCAAATCTGGCTCTTTTGAGTATTAAATTTTCAGTCACAGGCCCACAGTCCTTTTGATGGATGCCGTTACCAAAATGTCGTTAAGTTGTCCTTATGCATTTAGTAAGGGCTAAAATGAATTTTTTTCAAATCTAACTTATATCAAAATTTACAATTGAGTTCCTAAAGTTTGAAATATGATTATAAGGCCTTCTTCCCCAAAATATTTGAGAAACCCACCAGATTTTTTGAATTTTTCAGATTCCCAACTTCTTACAAATAACCCAATTATCCTAACTTCACTTTATATGTTTCCAGGAGAATACTGATTGATCTAAACAAAATGTCCTTATAAATATCTTGAATAACAAAGCTAAAATCAATTTGAACTTGTTCAAACAACATCTTATTCCTTGTTACCTCAATGTTGTGCAACAGAGGCAATACTAGCTAAGCAAAGACTGGAGTGGGAGCTGTTGTGGATCTAAAACCCGATCTTTTCTCCACCGAATCGTCATCATCGATCTGGATCCAAGACCTAGTTGGTGTCGATCTCGCTTTAGGGAAATGACCATGAATGTCTGGCCACCAAGAAGTAGAAACCCCATATTCCCAAGAAGAAGAGACAAAAATTGAAAAACCCATGTAATCAATTAACCCATTTAAAAACCTGAAAATCCTTCTTTTTAACGAAAAACTCATAAGGTCGTTTAACAAATTCACCCCGTCGAAGACGCCTAAACCCTCCTTGTACGAACACCGTCGCCCTTACTGCCCAAATATTCATTGTGTAAATGGCGGCGATATGGTGCAATCAGGTGGTTCCCATGAAGCTCAAATTCTCCTAACACAAATCCAACTGCACCCCTTTCGATGCAACCTCCCTGCCTCTTCTTATTCTTATTCTTCTCATAAACCTTTATCACCGAACTCGAACATGTACCCATTGTCACCTACGTCAAGTCGGGGATTTACAGGAGAAGACTAAGGCCACCACCATTGCTATATTCTTAACTTGGCTTCCAATTTGGAAGTTTGTGAAATGCAATGGCAGCCCTTCCCCCACATCTTCCTAAGCTGAGTTGGAGCCGACATGGAGGAGAGAGTATTTTTTTTTTCTTCCAAAATTGGAAGCCAAGCCAAAAAGAGGAAGAAGACACGCGGGGGCAGGAGGTGGGCGTCACACACGGCCTGTGTGTGACGCGTGTGCTTCACGCGGGCTCGGGCGAGTGGAAGTGAAATTATGGTGGGGTCCACGGTTGGCGCTGGCTCTGCAAAGTGTCTGACTTTTTCGTTTTTTTTTTTTATTTTTTATTTATGAAAAGGCTGGAAAGTGAACGACTATTTTTTTTTCAAAATTAATTTGCCTTTTACTTTTTAAAAACTAGTCGTTTGCAATTTATTTTTTTTCAATAAATTTTTTTCTTTTTTTTTCCTTCTTCCCTATAAATACACCACCTCAACCCTCTTCATTTTCTCCACAACTTCTTTATTCTCTCTTCTATTTCTTCATAATAATTTCTAAAAATTCACTTTCTCTACACACTTAGCTTCCAAATGGATCCAAGAGATACTCATTTTTTTCAAAATTTTTTGAATTCTTCTGAAAATGAAGAAAATCAAAATACACCTAACTCTCGTGTTCCCGAAAATGTTCAACATTCTCAATTTTCTTTTACTCCGCAATACCCCCAATACCCACCTAATTTTCCCAACAATCCAAATGTTCCCAACTATCCAAATTTCTACATGCCGCCAAATTTTCCAAATTTCCAGAATTTTCAAGTTCCTCAAACTATTGGGAATTCATCTGGTAACGCTCATTTTCAACCGAATTATTGGCAACCGACGGGAAACCCATTTTTCACTCCGCAAGGTACGCCCCGTGCAATTTTTCAACCTTACATATCTTCTAATGAGTCACGTCCAACAAGTGTAGATAGGACTTCGTCTGGTAATTTTCTGGCAACGCCGTCATCGGTTCTCGAGACGCCAATCAATTTAGAAACAATTGATTTGGATGACGAAACTGAAGCGGTACCGGTACAACACAAGTCTCAAGCACGTGCAAGATGGACCAAGGATGAAGATCTTGCGCTTACGGAAGCTGTGCGGACTATTAGCCAATGTCCAATAATTGGTAATGGTCAAAAGAATGCGCAATGTTGGAAGCGTGTAGCTGATTATTACAACGAGCATCACCCAAGTGAATCGATTCAGAGAGATATCGCGAAGTTGACACCACGTTGGTCAACTAGAATTGCTCCATCTGTGAGAAGCTTCAACGAAATCTACAATAGGCTTGTTAATGCTAAACACAGCTGTTGGAGCGATGATATTTTAATGAAAAATGCAAGGGCGGTATACCATCAAGAAAAAAGTCAGCACTTTCATTTTGATCATGTGTGGGAAGTGTTAAGAAATTCTTTTGTATCATATTTTAGTCAAACAGATATTCTTCACACCAATAAAAAGTCTAAGACGTCAGACTCCGATGGCGGTTATTCTAAGACTAGTGTGGATGCTGAAGATGTAGAAGATATTGATTTACGTACTCGTCCGATGGGAAGAAAAGCGGCAAAAAAGAATGCAAAAGGTAAAGGAAAAGTCAAAAAATCTTCGATGTAGATGAGTTGCATACCATGAGGTCGATCACATGTTGTTGTTAGATAAGTACTCTGAAATTAAAAAAATTGAAGCGGAAGCAAAAAAACTTCAAGCGGAAGCTGCTGCTGCAAAAGAACAAAGAAAGGAGCGTGAAAGGCTCATAAAAGACATAAAATTTCTTCGGGAAGATACCTCAAACATGACTCCAGAACAAGTTGCCATATATCGACATGGATGCGAGCAAGTAAAGACACAGTTGAGGAAGAAAGAATATGAATTTTAATTATTAATGTTTTTCTGTAACTTTATTTATTAATGTTTTTATGTAACTTGTAATATTATTGTGTTTTTATGTAACTTTAATTATTAATGTTTTTATGTAACTTTAATTATTAATGTTTTTATGTAACTGTAATTATTAATGTTTTTATGTAACTTTAATTATTAATGTTGTTATGTAACTTTAATTATTAATGTTTTTATGTAACGTCAATTATTAATGTTGTTATGTAACTTTTAATTATTAATGTTATTAAAATAACCGTTTTAAAGTAGCCGTTATAAAGTAGTCGTTTTAAAGTAGCCGTTGTAAAGTAACCGTTTTAAAGTAGCCGTTGTAAAGTAGCCGTTGTTGAGAAGTATATATAGATAAGGGGGTGTCATATTCTTCTACCAATACCTACAAATCATCAACATACGACTAAAGATGTCTAATTCTTCCTCTTCTTCTACCAATAGCTCTAACACAAGTAGTTAAACCGAAGAATCCAACGAATCCAACATGTCTGAAGGTGAAAAAATATATTTGGAGATAATTGCATTACAACAACAAATAGAAGAAACGGAGAGAGCCAACATCAGGAGGCGTCGCCAAAGGAAAAAGAGGAGGTATATAGATCGAAAGCGTGTAGCGGGAAATACTCAACTTGTCAATGACTACTTCTCATCTCAGCCATTGTATCCCGATCATATATTTCGGCGACGCTTCCAAATGCATCGAAATTTATTCATTCAGATAGTTAATGCATTGGAGAATCATTCAAGTTATTTTCGACAGAGGTCTGATGCAGTAGGAAAAGTAGGTCTCTCACCACTTCAAAAATGCATGGCAGCTATCCGTCAATTGGCTTATGGAGTTCCGGCCGATCGTCTCGACGAGTACCTCCGATTAGCAGAAACAACCGCCATCGAGTGCATGTTCAACTTCTGTCGATGTATTATTGAATTATTCGGAGGTCAATACTTGAGAAGACCAAATGCTAATGATACTCAACGTCTACTTCAAATGCACGAGCAAAGGCATGGCTTTCCAGGTATGTTAGGAAGTCTTGATTGTATGCACTGGGAATGGAAAAAATTGTCCGGTCGCTTGGCAAGGTCAATATGCAAGAGGTCATAGGAAGCCCACAATTGTGCTCGAAGCAGTTGCGTCGGCAGATTTATGGATATGGCATGCATTTTTTGGGGTCGCAGGTTCTCGTAATGATCTGAATGTGTTATATGAATCACCTTTGATCAATAACGTACTCGAAGGAAATGCACCACCGTGCAATTTTGAAGTGAATGACAAACAATATACAAAAGGATACTACCTAACCGATGGAATTTATCCGGATTGGGCTACTTTTGTTAAGAGTTTTTCGTGTCCGTCGGATGCTAAGCGAAAGAAATTCAAAGAGATGCAAGAGGCTGCAAGAAAAGATGTCGAACGAGCATTTGGAGTACTCCAATCAAGATGGACAATTATCAAAGGTCCTAACAAGTTTTGGTATAGAGATAACTTGAAAGAAATAATGCTCACATGCATTATTTTACATAACATGATTGTGGAGGGCGAGGGTGATCACATTACGAATTGGGCTGATGATACCATATATGACTCTCCACAAGTAAACCATGGGCCAACACAAGCATTTGAAGAATATCTGCAACGAAATTCGGAGGTGCGAGATAGAAACACACATCATAAACTTCGATCCAACTTGGTTGAGCATATATGGCGTCGTTACGGTGACGTTTTTATGTAATTTTAATTATTGAACTGTAATTTTAATTTTAAGTTTTTTTGTTTTTATGTAATTTTTAAGTATTTATCTTTTATGTAACTTTATCATTATGTTTTTTTTCTTTCAATTTTAACGTTTTATGTAATTTTCTATTTATGTTATTTTACGAGTCATGTATAATATGTATTTTATTGATAATTTATTAATTAAATTATAAATTATTTAAATTGTGAGTAATAGTATTATTTATAAATTAATTAATGTCATTATTTATAATTTATGTAATTTATTTGTTTAAGAAATATAAAAATAAGATTGAAGTGTAAAGTTAATGAGGTGGCAGTGGGACCCAACTAAAAAGATGTATAAGAAGATTAGCATTGAGAAGATATATTCTTAAATGGAATAAGAAGAGAAAAATGTGTATGTGGCAGTGGGACCCGGCTAAGAAGATGATATAGGAAGATGAGCATTGGAGATGCTCTAAGGCAACAATAGCACCGTGGAAGCCAAAGAAGGGAGTAGTTTCATCGCCTTTGAATGTAGAAGATGCGATGAATTTCTGTATTTAAGATTGACTTTGATTTGTTAGGGTTTAGATCTTGAGAAATCAGATATGGGAATAAGTTTATCCACTCTACAAGGAGTAGGAGATGAAGAGAGAAAATAATGGAAGTTCAATGGCTCTCCATAATTGTTCGTGTCTTGTTCTAAATATCACAGGTTTGAATTTTTTTAAAAAATATCATGGGTTTTCCAAATATTTTGGGGAAGAAGGCCTTATGGTCATCTCAATCCTGACATTTGGGGGGTCTTGTGTTAAAAATAAGTAGACCCTAAAATTGATAAAAGATTAGGGTTTCATTAAATTTGGATTTAGGATAAAGTTAATGAACATTACATTAACCAATAACCACTTCCCTCATAATTTTGTGTACATTGTTTTTTCCATACGTGTTTGAAAGATTTAAAACCTACGAGGGGCTCAGTAAATCCTTTTCAAACTCGAGGGGTCTCTTTGAGGTTCAATTAAATTAAATTAAAAAGTTATAGAAAGGGTTTATGTCATCCTTCGTCTATGTACTTATCAATTTTCTAGCATTAATCTATGTTTTTAAATAGTGATAATTTTGGTCCAAAGTATCATTTTTCTGTATATTGGTGGTCCCTCCGATGGATGTCGTTAACTAAGCCACTGTTAAATGATCATGTGCTCAACACGTGATTAGAGATATTTTCTTTTTTTACATTTGATTCAATTTGATTTATTCTTTTTTCTCTCTCCAATCTTCCACTTCCCACTACCAAACATATCATGTCCAGATTCATTACCCCACCCCACCCTATTTCGGCTTCCTAAAATTTCTCTCATTTTCCCCACCCTCTTCTATCTCTTTCCTTAATTTTCTCTCCCCCTCTCAACCGCCTAATTCCTATACTAATAGTATCTTGAGTCATCGGCTTCACCATTGTTATTCCATGAAAGGCTCCTCCCCTCCACCGCAAGAAACAATGCCCTCTCCCACCTCCCCACCACCGTCACAACTATTATATCTAAACTAATTCCTATACTAATACGAACCAGAGTCGCCAGCTTCCCCATTGTTCTTCCATGAAAGGCTCCTGCCCTCCACCGCGAGAAACAATGCCCTCTCCCACCACCCCACCACCATCGCCAATGGAGCAATTTAATTCAACCCAGAAGGCACGCAAGAACATTATTGAGCATGGTTGGTTTCTCTTTTTCTCTCTCGTGAAGTCCAACGAGAATTATGCTGGTTACATTGATTCAATATGATATCCTACAATTTGCAAAAAAGGGTTAAAATAAAATCCTACAAATTTATTAAAATAAGTTACTAAATCGCAATTCAGATTTAGAAGATTTAGGGTTTATTTTTTTAGATTTGAAAAGCTTATTGTCATAAAAAAATTCCTTTACAATTTGAGACCCTAAATTGTTTCCACTGCTGGTCACCACCCAACATTGCCAGAGAAGACGAATAGTTACCGGACGAATAGTTGTCGGAGAAAACGATGCCCAGCTTGTATAAGAGTTAGATAATTACATAAATGCCCTTGTATCTAATTTAGAATAGGAGAAAATTGGGTATACTTATCAATTTATGATAGAAATATTGTTTGAACAATAATACCCTTCAAAGTTTTTGGATAACCTCTTGCCTATGACTTTTTTGCCCTAAAAAAATTTCACGTGATGCAAATATGGTCACTTAACGGTGAATCCACTAATGACATCTAACGAAGGGACCACTAGCATACAGAAAAATGCTACTTTGGACTAGGGGTGTCAATTCGAGTCGTCAAACCACCAAGTCGAGCCGAACCATGTGATTTGGTTCGGCTTTGGGTGCTATATGGTTCGGCTCGGTTTGAGATTTTGGGAAGTCGAATGGTTTGGTTTGGTTTGCAGCTTGACATGTCGAGTCGAGTCAAACCAAACCGAATCAAACCATTTTGAGCCGAACCACCAAGTCGAACCACTGAGCCAAACAACAAATTCTTTAGAATTCTTAATCTTTATACTTTAGTATTCTTATACTATTAATATTTTTATATTATATAAACTATAAGGCTAATATTTAGGAATTTGCCTTTAGACTTTTTAAATTGACATAAACGTTTTAAATATCATGTACGTTATTATATTTTTATTATATTTGATTCAATTTATTGATCATAAGAATTAAAAATGTTAATACTTCTATTTGAAAGTTTGTGCAAAATTTTTAAAAGTGAGTTTATGAGTATAATTACATTATATTTAATTTTTTAGTATTTTTTTAGCGTGTTTTTATAATATTTTCTTGGTTTACTTAAATTTTGAATGTCTAGAATTCTTTCTAAATTCAAACTAAACATGAAACCAAACCACAGAATCGAACCATGAAACTGAACCATGGAATCGAATCGAACCAAGTCAAATTATCGTGGCTCGGTTTGGTTCTGCTCAAGACTTTAAACGGTTTAGTTCCGATTTGATTTTTCTAAACCGAGGACATGCGGTTCGGCCCATAATTTGTTCAAAGTTGAACTATTTACACCCCTATTTAGACCTAAATTTTCAGGACTAATACTAGAAAGGTGATAAGTATTGGGATGAATGGTGACATTAACACATTTAGAAATGACTTCCAAGAGCTTTTGTTGCACAACGTTCAAGACCACTTCCCGCCATGTTTTCTCTTTCTCCTAAAACCCTATCCTCTCCCCTTTTCCATCACAAAACCGTGAACCAGCCTCAACCCAAATCCCGCCAGCAAAACGCCCTCGTTTATAACCCCCGTTATGAAACCGAACGGGGATTCGAATTCGACACCGGCGAAACCTTCTTCCGCCACGAGAGCGCAACCGGCCGCGACCTCGGAGTTCTCGCTGCGGCTCTTCACAAGAAATCAAACGGCACTCTCCGCGTCCTGGACGCATTGTGCGGTTGCGGGGTTCGATCTGTACGTTACTTAGCCGAGGCAAAAGCCGATTTTGTGTTGGCGAATGACGCAAATGAAGGTTATAGGAGTCTTATATCCTCGAATTTATCCAGGGTTTCGAGTGGGTTGGAGGAGGGGAAATGGGAGGTCAGGCATTTGCTTGCGAATCGACTTATGGCGGAGAAATATGTAGAGAGGGATTGTTTTGATTTTATTGATGTAGATTCGTTTGGAAGCGATTCGAGTTTCTTTAGGCCTGCGTTTGATATTGTGAAATTAGGGGGATTGCTCTACCTTACATCCACTGATGGCCACACATCTGGTGGTCATCGGCCTAGTCGGTATGTTTATACTAGTGTTTCTTTAAATTGCTGTCCCAATAATTTATTCTCTCATGGTTTAGCTTTTTGACATTCTTTTCAACTATAACAAGTTTTTCATATTTTGTTCTGGTGTAAGATTGTTTGAGGAAAAGGGCAGGTAATTGTGAAGGAACTTGTATTGATTGTTTGATATATGGACAATGTGATGGGAAATGGATGAGGAGACGAAGCAAGACATAAATTTTTGTTTTTGTTTTCCTTGTCTAGCAATACTTGAGGATCATTTATTTATGAATTTCCCTTTCCCTTTCAGTTTCCATCATGGATTCCATGAAACAAAGGAATCATTACACATTTTTAGGGAGAAAATGAAAATGTCTTCTACAGCGACATATAATGGTGTTATCAAAGATACATATGAGGGTGCTATGAATAAAATTAAAATTACAGCACCGGAGACTTGTGAGTGCCAAATGACTATAGGATTACATCGAGAATCAGTCTTATCTCCTTATCTGTTTTGCCTTAGTGATGAAAGGATTGATTAAAGTTATACAAAACGTTTTACCGTGATACTTTTGTTTGTGATGACATTGGTTGTATAGGTGAAATGAAGAATTAGGTTAATAATCAACTAGAAAAGTGGATAGAAACATTAGAAGTTAAATGATTTAAAATAATTACGAGTAAAACTGAATATACAGTAAGCAACTTCTGTTACTGATAGAGTACTAGACTGGAGACAATGTTAGGTTAGATGGCCAAGAAATACCATAAATGGATCAATATTGCTATGTGTGTTGATTATCAGATTTGGTGAAGTGAAGAAGTGTTTGCGGAGTCTTATGTGATAGGCATATACCCATTAAGTTGGAAGGAGAGTTTTATAGGTCAACTATTAAAACCATTCTACTTTATGGAACAAAATGCAGGGCAACTAAGAAAGATTGTACTGACAAACTAGTGTATCCAAAAATTAAAATCCTATGATGCATCACATAGGAAAGATAAAATTAAAACGAAGAAGTTTGTTAGTAGACAGTAAAAGTCGTTGTCCTAATAGGAGACAGAAGATAAACCCCCCCAAAAAAACCTTGCAATGGGTTGGACACACAACATAGACTACTAAGTTTGATAGTATCAATATTAACAACCAAGCTACAGGAAGATCAAGCTAATCTGGACAGCAACTTTAAAGAAAGATATGAATGAGTGCGGCTCATGTACTAACCTTGCATTGAACTGAAAAGAATGGCCAAAAAGGATTCACGAACCCAAGTAATTTTGATGAACCTGAGCTTGACTTGAGTGTATCTCGAAACCCTTTTTAATGAGGTGGTAGTTCTGCTGAAGCATCTTCTCTCTTGAGGATCAAATTTGTGCTCTCTTTCTCTACTATTGAACCCTATGTTGGTGTTAGAGCCACTACGAGTGAGGTACATTTTGACGTTTCACAAATAAATGGAGGGGACCTGTTATTAGTTATTTGATAAAATGCAAGGTAGACAGCTCCGACAGATTGCTTGAATTCTAGAAGCTATAGAAAAGATGCACAAGGTGCTTGAATTCTAGAAGCTATAGAAAATATGCACAAGGACTTTTCTGATAAGTAGTAAATTATTGGTTTTTCTGTTCAAATACTGAAACTTTGAAAACACTTGAGCTGTGGGAAACATTCTTTAATAGATTCAATGTGCCTTCTGTGTTTCCTTCAATAATTTAATTCACTTGGAAAAGTTAACACTGTCTTTATATCGTTCTAGTTCCTTGGCATCATATGGAGCATTTGTTCGCCCTGTGCCATATGCGAATGAGATTGGTTTGAGAATGCTTATAGGTGGAGCAGTGCGGGAAGCCTCTGTGCTTGGTTACCATGTTTTGCCACTTTTCTCGTATTATTCATACCACGGACCTGTGTTTAGAAGTTTGCTGCAAGTTACTAAAGGGAAGCTTCCTGAGGGCATGTACTGTTGATCACTAGTTCTTTTTCCATTAACTTACATATATTTTCTCAACATTTGCAGGTGTATATATATATTCATGTATTCACTTGTTGTGCTTTAATACAGGCATTATAGGTTTATCAGTTATTGCATTGCATGCGGGAATTCTCAAGCGATTTCGTGGGTCGAACTTGGTGAAATCAAATGTCCCTGCAATTCAAATGTATTGAATTCACCTTTCTCTTCCCTTTTCTTCACAAGCTGATCACACTCCGATTATCTTTGTCGTTCATTTTACGTCATGAAGGGACAAGCATCACGTTTAGAACTACTAGCCAGTAGCCATGTAAAAATTTTACTCCCTCTGGTCTTCGTTTCTTGGTACTCTTTGCATGTTGTATTTCTGGAAAGAAATGCATGTGTTACGAGTGATGCCAACTGTAACCACCTTATTTCTGTGAGGTGCATGTAAATATATAAGAAAGGAAATAATGAAGGTTTAGTAACGCTGATGTAAAATATGAAAAATAAAAAATTCTCTGCTGCAATTTAGCCCTTTATATATCTAAAGGGCATCAAATAGAAACAGGATTGACCTTGGCACTGCCCCTAAAATAGGAACAATTACCATATTGTTATACTCCCTCCATTCCAAAATAAATGACCCGAACTCCATGTTGGCACGTATGAAATAAGAGCCATTTATGTGTGTTAACACTTGGATGCATCACTCTGTATTTCCTGATATGGCACTACTGCTTGATACTTTAGGTTCCCGGTTCCTTGGTTGTTTCTGGACCTCTATGGACAGGACCTCTTCACAGTACGAGCTATCTTACGGAAATGATAAATTTGGCTGAACAGTGGGGATGGACAGGGTCAGGGAATGGCATGAGAAATGAACTCGAAAAAGTATTGATACGGATGGTTGATGAAAGTGATCCCAACTTACCAATTGGATACATCCATCTGACTGAGGTATTTGTTAACGGTTTTTTCGAATTTTAGCTTTTGAATTGGCTGCTTTCAAATATGATTAAATACCAATGCAACTTCAGTGTAACTGGTGTGGAAGCCTTTTGTTCTGGAATCTATTGGTTAAGTCAGTTTTCTCTAATTGTGATCGCAGATAGCGAGTCGTGGAAAACTTAACTCCCCACCTCTCAAGACAATGATGAGCACCATGCAGAAGGTACTCTACTCTATCCCCTCAACAGCTTTTGAAGGTTTCACCATTACTGTATGAGAAACCCAATAAGACATGCCAAATGATGAACATGTAACTACCATGGCAGTTCCCGTTTGTGTTGCATAATTTGTATTTATGCTTGATTTCAGATTCCACGTTTTTTTTAACTAAGATGTAGTAAGCCTGTTTGCATTGGTGATGATAATTGTCTTCCATCTTCGAACTTTATTTAGTTAATTATGTTTACCACCGCTGCAGGAGGGATATGCTGCAAGTAGATCCCACATTGCTTCCGATGCAATCAAGACAAACTGTCCCATGGCCGACTGTATAAGGATCATGAAGGAACTCCAATCATGCTGAACTACTCATGACTGTACAGCAACATCTTTTGTCAACCAATCAGGATGCCAAAGTCTACTCTGTTTCTTGACTTGGAATAGTTGAACATTCATGGTAATGAAACTCTCAGACTTGGGGTTGTTGACCAGCTTGGAACTTGTCTGACTGAAGGCTCTTAAGGGACGCGGCCTATTCATTCTTACTAGGTCATGATGAGGACAATATATATGCAATTCCTTGAACCAAGATGGCAGGTTGAAGTTCTGATAAGCTCCTGAACTGGTTGAGGGCCTCCAACTGTTCCTCTCTCTCTCTCTCTCTCTCTCTCTCACACACACACATGAAGTTGCAGTCAGCTATTGAAATGGTGAAAGGCCTATTGTGCAGTTTTTTTCCTTGTCACTCCGGATATTGATGGATTGTACTCTTTCAAGGCAAGAGCTTTAGAAATGCGAAGTGATATTAGCAAGAATACAGGAAAATATTGTACTCTTTCAAGTCAATAATTTATTTCTTAAGAACAAAACAAATGAATACTTCATCCTTCTTAATAAATAGTCACTTTTTATTTTAAGTAGGTCTTATGTTTAGGGATACTAATTCATAAAATAGAGTATTATTCTCTCACTCACCGTTCAATTTTTCCTTTCAACACATCTTTCCTCTAAATACATGGTGGGCCGTGTGTCAGGGAGATCCAAATTGCATATAAGACAATATTTTTCAAGTTCTTACCTTTTTTTTTTTTTTTTGCTTGTTTCAGAAAATCAGTAGAATTTAGTTATTTTTAGAAACATAAGATTTTCTAAAATGTATCACGCAAAAAAGTTGCTTGTTGAAAATATACCCTTCACCCCTTGAGCACATGGGACATGGCCAGTTCCTTTGGAAGCAGAACTTGTGTAACTGTATTACCTTGACGCTCACTATGTCCTAGGTAAGGTGAAAAAGTACTTGAAAGCTGTATATCAGATATACTTTAGTTGCAGTTACAATCAGCTGCAGTTTCCCACAGGCAACAGCCAACAGGGGATGGCTGCCTCTGCCTGTTACTTGGCACACAAAATAAACTAGGGTAATGCTAGCCTAGGGCCAATCCAAATTCACTTGATTCCCAGCCCATCCAACATTAAGGTGATAATACGATGATAAAGATGAAAGACAGGAAAGGTTTTGGTACACTGCCCATGTCCCCCATGGGAATAGCACTATTGTAGTTCATGATGAACAACAAAAACCAAGAAACAGTCACTATTCATCTTCCATGGCCATAATAAATACTCCGTAAAAAGCAAGCTATAAACAGAGCATTTTCTCCAGGAACCATTGCTAGCCACAAATGAAATGTAGCATGGGGTTCCGCATCTACATACACAAATGAAAAATGCAAAATGCTTTATTCAGTTTCCATATATGGAATACATTGCTAGCCACAAACGCAATGTAGCATGGGGTTCCGCATCTACATATTATCACCATTTCTCCAACTAGGCCAGATCTTCAGCACATGCTGATTCTTTCTTCAAGGGCACTCTTTCTCATAAAGTTCACTGGCATATTTCCAGTTGATGACTTTCCAAATGTTCTTCAGATAATCTGGTCTCACATTTTTGTACTGCACCATATACGAAGAAAAAAAAAGAAGGTAATATCAGCAACCAAGGTTAAACATCCTTGATTTAATATGCCTGCAACATAGACTTGGTATGATTTCTACGAACACATTCTCGTTCAAGTATGGATAAAGTCATGAAACGAATTATCTATAGAAATCTGGTCTGGCCATGTTTAGTTTGCTGCTAATATGCAACTGAAAACAAGCAACCAAAGAACTGCATCAATTCAGAATTACCTGCAAGTAGTATGCATGTTCCCAAACATCTATGCCAAGCAGAGGTACCAAACCTGGACCTTTTGTAACCAGAGGGTCCTGCACCAGATAGTTTGAATCACTCGTAAATCAAGAAATAAGTATTTGACATGTATCAGTAACAATGCCTGTAAAGTGCAAAGCTCTGTAAAGATCACCTAAAACATGGTATCGAAGAAGCCAAAAAAAACAAAAAACACTCGAAATCGTGGAAAAGCAGAAAATGCTCCACTTTCCTCCCACAAAGTAAAGACTCCTTTTCCACTTGAAAACAGCTTTCCACTTGAAAGAGTCAATTGACTTTCTCTAGGATGTTCCACCTTAAGACTCCTTGCTTAGAAGTAAACTTACAAGTTCTATGAAGCTCTAACTTTAACCCACTAATATAATTAGGGGATAATACTTACGATGCTGATAGCCATTGAAGAAGCAAAGGTGACTAAGATTATACCTACATTCCACACGCACGCAAAATAAAGGGGGGGGGGAATTTGAAAAGTAGTTTTACTCTATAGTTCTATATACCATTATATCTCCTTCAAGTTTCACTAAAACTGTATTATATCTTGTATGGCACCTTAAAGAGAAGTTCATAAAATAATGAAAATTCATAGCTTGAGACACACTCAAAAGAACAGTCGTACTCATTTTTTGGGATGGATGGAGTAGGTAAGAAGTAAAAAGACATAATTACTTCCTAATCTAGTTTCTCCCTGATTGATTAAGGTGAGCAATACTCTGGCAAGTGTCAGGCCTATGTCTGGAGCATAATCAGGTGGTTCGGGCTCTAGCATCCAGTAGCCAATTAACTACAGCCTTAGCTTGGCTCCCAGGGAATCAGTACAGGCACACAACATCCGAGTTATGATGTTTGTCCATGGAAAATATTGAACAGCTATTTTCATGCATGTTCTCTCCAAGTCTTCTATATAGAAATAGTTCTCCATAGGTGTTTGTTGAAATCAAATGTCACTCGGGACAACATTTAACGAGTCACCGAAGAGAAGAATTTATAGCTGAAGTACAAAAGTTGGCTATGGGCCTACGGCTATTGTTGATCTCATTTTAAACACATGGAAAGGGAGGAACATTAGAGTGTTTCAATGATGCAAAAGACAGCAGGTATCCCAGTTCACAAAGACTAACATATAGAGTGTTCTCTTGGAAGTGAGTCACTAGAAACTTTAGGGCATTGCCTACAGAAGTATGGAGATTTTTTTCTTTTCTTCAGCCTGTTGAGGCCTAGGAGATATGCTCCTAGTCAGATGAACCCAGTACTCAGTTTAAGTAGTACAGATTTACCAAATAGTTGGACAATCTTGGGAGAATTGTGGTAATGACTAATAACCAGTCTTAGGGGTATAAAGTATTCCTTGAAACCATTTTTAACTCTCAAACATGGATTTTCCAACTTGAAGATAGGATAAACTATTGGAGAAAGCAAAACTTAGTGAGGCTGCATACTTTGAATTCACAAATTTTCAGTAAGACTTAAAAGTTGGACATACGAACAGAAAACATTCAGCCTAAATGCACATCAATCTGTGCTATTATCTGTTTCCCATAATTATTCTTTTACAGCATAAAAAATGGTGACTTCGCAGAAAACATCAGGATATATAATAAATCTATTCGGAGTTGAGGTCCTTAAGGAAACACAAAAGGCACCCATCTGGGCAAAATAGTGAAACAAAACCCACTAACGATAACATGGTGCATTAAGGTATTTGTCAAAGTTTACAAAATTTGAATCCATGTGGATCTCAGAGGACAAATAGTTTAGATGTTACCCTCATGTGGGGATCAAGAGTTGCAGAAATGGAAGTTAATAGTTAAGACGAAACCCTAATGTGGGGATCACGAGTTGCAGAAACAGAAGTTGCCATTTATAAAACAATGTGCACAAGATAATCCTTTTGATTCACTTGATGATATGGCTAGGTTGCCGGTCACGCCTTCAACCTAGAGTATCCGAAAGTATTTGTGGCACAGAAACTTCCGGATACTCTAGGTTGAAGGCGTGTCCGTGCAACCTAGGATATGGGCATTAGTTACCTGATTTGCTGTTGTTTCAATCACAAGCCTCTTCAACTCTTTGTCCACACCAAGCCACTGTGAACACAGAGGAATGCCCCAAAAAAAGACGACAATTACAATATGTGATATATAGCTATTAATAGGGAAAGTAAAGCGTAAAACCAATACAGGTAGTATAATAATAAGCATAACTTACCACCCATCCAGAGCCCTGCAAAGCAGCACCTTCCGCATTCATCTTTTGCACCAACGATTCCATTGAACCAAAGTGGTTGTCAATAGCTGAGCCCAAAGAACCCTTTGGAGGCTCACCACCTCCTTCCTGTAATAAGGTACTATCATTTGTTAAAGAACCGTGGCAAGATTTAATAACTAAATGCTCAGAAATGGAACTTACATTCGTAGGAGCAAGATTCTTCCAGAAAATTGAGTGATTGACATGACCTGCTCAACAATACAAGTCCATTATATAGACGGGAGCAATTGACCAATAACATAAACCCCAACCCAAAAAAAATAAAACAAATAATACCAAGTTTGATAATAAGAATATGATTGAATTCAAGACAAGTCCGAGTTTGGCTCATTTAAGAGCAAGCTTAAAATCATGTTTGAGCTCAACTGAAACCAAATGAGTCGAGCTTGAGCAGGCTCAGTTGATAAACACAGATTCAATAGATCATTGAGAAGTATTAAACTGATTATAAGCAAAGTAATAACAGGCAGAAAAGATAATCCTGGTATTAATCTAACCATGGGTAGATAACAAACAAAATTACTAATATTTTCTCTTAAGAAAACAAAAAGAGGGAAAAGGAAAAATCAATTCGTGTAAAATAGAAGCCTTAAGCCTCTCAATTCAAGTTTCACCATATGATGCTACAGGATAAGGTCGATTTCAATATCAAAACATAGAAAAGCATGCGCACCCACATCGAGTCCTCAACAACAGTTGAAAAGAGAGAAATGTGAACAACAAAAGAAAAGCTACAATGTACAATGTAGAGACGGATGCAAATAACCATCTAGAGAATCAACCCTGTATCTCAGAATAGTATAGGCAGCCAAAAAAAAAGGGTCACTGCCAGCATGTCATCTCAACCTAGCCTTTGTTCCAATAACTATGATTCGGCTATATGATTTTTTTTTCTTTTCACCAATCCGGCTCGGCCCAATCCAAAGGTCATTACACCAGCCCCGCACATTCATATCCCACCGCCCACCAGTGTGCATTAAACAGAAATTTAGCAATACATCGTGTGCGCGCGTGTGTAGACATTGACATTGTACATCAATATAGATAAAGATAAAAAGAGGAAGAGAGATGAACCTCCGCCATTGAACTTGATGGCGCTCTGCAACTTGACAACGGTGGAAGCGTCGCCCTTAGATATGGCAGCATCGAGCTGCTCCAGAGCTTTGTTGTAATTAGTAATGTAGGTCTGGTGGTGCTTCGAATGATGGAGCTGCATTATTTCGCCGCTAATGACCGGCTCGAGAGCGCCATAGTCGTAAGGGAGATCGGGGAGGGAGAAGGTTTGCAATCCACGGAGTTGCTGAAACCCTAACCCTACATTTCTTAGGGCTTTTCTGGTCACTAGGGTTCGGATAGCCATTTGGGAGCTGATTTGGGGAAATTTGGAGATGAAAATTGGGGAAACAAAATACGTGGCTATTTGATATTCAGTTAAGAAGTTGCCACCTTGCAATTACAGTCGCCGGCAGTGACGAAAGGAATTGATAAGCTTAGTCAATAGCAGTGACTGAAGCGCATATATGTACAGTCACTTTAGGCTGCTTATTAGTATTTTCTTCTTTTAATACGAATAAATTAAATTTCTATATAAAGTTTAAACAAAATCTTAAGTCTATATCCACTATTAGCTAGACAGCGTTTTTCTATGCTAACTAAGTGCTTGTTTGGTGGAGCGTTTTGGTCAAAATGCTGGTAAAAAATACAGTGTTTTCTCTTTAAAAATATTTCAATACAGCGTTTTAAAAACATTGAGTGTTTTAAAACGCTTCAATTTGTAGCGTTTTAAAAATATGCTACGTTTTCAACTAGTCTTAAAAAAATGTAAACACTAGAAATGTTATTTTCAATGTTAATTGAGTTATTTACTAAAACAATTTTTTGTTGTTAAATTTTAAAGGGTAAAATTCTGGCCGGTCCCATTTCTAAAGTTTTTTAACCCAAAAAGTTCATAGTTTTTTTTTTCAACCACAAATATCACTTTTTTGAAATATTGTTCCGAAAATGTTATCGTCTTCTTCAACAACTCCGACAACACACTTTGGATTTGAAAATAACCATTGTTGCCCAACAAAACGGGGATCAACCTGCCTAGTCAGGTCGTGGGAGTCGAGGGGGCAGTGCCCCTTCGTGAGGGTTTGGGGGCAACACCCTTGAAAGGTAAACGGTTTTTTTGATTTATTATGTACGAAACTGTAATTGATTTGTGCTGGGTTGAATGATTTTTCAGTTAGATGAAGATGAATGAGGAGGATGAAGAATAAGGCTTACGACCGAAAGGATGGAAGAAAAATGTGGAGGACATGGTCTGATTTATTATCATTTTGTATCGAGGTGCAAAAATAGATTAGTAATATTTTATATATCGCGGTTCAAAAATTAATTCATCGCGGTACATAAAAGTTGATACCGCAGTGCAACTTCGATTAGGTATATGTATCGCGATTCAAAAATTAATTCATCGCGGTACATAACAGTTGGTACCGCGGTGCAAAAATTAATGTAATAAAATTGATGAATCGCGGTGCAAGGGCTAGGCAATTATAAGCAAAACGCACCTTTGGGCCACTGTACTTTTCAAAAAATTACAATTAGGCCACTGAGACGTTAAAATTTTCGCGATGACCACTGTACCAGACTTATCTTGTATATTAACATATTTTTTGGATGGACGTTAAGTTCTGACGTTTAATTATGTTAAATATCTATTTTGTCTTCATCTTCTTTGTCATCATCTTGTGTGATCCATTAAGAACAAAAAATCTCAAATTTGCATTGCCTCTATAAACCAAGTAACCTAGATCTGGGTTTTAAAACTCAGATCTGAGTTTTACACCACAATTAACAAATACCTCATTTTCTTCATCATCAATCGAATGATATTATTAGAACTCAAATCTAATGTCTCCAAATTGGTCAATTTGTACAAAGATTCAGGCAAACCACCAACAAAATTATTGAAAGACAATACTAAATCTTAATGGTCTAAGATATTAAAAAGCTAAAGAAAAGGCAGTCTAGATTTCCCGGTGAGACCATGGCAGTCGTTGAACGTCATAAGTCTCACTCAGAAGGGATGAAGCTTTGGGGACTATGTCCATTTTGGCAATCTGGAATAACTTCTCCTTCATCTTCCTCAACGCAAAACCTTCGGTCTCAAAGTCAAATTCACCAAAACAGTGGTGGAATTAATGGTTGATGGATTCCTCAGATGGAGATGGAGATGGGGATGGGGTGGTGGTGGGGCTTCGATGGATTCCTCAGATGGAGACTTTTTAGTGGTGGTGGGGTTTGCGTCATTCGCGTCTTTGGGAGATGAAAGATGACAAATCTAAATGGGAGATGAAAGATCTGGATTCAATTGTTTCCACTGTTTTTCTCAATCACTTCCGCAACAACAATTGGCTCCGCCTGTGAGGGGGCGGCTTTCTCCTCCTCCTTCTCCACCATGGTTTCAACAGATGATGGAGTTGCTACTACAAATTTGCCAAATTTGGATTTGTAGAAGAAAGGTTACGGGTGAATTGCCAGATTTGGATTTGTGGAAGAAGGGTTACACAAATGTTTAAAGTTTATCTCCTTTTGTTTTTATTAAAGGTTTTTTAAAAAGTTTAGTTGTGTTGTTTATTAAAGTTTATCTGGGATTTTATTAAAGTTTATCTGGTTTTTTAAAGCTCACTATGTGTAAGGGCAAGATTTTTATATTAAAGAAGAGGAAGACGATGATGAAGAGGTCAAAATAGGTATTTAACTTATGTTAACGTCCAAACTTAACGTCCATCCAAAATTTGGGTTAAATTGCAAGATAAGTCTAGTACAGTGGTCATCCTGAAAATTTTGACGTCTCAGTGGCCTAATTGCAGTTTTTTGAAAAGTATAGTGACCCAAAGGTGTGTTTTGCTGCAATTAAACTATTGAACCGCAGTATAAAAATTAATACAATAAAATTGATGAATCGCAGTTCAATAGTTAATGCACTGTGATTCATTTATGTAGCAAGCCTCATACTCATTAAGGATATCACTGTCTTTTCGCATCCAAAAGTGTCTTTTTCCGGTTGAAAAAAAATGGGTAAAATTATGACAGGTCCCTTTTCCAAAGATTATAACCTCAAAAGTCCACCTTCTTTTTTTTTCAACTACAAAAGACCACTTTTTAAAATATTGTTCCAAAAATGACATCGGCTTCTTTAACAGTTTCGACAACACACTTTGGATTTGAAAAGATAAACGAGTTTTTTGATTCATGAAATACGAAACTATAATGGATCTGTGCTAGGTTGAAGGATTTTTCAGTTGGGGCGAAGCCAGAAATGGATGAGGAAGAAGAAGACTTACGGCGGAGGAGATGGAAGAAGAAGGTGGAGGACGTAAACTAGTTATTTATACTTTTGTATCGCGGTGCAAAAATAAATTCGATAATATTTTTGCACAGCGGTTCAAAGTTTAATTTCCTAGTCTATTTTTGAATCGCGGTTCATAAATTTCATTATATTAATTTTTCCACTGCAGTTCAAAGTTTAATTTCCCTAGTCTATTTTTGAACCACAGTTTATAAATTTCATTCCATCAATTTTTGCACCGCAGTTCATAAATTTAATCTGATGTTTTTGAACCGTGATACAAAAACATAGCGCGTCTCAGCTCATTAAGGTATCGCAGTCATTTCACTCTCAAAAGTGTCCTTTTCTGATTGAAAAAAAAAACATTGAACTAGAGGGTTCTAAACTTTAAAAAATTGACCGACCCGTAATATTCCCAATTTTAAATTTCTCTTTTAAGTTTAGAATGCAAGAGACTTTTACCGTGGGTGCCACGGGTCCATAATAAGGCCATAACTCGATTAATGGATTTGCAACATGATGTCAAATTAGCAACTATTCCACAAAAATAGATCGATAAAGGTTACATTTAAAGGTAACAAGAGCAACAAAACAAAGCGACAAATGCAATACCTAGTGTATAAGGTAAGTTTTGATCCCTTCTAATACCCCATAGGGGAAAGGTTTACAAAAATAATAATAATGTATAAGGTAAGTAAATGTAGAGCTAAACTGCTAAAGAAACAAGAACTATCATAAGAAACGGTCGTAAAATTATCATTAGGTTTAATATATTATTTATCAACGAGCTTTAGCTCAACTGATACTGTTCACTTTTCCTAACGGAAAGGTCGGGTGTTCATATCTCACAAAAGACACCCTGGACTTTATAACTCTCAATAGAGAGGTCGGGTGTTCAAGCCTCTTCAGAGGCACCGTTGTTGTTCAAGCCTTACCCAAAGGCCACATTTAGCTACTCACTTATCTTAACAGAAAGGTTGAGTGTTCAAGCCCTACCAGAGGCACCCTGGTACTTCACTACTCTCAACCGAGAGGTTAGGTGTTCAAAGCCTCACCAGAGGCACCATTTGTTTGAGTCACACCAAAGACATCATATATATATAATTGTAGCCTTTCAAGACATTAAAATAATAAAAAATTAAGGGTTGGAGTACGGTCTATGTCCCCTCCAACCTTTTTTTTTAAAAAAAGGTTTAATATATTATTTGGTCATGGACTTAACACTTTAAATTGATTTGGTTCAACCTCTTTTAAGCTTGTTATTTTCATCCTTAAACTTAATTTTTGGGCTTACCGTTAGCCCCTCATGTGATGCCCGTTAGTTTTTACGTTAAAATGAAACAAAAAGACTTTTATATCCTTAGTGATGTTGATGAATTGATATATGTGGCTAATACTGCTGATATGGATTTATGCTATTGTTGATATGGATTTATGTGACTATGTGTCCCTAAGTCAAATAAAAAAGAAAAAAATCAAAATAAAAGTGGATCCTAAGCTACCCCTCGTAACCATTTCCACCCACCCTCCCAGTACATCTCCTTTCCCACCCCTACCCATTTCCAGTTTCCACCCACCCAAGTTGCCTCTCATCTCTCACTCTCTCTCATGGTCCTTCCTCCCTTATACAAGTTCAAATGTGGAATCTTAGCTAAGGGTGAGCTTGGTCTGATTTGGTCTAATTTTTTGTAAAAAAACGTGAAAATCGGAACCAAAACAATAATTTGGTTCTAAAAAAATTTAGAACCAAAACCAATCCAATATATATGAGAACCAATACTTTGGTCTGATTCTGCACCTTTTTTCGGTTCTAAGTCTTTTAAAAAAAATTAGTCTTATAACAATTGTATCATTTTTCCTATTAAACCACTACTAACAAATAATAAACTCTACTACTTCATAGTTCATACAAAGATATAAAAAAAAAAGTTCAATAGTTGTAAAACGATTAGAACACAAACAAGTTAACAAAAGAAAAGAAAAAGTGACTAAAATGTAAAGGAGTTGGACTGTTGGAGTTGAACTTAACCGAGCATTGTCATTGGCCATCAGACCTTCTGGAATTGCAATTCTAAGTGAAGATAAGAAGAATACCATCTTTGATAGAGCCTAGCACAAGAGATGATTGATCACGCCACAATGATGGGGTGACTATGCTGGCAGTCCACGTAATGGACCAGAGCTGACGTGTCCGGCTCTTTAGAGTCACGTCGGTGTATGAGGGTACCGGGGGTACCTGGTTTGTTAGGATATCTGGGCTTGATGGTTGATCTTGGTTGGTGGATACCTGAAAGGAAGACTACCGTTAAGTCTTTGGGGGTTTCAGCTCTGACCCTCCGGTGTGAGAGTCGATGCGAGGGTAATATATGTGTGTGCCGGAGCTAGGCGTTCCCTTAAGCTTCTGGTCAGTCTATTGAGAGTAATCTTTTTGTGTGTTTTGTCTATTCTCAGCAATATAGTAAGTTTGCAATGTTAAGTAAATCTTACCTTTCTTGAAGGGAAAGGTTTCCTTTTATAGTAGCTTAGATTTGGAGTCATGATTGGTATGAGGGTCCCAACTGGTGGGACTTGTTCCCTGGTCGGCTTGCTGGCAGTTCCTGAGTGGTCAACAGGTTGCGTGTGCAGAGTTGATTGTAGGCGGTTGAATAAGCCGATAAGATATAGCGGCTTGCATGGCTTGCTCGGCTCTTGTGGGGAAGGCACCTGGATGCTATGTACAGGCTACGGGCTAAACCTGTCTTATCCCAGAGAAGCTGTCGGTCGAGCATAGGTGATCCTCGGTCGTATGGTCGGGTGTTGACTCATGATCGCCTATTGTGCTCGGCAGGTTGTGGTCGCCGGTACTTCATCGGCTGGTTAGTGATTGTCGATGATGATTGACTGGGGAATGGTCTTCGGCCCTTGGTGGGGCCAGCCCAAGTCTAGCTGGAATCCATGTGGTCGTTCCACGTAGGGGGACCCAGGTCGGGTCCCATCAATAGCCCCCGAGTTTCCAAGTGCGAGGATTTATCCTTAGCTTGGAAAGTTTAATCGAATATCATGCTCGATTTGTTTGTCTTTGATCTTCGTTAGGCTTCCTCGGTTCTTTGTTCGTTTCTATTTGTGGTCGCTAACTTGACTTGCTCGCTTGTCTGTTCGGTTTTTTCGTAGTCGATCACTTCGATACCGGGGATATATGAAGGAGTAATTAGTGGAATTTTCCTTGGAAATTGGTCCGCCGTATGCATTAAATGCACGCAGTTTTAGTCGCGGGTAATGATTCATAATTACTTTTCCCAAAATGTGACGGCGTCTGGTTTATTGAAACGTCGTCGGTTTGCAGTCATTTTACGCACAGTGCTCGCCACGTGTTGACTAGCGGATGGTTTGGTAATGATCCGCGTGTTTTTGGTCGGGTCGACCCGGGCAAATCGGGTTGATATAAAAGCACGCTTTTTCCCGGTTTTTCACTTCACTCTTCTTCTGCACTCTTCTTCAACTTCTTCGAACTCTAAAACGGGCGAAAAACTCTTCCTGCTAATCTTCCTATTTCTGACAATTCCAGCCGTTCTTCTGTCCTAAAATCCTAGTTTCCAGGTTCGCCATTTCTTCCTCTTCCTTTTTATACGAATTTCTTGAGCTTTAACTTTGTATTGGCGTTTTGGTTTTTGCGGTTTTTTAGGTGACTTCTGCGTTTTCCAATACACCGGAACTCATTCCTTGGTGTCTATCAATCTTCGCAATCCTCGCTCAACCTCCTGTTTTCTTTGCTCGTTCTTAATCTCAATCCTTTACACATGTACTTGTTCTCTCCCTTTCCCTTTTACTCGATCTTCGATCATTGGGTTTCTAGGGTTAGGTTTTTATGAACCAAGTATACGCCGCTTTATTTTTGCCCGGCGAAACCTCTTCCTCATCTTCGCCCGGCTCCTCGCCTTTCAAAAAGTATGAGGATAAAGCATGTGAGCACGGGTCGATGTATGCTTTCGATCTCCGCGACGAGATTATACTCGCAAGCGGCGCTTGGTGAAGCGAAACCAGCGGTGACATTGTTGGTCGGCGTCGGTTATCGCATGGAGGTTTACCCACCCTTTCGATGAGCAGTATCTTGTAGAAGATATTAAATTTGGGGGGCGCCTATGCGGGCATGCTCGGGACACGACCGAGGCCCCTCGATTACTGTTTAATCAATATTATCGAAATAATCGCCAAGGAGGTGGTTGAGGCGAACAAGGCCAGGCTGGCGAGAAGCTTGAGGGGAGAGCTCTTGGCTGCTGTAGTTGAAAAAGTTTACGTAGGAGGCCGATGATGCTCTGCTCGCCAGGACTGCGGGGAGTGGAGGAGCATTATATATCGATGGCGTAGATAGGCTGGGGACGGCGATCAATCATAGCCAGAAGGCGATTCAGGGGATCGACCCGATAATTCGATTGGTATGGATGAGGCGAGGCGAGGGCAGCGGGGTTGAGTTTATATATTTCGTTTTTGAGGTCGGTCTTCGATTGCCTCTCGACCCTGCATGCGAGCTTAGAAGAAGCGGGTGCTCACCCTCGACCTCTCCTTGAACCTCGTTCGATACTTGATCTCTTTTGCGGCTGTGTCAGAATGCTCGGGTTTGAACCGGCTGCGCCTCTTGAAAACCTATTTTGCGGTGACCAAATCACGAAGTGTCTTGAATGCAAACATCATAATCGAGGAATAAATCTGTTCGCCAAACCTCACGGGAAAACAGGGCATTGGGACGAGAAGGTTTTGTTGGTGGAGAGTAGATATGGGTGGAATTTCCCCGTACCTCGCCTTTCTAATGAAGAGGTTAAGTCTTTCTCCCATTGGGACTTTGGGCCAGTATGAGGAATGCTCGTAAGGCCATCGAGGATTTTCTCGGAGTGAGAGGGGCGGGGCACACTTGGGGTTTTTGACCTGGAATTCCATAAGTGTGGGCGAATCTCGTTGAGGATGGTCTGCATGACGACCAAGAAGTTTAAGGGTTGATTGTTCGATCACGAGGTCCCAGTACATCAATACCTGGGTGGTCGATGCACGAGGGTAATAAGTTCAATTTGGGCGCCTCGGTCAAAGAGAACACATTCTTCCTCGAAAGGCGTGGAAGTATATACCGTTGCTTTGTAGCTTTTTATTTGAGCTTTATTTTCTCATTTTTCGTTGATCAATTATGTGCTTGTACTGATTGATTCTTTCATTTGTTTCAGATATGATCGATATAGACGCCTCACAGCAAATCGGCCGAGGCGAGACGAGGGTTACTCGTCGTCAAATTTTGAAGGATGCAAAGGCCGACCCCAAAGGGCCTATCCGCCCGCCAGCGAGGGTCGGGTCTTCGGCGGCTCCTACTACGGCTCCTCGCCGAGCGCCAGCCCGAACTAATCCCCGGGGAAGAAGTAAGCCCCCGCCCCACCAAGAAAGTTCTGAGCCCAGTTCCGCCTCCTGCATGCGGCCGCCTCGATTGAGAGTGCGGCCTCCCCCAAAGAAAACGACAACCGATCGTGGATGCTTTCGAGGAGGACGATCAAAGCGAGAAGTCTACTCGTGCCCCTGCTGGGAAAAATTGAAGGGCAAAGGCAAGGCTGTGTCCTCGTCGGCCAGCGAAGAGACAGTTCCCTGGCTGAGAGATAATTTTGTGGGTCCAACCACCCGAGCTGCAGGGACCCAGCTCGCCAAGGATTTTGCGGATATCCCCGTCCTTCAAAACTTCGATGTTTGTCGTCGGGATTCTCCCATGGCTCTGGCCGGGCAAGGGCTGGTTGTCCGAGCCCAAGTTGGGGATATGGTCGGGATTGCCAATTCTTTGCCCCCTGCCGAGGGCATGGGACGAATTGGTCTCTGCATAAGTGAGGTAATACTCTTCGCCTTTCTTCGTTTTTCTTTGTTGTTTGTTATTGTTTTGTGTCAGTTGTGCTCGTTGCTAATATACATTGTATTTTTTGTAGATTTGTTCTTTTGTGTCTTTACTGGCCACTCGAGCCGACGCCTCTGCCATCGAGGCTAACAAGTTGAAGACTCAGGCCCAAGCTGACAAAGATGAGATTGAGCTCTTGCAGGGTCAAGTGGCCTCCCTGACAAGCGAGCATGCAAAGGGGGAAGCCCAGTTGAAAGAGTCTTCGGCCAAGATGGTCCGCTTAAATGAAGCCAAGGACTCGGCTGAAGCTCGTGCTTTTGTTGCGGAGAAGAGGGCCAAGGATGCCGAGGAGAAGGCCAAACAGACTGGGGAGAGGACTGCCGTGGTCGAGCAGGAATTGGCCGAGCTGAGGGCCAAAGTTGCCAGTTTGGAGGGACAGGTCGAGGATGCGAAGGCCGCGACTTTCATGTCTTTTGAGGGGACCGAGGTTTTCAATAATGAGATCGTCGTTTATTACGAGCGGGCAATACGACATATGCTTCGAGTGGCCACTGCTTCGGGGATGAGTCTCGGCACCATAATCGAGTGGGGCAGTGAGAATTTCGTTGGCGATGCTGCTCGGCAAGGGCATGAGATGATCCCTTTTACAGAGGACGAGCTGGAGATGTTGCGGGCAGCGGATGTTAGATATAACATGGAGGAATGGGTGCCCCCCACCCCGTGGTCGCTTGATGTCATGGCCCTTACAAAGGCTGTGGAGCAAGGCGAGGAGGTGGACTTCGACCCGGAGCTCAAACTAAGACAATTTATGGGCGAAGGCGAACACTCCAACCGAGCTGAATTTGAAATTGCGTCCATAGCTGCCGAGCAACATGGTCTTCCCTCACCCCCTCATGAAACCGAGGTCGTCAATCTCCCCGAATAGTTGTTTGTTTTTCCTCGCTGTGTCGAGTAGTCCCAGGCGAATGTGCCTTTACTTCAAACAATTTTTATTTGTCCTTAAACAATTTTTGTTTATTTATTTTAGTCGATTAAAGTGAGCTATCTGAATGGATTTTACTCGTTCTTATTTTAGCTTTATTTCTAACTATGCTCGCGTACCGAGGATAGTCAAAGATGAGCATATTTGTTTATACCTATCTTTTAAATAGTCGATTTTGTCCTCGTATAATAATCCTCGGAACTCTCCCACCTCCGTACGAGGATGGGAATGAGTACTTAGACTCATTTATCATTTTTGTTGGCCTTCCTCGTATACCGAGGATAAAGTCTTTTTCCCACCTCCGCATTTGATGGAATGAGTACTTAGACTCATTTATCATTTTTGTTGGCCTTCCTCGTATACCGAGGATAAGGTCTTTTCCCACCTCCGTACGAGGATGGGTCCTATTGCATCTCCGTTCGAGAATGAAAATAGGTGATAACACTAATTTTCAGGAAAAAGACTTGTCATTCACTAAGCTTGAAATCTTTACAAAAAGTTGCATCAATGATAATACGCCTTGAGATGATCTGCATGCCAAGGATTCTTAAAAGGTGTACCATTTAGCTCGGCCAGCCTGTAGGTTCCTTCTTTCACAATGCTAGTTATTCTGAATGGACCCTCCCAATTTGGAGACAGCTTATTTCTTCCCACCTTTCTGCCTGTAGCTTCGATCTTTCTCATAACCAAGTCTCCGACTAGAAAGGCTCTCAATTTAACTTTTTTGCCATGGTGAATCTTTGTGAGCTTCTTGTAATTGATCATTCTGAGTCGGGCCTCTAGTCGTCTTTCTTCGAGGTTATCCAGATCGAGCTATCTGGATAAGTCATTTCATTGTTGATCGAATAAGGTAACCCGAATGGTGGGAAGGGCTAGCTCGATTGGTGCCATTGCTTCCGAGCCATATGTTAATGCAAACGGGGTTTCACCAGTAGATCCTCGCACCGATGTTCTAATTCCCCATAGCACAATTGGTAACTGTTCTAACCAGCTTACCTTTTTCTCGTCTAAATTTCGTTTCAAGGCGTGCATGATCTTCTTATTCCATGCCTCTGCCTGGCCATTGCCCTGTGGGTGAGCTACCGAAGACATTCTATGCTTAACATTTAGCCGATCACAGCTTGCAGTAAATTTTTTGGAAAATTGAGTGCCATGGTCAGAGACGATCATCCGAGGAAGCCCGAAACGGCAGAAAATCTGCTCGTAGGTAAACCTGACTGCCTGATCCTCAGTTATGCTAGCCAGTGGTTTTGCTTCTAATCATTTGGTGAAGTAGTCGACGGCGACGATCACATACTCGCACCCATATTTTGCTTTGGGAAAGGGACCAATAAGGTCGATCCCCCACATGTCAAAGGGCCATGCAGTGACTACCGGAGTTTGCAAGACCGAGGGTAACCGAGGAATATTTGCAAATCTTTGGCATTTATCACACTTCCTTACATATTCCGCTGCGTCTCTCCTCATGCTCGGCCAATAATAACCGTGGAAATTCATCTTGTTTGACAGGGTCCTCGCTCCAGGGTGTCCCACACTCGCCCTCATGCACCTCGGCCAGCAGATCGTTCACTGTCTCTGGTCGTATGCATCGAAGGAGAGGTTTGGTATTTGATCGTTTATAAAGCATGCCTCCCACCACCGAGTATCTGCATGCTCGGTTTCTAACTATTTGGGCTTCACTTCTCCCTTCTGGCAGAGTGCCCTGTTCAATGTAATCCTTTATGTCGTCGATCCAACACCTTGAGATTTCATCGACGACCATAATTTCCTCGTAACTGATGGCTGGGATCTTGAGGAACATAAGCTCAATATTAGGAGGAACTTCCTTGGTCTCCGAGGATGCAATTTTGGAAAGATGATCCGCTCGGGAATTTCCCTCTCTCAGGATTTGTTCTAACTCCTAATAATTGAAAAGTTTTAACAATTTCTGTGTCAATTGTTGGTACTTGGCTAATACTGGGTGATTTGCTTCATACTCGCCCAGTATTTGTTTTACCACCAACCTGAATTGTCAGAATCACTATATCTTCAGCCCCCAAGGCTAGTGCGAGCTCGATCCCAGCGATCAGGGCTTCATATTCGGCCTGATTGTTCGACGTCTTAAATTGGAATCTTAAAGCCATGTCGATTTCTCCTGAATCTGGGATACTCAATGAGAGTCCAGCTCCACTCCTTTCTGCTCCTGCAGATCCATCCACGAACAAGGTCCAATATAAAAGTGGCCTTGTTTTTATTTGCTCGCCAAATGTTGTCGCTTTTATGCTCGCTGGGATAATTCTTCGAGCATTCTCTTGCTCGCCTTCTGGCCGAGTAAATGAGGTCTCAGCTATAAAGTCGGCCAAGACCTGTGCTCGGATCATTTTTCTGGCCTCATAGCTGATGTCATACCCGGAAAGCTCTACCGACCATTTCAACATCCTGCCCGCCATGTCAGGTTTATGCATGATTTTTCTTAAAGGAAAATCAGTGTATACAATGATCGAGTGTGCCTGAAAGTAAGCTTTTAATTTCCGTGCAGCAATGATCAAAGCGAGCACCAATTTTTCCACCTCTAAATATCTCCCTTCAACATCTGTAAGCGCATGAGAGACGTAGTAGATCGGCCTCTGGATGTTATTTTCCTCTCTAACCAAGATCGCAAAGAATACCGAGTCCGATGCAGCCAGATAGATATATAGCTTCTCCTCGGGTATTGGGATACTAAGGAGTGGTGGTCGGCCCAAGTACTCCCTAAGTTCTTCGAAAGCTTTCGTGCAATCCTTTGTCCATTCGAATTTTCTGCCCCCTTTTAATACCTTAAAGAAGGGCAAGCTCTTTTCAGCGGATTTGGCGATGAAGCGGCTGAGAGCAGTGATCCGACCATTAAGCTGTTGAACATATTTAATCGAGGATGGTACGCCCATGGTCGCCGTGGCTTTTATCTTCTCTGGATTGGCCTCAATTCCTCTCTCATTCACCATGTAGCCGAGGAACTTTCCTTCTGTCACACCAAATGCACATTTGGCCGGGTTGAGCTTCATCTTGTTCTTTCGTAGATTTGAGAAAGTTTCTCTCAAATCTTTGGCATGGTCGGAATGCTTCGTTTTGATAACCATGTCATCAATGTAGGCTTCCACATTTCTGCCCAACTGATCTCCGAACACTTTATTCACCATTCTCTGGTATGTAGCCCCGTTCTTGAGGCCAAAAGGCATCATCGTGTAGCAATACAACCCCCACCGCCGAATATTGTTGTGTATCTGGTCGGCCAACCACATTTTGATTTGATGATATCCTGAATATGCATCTACAAAACTGAGAATTTTGTGCCCCGATATGGAGTCCACAAGTTGGTCGATTCTGGGTAATGGATACCAATCTTTTGGGCAAGCTTTATTTAGATCGGTAAAATCTACACACATTCGCCATTTTCCAGTTATTTTCTTCACCATAACTACATTTGCAATCCAGGTTGCATACAAGACTTCTTTAATAATTTTGGCTTTCAACAATTTCGACACTTCTTCCTTGATAGCTGTCTGCTTTTCCGAGGAAAAAATTCGTGCCTTTTGTTGTATTGGGATGAAGTCTGGGTCAATGCTCAACTGGTGCATAGCGACGTCCTCGCTAATCCCCTCCATATCATCGATCCTCCAGGCGAACACATCCAAGCTTTCTTTTAGTAACTTGATGATCGCTGCTCGCTCTTCCTTGGGGATTTCCCTTCCTACTCGGACCTTTCGCCTCGGGAAATCGAGGTTGATCACGATTTCATCCAAGTCATCGTTAGGCTCGATGGCTGGTTGATGATCAATGTCCAGGCTTTCAATAGTGATTACTTTGGTGATAGCCGGGTCTTTGATATGACCGACTGAAGGTCTTCTGCTTTCCCTTTTGAGCGAGCCGGCTGCTCCCACCGCTTGCTCCATGGAACGACAGGGCTGCTCCCAGCCTTGTGTCTCTTTGTGCGAGTCATGCTCCACCGCTTAATTGCTGCGTGAGTGGGTTCGGGAAATGTTGGTAATATTTCCCCTTCTGTTTCTCGACTTCTTTTGGTCGATCTACTGACTTCGACCACCTCTCCTTCAGGCATGGAAATCACCACCTTTTCTTTTTGGGTTTTCTCCTTGTAGATATATTCCAAAGTACTTGACGCATCATTCAAAACCATTCCAATCCCTTTTTCAGCAGGGTATTTGACTCTTTGATGAGCCATGGATGCGACCATTTGAAATTTTGTCTGGGAGGGTGAACCAAGTATGGCGTTGTATGGGGATGGTAGGTCAAGTACTAGAAAATCAATCTCCTCCGTTCGAGGAGTATTGGTCTCTTCCCCGAGGATCACCGAGAGCGTGATGATTCCTTTCACCGCCACTTTATGCCCGGTGAAACCCTCCAAGCAGACATTGCTCTGATCGAGGCGGGCGTTCCCCAACCCCATTTCCTTAAAGCATGCGTATACAGATATCCCTTCCCGTCAGATCTATGAGAACTCGCTTCACCTCGCTATTGTGAATCCTCACTCGCAGAGTCAAGGGTTGTTGGCGAAAGCCTCGACTAGCCGCGAGCTCGCCTCGGCCGTAAGGTGATTCCTCTCGCTTCATCGTGTCGCGCATCACGCGAACCACATGCTTCAAGTTGTAAATCATGTTTTTCAAACTGGTTCCACTTGTGATGCTTCCCTGACAGATTAATCACGCCTCGGTCCTCCATTATCCGGCCGAGGATTCTCGATGTCTTTCTCGCTCCCCGCCTTTCTTGTCGGTCATTTCCCTTCGCTCAAACCTCCCGAGCTCGCCTGGCCAATCAACTTTGGATGGCC
>CM028379.1:137197397-137655902 GCA_013146195.2 Codonopsis lanceolata | reverse complement strand
TGCCGCTATTACGAGCGCAATACGCATATGCTTCGAGTGGCTAATGCCGGGATGAGTCTCTCAAGACCATAATCGAGGGCGCGGAGAATTTCGCCTGGCGATGCCGCTTCCGGCAAGGGCATGAGATGATCCCTTTGCCGGGACGAGCCGGAGATGTTATGCGCCGGATGTTAGATATAACATGGAGGAATGGGTGCCACCCACCCCGTGGTCGCTTGATGTGATGGCCGAGTAATAGAGGTCTGGACTTCGAATCTTTGAGCTCAAACTAAGACAATTTATGGGCGAAGGCGAATACTCCAACCGAAATGAATTTGAAATTGCGTCCATACCGAAGCAACATGGTCTTCCTCACCCCCTCATGAAACCGAGGTCGTCAATCTCCCGGTAGTTGTTTGTTTTTCCTCCGTGCCGAGTAGTCCTGAGCGAATGTGCCTTTACTTCAAACAATTTTTATTTGTCCTTAAACAATTTTTGTTTATTTATTTTAGTCGATTAAAGTGAGCTATCCGAATGGATTTTACTGTTCTTATTTTAGCTTTATTTCTAACTATGCTCTACAGATCGAGGATAGTCAAAGATGAGCATATTTGTTTATACCTATCTTTTAAATAGTCGATTTTGTCTCGTATAATAATCCCTGAACTCCTCCCACCTCCGATTTAGGACGGAATGAGTACTTAGACTCATTTATCATTTTTGTTGGCCTTCCTCGTATACCGAGGATAAAGTCTTTTTCCCACCTCCGCAGGTGGGAAATGATACTTAGACTCATTTATTTTTGTTGGCCTTCCTCGTATACCGAGGATAAGGTCTTTTTCCCACCTCCGCATGGGATGGGTCATCCTATCGCATCTCCGCTCGAATGAAAATAGTGATAACACTAATTTTCAGAAAAGACTTGTCATTCACTAAGCTTTGAAATCTTTACAAAAGTTGCATCAATGATAATACGCCTGAGATGATCCGCATGCCAAGGATTCTAAAAGGTGTACCATCTAGCTCTGGCCACCAGAGGTTCCTTCTTTCACAATGCTAGTTATTTCGAATGGACCCTCCCAATTTGGAGACGTTTTATTTCTTCCCACCTTTCTCGCCTCGTAGCTTCGATCTTTCTCATAACCAAGTCTCCGACTAGAAAGGCTCTCAATTTAACTTTTTGCCATGGTGAATCTTTTGTGAGCTTGTAATTGATCATTCCGACGAGTCGGGCCTCTGAGTCGTGCTTTTTCTTGAGGTTATCGGATCGAGCTATACGGATAAGTCATTTCATTGTTGATCGAATAAGGTAACCGAATGGTGGGAAGGGCTAGCTCGATTGGTGCCATTGCTTAGAGCCATATGTTAATGCAAGCGGGGTTTCACCCGATAGTGATCCTCATGCGATGTTCTAATTCCCATAGCCTGACAATTGGTAAGCTGTTCTAACGACTTACCTTTCTCGTCTAAATTTCGTTTCAAGGCGTGCATGATCTTCTTATTCCATGCCTCTGCTGCGGCCGTTGCCTGGGTGAGCTACAGAAGACATTACATGCAACATTTAGCCGATCACGGCTTGTAGTAAATTTTTTTGGAAAATTGAGTGCCATGGTCGAGAGCGATCATCAGGAAGCTTAGAAGCAGCGAGAAAAATACGCTCGTAGGTAAGACTTGTTGCTTTGATCCTCAGTTATGTTAGCCAGTGGTTTTGCTTCTAATCATTTGGTGAAGTAGTCGGCGGACGATCACATACTCGCACCCGTATTTTGCTTTGGGAAAGGGACGATAAGGTCGATCCCATGTCGAGGCCGTGCGGTGACTACTGGAGTTTGCAAGGCAGGGTAGCAGGAATATTTGCAAATCTTTGGCATTTATCACACTTCCTTACATATTCATTGCGTCTCTCCTCATGCTCGGCCAATAATAACCGTGTGGAAATTCATCTTGTTTGACGGGGTCCTCTGCTCGAGGGTGTCCCACACTCGCCTCATGCACCTCGGCCAGCCAGATCGTTCATCTCTGTGGTCGTATGCATCGAAGGAGAGGTTTGGTATTTGTCGTTTATAAAGCATGCCTCCCTTGCACAAGTATCTGCATGCTCGGTTTCTAACTATTTGGGCTTCACTTCTCCCTTACGGCGAGTGCTGTTCAATGTAATCCTTTATGTCGTCGATCCAACACCTTGGATTTCATCGGCGACCATAATTTCCTAAATGGCGATGGCTGGGATCTTGAGGAACATAAGCTCAATATTAGGAGGAACTTCCTTGGTCTCCGAGGATGCAATTTTGGAAAGATGATCCGCTCGGGAATTTCCCTCTCTCAGGATTTGTTCTAACTCCTAATAATTGAAAAGTTTTAACAATTTCTGTGTCAATTGTTGGTACTTGGCTAATACTGGGTGATTTGCTTCATACTCGCCCAGTATTTGTTTTACCACTAGCTGGGAATTGCTGTAAATCACTATATCTTCAGCCCCCAAGGCTAGTGCGAGCTCGATCCCAGCGACCAGGGCTTCATATTCGGCCTGATTGTTCGACGTCTTAAATTGGAATCTTAAAGCCATGTCGATTTCTCCACGAATGCAGGATACTCGATGAGAGTCGGCTCCACTCCTTTACGCTCTGAGATCCATCCACGAACAAGGTCCAATATAAAAGTGGCCTTGTTTTTATTTGCTTCGCCAAATGTTGTCGCTTTTTATGCTCATTGCTATTTGGGATAATTCTTGAGCATTCTCTTGCTCGCCTTACGCCAGAGAGTAAATGAGGTCTCGGCTATAAAGTCGGCCAAGACATGCTCGGATCATTTTTCGGCCTCATAGGCGATGTCATACCGGAAAGCTCTGAGCCATTTCAACATCACGCGCCATGTCGGGTTTATGCATGATTTTTCTTAAAGGAAAATCAGTGTATACAATGATCGAGTGTGCCTGAAAGTAAGCTTTTAATTTCCGTGCAGCAATGATCAAAGCGAGCACCAATTTTTCCACCTCTAAATATCTCCCTTCAACATCTGTAAGCGCATGAGAGACGTAGTAGATCGGCCTCTGGATGTTATTTTCCTCTCTAACCAAGATTGCAGCAACAGCTAAGTCCGATGCAGCCAGATAGATATATAGCTTCTCCTCGGGTATTGGGATACTAAGGAGTGGTGGTCGGCCCAAGTACTCCCTAAGTTCTTCGAAAGCTTTCGTGCAATCCTTTGTCCATTCGAATTTTCTGCCCCCTTTTAATACCTTAAAGAAGGGCAAGCTCTTTTCAGTGGATTTGGCGATGAAGCGGAGAGCGTGATCAGGCCATTAAGCGGTTGAACATATTTAATCGAGGATGGTACGTCCATGGTCGTCAGGGCTTTTATCTTCTCTGGATTGGCCTCAATTCCTCTCTCATTCACCATGTAGCCGAGGAACTTTCCTTCTGTCACACCAAATGCACATTTGGTCGGGTTGAGCTTCATCTTGTTCTTTCGTAGATTTGAGAAAGTTTCTCTCAGATCTTTGGCATGGTCGGAATGCTTCGTTTTGATAACCATGTCATCAATGTAGGCTTCCACATTTCTGCCCAACTGATCTCCGAACACTTTATTCACCATTCTCTGGTATGTAGCCCCCGCGTTCTTGAGGCCAAAAGGCATCATCGTGTAGCAATACAACCCCCCAGCTGCTCGGAATGTTGTGTGTATCTGGTCGGCCAACCACATTTTGATTTGATGATATCCTGAATATGCATCTACAAAACTGAGAATTTTGTGCCCCGATATGGAGTCCACAAGTTGGTCGATTCTGGGTAATGGATACCAATCTTTTGGGCAAGCTTTATTTAGGTCGGTAAAATCTACACACATTCGCCATTTTCCAGTTATTTTCTTCACCATAACTACATTTGCAATCCAGGTTGCATACAAGACCTCTTTAATAATTTTGGCTTTCAACAATTTCGACACTTCTTCCTTGATAGCTGTCTGCTTTTCCGAGGAAAAAATTCGTGCTTTTTGTTGTATTGGGATGAAGTCTGGGTCAATGCTCAACTGGTGCATAGCGACGTCCTCGCTAATCCCCTCCATATCATCGATCCTCCAGGCGAACACATCCAAGCTTTCTTTTAGTAACTTGATGATCGCTGCTCGCTCTTCCTTGGGGATTTCCCTTCCTACTCGGACCTTCTGCTCGGGGAAATCGAGGTTGATCACGATTTCATCCAAGTCATCGTTAGGCTCGATGGCTGGTTGATGATCAATGTCCAGGCTTTCAATAGTGATTACTTTGGTGATAGCCGGGTCTTTGATATGACCGACTAGAAGGTCTTCGGCTTTCCCCTTTTTAAGCGAGCTGGCGTTCCCAGCTCGCTTGCTCCATGGAAACGACGAGCTGGCGTTCCCAGCTTGTGTCTCGGGCCATTTGTGCGAGCTGGCGTTCCCAGCTCGCTTTAATTGCTAGGCGTGAGTGGGTTCGGGAAATGCTGGTAATATTTCCCCTTCTGTCTCTCGACTTCTTTTGGTCGATCTACTGACTTCGACCACCTCTCCTTCAGGCATGGAAATCACCACCTTTTCTTTTTGGGTTTTCTCCTTGTAGATATATTCCAAAGTACTTGACGCATCATTCAAAACCATTCCAATCCCTTTTTCAGCAGGGTATTTGACTCTTTGATGAGCCATGGATGCGACCATTTGAAATTTTGTCTGGGAAGGTGAACCAAGTATGGCGTTGTATGGGGATGGTAGGTCAAGTACTAGAAAATCAATCTCCTCCGTTCGAGGAGTATTGGTCTCTTCCCCGAGGATCACCGAGAGCGTGATGATTCCTTTCACCGCCACTTTATGCCCGGTGAAACCCTCCAACTGTACATTGCTCGGTCTGAGGTGGGCGTTCCCCAACCCCATTTCCTTAAAGCATGCGTAATACAGGATATCCCTTCCTGCCCCTGTATCTATGAGAACTCGCTTCACCTCGCTATTGTGAATCCTCACTCGCAGAGTCAAGGGTTGTTGGCGAGCAGTCTGACTAGCTGCGAGCTCGCCTGGCCAGAAGGTGATTCCTCCTGTTTCATCGGATCGCGGCATCATGTGAACCACATGCTTCAAATTGTAAATCATGTTTTTTAGCTGGGTTCCACTTGGCGATGCTTCCCTGATAGTATTGATCACGTTCCTCGGTCCTCCATTATCTGGCCGAGGATTCTGATGTCTTTCTGGCTCCCTCGGCCTTTCTTGCTGGTCATTTCCCCTTCGCTCAAACCTCCTGAGCTCGCCTCTGTCAATCAACTTTTGGATGGCCTTTTTCAAGTTGATGCAGTCCTCGGTCGTATGCCCGATATCTTTGTGGTAGGCACACCGTTTGTTGGGATTGCGAGGGTACCGAGTTTCCTTCAATGGCCAAGGCCTATCAATTTTATCCTGGTCGAGCAGGACATTCATGATATGCTCGCGGCTAGCGTTGAGTGGGGTCCAGTCAACATCGTCCCACACATTTTTCCCTCTATTATCATCCCCCTTGTTGTTGGACCCTCGACCACCTTTGTTCGAGCTGTCCTGAGTTCGGTGCCCTCCTTCCTGCTCCTTCTTCTTTCCTTCTTTCTTCTCATTGCCTTCCTTCTTCGCATCTTCGGTATTGATTACCCGAATTGCGTGGGCATACATTTCCCCGACCGAGGTTTGGTCGCGCAGCATCATTTCCTACCTCATCAGTCCCTGTTGTAAGCCAGAGATGAAGCACATTTTAATGGACACCTCCGAAATATATGGTATCTGGTCCACCATAGCCATAAACCTATCCATGTAGAGTTGATTGGATTCATTAATCCGCTGTTGGATCCCACACAGGTCGGTTTGTTTCTTCGGCTGGAGTCCTGCCGAGGCAAACTGGTTGACAAACATCTGCCTGAATTCATCCCAACTTTCCACGGAATCCAGTGGCAGGCCTGTATACCATTTCAGAGCCTTTCCTTTCAACGTCCCTACAAAAATCTTTCCCCACGCATCCTCATCCTCGGAAGCAACTGCGTTCACCTTCACCTCAAAACTAGCCATGTGATCGATGGCATTGGTTAGGCCCTGGTATGGCTCAAAAATTGGGACCTTTTTGTCTGGGAGGGGAGCTTTCCTCATTCTTTCCTGGAATGGGCCGTTCTTAGCAGGAGGTAATAGCATGGGTTTTCCCTTCTCCATGGCCTCTAGTCGACCTTTTAAAAATTTTACCTCCTGCTCGACCGCCAAAGAAGGCTTACTAGTCGATACTTGTACCTCGGTGGTCGCGTTCCGACCACTCTTGGGGTATCCGGCGCCTGATTGCTGAGAATGTGTGCAATGCCCACATGTTCTAGTTTTGTTCGCCTCTATCCTCGGCCTAGATTCCCCTTCTTCGCTCCTTTCTCGTGCTCGCCGGGAGCGTTTAGATTCGTTAGGAAAAGTTAGTCGGCTTTGAACACTGGGTTTGGGCGCCTGCTCGTTCGCTCTTTTTCCCAACCGGGATCTTGCACTGGGCTGGGATATGGCCTTCGCTTTATTTTTTCCCTTCGAGGTGGCATTTTGGATGGTCGGTGATCGTTCCTCTTGGGGGGTAGTGGTAGCTTTTATCTTTTGCTGGAGCTCGTACATTTTGAGCTCAGCTTCTTGAATTCCTGCGAAGTAAGATTTCTGGCGTTCCCAGAATTTTACTTCCGCAAGGAGTTTTTCTTGTTCAGTGGGTAAACCCTCCGTTCGAGGTTGATCCACCTGAGCCTCCTCGTCGATATTGTGAACGACACTCAGCTAGCCTACTGTTGCTTTTGAGGTGATCGGATCTATGTCCATATCCGTTAATTTGCTTGCTGGTGAGGGTGGTAGTTTATTCGCCCCTGGTTGATTTTGTTTGGTGGGAGTCTGTTGATCCATTATAAACTTTCACTTGGTCATTTCCCGGCAACGGAACCACTTGATCACGCCACAATCTTTGGGGTGACTATCTTTGATCCACGTAATGGACCGAGGCGGCGTGTCGGCTCTTGTGAGTCACGTCGGTGTATGAGGTACAGGTGCGGTTTGTTAGGATATCGGGCTTGATGGTTGATCTTGGTTGGTGGATACGAAAGGAAGACTACCGATTAGGTCTTTGGGGGTTTCCACCCTCCGGTGTGAGAGTCAGTAACAGGGTAATATATGTGTGTGCCGGAGCTGGGCGTTCCCTTAAGCTTCCGGTCAGTCTATTGAGAGTAATCTTTTTGTGTGTTTTGTCTATTCTCAGCAATATAGTAAGTTTGCAATGTTAAGTAAATCTTACCTTTCTTGAAGGGAAAGGTTTCCTTTTATAGTAGCTTAGATTTGGAGTCATGATTGGTATGAGGGTCCCAACTGGTGGGACTTGTTCCCTGGTCGGCTTGCTGGCAGTTCCTGAGTGGTCAACAGGTTGCGTGTGCAAAGTTGATTGTAGGCGGTTGAATAAGCCGATAAGATATAGCGGCTTGCATGGCTTGCTCGGCTCTTGTGGGGAAGGCACCTGGATGCTATGTACAGGCTATGGGCTAAACCTGTCTTATCCCAGAGAAGCTGTCGGCCGAGCATAGGTGATCCTCGGTCGTATGGTCGGGTGTTGACTCATGATCGCCTATTGTGCTCGGCAGGTTGTGGTCGTCGGTACTTCATCGGCTGGTTAGTGATTGTCGATGATGATTGACTGGGGAATGGTCTTCGGCCCTTGGTGGGGCCAGCCCAAGTCTAGCTGGAATCCATGTGGTCGTTCCACGTAGGGGGACCCAGGTCGGGTCCCATCAATGATAATCCTGTAACCAAGCCTAAGGGTAGGGGTGTAAGTGGTTCGATTCGGTTTGGTTTAGGCCAAAACTACGAATCGAACCGGCCCCTATTGGTTTCAAAAATTTCAAACAGATCTAAACCGAAGAAGGCTTGGAACAGAATCGAACCCCTCGGTTTGGTTTGGTTTTGTGGTTTTTAATCAACTTAACCAACATTAAGAATAACAATAAAAATAAGATTTTAATATGGAATTAACATCAAAATTAGAAATAACCTACTAAAAATAAATTATCATAGAGAAAACATTACAAATTTAAAAAAAACAAAAACAATGGAAAAATAATAGTCCTCCAACAATCAAAAATTTGTTTGGTTTAGTATGTATGTGTGTATATATAATCTAAACCCTTTATTTAGTCATAAATATTATATATATATACATATGCTGGTTTGGTTTGGTTCGATACCAAAAACCGTGAACCAAACCGAACCAAACAGTTTTCCAATTTTTGAAACAGAAACCAAACCGTGTTCAATCAAAACCGAATGGTTTGGTTTGGTTCGGTTCCGTGGTTCCGATTTACACCCCTACTTAAAGGCATTCATGAACAAAAGTTGCTTTCAACCTATAGTTTCTCATATGATGAGAGGGCAAAACCTCTTTGATGGCTACTAGGGAAGGCGGAGACTATATAAGATTATAAGACTCCTACTTAAGGTTGGCTAGTTAGTAGGTAACACTTTGTAAGGAATCTGTCCCCCGAGGCATAGCCGAGTGGTAAAAGGAGGGGGACATAAGATGCTGGAGGCATGCAGCGTGGGTTCGATACTTGGTGGAAGCACTTTGCTTTCTTCTGAGGTTGGACCTTGTATGTGTTATCGGTTACTTGTTCTCAACCACATATCATTTCGGGCACATCTCGCGATTTTCCTGGTAGTAGCAATGAGGGACCGGAGCTACTACCCCAGGATTCAACCTGGTTAAAAAAAAAAACTTTGTAAGGAATCTAAATGAAATGATAATTAATATTAGGAAAAAGCTTTAACCAATAAATGCACTGATGATGTGTAAAATTATTAATATATATTATTATAATTATATATAAATAACATTTATTGGTTCGGTTCGATTCTAGAACCAGTTTCTAAGTCTCAAATCTGAGACCAAACCAATTGACTGGTTCTGCTAAAATCCAGAACTGGAACCAAACCTATACATTGGTTCAGTTCATTTTTTACTAAATCGATTCGGTTCTATTGGTCCAGTCCGATTTTAGAAAAAGTTTGTTCACCCCAAATCTTAGTTGTACATCTCATTAATCACCAAGAACGTAGTCGTTGGTGGCGGAGATGACGAAGGATCGTTATTGCCGTGGAAATTGAGTTTGGGGAGAAGATGAAGACGTCGTTAACACCCAGTTGGTGTAGTCCATGGGACACCATGGCAGTGGTGGATTCAAACTGGGAGAAAGTTGAGCTATCGCCGGAGTCGACATCGCAGGTTCATCGGCGCAAAGCTCAACCTCTCTTGTGACGGCCATAACCGCCAATCATTTATTTTAAAAAAAATTAGATCTGCTTTCAAGTCTTTCGGATTGGGTCTAGAATTGGCAGATTAAAGTTTCAATTTTTTAATTTTTTTCAGATTGAAGTTTCATTTTTTTTAGATCCACTTTCAATTCTTTTGGATTGAATTTTCAATTTTTCAAATTCAAGGATAGTTCCGATCTATTTCAATTTTGTTAAGTTTCACTATTGTACTATTGATTATGCTACTATATATTCAATCAATTTTTTGGTTTAGTTTCTAACATTAATTTGGCTGGGTAAAAATTGGAGGTCGTAGTAGTGTTAATGAAGGTTGAGTGTTGTGTATGCTGGTGGGTGGTAGGGTTAGGTTTGATGTTGGATGGTGTTTGTGTAAAGAGAAAATTGACTCGATCACCATTAATGTAATGGACATTTGAAATAAGAGACATAATAAGAGCATGAACAACAGAGCTCCCCACTTGGGGAGCTTAACCTCCATTTTTTTCTATTTTATTACAAAAATGCCATTAAGCTCCCCACTTAAGCTCTTCACCAAAAACACTCTTCCAACAATGCACAGATTCCAACACTTTTACATACCCCACCATCTTTATATCCATTAATTTAATATTTTTATATCTTACTTATATCAACCAATAATTTTGTTTATTCAATTTTATTTACATATTTCTTACATTAATATATTAAATAATAAAAATATTTTCGAAATTAGTAATAAATAAATAATTATTAATAAATAAATAATTATTAATAAATTATTTAATAATTATTAATAAATTATTTAATAATTATGTTTATAATTTTAAAAATAGTAAAACAAGTACAATAATTAAGTAAATAATATTTTTTCCCAAATAAGTACAATAATTAGAATAGTAAATACAAATACAACAAGACATAGAAAATTCGAGAACAATACATTAAGTTATTGCTGAAAATTAGGAAAAATACAACAACAATAAAAGCAAACGTGACATTTCAAGCACTAACAAATTTAGTTACCAAAAAGTCTCCAAATATTTTCAATTAGATCATGCTTCAGGCGGCGATGTGTTTCTTTATCCTTAACGACACACCTTGTTTGAACATATCTCTCGTGCTCCAGAATACGCTCGTTAAAATATTCCCATGCTAAGCTACCATCTGTAATGTCAACTTGGTCATAGTCGGAAGCATTTGGAACACGATCATAAGTATCTCGTTCATCTTCAACAATCATATTATGTAACACGATACATGCGATCATAATTTTTCCCAAACTACTTAGCTCCCACATAAGTGCTGGGGCTCGTATTATTGCAAAACGTGCTTGTAACACCCCAAATGCACGCTCAACATCCTTTCTTGCTGCCTCTTGATGTTGAGCAAAGAGCTTATGTTTCTCACTTTGTGGCGATCTAATAGACTGGATGAATGTTGCCCATGGAGGATAAATACCATCGGTTAAATAGTAACCCAAGTTATACTGATTACCATTAACCGTAAAACCTACTATCGGAGCTACACCAGTATAAACATCGTTAAATACCGGCGATCGATCAAGGACATTAATGTCATTACAAGTACCTGGAGTACCAAAGAATGCATGCCATATCCATAAGTCGTAGGAAGCGACTGCTTCAAGTACAACGGTCGCTTTTCCGTCCCCTCGAGCATATTGACCTTGCCAAGACACAGGACAATTCTTCCATTCCCAATGCATGCAATCTATACTACCTAACATACCTGGAAAACCGCGGGTCTCCCCAACATGAAGCAAGTGTTGAAGGTCCTCCTCTGTTGGTCTTCTTAAGTACTCATCTCCAAAAACACTAACCACACATTCAGCGAAATTCTTCACGCATTGAATTGATGTTGTTTTTCCAATACGAACATAGTCATCACACGCATCAGCGGACATTCCGTAAGCAAGCATTCTTATAGCAGCAGTGCATTTTTGTAGTGGCGATAAACCAGGTTTCCCTGATGCTTCGTATCGTTGTTGAAAATATGGAGTATGTTCACCTAGAGCTTTCACTACTCGGAGGAAGACATGTCTTCGCATCCGAAATCGTGTGCGAAATTGTTGGTCGGTGTATGTTGGATTCTCCGCAAAGTAGTCTGCATATAGGCGTCGATGGCCATCAACACGATCTCTGTCTATGTACGTACGTTGACGACCTCCTGTTTCTACTTGGCTGGAGGTTACTAGTTCCCTCATGATTTGACGCTTCCGACGTCGACGGCCGGAGACGTCTAAAATACGTTCTTCTAGTTGTCTTTCAAACAAAGTATCTATATCTTCGTGATCATTGACATCTTCTTCATTTGTATTGGGCATCTGAGAATTGAAACTAGAACTTGAAGACATGATTGTAGTTAGGTATGAAATGAAGTGTTGGGATGATTAGTTGGAGTGTTTATACTACGATATTTATAGGCCAAGGGAAAATAATGAAATGTCACGGGTATTAATAAATTATTTGAAAAGTTAAAAGATAAAGCTAAAGATAAAGCTAAAAGAAAAGACTAAAGCTAAAGCTAAAGCTAAAGCTAAACAATAATGAAGAGTTGTCGGTACACAATAAATAGCATCTACTTAAACAGTTCACATTACATTAATATTACACATTACATTACATTACATTAATATTACACATTACATTACATTACATTAATATTACACATTACATTAATATTACAGGAATTACAGGAATTGCAAATCAAAACAAATAGAAAGACAAATTAGAATAATATCTACTTAAACAGTTCACGGTACAACCGAGTGCAATCATCTTCCTCTTCTGCTGTTTTGTTTTCTTTTTTCACCAGAATCTCCCATTGTTTGAATAAACGATCCTTTACGGCCTCATCTCTCTTCCTTTTTTCTTCCTCTAGCTTTAATTGTGCAAAGTTCATCCATCGGTTAAAATTGTCATTAAACACGCTGTCGATTTCATTTGCTTTCTTTAACTCTTCAAGTTGAGCCTCCTTAACTTTTCCTTTTCCTTTATTCTTTGAAGCTTTTCTGCCGGGTGGTCGAGCTGGAAATGCAGTTGAGGCTTCTTCGGCATTGGAGGAAGAATTCGAAAAATGACCGGCTTCATTTATTCGACTTCTCTTCGAGCCACTACTGTCTGAATTTTGAACCGTTTCAACATTGGTCGCCCACCACTTTGGTATTTTTCGAAGGACTCCCCAAGCTTCCATTAAGGTGAAACGTTTTCCCTCATCAGCTTGATAAATAATATGTGCCTTGTTAATGACATCATCATCATTCCACCCACTTGCTTTGGTAGCTAAGGCATGGTTAAAGGCTCCTGAGAATTTTGCAGCTGCCCTTGACACCTTTCCAAAATGATTTTTACATTGACAACTATTTCGGTTAAGACCCTCCTCTTTATGTGTATTGTAACAATCTGCAACTTTTTGCCAAAATTGGGTAGAAGTTTGGTTTGTACCAACATAAACGTCGGTAGTCACATTCTCCCAAGATTTACACAGATTTTTGGTCTCGTTTATGGACCACTTTACTCTTGTTGTTGATTTTCCACTTTGAGGAGTATTTTCATCAACCAAGACATCCTCATCTGCCTCTTCAACATTAACTGGTTCTGGTTGTGTTGAAAATTGAGGCAAATTTGAAAGGGGGGGACTACCTGGAACATATTCATGAGTAGAATTTCCCATCACTCCCATAGGAAAATACCCTTGGCTGAACTGTGATTGTTGTGATGAAAAAGGTGAATGAGTATTTCCAAATTGTTGTTGCGGCATATGAGAAAATGAGGCAAATGATTGGTGCGACATATGAGAAAATGGCAGAAAATTTCCAAATTGTTGAGGATTTTGAAGATTTTGCATACCTCCGATATTTGGAAAATTTTGGAATTGTTGTACTGAAGGCTGATTTTCGAAATCAAAAATATTATGATAGGATGATGCTTGGTTTTGTGAAGTTGGTTGGGGAATTTGACGAGCAGAGTATTGATTTGGCATAGATGAACGTGAATTATCTTCTTTTTCATCATTTTTTTACGAGATGAATTACGTGAAGTCATCGATGAAGTTCTAAATCAGTAAAAATAACAATACTACAATAATGATATTAATTGACTACTAAATAATAATAATACTACTACTAATAATAATAACAACAACAATACTACTTAAATAAGAACAATAAACAATATCAATGGAAATATTAATTACACTAATATTAATATCTATTACCAACATTAATAATAAAAAATTATCTTGCCTAGTAAATAATTATAAATTACTTAACAAGTAAATAAATATTAATATCTAAATATTTAATAACAATATTAAATATTGATTAAAAATCAAATTTAAAGAGATGGAAGAGAGAAAAATGACTAGAAACTTGAAAAATTCGTAGAAAAAGTTTCTGATATCCAAATGAAACAAACCAAGTCTCTATTTATAGGTAAAAATGTGTACTTTAATTCAGGGAAAAAAATAAAAAAAAATAGTTTTTAAGGCTGAAAATTGGTCAAGAAAAGTTGGGGTGAAAAAGTTATTCGGTCCAATGAGAAAATGCCAAGTGGAAAGTACGTAGCATGTGAAGTGTTGAAGGAGTTGCCGGCGGCTTGTCTCCTTTGCTTCACCAAAACGCACTGTTTTGGTTCATTTTTTCGCCAAACTGTGTCGTTTTGGCTGATGTTTTTTCCTTAAGCACGAGAGCTTAAGATGCTCTCCAAATTACTTTTTGCTTAGCTAAGCACTCCTTTGATCCTTTGTTATTAGGCAGAATCTAGTAAGCTCTTGGTTAAGAGCTGCCGTTGTTTTTGGCCTAATAGTCTCGAGAAATTTTCATCATATTTGTTCTAATAGTTATTGCAATCTCATCAAATTTGTCAAAGAAGAGAGAGAGAGAGAGATAATGAGAAATGGGTCGAGAGAGAGATAGAGTAAAGAGAGGAATTTTTTGGGTTTATTTTTTGTATTTTGTATTAATTTATTTAATTTTTAAATTAAAATTTTCCAGCCCAAACAAAAAAGTTAAAAATTACGTTCTCTCTACACGTAAAAATGAAAAGAAAAGAAGACATAATTTTTTTAAGTAAATTTCATTATTTTATTGAACCCATTAATATATCAAGTTTTGTAAAAAAAATTAAAAAGAAGTAAACATCTATCATTTATTTCTTATTTTAAAAAGATATATAGTTATTTAAATGGAAAGAGTAAAAAAATAAAATATATTAATTATTTTTCTATTAATATTTTATGTCACTTGGAAATTCAACTCAGCTTTCATTAAGGGTATTTTGGGCATTATATAAACAATTTAATGTTACAGTGGACGGACGTTACAAGAATGACTAACTGTATGACCAAAAATCTAGTTCAATGGCCAAATTAAGAAGCATCAAATATGTTTAACCAAATCAATTTGAAGTGTTAAGTACAAGGACCAAATTATGTATTAAACCTTGTAATTATAAGACTATGGGAACATGCTCCTCATGTATAATCTCTTATACAATAATGCCTAGTCAATCATTAAGGCTATCCACCAATCAGGATAGAATCTTTTAGTAAGATCCAACGGAATAACCCCCCTCAACTATGGGTCGAGTTTAAATTGTGCTACTCAATTACCAATTGAAGCAATGTACCCCATCAATTACGTATATTCTTACCATAATAAACAACTCAAACCCAAGTGGCTTTACATACAATAACACTTGCACAATAACTTGCCCCAACATTGCACCAACTTCGAGACCACAATTAACACACGCTCTATAAGCAGAAATTTTTCAAGCTTATCCATTGTTGATGAATACTTAATCTCATTACTACTAATATATGTCTTTGTTTATTATACATACAGTATATACTATGGTCGATCAACGGTCAATTAACTCGACCTTTTGGGTCGATCAAGTCGACCTTTGATAGACCTTAAAATCTGAATGGTTCCCGTCGGTCTTCATCTTCATTATGTTCAACCAACAAGTCAAGTAACTCGACGTTGATTGTAGACGACCCCGACGAACTCCACCCCGCTAATCACGTCAACTGAATTCGTGTTTTCAGAGGTAAACTCAACCCTAAGTTTCTCATCATCAAGTTAAAGCTTACATTGTTTTAATTTTCTTATGATTTAGGGTTTAAGGGCATTTTCATCATTCTTACTAGACCAACTCAATTTTTTATCAACCATGATGAAATTTACTCATAACCATGTATACTTTGACTCTTATAATTTTTGATGAATTTGATTCAACTAACAGTCAATTTAATATATGAGTGATGAACATTGTTTACAAAAAACAATGAAATAATTTTCGGTCCAAGTAACCGAACATATCTAAGAATGTTGGGTTTTCCTTCCCGAACAGAACTCAATTTTAGTTCCTGGTTGTTTGTTTGTGTTTTAATTCATCTTTAATGTTTTATGTTTCTAATACAGATAAAATGACATTGTATTTGAAAAAAAGATGAATGGTACAATGCAAATGTCAATGTAGAGAAGATTTGAAAGTAGTTGATGATGTTTATTCTAAACTAGACGATGTACACAAATAATTGTTTAGGAATTCTTCATTTGGAAAATTATGTATCCTCGATACAAATATGAAGAGGAGTAATGTCTTGTTCCATGTATTGGCTATGTTTTTAATTGAGTCACCCACCGACAGAAAGGATGAGCTCTGGTTTCATATAGGTGGGAAAAATGTAAGATTTGCATTATCCGACTACACCTTAATCACCGGCTTATCTACTGGATCGGAAGAAGACTGTTGCGATCAAATTCCCACTATGAAGAGGTTGGTTGAGGAATATATAATGGTACAGAGTGCTGTGAAGTAATTTGATTTGAAAACGGCATTTGAAAATGAAAATAATGTGGATGATAAATATAAATTGGGCTTAGCCCTTATATTTGAGTGTGTATTGAGAGCTAAGGAAATGAATACTTCAACTGACATGGTTGTTTTGGATATTGTGGATGATTTGGAGTTGTTTAATATATATCCATGAGGGACAAGGTCATATCCTTACTTTGTCAATTCAATTAAGAATATTGCTGGGAAAAAAAACTCATTCAACTACGAATGTATGCTATGGCTTCTGTTCTGCATTACAGGTAAACAATTGTAATTTGAAATATTCTAAAATTTATATTGATTAGCTAATTATTTGATGTTTCTAACATGTAACTTATTTTTAGGTTTGAGCATTTGAGATGTTTAGTGAATTTCATGGCTTTGAAGATCTATTTCAACTCGCAACTACTAGATCTAATGATGATGTAGTCATTCTTCCAAAAATGTGCAAATGACAATCGAAAAAAACTTCCTTGAAATAATAAAAAAAATGGATGTAAATTGGGTAAATGTTTTCAATTTTTGTGATAGTTGATTAAAATTTAATTTTGTTTGCATAGTTGTTGATTCATAAAGTTGTTTTTTATCAATTGCCAGGATGGTGTTCTTGTTCCATTGACCCCGACGGCGGCCAAACAAAATGAGCTTTACGTTCTTGCGTTTCAGCAACGTTTTGGTGAAGTTTGGGCAACATCATTTGATGTTGAGGTTGAAAATTTTGTTGACTATGAAGCCCAACGGTCTCCACCATGCAACTCCTCACCATTCTGGTCCCCACAAGACCACTCATTGCTAGACCACTCCCCACCACGATGTAGTGAAGGACATGCCACCCTTTCTTCTAATGACATGCTTATTTCTATTTTTGATGCATTGAGGGAGACGAAACAAAAGTTTGATATTCGAAACATTCAAATAAGTGGTTTGAGGAACGAGGCATCGGCTTTGGATCAAAAAGTGGTAAATTATTTCCGTTATGTTTTTGAGTAATTATTTGTGATATTTATTCTTTTTTACATACTTACTTAATTTTGTTTTAAATGGCAGAGTAATGCAATGTCAATGATAGAGGCATTGAGGGCACATGCACCATTCTTATGCGATGATCCTATGATGTGGACTCATACTCATACTCCCAACACCACTCTTAACGCAGCCTTCACTACCACCACATTTCCCCTCCCCCTCCCCCTCCCCCTCTCACTGCCACTACCACACTTACCTCTCCCCTTCCCATTACTGCCACACTTTCTCATCCTACTACCATTACCACACTTCCCCTTCCCCCTCCCACTACCCGAAGTGTGACCAAGATGTTGGCAAGGGAAAAGGATATTGATGAAGTTTCTCGCAAGGCAAAAGGTAAGGGTAAGGGTAAGGGTAAAAAAAGGAAGGAGGTCGAGTCTGAAAATATGTTGCAGATGGGAGTGAAGAGAGGTAGAAAAGCATCAGTCCACGCGTTTTCTCCCTACACAACGATGGTACCTAACCCCATTAAGTCTCTACGATTGGAGAGATTATTTGTAGATGGAGATATACCAAACTTATGCCTTGGGATTGATAAGGGAAAGGAAAAATTGATTGTAGATTGGCTAGATGTTGCGGATGAAAAGTGAGAATATACAAGTAGATTTATTAAGTTAAGTTTTTATTTATTGTTATCATTACTAAACGTCTTAATTACTATTTTTTGTCCACAACGATTTTGTTATACGATGGGGTTTTAAGTGTAACAAGAGGTGGTTTGGAGTGTTTGCAAAATCAAAAGTCTATCTATCAGACCAAATAAGTTAATCAATTACTTTCTTGTTAATATTACTTGATTACTTGCAGTTATTGTGTGATCCTAATACTTGGCACTATTGAAAATTTCAGCATTTGGATTTGGTCTTGGTTCTTATGCGGATGAGAATGACAAGATATCCATTGTTATTTGGAAGACAAAATGACTGATGTATTATGGATTCATCATTTCAAGTTCTACCGACCATTCAATATTCTCATTTCTAAGTAAAAATGAAATAGAATATAACGAGTGAACATTAGTTATGTTAGACTATGTCATGGGTAAATGGACAAGACATGAGGGTGTTGGGTGATTTGTGAAATTATGGAAGGAATGTAGTTATGTATACTTTCCAATCTACGTATGTAATCATTGGATTATTGGAGACGTTTATTTAAAAGATGCAAAGACCATCATATATAATTCTGAAAGAAGTACTATAACACCAAAGCAGCTTAAGAAAGAAATGTTCGTTTTTATGAAGATGATCCTACGACTTGCAGACCTGGCTGGAATTAAATTTGGCAAATCACTTACATATAAGAGGGATACCACAATCAAAAAACAGCTTTTGTCGTGAATAATCTTATTGATCTATTTAATATTATATGTTTATTTTCCTTAATATCTAATTTATGTTTTGAATGTGTCACAGGGGTGACTATGGGATGTATGCTCTAAAGTATATTGAGTATTTGATGCTCGATAAATCCCCAGAAGTAGATGTCAACAAAGTTCGAAAGTGGAGGGAAAAATATACCATTGATACATTTTGGGATAACATAGATCCCTGAATATTTGATTGAAATGTAATATTTGTAATAAAATTGATCTTTAGTATAGTTTGTATGAATGTAATCAACTTTTAAATTGTAAAAGCCTTAGTGTATTTATTGTTTAGTAACAGTTTGAAGTTGCTTGTTTTGCACCAACAAGTGCTGCTTATTTTCTTGTGTTATGTTTCCAGATGTTCCTATATACTTCATAGACTTGGATATGGGAGTGTTGATGTTGCACCAACAAGTAACAATGTGTTTAAAACTGTGTATAAAGGTTCGAGTACCATAGCCGAACTCTTAAACATATGTTCGGCTACCATGGCCGAGCATTAAGAGGAATGTTCGGGTACCATGGCCGAACGTTGTGATGAACTTTGCCAAAAAAATTTATCAACTTTGCCTATTTTTGATTAACCTTGCCAATTTTTGATCAACCTTGCCAATTTTTAATCAATCTTGCCAGTTTTTGATCAACCTTGCCTATTTTTTATCAACCTCGCGAATTTTTGGTTAATCTTGCTTATTTTTGATCAACCTTGCCAATTTTTGATCAACATTGCCTATTTTTTTTATCAACCTTGCCAATTTTTTAATCAACTTTGCCAAATTTTTTTATCAAGATTGCCAATTTTTGATCAACCTTACCTATTTTTTTATCAACCTTACCTAATTTTGATCAACCTTGCTTATATTTTATCAATCTTGCCAATTTTTGATCAACATTGCCTATTTTTGATCAACCTTGCCAATTTTTGATCAACTTTGCTTATTTTTTTATCAATCTTGCCAATTTTTTTATCAACATTGCCTATTTTTGATCAACCTTGCCTATTTTTGATCAACCTTGCCTATTTTTGATAAACTTTGACAATATAATAAATACCACCAACCACAAAAATTACAATATAATATAATAAATACCACCAATTAGTCTGAAATACAACCAAATTCAATAATCTCTGTCTCAAATACAAACAACCACAAATACAAACACTAAACATCAATGTTGCCTCCTACGAGACAACCCCGCCTGAGTACGACATGGTCCTGCCTAACTAGTGGAGGGAGCCTGAATATTGGGGGGGGGGGGGGTTCTTGGTAAGGTACACCATTCAGTGTACAATCCACTCTAACAAGTAAATTCCCCAAATCGTCATATGGAATGGTCTGTCTCCTTGCCTCAATTGACCATGTACTCGTACATATCCGCGATAGGAGGGACCACCGTGGTGACGTGTCTGGATCTGTTAACAGGGTTCTGAACAAATTGATGAGAATGTTTCCGGAACCACGCTAGATACCCAGGTTCAAACTGACCAGGTGGTTGACAACTGAAACCAAGATCGTCATCTAATAAAATATAGGTGTTAAGCATGTTCCAAAATCTTGCGAGCGTCAACCACATAACTCTATCCTTTACAAGAGATCTATTGGTGGTGTCATGAGCAATTGGCATTGTTGGAATCGTCTGTATAAAGTCAAATTGCCTCAAAAATCGCTCTGGATGGTATGGCTCAACAATGGTGTCCATCCATATACATCTGCGACAAAAGGCAACATTCTGAAATGGAAAGAACCTTCTCACACTGGAACCCACTCAACCTACAACAGTATAACATCATACAATTTAAAAAGATAATAACTTAATAATCAAACTCGTAAAATAATGAACATAAAAAAGTCACCAATTAATACTCACATCACTGTATCTCAAAGAGTCAATTTGTTCACGAATAGCCTATAATCGCTCTGTAGATGATCCCTGATTTCCTGGCGGTTTCCACCGTTGTCCAACAGGTTGTCTCTGTCTATAGTCCACATTATGTGAAGGCCTAAAACATGAAAAATATTCATATATCCATGCTTGCATGAAATCCAATTTTAAATATAAGACAACTATATATCAATTAATAAATATATGACAAACCGTTTTTTAAATATAAGACAATATAATAAGTACGTTATTACCTTCAACAATGTTAACGATCAAACGATCTGTTGTGTTTTGGCTTTAGAAGCTTTCCATAGCTCTCTATATAAGAATGTCAGCGTATCAACTCCCCATGCATATGTGGAGACATCCTCAAGATCGGCTAGCCACTCGAGGTATTCAGTACTAACTTGGGATCCACTCTAATCAGTAAAAATGCTACATCCCATCATATATAACAAATATGCCCTGACTAAACACTCCACTGTATGTTCATTATCAGATGAGACGTTTGGCATAAATATTTGACGGAGCCACTTAAGTCTCATCGATGAACCCCTGACTCCTCGCATCATATCCTCCAATTGCAAACGATGACTCCCAAAATTGAACAAACACGTTCCTTTGTCAACTTACCTGTAGCTAATAGGCATCCCTCGGATTGGAAGACCAAGGATACAATGCACATCATCCAAGGTAATTGATATTTCACCAAATGACATATGAAAAGTATTGGTCTCTGGATGCCATCGTTCCACAAAAGCGCTAATTAATGGTTTATTCATTTCATCATAATGCACCCGACTAATTTCTCTCAAGTTTGTCAGACGGGTAGTTGTCTTGAAATAACGAGCAGGCTCATAAGCTGGAATCTCTCAATCCGTTTTTTTTTTTTTTTTTTTATGTATGGCTTATACATCTTAGAACCCCTATCTCATTACCCAACCATACATCTGCAGCAACATGGTCGGTGTGTGTGATTAACAATGACCTTATCTTTGGTTCACCTCAATGTGCCTCCTCCTCCTCCTCTTCATCTTCCCCTTCCTCTTCCCTTTCCCCTTCCTTCTCATTGTTTTCAAATTGTTGTTGTTGTTCTTGATTATGAAACTGAAAATTGTCAAGGTGTACGCGATATTTGTTTACCCGTAAGTCCTCATCTTTTTTAGCTTGTGCATCCTTTTCGCGTTGTAATTGGTGTGCTTGTCTAACGACGGTCGTTGGTCTTTGCCTATCGGGGGGACGTTGGTTTTTTACTCCTAAAACCAAGTGCCTTTGTTGCATAGATGTTTGGATGGACAAACCGAACATTCTTTAGATTGTTCGGGTACAACACCCGAACAATTTAGAATTTCAGCATTGTTCTGGTTCTTTGCAATTTATCTCAGTTTAGCGCCATTGTATTTCTGATTCAAACCCTAAGTTATTTCAAACCCTTCAAACTTCAAAATATAAGACAAAAGAATGGGATTTCAAACCTATGAAGCTTGACATTTCTGCAATGGATTTGGGGTGTGAAAATATATGCGTTGTTGTTGTTCTGTTGTTGTTCACTATTGCTGAGAAAGTTTGATTTCGGGGTGATTAAGAACCTTCGATGTGTTGATTTTCTATTCGCATGGCTCCTACTTTGTCTTTATTTGTTTGTTCGTTCGGTGTCGTGTATGGCGAAAGGGGAAGGGAATTGAAAGGAGGGAACGGCTAATAAGGGTTTTAGGTTGGAAGAAAAAAGAAAAAAGAAAAAATAAATGAAATTTTGGAACATTGTTTTGTGACTAAGAGAGTAAAAAGAAAGAATAAACTTAATAATGTTTTGTGACTACGAGAAAAAAATACATGAAATAATTTGTCGTATGAATAAAACGTCTTATAATCTGATATAAATCCTCGATATAACTAGTCGTATGATTGAAACGTCGTATAATATGATATAAATCGTGGATATAACGGATCGTCTGACTGAAACGTCTTATAATCTGATATAAACCCTGGATATAACTAGTCGTAAGACTAAAACATCTTATAATCTGAAATAAACCCTGGATATAGTTGGTCGTATGACTGAACGTCTTATAATCTGATACAAATCATGGATATAACTGGTCGTATGACTGAAACGTCTTATAATCTGATATAAATAACTGATCGTCTGACTGAAACGTCTTATAATCTGATATAAACCATGGATATAACTGGTCGTCTAACTGAAACGTCTTATAATTTGATATAAACCCCGGATATAATTGGTCGTATGACTGAAACGTCTTATAATCGGATATAAACCCTATATATAAATGGTCGTATGACTGAAACATCTTATAATCTGATATAAACACTGGATATAACTGGTCGTATGACTGAAACGTCTTATAATCTGATATAAACCTGGCAAATAACTGGTCGTCTGACTGAAACGTCTTATAATCTGATATAAACCCTAGATATAACAGGTCGTATGGCTGAAACTTCTTATAATTTGATATAAACCCTGGATATAACTGGTCGTATGACTGAAACGTCTTTTAATCTGATATAAACCCTGGAAATAACTAGTCGTATGACTGAAACGTCTTATAGCCCTAAACCCTAAACCCTAAAACCCTAAAACCCTAAACCTTAAACATTAAACCTTAAAACCTTAAACACTAAACCCTAAAACCATAAACACTAAACCCTAAAACCCTAAAACCCTAAACTAACCATAAACCTTGTTCTGGTATAAAAACCGAACAATGTGAAAAATGTTCGGTCCAGATAACCGAACACACAAAAGTATGTTCGATCCAAGTAACTGAACGTTTCATCAATTTGAGCACAATTTTGGTACAATTTGAGTACAAGTTCATCAATTTGAGCATAATTTGAGTACAATTTTATCATTAAATGGATATTTTACATGCATAATAAACTCCCAAAAACTAACCATTACATCCCACCTATTGCAAAAACTCAAATATAATACATCTAAGCAACACAAACATAGAATGTTATCATAAGTTCACTGTCATACATAGAAATTTGAAATTGAACATACAAAGAGTAACCAAAACTAAACTTGTTATTGTTTATCACTCGTAGGAGTTAGATCAGGTTGTGGTTCGATGAGAACACAAAATTCGGTAGTGTCATACTTTTTGACATCTACTGCATTTTTGTCTTCTACGCTACTCTCCAATTGAAGGGATTCTCTTTGTCCTACGGCAAATAGCTCGTACTCATACTCGGACTAAAGGTGACAAGAGTCATTTCTTTGACTGATTCTGGAATGGCCCAATCCTCTTCATTGGAGATAGGGTAGATGTTTTCATCATATGCCAATCTCCAACAATCTACTTTATAGAATGATGAGCACAATCGATGCACTGAAAAATTTCTCATGTTTGCAACTGCAACTGTATGCTCGCATGGCACGTGGTCCAACTGAAACTTACCGTAACTGCAAGCATTAGTACCAAAGTCCATTGTGTAATGCTTAGTACTGTTCCTCACCACGTACTTCGATTGATCATTGGGTTCAATCATCGTAAAATTATTCGCATTCTCAATAGATTGGCTTAATTTTGTTTCCATTACAGGGGTTAAATAGGTAGTACATGCTTGTGCTAACTCACGCCTATCACAAAAATCATTTCTGCAATGTTTTCACAATACTTTGAAGCAAGGGTATTATAGGAGTCTATCGGGCATCCTTGAAAACGAAGTTGAGAAACTCTACATTGTTTGAAGTCATTATATTGTAACGGTTACCTTTGCAATGTGACCTGACCCATGTTTCAAAAATGGTTCCACTAAGATATTCACAACCCTTCTCATTAGTTTTTTTCAATTTGAGACATATGCTTCTTGAACTCTTCTTTCATATATGCATCAGTCGCCCTCGTAAAAAGAGCGAATGTCCCGGGCTTTCGAGTTGTTGTCTTTAAATTTCCCTTTATGGGGTAGATACAATGCGCATGATGTACATTTTGAAAAACATCTTTGACTGCAGTAATAATGCTCCTATGTCGGTCGGAAATGATCACAAGTCCTTCATTGTCACTTGTTATTGCTTTCAACTTCGTAAAAAACCAAGTCCATGCATCCTCATTCTCATAATCAACAATAGCCCATGCAAGAGGATATATCTGTATATTTCCATCCTGACAAGTTGCAATAATCAATGTGCCCTTACATCTTGCAGTTAAAAATGTTTCATCCACAATGATTACCGGACGCATTGCAACATTGAATCCGATAACGCAATCCACATACGCCAAAAAGAAGTACTTGAATTGGTTTTCACTATCAAGCTCTAAAGAGTATATTGTTGTTGGATTAGCCAATAGCAAATTATGGGTATATGCACCTAGCTTCCTGTAACTAACCTTCACTGAGCCCCTTAAGCGTTTTAAGGCAACTTCTCTACACCTCCTCGCTTTTTGATAGTTTAGATAAACACCAAAATCTCGGGTAATCTTACCAATGATATCCTTCGGTCGAAACACTTGTTTGTCCGCCAACTTCGACGAGATATATACTCCAATAACTCTCGATGTAGCTTGTCTGTGCACATGTTATGGGGGCAAGTATGATATATATTTTTGAATCTGAAAATAATCACTTTCTGAGTACTTTGTCGCTCGCAAATGTCATTTGCAATTATCACCAACACAAACTAATGTGTACACAGTTTGGTTCGATTTGGTTGTTTTGAGCTCGAACTTATTATTTAATGCAAGTAAGTACACAGCATCCTGAAGCTCCTCTTGTTATTGAATACTTGCCCAATCTTCAAATCAATATCTTCCGGTAACACTCGCAATGTACTTCCAACCGAAGAATTCAACAAATGCTCTCTTGTGAAGTAATTGTCTTCATGTCGGTTGCCTTGACTGAACCCATCAAATCTCTGTCTCGGGGGTGTAGAGTGATCATTCTGGTTATAGGATACTAGTTTATTACTTGCATCCAACCCACCAATTGTGTCATTTTCTTCTTTTGCTTCTTCTTCTCCATTATTTTGCTCTTTTCCATTGTTTTATTCATACTCCGAGTCACAACCAAATTGATTACTCTCTTCCCGGTTCCCGTCACAATTTTCTTTTTGAGTTATACAAATAGGAGTAATAATGCCTTGTTGGTTAAGATTACAGACCCATTGAACTTGTTCATCTGAAATAATTTGGACATGAACTTGTATATTCTACCATACTGGTGGTGGAGGAAGAAATCCTAACTCTATATCATCAACTTGACAAATGTTTTTTACTTTAGCATAAACCTCTTCAAATGAAGTTGAATTACTGATCGTAAGTCCTCTTACTTTATGTTTGTCACTAAATTTCCACGAAGATCCTCCAATGTTCTTGTTGTCAACAAAATGTCCAAAATAAAAAACAGTGATTCAAACAGTTGAAGCCATACCTAAAAATCAATTGAAAAGAAAATTTCATCAAATATGAGGTTGAGTTAATATCATACAAATTGAGCTTCGTTAAGTAAAAATTGACATGACAAAAATAATACATGGTTGAGTCAAAATATTGCATAGTTGAGTCAAAATAAGGTATGATTGATCAAAAATAGTCAAGATTGATCAAAAATAGTCAAGGTTGATCAAAAATAGCCAAGGTTGATTAAAATTATACAAGGTCTAGTAAAATTGTCAAAGGTTGATCAAAAATAGTGAATGTAGATTAAAAGTATACAAGGTCTAGTAAAATTGTCAAAGGTTGATCAAAAATAGTGAAGGTTGATTAAAATTATGCAAGGTCTAGTAAAATTGTCAAAAGTTGATCAAAAATAGCTAAGGTTGATCAAATAAAGGCAGGGTTTATCAAAAATTGGCAAGGTTGATCGCAAAAAGACAAACAATGTTGATCAAAAATAGTCCAAGTTGATAAAAAATAAGTACGGTTGATTAAAAAAAAAAAGGCAAGGTTGATCAAAAATTGGCAAGGTTGATTAAAAATAGTTAAGGTTGATCAAAAATAGTCAAGGTTAATCAAAAATAGACAATGTTGATCAAAAATAGGCAAGGTTAATAAAAAAAAAGGCAAGGTTGATAAAAAAAAAGACAAGATTGATCAAAAATAGGTAAGTTTGATTAAAATTATACAAGGTCTAATAAAATTGTCAAAGGTTGATCAAAAATATAGTCGAGGTGGCTTAAAAATATCCAATGGCCAGTAAAACTACTAAATATCAATTAAAAGTGTCCAAGGTTGATCACAAATAGACAAGGTTGTTCAAAAATAGTTTAGGCTGATCCAATATAGTCAAGGTTGCTTAAAATTATACAAGGGTTAGTAAACTATTAGAGGTCTAGTAAAATAGTGAAAAGAGAAAAAGTTCGGTTACCCCAACTGAACAATTTCAACGTTGTTCCATCCAGGTAATCGAACATTGTTAACCACACTATTATTTCATCAAAATTAAAAATAATCGAACTTTCATAAATATAACAAATTTGTTGCACTGCATTTAACAGAAAAACGAAATAATATGTTCACCGACCAAGAGAGAAGAACCAAAATTTCACAAAGAAACACACACTACAGAAAAACTAACGACAATGATTGATTTGCCGATCGGTGAAATGATGGAATAAATTCAAGAGATAAAACAATACGGGTTGCAGTAGAGAAGAAGAAGAATGTGCAAGAGAGTTTGCAGTAGGAATAATGGAATAAACTAGGCTAAGCGGCTTGGGGACAAAAGAAGAAGAATACAAATACGTATTTCTGAAGAATACTTTACGTTCTCAATCCTTGGTTGTATTTGATGATACTATAGACATTTCATATAAAAAAAATCATTTAAGTTAATTTTGTAAGACAAAAGGGTATTATAGACAATTCATCATAAAAAAGATTATATAAATTAGTTTTTTTGAGAATTAAGTTAGTTTTGTTTTTGATAAGCTTGGTAAGACTAATAATAAATATACCCCATCAGTTTTTATCGGTAAGTGTAACCCCTAGCTAGTAATAGTTTCATGAAGCCATCTTCTTTCAGCATAGCATAGAGTTGACCTTTAACATGTTGCTAATGGTTTGTAATGCAAAGTATATAAAATCCAACAACCCAAGCTAGTTAGCCGCGCGCGGATGGAGGTTTTACTTCTTTTGGTGAACTCATGCATGAACGAGAACCGAGTGGTTTTATCCTCGTAGAATAGCATTAGCATCGACATCTCAATAGAAGAAGTAAAATTATTTAAGTGAAATGGAAGGATGACTCATGATCACATAATATCTTCTTATTCTACATTATCTGAAAGTTTGAAGATCAAGGGAGAATATCCTTTTAACTAATACTCCGTACAAGAAAATAGGCTCTTACCACATGCATAAACATTCTGATTTCTAATACTCCGTAGTATGTAAGTTATAATTTGGACGCAAAGTCTAGTCCAAAATGGCATAGATTGGACCCAATGTTCATTCCAAACATACTTTTGTCCAATTTTGGAACTAACTCTCAATTCTCAAAGGGTGGAGTATACAACACTGCTTCGGCCAGTGGGAATTTCTATTGTTTCTTTATCAACAATTCATTTAAATTCCTAATGCTCCCCAATCTTTTCTTCTGGCTAGTAAACACTTTCAAAGCACCATGGAAGATGACAATAAGAGACCTGAAAAGTGAAAATATTTAGGTTTCCTCCTCAATAAAATCTACACTTTACGCTCCATTAATTCCTAGTATAAATAGATCATACTGAAGACACTAGACATATATACATGTTTAACCAGCAGTAAACGGACATACTTTGACTGAGTTAGCTGAGTAAAATGTGCTCGTGTGTCGTTTGTACCTGAAGTAATCTTCAGCATCTCTAAATGACATAGGTGGTGGTGCTATGGGAAGAGTCAACCAGATGTGTTTCTCTAGTTGTCTCTATTCGCTGCTAATAAGAAAGGTAATTCAACCGGCCAGTTGTAACAAGTAACTCTGTTTCACTTGTTTCCGATGAAAATTCTCATAAAAATAATCATTAGAGAAATTCTTTGCCATTTCATGATCAATCTCCTACAATGCATATAGAGTACTCTATTTTACCACATAAATAAAATTAGACAGCACCTCCCATTTTATCATCCTTTACCTTCAAAGTTTCCCGTCGGGCCTTCAACTCCCCATAATCTAGTCATGAACACTTTGATACTAATGTTTAATCAAAGGGACGTGCATAATTTGATGTAGCTAATGCATGCCATAAACAATAATCCAAATAGTTTTCAAATCAGAAAATGACAAAACTAGTTATTCCGCTAAACATTAGTGATATTTCTTAGCTATCTCGGACCATCCTTAGCTATTTACATCATCTATCCCTTGTGATCATATTTCTGCAATAATGTGGCCATAACACAACAAGCTAGTGTAGGGAATACCTATCCATAACTTTAATTAGAGATTTAATGTTATTGTGATTGCATATGATGTCATAATAATTCAAGCTCATCATCTATTTTCAAGTAGCCTGTTTATGAATAATAATTATGTTTAGTTGGATAAAAACCACCCATGAACATTCTAATAACTGCAACTTCTAGCATTTCATGATCAATTTCTTACAATGCATAAAGAAGTTTTTAGTCCCCAAAAATCTAACTAGGCAGCACAAAAAGTACAATAGTGCCAAACATTGAATACAGGTGAAGTACGTATGCAACACAAGTATACATGTTCGATATTACACTCCTCGATCTCGTTGTAATCCTTTTTCTTCAATTTTTCCCATCAGGCCTTTAACTCTGCGCATGCAATATAGAGAAAAAAGAAGGTACGTTTTTACTTTTTTTCAACAAATTAGTATCTACATAGCTCTGTCCCAAAAAGGGAGTGTCATTTTTCATATTTGCTCCCCCCCCCCCCAAAAAAAAGTAATAATAATAATAATAAATAAATAAAAGGAGTCTCATTTCGAAAAAAAAATGATCGGTAAGTTTGGCCCCATGGTATGAGAATTTGAACCAAGGACCTTAAGGTTTAAAATTTTTGATATTATATTTCATTGATTTCTTCAAAAAAATAAATCAGCAAACATAATATTTCTGTTAGATGTCATACAAAAAAAAAATGAAAAAACAAGAGTATAGTTTTACTGAATTTAAAGGAAATACAATAGTCTAAGTAGTTTTATGATACGATTCATGATATAAAATGTATGATTTTCTAATTACATAAATACTCTCTTTGCTAACCATACATGATAGTATGATACAAAACCTCATTCCAATTTCATCTACTTGCAATAACAGAGAAAAGCTCAAATGAGTAGCACCTGACAATTCTGAGCATGGATCGTTGTACCATTTTCTGATTCCCTCTCATAAATTAGTAAAAGTATCTGCTTCATGTACAAACATTGAGATGTTGCACATCAGTCAGTAGCCCAGGGGGTTGCCATACTGGGAAATAGCTGTTAAAGCAAATCACAGGTTTTCTGTTGTTGACGTTTATATAAACTTGGGAGAACAATGAATTGCTTACAGGAAAACAAGGCCTTCTTGGAGCTAGAAGACGTTAAAACTTAAAAGGCCTAAACATTCTTATAAGACGTGAAGAGATACGAAGCTTTTGTATATGCTACCTGAGGGCATGCGTGCCTTTTGGTCTTTTTGGTCTGTCATGATTTTACTATAGAGAAAACAGTAAAGGAAAAAAGAGAAACTTTAGTTGAATTCTGAACCTGATTTTGTGGAAGATACTTTCAAGGTGGCGGAAGTTACACTTTAATCCAAAATATTCTCAGAGGGATTGTCATAGTCTAATTTGTAAGCGAACACATTAGTAATTCCATTTGATTGCTGAATATTCTACACATTCACACCATCCTTACCGGGATGCCTGCGTCATTGAGTTTAGAGCTGTCAAAATGGGATTGGCCCGTTGGGTTGGTCCACCCCACTATTTATAAAAGATGGGTTGTGTTTTGAAAATATAACCCCGCTAAGAGGCGGGCTTAGACCCGCACGGGTCGCGTGTTAGAGCGGGCAAGTCCGCCATTATATAAATAATATAATATGTGCGTGTTATATCCCTAGATCCAATTCCCAAATTAACAGATTTCTAGACTGTTGCAAAAGTAATCCGAAGAGAAAATATCCAGTGAGGACGAACATCGAACACATAATGTGCATACAACTTTGACGAACCAAACATGAGAAGAGGCAGCAAATTCTGTGTGAGCGTGTGCATGAAAATTTGCCCATGAGGCAATCTTGGATTATGGAATCGGAAGATTCCGATGAATGTAGTGGGGTGTATTTGGGTTGTCGGTAGATTATGGAATCGTTTGAGTTACCGTAAAATATAAATTCTTTTTTAGGCGGGTAGGTCCGCCCCGCCTCGCAACCCAAGGTGGGTTAGGTTGGGCCAAAGTATTTCTAGTATGTTATTTTGTGGGTTGATCCGCCCACCCCACTAAGTGGCAGGGTCCGCCATTTTGCGTGTTGATCCACCCCGTTGGTCCGTTTTGACGGCTCTAATTAAGAGAGAGGAATATCGAAAGGTGTAGGTATTAATTGAAAGCGCATTAAAATCCAATGGGGGAATGGTTATCTCTTACAACTAATGTTTGAGAGATAAGAATAAGAACACTCATAAAAAAGAAACAAATCAAGGGGAAGTAAATGCAAGTAAGAACAAATGCCAACTTACTATTGTTACCAGCTTTAAATATATTAAATGGGGGTATCGTGTGATGTTCTCGTGAGCATTTGGCTTTCTTCAGTATATATTAAGTGACGGCATATATCTCCAAATATGTGTATTTTTCATGAGCATTTGGCTTTCTTCAGTACATGTTAGCTTAGCTTTAGGACTAGCAGAGTTCATTTCTAATTCAAAGTAGATGAAGACATTGGCCGGCACGAGTAGGTAAAGGCATTTTGCAGAAGAAGTGCTAAGTATGATTCCAAGCATCATGGTAACTTGAATTATTAGTCATATATGACATGATTTTATCATTTTATTTATGATTTATTGCATGAGTGCATTTATATTGTATGACAACCAAAGAATGAAATTATGCAGGCGGTGGACAAGTTGACATCATTGAGCACAATCGCATTCCCCATAATAATTACAAGTCTGCTTTTGTATTCGAAATCTATCATATCTATGTTATTCCTGGGATATCTTGGAGACACTCAGTTAGCAGGAGGCTCACTATCAATTGGGTTTGCAAACATCACGGGCTACTCTGTCCTCCAAGGGCTGGCAACCGGAATGGATCCCATTTGCTGCCAAGCTTACGGAGCCAAAAAATTGGAAATTCTCACTCAAACCTACAGAAAGACACTTTGTCTACTTTCGCTCGTAGCCATTCCAATCTCTCTCCTTTGGTTAAACATGGAGCCCATCCTCCTATGGTTCGGTCAAGATCAAAACATCACATCAGTTGCCAAGGTTTATCTCACATACTCGATCCCGGATTTGCTTGCTCAAGCCCACTTCCATCCCTTGCGAACATTCCTACGGACCCAAAATATAAATAAACCCCTTACAGTCTCTGCCATATGTGCTATGATCCTGCACCTTCCAATTAATTACGTCCTAGTCGTATACTTTAATTTGGGGGTGAAGGGAGTTGCGATAGCCTCAGCTTGGAACACATTAAACATAAATTTGGGATTGCTTGTTTATCTCCTCTTGTCAGAAAAGTCATTGAAGCCATGGGAAAAGGTGGGAAATAATGCATGCTCTAACAGTTGGCGGCCATTGCTGGCACTTGCATGGCCAAGCGTATTGTCGATGTGCCTCGAGTGGTGGTGGTATGAAATCATGATACTATTGTGCGGTTTACTTAGCAATCCAAAGGCAAATGTGGCTGCAATGGGCATTTTAATACAAATAACAAGCTTTTTATACGTGTTTCCCTCTTCATTGAGCTCAAGCTTGTCAACGCTTGTTGGCCACGAGCTGGGGGCCGATCAGCATGCACATGCTCGACAAACTACCATCATCGGACTCACTTTGGCTGGTCTGTGGGGAATGGTGGCCTTCCTTTTCACGGTTTTGGTAAAAGATTCATGGGGAAAGCTCTATACGAACGACCCGTATATTCTTCGCTTGACTTCCATTGCTCTGCCTATACTAGGATTATGTGAGCTAGGCAATACTCCACAGACGGCTGCATGCGGGATCTTAATGGGCTCTGCCCGGCCAAAGATAGGATGCTTTATATATTTTGGATCATTCTACATTGTGGGTTTGCCAGTTGCAGCTCTCATGGGGTTTAAACTGAAGATGGGTTTGGTGGGGCTGTTATATGGGCTCGTGGCAACACAAGCCTCATGCGTGTGCATGATGGTGTGCACTATGGTTCGCACTGACTGGAAAGACCAAGCTAGGAGATCCAAGGAACTGACACAGGCCACTGAAGGTCAAAATCATAATCTGGAGGCCAATTTACTTGGCTAATTTGTGAAGATCTTGATGTCAATAGAAATATAGAATTGTTGTTTCCTATAACATAAATTCAGAATGTCTAGTCAGTCCCTGGCAGAGTTCAGATGGAAGGCGAGTCTCTCATTGCCATTAAAATGAAACTAGTTCAACCAAGCGCTGTCAATATCCTGTTGGTTCGTATATCCTCACACACAAACAAACGTGCACACTCTCTCTTTATGTCATGCACAACGTACATGCACGAAGTCACATTCGTCTAGGCTCCAAGAACATGTCGATCTCATCAATTGTGTGTATTCCCATGAACAACGCCATCTGTCACAACAAGCACTCGCAAGAGAAGAGTGTTCCTCATTACTCACATGACACAACGATAAAATAACTTAAGATTTGGATAAACCTTCCTTGCTAGTTTCTCTATCATAGCAGAGGGGTACACAAAATTAGAGATTAAAGAAGCCTTTGACAATCAAATCCTATGTTGATTGATGTCCATTATCTTTAGACACAGCAGCACATAGAGCACCTCACTCCATTTCTCTCACACACTAAAGAATCAGAGCTACCATTCTTTGCCCATCACTATCACGATGAAATTAGATAACTCTGGACAGCAAATTGCCCAGACACCAAGTAAAACAGCATAAACTTTGTAAGTAGTAACAATTGCAATATTGATGGGTTGAACCTCAAAGGAAATAATATACTCGTTCCCCAATTTAAGAACTTAAAGTGTCTTTATGTAGGCTTGAGTAATAGAAAACATGGCGGACAATGAAAGGCTCATTAATTCGGTTGAGAGGGAGAGAGAAAGAGAGAAAGCTTTTGCTTTTCAGCTTAAGAGGTGTATATTAACTTCAGACTACCCGGTATTTATAGCCGAGCAATACACATACAATCATATATTTATATTGTTGTTTTGCACCATACTTTTGACAATCACTCACTGTTTTTGAGCAATTGCTGGTAAATGTGATAGTGACAGTGCTACTACCCAATATTTCATAACACTCCCTCTTGGACGTAGCACTGTAAGTTGAATAAGTGTGTCTTGTTAAAAACCTTAGCTCGAGAAACCCAGTGGAAAAAAATCGGACATAAGTAAAAAGAGTACACAACTTAAATACGAATCATGTGCATGGGCTGTCTCGTTAAAAACTTTTTCATGGAAAACTCAATGGGAAAAAACCATGATAAAGGAAAAAAGAGTACAGTCATATATACTCCCCCTTGAGCTGACAAGGGTCAAGAGAAATCATCTTTGTAAATCTCGTAGATTCCGCATTTCAATGTTGTGAACATGCTTTCTAAAGGTTGTAGTGGGAAGTGCTTCGTGAATAAATCTGCAGCATTATCACTTGATCGAACATATTGGATACTGACTTCTTTCTTCTTTTCAAGTTCTTGAGTGTATAAAAAGAGCTTCGGGGGGATATGTTTGGACATGTCACTTTTGATGCATCCTTCTTTACTTTGGGCGACACATGCAGCATTGTCTTCAAATAATACTATTGGGTTTTTGTTGACAAGTAGTCCACTGGCATTTTGAATATGTTGAGTCATAGATCGAAACCATACACACTCTCGACTGGCTTCATGAAGTGCGATCATCTCAGCATGATTGGACGATGTAGCAACTAAAGTTTGCTTTTGAGAACGCCAGGAAATTGCGGTACCACCCATCGTGAAGACACAGCCAGTCTTACGAGGATCAGACAAATAACCCGCATCTGCAAAACCAACTATTTCATCATTTGATCTTATAAGATAAAATAATCTCAAGTCAACTGTTCCTTGAAAATAACGAAATATGTGCTTGATTCCATTCCAATGTCTTCGTGATGGAGATGAACTATATATTGCCAATAGATTTATAGCAAATGATATATCTGGTCCAGTACAATTTGCAAGATACATAAGGGCTCCAATATCACTTAAGTATGGTACTTCAGGGCCAAGTGTCTCTTCATTTCCGTCACAAGGATGAAATGAATCTTTTTTAACATTTAGTGATCTATTAACCATGGGGCTAGTGAGAGGATTTGTCTTGTCCATATTAAAGCGCTTCAGGACCCTTTTTGTATAATTTGATTGATGCACAAATGTTCCACTATGCAAGTGCTCTATTTGTAAGCTAAGATAGTATTTGGTCTGTCCAAGATCTTTCATTTCAAATTTTCCCTTTAGGTATTTGACTGTTTCTTGAATTTCCTTGGGAGTTCCAATGATATTCAGATCATCTACATAGACAGTAACAATTGCAAATCCAACTATCGATTTTTTTGATAAAGACACACGGACATAATTGATCACTCACATATCCGTCTTTTAACAAATGCTCATTTAAGCAATTATATCACATACGTCCAGATTGCTTTAATCCATACAGTGATCGTTTTAGTTTAATTACACATAATTCTTTGGGCTTTGAGCTCAGTGCTTCAGACTAGGGGTGAGCTTGGTCCGGTTCGGTCCATTTTTTTGGAAAAAATGAGAGAACCAGGACCAGACCAATAGTCCGGTTCTCAAAAAATATAGAACCAGGACCAACTCAATATGTCTTAGAACCAATACATTGGTCCGGTCCAGAACCAATTGAAGATGTACGAGAACCAGGACCGGACCAATACGATGGTTATTTATTTTTTACCTATTTAATACGAATACATAATAAAATCTAAAAGATTTGAACTTCATAAATAGATTAAAAAACCTTCAATAAAATTATATTCAACAATTAAAAATGTCGAAATCATAGACTTATAAACATAACAAACCAGTCGAAACAAAATAACAAAATAGCACAAACGAAATAGAGAAAAAAATAACTAAAAAGTCTGAGCTTAATAAGTGTTTTGAGTGTTGATGCTAGAAATGTAAAATAACAAAAGAGTACAAAACAATCTATTGAGAGCACCAAAGGAGTGTAAATCGAAATCTCCTCAGTCTCCAATTCTCCATCCCCAACCAAGCAATTCCTTGCCTGCAAAATAGATTAACAAAAATAAGAAATAACAAAACAGATCGAAGAATTTATCAGATTAAACATAACTCAACACATGAACTTCTCCAAATAACATTTCCTTATCAATGATTTCACTCTGTCCTTTAACAAATGGCAATATCAAGAGCGAGTTTATTTATAGAAAAGATGAAGACTTGTGAATTAAAATATATGAGCATCTCAGGAGCACTTAGATCTAATAAAGGGCAGAGGTATGTCATTCTTTCTTGGGTAAGTATGCCTGATTTCACACAAGATAGGACTCACAGAAAACTCAAAATCATATTTAAAGCTTTCCTTATACGGACATAGCTTAATAGTTCACCAAATATAACACTTAAGAGTTCGAGGATTGGAACCCGAGGATTACTTTCCTTTTGGAGTTTTACTATCTAAACATGGATTCAGTGGATAAATGTGACTTGTTCTGGGTTACAAATGGTACTCTTTCGAAAGACGGATTTGAGGAAATTTTTTAGAACTCTATGTTATAAGTAATCATTCTGGAGATTTACTTTCACTCTTATCTTTCTTTGGATATTGTACTTAAAAGGTAAATGTCGGTTTCTTGAATAGAGAAGTGAGGTTCTGCAAAATCACACATCCAAATCAGTCTCGAGAGAAAAGTAAGATTCATATGGGTAAGTGAACTTTCTTTTCATTGAATAAAGGGAGATAAAGAAAGTCGGCTATTGTAATTGCCCATCGATTAAGTTATCCTCCCCTGTAGGGAGAAAATCTTGGAGTGCTAGTTATGTGTTTTGAGGTGCTAGTTATGTGTTTTGGATGCTAGTTATGTATTTGCGGTAGTAGAAAACTTTTGTTTCGATTAATTTCAAATGTTATGTTCGTTGTGTTCGTCCCATTGATTCAAAATTTCACCAGATTTTGTGCCGACCGATTGAGAAAGAACGGTTTGATGTAATTAAAGTGAGTGAGTTTTTGATTATTGATTTTGTTTTTGCTTATAAATTTGCTATCAAAATTGTGGAGTTGCAAAATTTGGTTAACGTCGATTTTTAGGTGCGAGAGATTCAATTTTGTGGGAATTGGATCTCGGCAAATGATTTAGTTGACACACACACACACAGATAAAGTTGCACTTTCGCACGAGAAGGATATTGATGCTACATAATTTGGATGAACAAAACTAAAGCCGGTTTATATAGATAATTCGATGTGAAGTTGGAGATTATTTTTGTTTCAATGCACCTAATTGGATGGAAGTTTGGACCTTAAGGACCTGAAAGCAAAATGGGGAAAATTAGAGTGGGCGTTGGGGTCAATGTTTCTGAATATAATGAGAAAGATTGCCATTGGTTGGGATTCTTGGACTAGAGTGGGAAGAATTTCGAATAACCTCAACTGAAATGAAATGGCTCTAGACTTGAACTTACATTGAAAGGGTATACAAAGATACTTGCCTTCACCATATCGAGAAACCATGATTATATCCACCTTAACACACATAATCACCACTAAGACCATTCTTGAACCCATTAAATCTCTATTCACAAAATCATCACCATCTCCCATCCAACTCTATAACACCGACACTTCGTGAACCTAAATAGGCAACCAAGATGCCTCGCACCTTTGATACATCCTCTACTCATAAAGCTTGTTGTGATCTAAGTTTCCAAGCATAGATATTTGTAGGAATGCTCCAGTGGCTGCCTATAGGAAATCGAAAGAAAAGGAAACCATAAAAGTAGATTTGATATGCTATGTGCACTTAGTTTTCTTGTCATTACTGTCTTACACATACTCTCATTGTCATTACTGTCTTACACATACTCTCATTTACACTTGCTTCAGTCATGCAAGAGAGAAGCAATTGTGGATTTAGAAGAGTTTACTGACAAAAAAGTGTACAAGTCAAAATAGGGTTTGAGAATTGAGAGAGATAAAATCAAGCTAAGTTAAGAAACAAGACCAAGCGACTGAAGCGAGTACAGGTTCAGTTTCAGACTTCAGAGATCTAGGGTTTGAAAATTGAGAGAGATAAAGAAGAAAGGAGAGAGAGGTGTCGTACCTGGACGCTGGCGGAGGGCGTTAATGGCAGACGGCCGGACGCTGGACGCCGGACGGACGGACGGACGGAGAGTCACGGAGGTCGGAGGAAATAGGAATAGGCTATGAGTCGAGAGAGGCCGAGCGGCGAGAGGGTCTGTATTCTGTAACTCTGTTTCTGTTTCACGAAGGATTTAGTTTTAGGGTTATTAATTTAGTGTATATATATATATATATATATATATATATATATATATATATATATATATATATATATATATATATAAATCTACATTGGTCCGGTTCGGTCCGGTTCTGCGTTTTTGGTTTCTGGAACCGTGGACCGACCCAATTCTCCGGTTCTGTGAAAATTCAGATCCAGGACCAATCCAAAGTATTGGTCCGGTCCATTTTTGACTGGTTCGGTCCGGTTCCATTGGTCCGGTCCGGTTTCGGAAAATTTCTGCACACCCCTACTTCAGACACCTTGATTTCATCAGGAATTCTCATATATATATCAGTATCCAATGATCCATATAAATAGGATGTTATAACATCCATGAGATGCATCTCTAGGTTTCTCGAAACCAATAAGCTGATTAGATATCTGAACGTAATAACATCCATAACACGAGAATACGTTTCTTCATAATAATCTCAGGCCTTTGGGAAAAACCTTGTGCAACAAGGCGAGCTTTGTATATCACAATCTCATTTTTTTTCATTCCGCTTTCGAATAAAAACTCATTTGTAGCCAACAAGTTTCACAGCTTCAGCTGTGACAACGATAGGCCCAAATACCTTTCGTTTTTTAAAGGAATCTAATTCAACCTTCATGGCATCTTTCCATTTTACCCTATCATGTCTCTTTTGACATTCAGATACTGATGTTGGTTCGGGATCATCAGTCCCGTCATTAATTTCTTAGGATACCGAATAATAGAATACATCCTCGATATTCTCCATTTCATCTCGGTTCCATATTTTTCCATTACATATGTAATTAATGGAAATCTTATGGTTTTCGTTGCCTGCAGGGCTCTTTGGACTTGTATGATCATGTGATTCTTCTGGAACACATTAATTTGATTGGGGTTTTTCAATCACCTTCTTTTTTCGAGGATTTTTATCATTTGAACCAATGGGTCGTCCACGCTTCAGGCGTGTCTTAGATTCATTTGTCATATTCTTATTGGGTAGCCCTTTTAGAATTTCAATTCGAGCAGGAGCATTCACAACAGCTATATGTGACTTTGTCACTCTCTTTGTATCTATAAATGCATCCGGCAATTGATTTGTTATATTCTGTAAGTATACAATCTTTCGAACTTCCAGTTCATGTTGCTTTGTGGGAGGGTTAAGGTGCAACAATGATGATGTGTACCATTTGATAGTTTTTTCCACTTGTCGTTCGTCTTCTCCTAAAGGTGGGAACTTTTCTTCATTAAAATGACAATCGGCAAAACGTGTCGTAAAGATGTCACATGTCTTTGGTTCAAGATACTTGATTATCGAAAGGGATTCATACCCAACGTATATTCTCAATCTTCGTTGTTGTACCATTTTCGTGCGTTGTGGTGGAGCAATGGGTACATATACCGCACAACCAAAAATTCTTAGATGAGATAGATTCGATTCTTGACCAAATGCTAACTGAAATGGAAAGTACTTATGATATGCACTTGGTCGAAGGCGAATTAGTGCAACGGCATGCAAAACAGCATGACCCCATACAGAAGTAGGGAGCTTTGTTCTCATTATCAATGGTCTGGCGATGAGTTGAATACGTTTGCCGTTTTGTGTATAAACATGGGCTACTGAATGTTCAACATCAATTCATATTGCCATATAATAATCATTGAATGCTTGAGATGTAAATTCACCAGCATTATCAAGTCTAACATTTTTAATCATGTAATCTGGGAATTATGCTCTCAATTTGATTATTTGTGCAAATAATTTAGCAAATGTCGTATTGCGAGTTGGTAATAGGCATACGTGTGACCATTTGCTAGAAGAATTGATTAATACCATAAAGTATTGGAATGGTCCACTTTGTGGATGGATAGATCCACATATATCACCCTGGATCCATTCTAAAAAGGTTGGTGATTCATTTCCAACTTTGGTTAATGATGGTCTAACTATCAACTTTCCTTGAGAACAAGTATCACAATAGAGTTCATTGGGTTGAAAAATCTTCTGGTTTTTCAACGGATGTCCACTAGAATTCGCAATAATTCTCCGCATCATTATTGAGCTGGGGTGTCCTAACCATTCATGCCAGGCTTTAAAATGTTTCCATAAACTTCGGGGTCACGGTAATATATGATTCAAATACTCTTATATTTGTATAATACAATCCAGATAATAGGGCAGACAACTTTTCCAATACACACTTACTTCCGGAAGTGTTTGAAGTAATATAAAGATGTCCAATATTCTCTTTGTTCATGAATCATGGTTTCAATATGATATATGTTCAAACGAATGTCTTTGAAACTTAACAAGTTTCTTTGAGATTTGGGAGAGAATAGTGCATCACTTACTATGAATTTTGTGCCTCCATGCATTAGAAAAATTGTTTTTCCAGATTCCTCAATTATTTTTGCACTACCAGATATAGTATTAACGTTTGCTTCGTCAATCTTTAGATAAGAAAAATATTTTTTATCCTTAAGTATAGTATATGTAGTAGTGATGTCCGCAAGACATAAATCACTTTCTTGGATATTGGATTCAGACATGATTATGATCTATTTTAATATAAGACTAGATCTTTGTGCCCGTGCCTATGGCACGATATTTCGTCAATTGAAACGATAGTGCCTAAATAGAAGGTGTGATTTAAAAAAATGTTACAGTTGAGGGGCGCTATTCGAACTCGACCCATAGTTGAAATGAGTTATTTCTAAGGAGTTATATGTAACTGACTCATGACCGTTTGATCGTGTGGCTGAAATCAATCCCCACCGCCAAACAGCCTCAGTCAATCAACTGAGATTGCTGTTTTATAAGGGGTGACTGTTCAAAAAATTAATAAGCGCAAGGTGTGACTTTGTAATGTGAAAAAAAAACATAGGGAGAAGAAAAAGGGATGAATGCTCATAATATTAATTGTAGGGGGTGATTTTGTAATAAGGAGAGATAAATATGGAGTTAGAAGTGGATAACTACTCTCACACATGTGAATGTGATGGTGAATTTCAATCGTTAAATCTTTTAAGATAATTTAATCTCAGCCTCTAAATAGCTTTAGTCAATTGCACATGTGTGAGTATGAGCTATATTGTATAATAGATAGAGAAAAAGTAAGATAAATAAAGATTATAAGGATATTAAACATGAAATATATAAATAGATAACATCATACATAATTTTAGTGTTGTGTGTAACATAAATGTTTGACACATATTTCGGACCATAGCTTCATTCCTATTGGCGAACTATTACACATAGTACAAAAATATAAGCAAATAGTTTATTATTCACACAAACAAGAAATATTTATGAAGATTTATTTTCTTGGTAATTGAGTCCATTGGTCATATTAACATCCACATCGGCAACATCATCAATGTTAAAAGTAAGATCTTCAGAATCACTTATCATGAAATTTGTCTCGATGTTTTTCTGTTTCCGTGATTTCTGATAAAGCTCAATTAAATGTCTCGTTGTATGGCACGTGCGCGACCAATGACCTTTCATACCACATTGGTAACAAATGTTTTCATTATTCTCTTTATGAGTATCATTGTAGTTCTTTCCACGTTTTTCCTCCTTATCAATCTTGGGTCTGAAACCTCTTCCCCTTCCTCCATCACGTCCTCGACCACGGTCACGGCCACGACCTCGACCACTATTATAGCTTCGGCTACGTCCTGAAATGGATCAATGGTTACGCTCATGGTCATGATCAGTCGACGTTGCATTTACTTCTAGATACGGGACAGAGCCAGTGGGACGAGTCTCATGATTTTTCATCAGCAGCTCGTTATTTTGTTCAGCCAAAAGAAGACATGAAATCAGTTCATAATATCTTGTGAATCCTCTTTCACAATATTGTTGTTGTATGATCACATTTGTCACATGAAATGTGGGGAATGTTTTTTCCAGCATATCATATTCAGTGATATTTTCACCACATAATTTCAGCTTATAACTGATGTGAAACATGGTTGAATTATATTCGCTAACAGATTTAAAATCCTGAAAGCGGAGTGTAAGCCAATCATAACGAGCCTTTGGGAGAATCACTGTTTTCTGATGATCATATTGTTCCTTCAGTGATTTTCAAAGATCTGCAGGATCTTTGACAATGAGGTATTCTGATTTTAGATCCTCATGGAGGTGGTGGCGAAGAAAGATCATAGCCTTTGCCTTGTCTTGGGTTGATGTTTTTTTCGATTCGTTTATTGCATCGCCGAGACCTTTAGCGTCTAGGTGGATCTCAGCGTCTAGTATCCATGACAGATAGTTTTTTACAGTGATGTCTAGCGCTTCAAATTCAAGTTTGACAAGATTCGACATTTTGATGGACTAAAAAGAAAAACATATATATTAATAAAATTCTAATACGAAAATTTATTTAAAACATACTCCCTCAGTCCCTAAATTATCGTCCTCCTTTCCTTTTTCGTCCGTCCCAAAATAATTGTCCACTTTGAAACTTACCTTTTTAGAACATCACGTTTACCACTTTACCCTTACTTTTTCACTATACTTTAATCATGGGCCACATATACATGGACATTGAAGGAAACTACACATATTAAACCAATATAAATAATCAAGTCAATTACTTTTTCTTAAACGGTGCGCCGGGTCAACCCAGACGATTATTTAGGGACGGAGGGAGTAATAATTATTACATGGTGGAGTAAAAGTCAAAAACTATTGCTACTACTAACAGAAAATACATAATACATAGATAATAATCAAAAATATGAAAATCGTTTTGAGAGTATTCAGCAACACAAACCAACATGGTGCATAAAATAACTAGTATGATAATAATTATCAATATTGGGTTAAACATATTGTAGAAGTAGATATGGTATTGAGGGTTTGTAAGGAGGTAGTAAAAATGTGAGTTAAGAATTAAGATGTTGGTGTATTTATGGAGTAAAAAATGACTGTTTATGGCCGTTAACTTGATGTTAATAGCCGTTGGAGGAGAAAGAAAAAATGTAAAAAAAAAATCTGATTTAATAGAATTGCATCTATATTATGTGTAAATATAAATCTTATCAGGGGTAATAAGTTGATCACAAATAAAGTAACTTTGTATATTATTATTACTATTCCACACAGGATTACTATTGCATATTTATTCACGTCACGTTACTCGGCAAGTCTTTCTGGTGGGTGTTTAAGTATCGGTAATAAAATTATTCGTATAACGAAATTGAAAACATAACAATTCATAATATATATATATGTGTGTGTGTGTGTGTGTGTGTGTGTGTTTATAAATATTCAGTTTATAACTTGGGCTTATTTCCGCTCAAACATCAACAAACATATATATTATGCGTAAAATAATAAATTATTATTTCATCATCTCACAATATATTATGATTATTATCAACGGTGGCTCAGCCAACCTTTTCTTAATAATTGTGATATACGATATAAATTAAGGTAAGACAGTAACATAAAATAAAATATATCGACATAAATTTTTATCGGTGGGAATGTTAAGGGTAGAACGATCGTGCTGATAACGTGTTATAAAATAACCACAAACTTATGACAAAAATATATCAGAAGGGGAGAGAGAGAGAGAGTGTGTGAGAGAGAGTGAGAGAGAAAGAGAGAGAAATAGAGAAAGCCTTTGCTTTTTAGCTTAAGATGTGTATATTAACTTCAGGCTGCTCGATATTTATAACCAAGCAGTACACATACAATCATATATTTACACTGTTATTTTGTACCACACTTCTGACAATCACTCCCTGCTTTTGAGCAATTGCTGGTAAAGGTGATAGTGACAGTGCTACTGTCCATTATTTCATAACAGGTATCTATTTTTTAAGTATTAAGATAATTTATATAAAAAAAGAAAAGAATGAATGAAAAATAAAAATATAAAATAAAAGGAAATAAATATTGCCTACGTAAAGATGATTAACTACAATATTATAACTGTTTTTTGTACTAACATTTTTTTTAAATCTTGCTATACTTAGAATTATTAAGATAAGATTACAAGAAAATAAGTCAACATATAATAGCCAACATGAAAATTGGGATGTGTTAAAAAAACTTTTTCGTGAATAATTCTTTTTTCTAAAAAAATTATTTGTCAACAATGTTTTATCTTTATTTTTTTATGTCTTAAAAAATATTTAAAATTTTCAATAATTTATGAAAAAATTACTATATTTTTTAAATCAAATTTAATAAATACTTTTAAGATAATTTAGTCATAATTATATATATATATATATATATATATATATATATATATATATATATATATAATTAAATAACTCAGTAAATAATTTTTTAACTGTTAATATTTTTTATTTTCAATTGAGACTCAGCTTGTTGTATTATAATACTTTTTCACGTATATTCTTTGTTCAAGAAATATATCCTTCCTTCAAATTCATATGTTTATATTTTATTTCATTCTTTCATTTTTTTGTTCATAAAATATCTTTGTAAACCGCTAAAAGAAAAAAAAAACCTTTCATAATTTAGAACAAAAAATCATATACTTTTTATTATCAACTATCATTAAAGATCTTCCAACATTTTAAAAACTTTAGAGGAGATAACTGAAATTAATTTCGCTAGAAACTGGATGACGGTTAGGAAAATTGACGAAATTGCATCTCTCTTTGAAACACAATTACAATTCCTCAAAAAATAGTTTAGGGTATGTTTGGATACAAATCCATAGCTTGGAATTAGAATTTGGGCTTTCAAAACCCATTCAATTATTTGGGAACACAATTAAAATTTAGAATTTGAATTCTAAATGTCTCAATTCCATAAAATTATTAAAGTATATGCTAGATCCTTATTATTTAAATTCTAATTTTTTTTGTCTATTACTTTCGTACCGGCCGCCACTAACTCCAGCATCCACCGCTATTATTATCCACCGTCACTATATGCTATTTATTTAAAAAAATATTTTTTTATAATTTTGTTGTTAGCAAAGTTTGAACGTTTGTCATTCATAATAATTAACAACCACATACCACTAGACTATATTAGATACTTAACTTAATAATGCAATCTTATTTTAGTTATAATGTAAAATTGCAATTGAATTTCACAAATTATACAAACCATTAAATTCCTATTATTTTCAAAACAAATTCACGTCATTTAAATTATATGTAATTTGAATATTTATTGAATTCAAAATCAATGCATTCAAATGAATCCACGATGTCAATATCTAAAGTTTCATCGAATTAAAACTGACTTTTTTTCTATCGGGACACACACACACACACACACAAAACATCTTGCCATGCGCTTTCAGGAGCGTGCAAGACGACGCCAACCGGCCCAATCGTCTACGTCGTTGTTAGGCAATACTGTTGTACTCCAAGGCATTTCTATCTTGAATGTAAGTAACTTTGGAAACAAAGTCTTTATCCCAAAAATATCATTGTCTCCATTAGTAAAAATAAAACGAAAAATAAATAAATTTGATCACGGAAATATACTGCATATCAAAATACCACTTAACAAACCTAAATTTCGTTACAATTCTAGAGGCAACTTATTGACATATTTGAAACTAAATTACATATCTAATGAAATTGACAAAAAGTAAAATCAGTGCATTGACAAATCGATAAAATATAAAGAAACATATATAAACAGATATTTTTCCATTTTCCTCATATCAAACCCGAATTTAATATACAAAATATTTCAACACCATCAATATCTTAATTTTATTGTCAATTTTACATGTTAATAAATCGAGATTAATTCTTTTTATAATATTTAATATGTTAAAAATATGTGGTCTTATAAAAGATAAAAGATGATAAACTTAAAGAACCGGCTTCAGTCAACATGTATTCTAAAAATCTTATATTTTTACTTTTATGTAAAAGCAAGATATTCAATACAAAAGTGTGTTTATTATAATATTAGAAAGTGGGAAAAAAAGTTAAGGTCAATTATTGCCTCATTGGTAGTATGATATGCAATGACGATTAACAAAAGTTAAGGTCAATCATTGTCGCACGTGTGACACTTTTTGAAGTATGGTTTAGAGCTAGAGCTGTCAAAATGGGTTGGGCCCGTTGGGCTGGTCCGTCCCGCCACTTAGGCTCCGTTTGTTTCACGGAAAATGATTTCCGGAAAACATTTTCTTCATTTTCTGGTCTTTGGTAACCTTAGGAAAATGCAGTCAACGTAAAAGGTTTTCCGAGTCAATGGAAAATGAAGGCTTCTTTTCCGGAAAATGACTTACGGATTCATTTTCCGTAAGTCATTTTCCAAATGTTCGGGCACCCTCCGCCCCTTTTCACAATTGCACATATTTACTTACACGCACAATATTTCACTCCACAAATAAATTGTTTAGAAATATAAATAAAGTTTGTGCATACTATTTATAAATTATAATTTTAATAAATGCTTACTACGTTCTAAAATTATTTAGGGACATCCTAACCATTTTCAATTTTCTATTTATAACATTTTTTTCATATCAATTATCAAAAAAATTTATTTGTAATTGTGAGATTGAAAAAAGATAGACATTGATTTGACACCACTAATGATAAATTAAAGGTTACTAAGGAAAAATTACTTAAAGTTCAGCACTATTTTATATTTAATATGTGCATTAATATTGGAATATATTTTTTTTGTATTTATTCATATATAGTTTTCCGTAACATTTTCTAGGAACATCCTAAACATTGTCTATTTTCTATTTTAAAACGTTTTTTTTTTCATATCAATTATCAAAAAAATTATTTGTAATTGTGATATTAAAAAAAAGATGGATCTTATTAAAAAAGATGGTCCTTATTGATTTTCTAGGGACATCATAAACATTGTTTATTTTATATTTTTATTTTTGTATTTATTCATATATTGTTTTCCGTAACATTTTCCGTGTGTTTGCCAAACACCCGTAAATGTTTTCTGACATATTTTCAAAAGATTTACCAAACACCTGAAAATGAAATCTTTTGATTTTCCGGAAGTCATTTTCCAGAAATCATTTTCTAGAAATGATTTTCCGTGAAACAAACGGAGCCTTAAAAAAGGTAGGTTGGGTTGGAAAAATATGAACCCATTATGAGGTGCGTCAAACGGGTTGTGTCCGCAACGGGTTACGGGTTGAGGTGGGTTGGGGCGGGTTGGCTCGCCATATGTTAGTTTCAAATAAACAAGTAAGTTTGAAATAATTAGTTTAAATCATTTTCGCTCAAAATATAAGATTATTTTTTATATCTTAAATATTAAGTAAATGATTTTGAATTCGTTCAAAAAGTGACACTTATAGCAACTAAAGAAGTCATAATAAGGTATATTAACAACAATATTTATAGAAAAATGATTATAAAAACATACAAAAAGAGTAATAATAAAATAATTTCTTACTTCTATTTTTTTCTCATTTTATAATATTAATATTAAAGAAAGTTGTTGGAAACACTATTAAAAATATAATAGTAGAAAATATAATGTTTTTTAATGAATTGATACATTTTTTGTGTTATTTATGATTATTTTGATTAATTGAAAGAAAAGTTGGTGGGTGGCTAACCCACAAACCATTTATTAGGTTGACAATTACCACCACTTTATTCAGAGCAGATCACGATTTTTAGATTAACAGATCGTTTTGGTCTAAAGATTTTGATATGAGATAAAAAGGAAAAAACTAACAAAATAATAACAAATATTGTGTATAATGAATTCAAAATGCATCATAAGATATATTTCTATTTAAATAATTATAATTCATTTTTAAATTTAATTTAATTTTTATTTTTCTGAATAAAGTTTAATTAAAAAAATTATATCAATACCTTTAACAAACAAATTTAAATTATATAAAAATTAAATATTTATTGGATTCAAAATCAATCCATCATCTAACTCAAAATCGAAACTTTCATCGAACCTTTTTTCTGTCGGGTGACACACACACGCACAAAACATCTTGCCACGCGCTTTAAGGACCGTGCAAGAAGACGACACCAACCGGCCCAACCGTCTACGTCGTTGTTAGGCAACGGTGTCGTACTACTGTTCGAGGAGGTCAAATGTCGGCTCCTTGGGAGTCGTGATTACAGCCGCCTTTCAACGCTCTTAGATCAAAGGAATCCCACGCATACAGTCATAACAAACAAAACGTATATTAACGTCTGAAAATATTTACGGTTTTTCTTTCATTCAATCGCATTTCAGAATTGGGTTAGGTTAATATCTTTTACTTTTGAATTGTTTGATTGATTTTGACGCGACGTTTCTAAAATTGTGATTTTTTGTATTTCAGTTGTAATTTGGAGTGAATTCCTTTTGGAATGGATAATTCATCACCAGATGTAAATGTGGAGGGGGATGGAGATGGAAGGAGTAGTACGGGCGGCGCTTCGTCGACGAGCTCGTCTTACCGGTTGTTCGGCCGTCAGTCGACGATTCACCAGGCCATGGGTGGCGGAAAGGGTAAACTATACAATTTCCTTAAAATTGAAACTTAAAATGTTACTCGTATTTAGCCTAGACTACAAAATTGAAGAGTTTATCTTTTTATATTCACATTGTGTTCCGCTCAAAGAAATCCCTGTTTGAAAATTCAATCATTTATGAAATAGATAACCAGCATTATCATTATTAATTGTATCCATCTTCTTTATTTCATATACATGGGTAAAGTTAGAACTTAAGCTGAAACTGCAATCCCAGCTTAAAAAGTAAGACTCACTGAGCAATACTGCCAAAACATTCTGAAAAAGGAATGTGAACATTCTTTGGGCTAACAGTGGGTGGCCAAGTGGAGAGGCTGCGGTGGGAGGAGGGAAGAGGGGATTGTAAGGGTTTAGGGTGTGACGATGCCCGGATTTTGCATCGTGTGTACTGTGGGAATGATAGATTAGATATATGGTTGATTGGTTGACTATGAAGATCTGCCCACAAAACGACGCCTTTGAGCTGGGGGTGTCCCTACAAAACCCATCTGGCGTGATGCTTAGTACTGAGCTTTAGAGAGAGAAAGTACAATAGTGATTGGAGAGATGCTAAAACGATTTCGCACCTATCTGTTGTGAACTATTTATAGTGGGCCAAGTAGAATCTTTTCAGTTGTGACAGGTGCTCTTTCTAGAATAGGATTGGAATGGCCCAAGTTATCTAGGAGACCGACCGCGCAGGCATCTTTGTGAGAGGCCGTGCTTGCACCTTTGAGGTGACCACTAATGTTTTGACATGTAATACCCTCGGTTTTCTTTTCGCTCTAATTTTTCCTCCATTACTTCGAGTAGGTCTTCATGCATTGTAGACTCACATAACATGCTTGATACATGACTGATGATTAATATGATGTTTCATTGCATTTGATTGCATTCCAATTCTAACACCCAAGGTTTCGAACTCATGTACCTCATATGCTTAATTCATATTAAAGGTGTGACTTTCAATTGCAAGTTCAAATGTGTTGATTTAAATGCGTGATTCGTATTAACGAATCTTGAAATGTGTTATGTGATTCATGTTGTGGAAACATGGTGTTGCGATGTGTTTCATATGCTTAATTCATATTAAAGGTGTGACTTTCAATTGCAAGTTCAAATGTGTTGATTTAAATGTGTGATTCGTGTTATCGAATCTTAAAATGTGTAATGTAATTCATGTTGCGGAAACATGGTGTTGTGATGTGTTGAGGCCTTGAAAGAGACTTAGTTTTGGTTCTTGACCAACCTATGGGCGTTCTGTTGTGGTGACTCTTTTACCCTTGTAATGGAATATTGGGTCGTTCACAAGACTTCAATTGGCTTCCTTCGCTTTTCAATTGTAAGCGTCCTCAGTCATTTTTTCAAGATCTTTGACCCCGCAGTTAAAAGAAAATTCCTAATTCAATATCCCCAAATCTCTTGGCAGAAACTCTATTCGCCGCTTTATCGCCATCTATTATTTCCTTAATTGAATTTGATTTCTCTATTCTTTACTTTCATGATGTTCAAAGGATTCCTTATCATCACCTGTAGCCACCTCCGCCGTCCCCATTTTCCTTTTTCAATTGTTCTACTTCCCGTTTGACAATATTCTTTACACAATTTGCTCGATTCATTATCGCCGCCCGTAGCCACCTTCACAGTTGCCATATTCCTTCGTCAGTCCACATGTCTGGCACAAACATGATGCTTTTACACCATTTACTTGATTCTAGACTTCGTTTGATGCACCTCACGTTCCTTTCCGAAACCCAAAACAGCCATTCGAAAAACCACCTATATTGTGCCTGCATTGTCCGCATATAGAGTTTAAAGGCTACTCCGATCTTGATCATCACTACGATTAAATAAGCAAAAACGAGAAGTTTAAAGGTCTGATCATCATTCACAAGAATGAACGAAAATGTCTCAAATACGATAGTCTCCCCTATATTTGGGCAGAGTGCTTGCCAAATTCTCTAATGAAAGCTAGATGTAACTGCGTCCACCCCGCAATTGGACCATGTTATGGCCTGTCCTTACAAAAATCCCACATATACTTTGCACATGATCGCTTCCTCTACATTTAGTTAAACACTTCCGCTGTGATTCCATGCAAAGTGATCATGTGCAAAGTATTCATGGGATCTTTGCAAGGAAAGCCCGCGGCATGATTAAGAAATTTACCCAAAATGATTACTCGTTCATTCTCGTGAATGATCAGATCTTTAAACTTCTCGTTTTTGCTCATTCATTCGCAATGATGGTCAAGATCGGGGTAGCTTTTAAACTCTATATGCGGACAATGCTTGCACAATATGAGTGGTTTTCCTGGATGGCCGATTTGGGTCTAGGAAAGGAACGTGGGGCGCATCAAACGGAGTCGAGAATCAGGAAAATTGTGTAAATGAATTCCGTCAGACGGGAGGCAAAACGCCGATGAAGGGAAATGGCAGCGGCAAAGGTGGCTATTGGTGGTGATAATCAATCGAGCAAATTGCGTAAAAGAATATTGTCGGATGAAAGGCCGAATCCCGGAAATGCAGGAGAATGGACAAGGAAAATGGAGGCGAATGAGGAGGCTATGTGCGGAGATAAGGAATCTTTTAAACATCATGAAGGTAGAGAAATCAAATTCAATTAAGAATAGATGGAGATGGAACGGCGAATAGATTTGGGGATCTTGAATTGAGAATTTCATTTTAACCGCATGTCAAAAATCTTGAAAGAAGGACTGATGACGGTTCCAATTGAAAAGCGAAGGAAGTTGATCGAAGCCTTGTGATCCACCCAATATTCTATGACAAGGGTAAAAGTCACCACAACACCCCTCACCTAGCTTAGAACATTAGCGGTCATCTCATTAGTGCCCACGTGGCCTCTCTCAAAGATGCCCGCACAGTCGGTCCCTAGATCACGTGGCCCATTCCAATCCTATTCTAGAAAGGGCACGTGACATAACCAAAAAAGATTCTACTTGGTCCACTATAAGTTGTAGACCCATGACAACATATAGGTATACTCATTTTGGCATTTTCTCGGAGAGTGTGCAGATTTTGGCATCTACTCAGTACTAAGCATCATGCCGGAGGGGTTTTGCGGAGAGTGTGCAGATTTTCATTGTCAGCCAATCAGCCAGAAATCTGATCCATCTTTCCCACAGTACAAAATCTGGCATCGTCAGGGTGTTTCCACGTAGGATTTTTTTGGATTTATAAATGCTTTTATTCATTGATAAAGTATGACTCGCTAGCGATTAACAGAATGGTGATTCTGTCATAAAGTATCACTTTCCAGGTTATCTTATATTTTCTCTTAACAGCTTGCATTCTTGTTTACTTCTTAATATGCGCATTGTAAGAGAATGCTGCTTCTATAAACTTGTAATGCCACTTCTCACTGCCAAATGTTAGAAATTCAGTTGACAATGTGAATTTAGAAGTTAGAACTAGGAAAACACAATATAAGATCATCTGGTTTCTGCCAATGCCCGTTCATTGCCTTTGGAAGAAGTGTGGACATTGATCATTTCTAATTCTTTGAAAGAAAGTACAAGCTAGAAAGAGAAGATCAAATTGTGTAAGAAAACATATTACAAATGGATTTGCCTTTCAGCAAAAGTAAACACTAGCCAAAAATGATGTGCTCCCACTTCACTTCCCGTCTTGTTGTTCTGGTTTACTAAGTTATTACTGTGTATCTTGCTTGGATCAAGTACTTGTATTTTACGAATCCAATTATTTCCGTTAATTATTTATATCCTGTATCCATTGTGCTGTTTCAACTTCCATGAATGTTTTACTTATACCTCGTTCAATTTGTTCTTAGCTGCTGACGTTTTATTGTGGAAGAAGCAGCGTGTTTCTTTTGGCGTCATTGTTGTTGCTACTGTTGCATGGCTATTATTTGAGCTGTCGGGTTTATCATTCCTAACAATTTCTTCCAATGTTTTGCTGATATTGATTTCTCTGCTGTTTCTGCGGGCCAATTATGCTGTTTTTAGAGATAAGTATGAACATTGTACCCTCAGTATTTACTTATTTCAAGTTCCTCAGTGTTCCAGTATGCTAATCATTTGCAGTAATTATTTTCCCTTTGCACAGACAACTCCAATCATTACCTGAACTAGTCTTGTCAGAGGAAATGGTTAATTATGCGGCTGCATCATTTCGAGTCAAAATCAATTATGTGCTGCTAATGGCTCATGATATCACTCTTGGCAAGGACTTCAGACTCTTTTTTAAGGTTAGTGATACTAACCCCATGAGAGAATGAATGTGTTAAGGAATGTAAGAACCCAGAAGCCTCTGGACTTGAAGACATAAGGAATGCAAATACAAGGAACAAATAACTCGGTGATTTTTATGTTTACCATCTGTGTTCTACCTGCACATCTTGTTCTGTGAATCCATCTTTTGCATTTACTGTAGATTGGAATCCAATCCAATGAACTATGTATCTCTCTTAATTTTCAAATTCTAGATTGATAATAAAGAGAAAATGACTAACACACAAAGTTTGCAGGTGGTGGTTGGTCTGTGGCTCTTATCCGTCATTGGTAGTGTTATCTCTTTCTTCACACTTGCATATATTGGTATGAGAATCCATCCTTAATCTGTCAATTAGTTTTGGCAGTGATGTCTTTTATATACAAACTCTGTTGATTCTGTCATATTCTTCTTTCTGTTTAGTTCATGATGAAATTATTTTAAAGCTGTTTCAGTAGAATGACATGTGGCCTATTCTTGGTTGCTTTGTTGCTACAAGACTTTGCTGTAACCTCTAAATTTATTGCTATAGAAATAAGGATTAACTTGTTGGGTAGCATTGTTACAAAGTGCCGACCATTTCCTGCTGTTAAAGAGTTACTCCCTCCGTTCCACCAAAACAGTCCATGTTTGAAAAGTTTAATTATTTAAGGCTATATAACTAGCATTAAAGTTGGTCATAATTACAAAAATGCTTGAGCGTAACCAATATGTTAACATCAATAACATCAAATATGGAGTGTAAAGTTGAAATGTTATGGAGATGATAAACATAATTTTTTGAAAGTGGTTTTTTTTTTGATAGGGTAAGTTTGGCCCCTTGGTATGGGGATTGGAAAGTAAACTCTTAAAGTGAAACATCCCAAAATAATATGGTGGACTCTTTGCCCAGGATGGAGGGAGTACAAGCAAACATTATGCACTTTAAGTGTTGTTAAGTCACTAACTCATCTAAAAGCTTAGCCGTTAGATAGGAGCCGAACAATGTATATCAAGCTTCATATGAAATCGTTTAAGAGGTGCATGTTAGGTTTCAGAATAAACAGAATTGGCGACCAAGAATCGAGATTAAGCAATATTAGATGACGGCTCTAGAGTGATGAATAGAGGGGGGGGGGGAGATGTGATACGTGTGGGGCAGCCAAGGGGGACCATACATGGATAATGAGTTGGGTTAGGGGTGTGTACGATTGGAAGGATCCGCTTGGGAACAGTAGAAGAGGTACGGGCATGTGGTATGATGCAAGGAGGGCTGCTACGGTGGTTAGTTTATGTTGGGCTAGTTGGAGAGATGGCACGACAATAATGGACAAGAGAATTAAAGTCAGTCCAAGACATCACAAAATGGAGCACGGCTTGGATAGGTTTGGTGTGGGAGGTGAGCTTGTTTGGTTGGTTAACTTGGCATGGTTCAACCAAGAAGTTCACGGCAGTTTGGGAGTGCATAGGGCACGGGTTTACAAGGGGAACCAAGTCAGTTTGGGTGAAGCAGGTGAACAGACTTGAAGAACCCAGATGTTCTTCAAGTTATGAGAATCGAACTATAAATTGGAGAAGGAAAGAAATTGTGGAGGAATAAATCTCTCCATTGATTTGTATTGCTAGAGAGTTGCTTACAGGAAAGAAGAGAACATCATGCTGTTATCATGCCAAGCACCCACTTTCCTAACAGAATCATGACATCATACAGACATCAAAAATACATCATAAGTCTAGATAAATCTAACTAACTAATTTATCTTTGACACTTGCACACTTGACACCCTTCCCTTTTTTGTGATTGCAGCTTTAGTCTGAGATAGTTGAGTTGTAGGGCTATCCATATTAGCAGGGACACGGCTTCTACAATTCCTAAAGGAGGAAGGAATCACATAGTTTAGGTTTTTTTCATGAAATCCCGTTTTTGTATTTTTAGGGATTTTTAGTTTTATTTTATTTTATGTAATTAGTTTTTATTCTTTCCTAATTAGTTAGGGACTCAATAACTAGGATAGGGTTTCTTTTACTCCTAGTTTTGGAGTCTTTTTCCAAGTAGAATTAGGATTTCTTTTCCTCCAAGTTTTGGAGTCTTTTTCCTTTTAGAATTAGGACAATTTTGTAAGCCTTTTTAAGGAATTCTTTTCTATGAAAACGGCAGATTTGGACGTGAAATAAAGACATAGAGCACGGTTGTGCTTCTTTAAAAAAAATCGGTTTCTTCTTCTTTAAGGTGAGTGAAGCCTAAGAGAGATTGAATCGTCGGAATTCTTTACGTTAGACGAGTGAAGTCTAACCGGTGAATCCGCCTATCCTTCTACTTCTTCTTTTTTATTTTATATTTTCGTTTTTGTGGCAGCCTGAACATTAAAAAAACATGGACTGTTTTAGGACAGTTTTGTTCATCCAAAACGTGACAGATTGTGTAGTTTTGGGGCAGATTGTTCGCAGCTTTGTTGGCAGGTTTTAGGGCTGTTGTGTTGAGGGTTTTTAGAGGGTTTTTGGACTGTTTAGGTAGGGTTTGGATCGGCTGAAAGCTGATTATAAAGGCTGGGACAGATTTGTGGTGTCCTAGATTTTGACACCGTATCAAGATGATACCGTCGGGAAGAGTTGCTCGGAAGCAATGGTGGAGGTGGTTGCTGGTGGAAGATATAACGGTGGGAGAGAGAGAGAGAGAGAGAGAGGGGAGCTGTGTACCTATGCAGTGACGGAGGAGGGAGCGACCGGGCAACAACGGCGGCAGAGGAGGGAGCAATGACACCGGTGGTGTCAATGGTTTTCTGATGAAGACCAACGGGAGGAGGGATTGTGAAATAAAGTTTGATATTATAAAATGATGGAGGGTATTTTGGTCTATGAAAAACATTTCCTAGGAATGATTTATGAGGGATTCTGAATCTTCCCCCCCCCCCAACCATGGCATTGTGGGCCATTCCCAGAATGAGATTCCTGCCCAAAAACCTAACCAAACATGCCTATGGAATTGGTGAAAGAGAATTGGGCATTCCATTCCTGTCGAATCCACAAACCAAACATCACCTTAGATAGAGCTGTAAGCTATATTGCAAAACCTCGATTCCGTATCTTTTGGCCACTTGGAGATACCATATACAAACTTACGCCTGGCTTCATGTGGCAAGTACAATAACTGAGTTGAGCAGGGCATCTGAAAATTTACTCATGAGAACTCATTCAAGAATCTTAAGACGTGTACTGCTTGCACCATTTCTCTCACTATTCGAGGTGTCTTTATAACCTTATGTTAGAGCATAGGTTTATGGTTTGTTTATGAAGCCTTACACAATTCATTAGACTTTGGCCTCACCTTAACCATACAAACGGTTACCCAAATTACGTGGCTCTAGCTGTATGAATCCCAGTATGCCATAGTAGCTAAAACTGTTCAATTGATAGTAAAAATGTACCATTCGATTTGATTGAGGGCTCTGCCCATTTGAATTTTACATGTGAATTGGCTGGGGTCTGAACTGGGAGCAAATTGGTGAGTCAGCGGAAGTTTATGAATTGTGAGATCAGTCTTGGGAAAACACCCATATTTATTGTATTATTTTCTTTTTTAACTGAAGTGTTGCCATACTAATATTTAAAGATAGTATAATAATAAGCAAACCCACTCTGGCTCTCTCTATCTTTCTTTTCATATCAATTTGAGTTTCTAATGTCTCAAATCCAATCCTCAAGACTGGAGAGAGAACTGAAATTATTGGGATATTTTTGGGAGTAAGCTTGATCGTTTTACAGTTTTCAGTTGTCCTGTTCATTGGTGTTTATACTTACATATGGGAATTTCCATTTTTTTTTAAGGTCTACAAATATGAATGTAGAATAGTTGATGGATTATGATTTACATTGTTACCTGTCAAACATTAAGAACTGAATTTTGTGTTTAGAAGAGTGAGATCACCTTGTATTTGGACCAATAATTCATGTCATGAATGTATACCCTACTTGTTTTCGCATGGTGATTATGCTATAGTTAGTTTGCATTGCAATGTTCTCTTGTTTAGAACTTGTGCTTTTACCTTTTTGTATACGCATGACTGTCTTTTCTTTGTAACTTTCCGAATATTGGTGTTTGATTCTACTCTTGATTTTCGATTCTCATTAAGAATCTAGATATGACAACTATGGTTATGTGTTCTAACTGGGTTACAACAAAATTCTTTATTAAACCATAAGCTATTTCATGTCTTTCTGTACCTTTGCCCATTTGAATATTATGTTGGCAGCATTTCTCTTGGTCTAATTTGCACATTTCCAGATCCTTAAAATGATTTTGAAATTTTATACCCAACATGTTTTATTAGTATATTTGTTGCCCAACATTAAGCTCATAGGCAACGGCTCTCTTTAACCACATTTGGTAGACATTCTGCACCGTGAGTTTTGTTAACTTTCCTGTTGTTATTCTTCAGAATCCTTGAAGCTCATATTCCAATTGTATGGAATCAAAGAAACGTTCATATCCTATAACTGTATTTTTCTAAGAGCTTGGGCCATGGAATTGAAATTTACTCTGGAAGAACGAGTTTATGTACGATAGATAAATTGATAATGGAATGGTCTCCTGTTCAGATGGAACTTTAGGTACTATTGGGCATTCAAGATGCTCCTTGTAGTATTTTAGCCTTTTGACATCCATTACAATTGCTATGCTAATTATTTAGTATTTATTTATTTTCAGATTTTAGGATTCTAGGAGTAAGCTGTGAATAGAAGGGATATAATGTTGAACTTGGTCAGTAGAGGTCTAGTCTTCAGGTTTTATAACTAAGCACCTTGCTAGGATTGCTTAAACCTCCATTAAGGCTCAGGTTCAATTGCATGCTGTTCCCCAAGATATTAAAGTTCTGTCCCTTGCTTTTTAGAAGTGATAGGTAGGCTGTGATTCCTGAGACTTTCCATTGGTTGATGACAGGAGTGATCCTGTCTGTGACACTTCCCGCATTCTACAACAGATATGAAGATCGTGTTGATCGATTGGCTGGTTTGATCCATAGAAGTTTTTCAAAGCATTACAAAATAGTGGATGAAAGTGTTAGCAGCAGGTTCCCTCGGAGTGTGGTGAAAGATAAAGACTCGTAAACCACCGTGACCTTTATAACAAGCACGTTTGTGATAGGACTTAAGCAGATCCTATCCTTTTGCCATGGATTGAAGCTTTGATGCCGCATCTTGTTTATTACCAACTTTTTAACTGAACACTTGTTGGAAAACTCAAGCCATTGTTTTTCTTCATGATGGAATGAAATGGTTACTGCTGTTACTAACATATGGTCATTGTGAAGATTGGGTTGGTTAGTCATTGTGAAGAGGGGCCCCAGTTTTCAGCTGTGTTTTTGTAATTGTTTGTTAAGCATTGTAAGTTCATTCCGTTGCTGGTTAAATATACTAATATAGTAGGGAGGCAGGCAGAAGAAAGGCATGCTTGAGCATGTTCAATTTTATTGTCATTTTCCTTGCTGAGCATTTTGAATTTCGTCATTTGCTGTATTTATTTGGTACCTCGGCAATTTTTATGCATTAGTTGAAATGTTGAATATTGAAGTGCCTCGAAAGCTCGCTTTGTTTTTTCTTTTGACAAAAGCTAAAACACATGTTAGGCATTACCTACTAAACGAGTGAAGACTAAATCTGAGACTTCCTCTTTTAAAAGATGCATTTCATTTTTGTCAAATTCAATTGCCAATTACTACAAATAATTTTTTCTGCATTCCTTGTTTGGAGTACTATATCTTATCCGTTCAATGTACAAAAAATAAAGTGACTAATTTAGCACGTAAAGAAGTAACCAAAACAACACACTGGAGAAAGGATTGGGCTTAGGAGTTGGGACGATTCGTATGTATACGTATAAAAGATAAGCTGGACCCTGAGCTTTCTCTTTGATCGTGTGATTCGTGAGTCTTTTAACATCAAGAACCAATCCTTTGGAAAGCTCAAAGGCTAATGTTGCCTATATAGTATATAATTTGTTGGTGCAGCACTACTCTTTCAAGAGATGGTCTGGTGGAGGGGTTTGTCATCAGTTTGGTCCAAAGCAAAGCTTGAAGGGGGTTTTCAACACAAATTGAAAATCATTGCCAGCAGCAATATGTTGATAAAATCTGTTAATGTCCCCTCAATTTTGCTAATGGAGACATCAACTTTCATAACACACAAATCAACAATGCTAACTGTATTCAGAGCATCCTTAACATTGTGCATTTGCAAGTTACAAACTAAGTTGCAAGCTGCCAATTCATGACCACGATCGTTAATTTTGATTTTGAAGCAACTCTTCTGCCTTGTTCAACCAAACATCGTAAATGTCATCTGCAAAGAGCACAAAATGCACCTGCGAACATAGCATAATCCAGTATCACTGAAAATGTTTTCATTTGGCTATTGACTATCGAAAGTTTGCTTGTAATTTGCACCACCTAGCATAATCAGAGTATTATCAATGAAAATGTTTCCATTTGGCTATTGACTATTCAAGACTTGCGTGTTATTTGCACCACCATACATCCAAGTAATCAGGATTTAGGGTGGGCATCATATGGATTGGGTTATGCTGTAATACAAAGGGTCTAACTACTTAACTGGATATTATAAGTTCGACCGAAACTTGGAGGCTCAATCTCAAGGAGAAACTGAATTTTCAGAATACATGTCAACCCAAGAACTACTCAAAAAGAGTCATATCTTGAAAGCCAAACGTGTTAATAGTGCATTTTCACTTTCATACATTTCCTTTAATTTGCATTTACATTTGCTTCTTTTTTTTTGTATGACGTGTAAGAGCAACATCATGTTCCTGAAACAAAAGGATTTTTCTTTTATTGGAAAAACAACAAAGATTTGTGGCTTCAATATAGAAAAGGGACTCTTGTTTTCAGACAAACTCTAAGTGAAAGTAGGACTCTTTTCATGGGACGATGGCAGTAATAGTCATGCCCACTGACTAGGTCTGCCAAACCAATCCTATATGTACTTCAATATCTAGAGACTTTCAAAATAGATTCACCTCAAAAGTTCACATCCAAACAGTAATAAAATGCAAATCTGGTATGTGAATAGGAGAAGTACACGCTCTTGTTTGGGACGGTTACAAATTTACAATGTAGGCAGCCTTACCTCAGCGAGTAAAGAGGTAGTTGCCCATAGCTCAATGTCAGTGGTGGTTGTGGCAAGGCTCACACTTAAGATCTTATATTACACTCCCTCTGTCCGGAAAAAAAAAAAAGTTCCTCTTTCCTCTAAAAAAGTCACATTTCTAAAAATAGTAGTAATAATTTAGTGCAATTTGAAAAAGGTACAAGCAAGTGAAGCTACAATACTAAAAAGTTTGATTTGTTAAATGAGACTATTTTTTTATTGGGACGGAGGGAGCAATTGATTCACACAAGAAGATCTGATAACAACATTTTAAGTAGCAATGTAGTGGTTTCTAATTAGCTGTGCCATTGAGCAAAAGATAGGTGGCCATAAATGTAAGGTCAATTACAAACACACCACTAATCAAGTAATCAGGTATTTCAGTGTAAACAGCAACCATTACAATACCGAAAAGTGAAAAATCAGGATCAGCATGAAGAAGCTAAATCGTAGCACACGTACCTCTTTGATCTCATTTCCAAACTCTCTAATGGAAGATATAGCTACAGTGGCTGCTTCGTCATAAGGATATCTGAAAAGATATTTACACACACGATGAACTAAAAACATGGGAGACAATCTTCAGGGTAAAAAGATTGATCCACATCATGTATGGAAATGCCGGGCTATTATTATTAGTGGCCACTCTCCTCCTTCTAGTCAAGGTAGAGATGGCCGATAATTGTTCTTAGCAAACAAATGAATTTATCATTCTACTTTAATCCCTTGAATTTCGGAAATGAGAATAAACAGCTTCAGAACTTTTACTTTCATTTGTATGATTAACTCGAAGAAGCTATAGATTGTATCAACTCACCCATAGACACCACAGGATATGGCCGGAAATGCAACATACTGAATATTGTTCTCTCTGGCAACACGCAAACTGTTTCTGTAACAAATAATGAGTGAAAGAAATCTCAACTAAGATGACCAAGTAAGTTTCTAATAAAATACTGGCCAATCACTTAAAAAGATACCTGTATGCACTCCTCAAAGAGGCTTCGGGATTTCTATCAACATCATAAACGGGCCCAACAGTATGAATAACATGAGATGCTGGCAATCTAAATCCTCTGCATATATTTAACCCATTCACATTAAATACAAGGATAGGCTCCTATGTTCAGAATGACGATAAGGTGGTTATGTACGAGTTAAGGTAGGAGTGTATACAGTGTAATCCTTGCTTCTCCTGTTGGGCAGCGAACTCCACGTTCAACTTCTGGGATATCATAGCATGCTGCTCGGAGTTCTGGACCCGCAGCTCTATGTATAGCTACACAAAAACATGCACAGATCAATATAGAGTTCAAATCAAATACATCTTAAGCTAAAATTTGTTAGAGTTACCTCCATCAGCGCCGCCACCACCGAGCATTCGTTCATTCGCAGGATTGACCTAACGAAGAATACGGGATACATTTAAACGAAACATTTCAATCAAGAAAGAGAACTACTTTACTCAACATATCAGATAATTCTGGAAATCGAATACGAGATGGTATGTTGATTACAGATTTCTTTCTCTGAAAGAAAATTAAATGCCATCTAGCACTTGAGTAGAACTGTAACTAGACCAGTATAACTTAAGCAATGACAGGAGTTTCTTACTTAATTTCATTCACTGTAATTCCGAAATCTGAACTGTGACTAACTTTTGTCTGATAATCATTAAACTCCCACAACCACCGAAGCCACAGTCAGCAGGGCTGTGCAATTAACAAAACGCAATAGGATCCAGATTTTGGCTTTTTCTGTCAAAAAGTCACATTTACTATGAAAAATAAAAAAATGATTTATCTTGTATCATCAAAAACGTAATTTTTATACCTTGAACAGTATAAGATCACCTCCAATGGTATGAAGCAAACCTGAGACTACTAGTTGGTTAATAAATTTAACCAATTCTTTATCCAAATCAAAGATCAACATCATAGTGGGTAGCGGGTCGTTTGATGACCGAATGTAAGAAACCACACGTGGTCTTTATCATTTGATAAATAAGAAACATTTCAAATACGGGCACGTGCGATTAATAGAAGTGGAAAAGTGGGAACTCAAGTGAACATTCCTCCAAAAGTACAAAGATATCTAAATTACGGACGATCATCATCCAATGCGCATACAACATCGACGACAATGAAGCCGAAGTCTACCCGATAAGTCATAAGGCGGAAAAGAGAAAAGGGAAAGCAAAAAAAGGCCAAGAAAAATGAAAGCAAAAGTGACGAGATATGGAGTAAGTTTCGTGAAATGAATGAAAAGAAATTATGTGATCGAGGGAGTGAAAGAAGCTATAAACAAAGGAACGCTTGTTAGTGAATATGCAATCTATTGTGCACATCGAAAGCAAATAGCAAACAATCACATAGTATATCAACATCAATCAAAGAGAAGAGAGAGAGATTGGGGTCAACGGACAATTGAAATTTTATTACAGCCAACCTTGCACACGTTCGAGAGTTACAATCATGCATAGGGATAAAATACCAAACCCTAAACCGACTTAAACAAGGAAATAGTAAAACAAGACGCGACCGCCTTGACTCGACACGATCGCTTCTCCATTGCAAACGTGACCGCTTCTTCTCCAGAGAATTCGTCCGACCAAGACGCGATCGCCTTGCCTAGTCCAGACACGCCAACTTCTATGCATTAGAGGACTAGCCTTGGAGTCATTCCATTCTCAACACAATCCTCGTTAAGAATACTAGTGGCATGACTGATAAACAAGTGCAAATTCAACAACAAATTTGTGCTCTTATCAAAGCTAAATATAATATTGTGTAGTTTTAGTTTTGAAATCTATAGTTTATGTAGTTTCTAATTGTTGTACTACTAATTTATGTAATATTTTTATTCATGCAATTTTTTCTTCTACGATTTCAATTAATGTAATTTTTTATTCACGTAATTGTGCAATTTAAATATTTTAGTTGTCTTAAAAAAACTAGCCATTACAAAACTAGCTGTTAAAAAGGTGGTCGTTATAAAACTAGTCGTTGCAAAAACTAACTGTTATAAGAGGTCTATATATAGACATTTGAAGCTCCATACTTTCTCCAACCACAACCTCCTACAATTATATTCACAGATATTACAAACTCGACACTCGAAAATGTCTCAAGACCCCAATCCCTCCCACTGACGAGAAATCCTACAATTCTTACTTGATAAATTGATGGATGATACAGATCACAAAATGATGATGCCGATTATAGAAATGAAAATGAAGGAAGAAGCTTAAAGTTCCCACAATGTGCATACGAGCATCAACATCAACGACAATAAAGTCAAAGTCCGCCCGATTGGTCAAAAGGCAACAAAGAGGAAAGGGAAAGCAAAAACCACCGACAGAAATAACAAAAGGGATGAGAGATGGAATAAATTTCGAACAATGAATGAAAACAAATTGTGCGATCGAGGGAGTGAAAGAAGCTATAAACAAAGGAACACTTATTAGTGAATATGCAATCCACCTTAAGGATGCTAGTGGCATGACAGATGAGCAAGTACAAATTCATCAACAAGTTTGTGCTCTTATCAAAGCCATAAAATTGCCAAGTTCAAATTATGTAATTTTTAACATGTGTAGTTTCTAATTGTTGTGAGTTTATATAATATTTTAATTTATGCAATTTTTCGCTTCTACAATTTCAATTAATGTAATTTTGTATTCACGTAGTTTATGTACATTTGAAATATTTTAATTTGTCTTTTAAAAGAACCGGCAGTTACTCCCTCCCCGACAAGGAGGCCACTTTACTATTTTTGTGATGTTTTGCATAAAAAGTTGACCTTCAAAAATTATTCTTAAAGTTTACATAACCTTTCATCTTTATCCCCATTCCCCACTTGTGTTGTATGTATATTTTAGTATATCCCGTTATTATAAGACTTTTCAATTTTTGCCAAAGTAGAATCTTTGGGTGAAAATGAGACTATAGAATACTAGCTGTTGTAAAAATGAAGTATAATGCAGGCGAAGCCATCAACATCAAGAGAATCAATTCATTGAAAACGTACAATAATAGATCATAGCACAAACTCACAATGGCGTCCGACATGCCGTCGACGGACCAGCGAGTAATATCCCCCATACGAATCTTAAGTAAACTCGTCGGAGACAACCGGAATTGAGAAACGCCGGGTTCCCCTCCGTTGGAGACTGGGGAAGCCCTGGCAGGGCTCAATCCCCCGTTACTAGCAAATCCACTGTCTCCCTCCATGATCGAGAAGCGTCGGGCTCGGAAACTGGGAGGTATTAGTTTGAATGGGTAGAGAAAAGTTGGGTTTGTTTGGTTAGGGAGATAGTTAAGAAGTCGAGGGCGTAGTCGTAGAAGCTTAGAACAAAGTGAAGCTGAAATCAGGGACATTTGGGGGGGCCGTTTAGTCAACGGAAGTTACGGAACTCGGTGGGTAATGGGTATACTTTTTTGTACGAGGATAAGAGAATTCACAATTTCACATGGTACGATATTCTTACTCGTTTTATTAGCTGGGAGGTATGCCAATTACTAGAGACGTTAAAAACGTAGAAAACCGTAGGGTCGATATTATTAATCGAAAACATGAAAAGATTAAGGTTGGGAAAATTCAACCCGTTTAATAAACAGGCTAAACGGGCTAACCCTATAGAATCGCAGGCAAATTGGGTTGGGCTGGCGGGTTCTAGGCTTAGCCCGCGGGCTGGAAGCTTTTGGTTAAAATAATTGTTCAAAATATTAAAATTGAAATTCAAACCCACAACCTCTTAAGAGGATAGGAACTTATGGATGACCCCTTACACCATTCAACCATCCTAACTTGTTTGTTTTAAATTCAAATGCGTAATATATATTATCATCTCATTTGGTAAACCAATGTCTATCCCCTATTAGCTTTGTGATGATGTATGTGTATTTGATGAAAGTCAAACTCAAACATGGTCGTAAGTACAATTCTAAGACATATAAGTTTCCAAAATTGGTCAAATGAGATTTTTAGATACATAATTAGATATGTTAAAAGGGTCGAGAACCGCATGGTTGATCCTGCTAATCGGGAATCGGAAAGGGTTAGAGTCGGGAAAATGCAACCCGTTTAAATTTCGTGCTAAACGGGTTGACCTTAGTATTATATTTTACTATTTGATTAAAATATTTGATTGTATTAACTTCTTACCAACATTTATTTTATGTTATTTTATTATTGTAGATTAAGAGGATAATGATGTTGAAGAAGATAGAAGATATTTTTTTCAAAAGAAAACTCGATTTCATGTTTTTAATTTGTATTATTAATCGTTGTCACTTGTCCGTCAATATGTTTGTTACTTAATTTCGATTTTTTAAATTTAAATAAGGCATCATGCGTTAATAGGGCTGACCCTGTTAAACCGTACCCTACAGGGTTAGGGTTAGGGTTGTGATTTAAGTGACCCGTTTAACCCGCGGCCATATAGGGTCACAACCCTATAGGGTTATGGCCAACCCAATTTAACATCACTACCAATTACACATTTTTATTTTCTTATCATTTTCTTAGTTATAAACTTTATATTTCAATTTTATTTTTATAATTCTTAACAAATAAATTTATTTAATGTTATTTAATATATTTTATATTTAAATATTTCGTATAAATAAATTAAGACACAAATTAATTTAAAAATAATAATTTAATTATAAATTTATAATTTAATTAATAAATTATTTATAAACCACATATTATACATAACTCGTAAAATAATATAAATAAAAAATTACATAAAAACTTTAAAATTGAAAAAATTACATAAAACATAAATACTAAAAAACATTCTAATATTGAAAGTTACATAAAAACATTAATAATGAAAGTTATATAAAAACATTATAATATTAAAAGAAGAGTTACATTAAACAACGACCACTAAAATTAATATCCTTTCTTTCTCAATTACACCTTTACCTGCTCACATTCGTGTTGAAACATGACAAACTGTGTCGAATTCATGTGAGAAGTATCTTGAGTAAGAAAAACAATGTCTTTCACACTTCTTTCTTCTTCTCTTGATCGTTTAGCTTCGCTTCAATTTTTTTATTATTTCAAATTATACTTTTCATTTCAACTTCAATTTTTTTCATTTCAAATTCGTGATTTTTTATTTCCAAGTATTTATCTAACGACAACACCATCCCATAAGAAAGCGTATGCAACCCATCTGCATCTTAAGATTTTTCGATTTTTCCTTTAACTTTCGCTTTCCTCTTTGCCGCCTTTTGTCAAATCGGACGAGTACGTAAATTGATTTTTTTCCACATCTTCAACATCCACACTAGTTTTAGAATGATCGTCCTCGGATTCAGACGTCTTAGACTTTTTATTGGTGTGAAACAAATCTGTTTGTGAAGAAAATGATACAAAATAATTTTTTAACACATCTCAAACATGATAAAAAAAAACAAAGTGTTGACATTTTTCTTGATGGTATAGCTCCCTTATATTTTTCATTAGAATATCATAGCTCCAACTGTTGTATTGAGCATTGAGAAGCCTATTATAGATTTCGTTGGAACTTCTCAGTGATGGAACAATTCTAGCTGACCAACGTGGTGTCAACTTCACTTTATCTTTCGGCATCGAATTACTTGACTGATGTTCGTTGTAATAATCAGCTACGCGTTTCCAATATTGTGCACTCTTTTGATTATTACCAACTAGTGGAAATTGGCCGATAGTCTGCACAGCTTCCATAAGCGCAAGATCTTCATCCTTGATCCATTTTGCATGTTTAGTCTTGTCTTTTTTCGGTACCGGTTCCGTTTCGTTATCCAAATCAATTGTTTCTAGATTGATTTGTATCTCGAGAACCGATGACTGCGTTGCTGAAAAATTAACGGACGAAGTCTCATCTACACTTGTTAGACGTGAGTCATTTAAAGATATGTAAAGTTGAAAAATTACACGAGGCGTACCTTGCGGAGTGCAAAATTAGTTTCCCGTAGATTGCCAACAATTCGGAGGAAAAAGGAATGTTACCAGATGAATTCCAAAAAGTTTGAGGAACTTGAAAATTCTGAAAATTTCTAAAATTTCGATAATTGGGAACATTTGGATTGTTGAAAAAATTATGTGGATATTGGGGAGTAGATGAAAATTGAGAATATTGAACATTCTCGGGAACACGAGAGTTTTGTGTATTTTGATTTTCTTTAATATTGGGAGAATTCAATAAATTTTGGTATAAATTAGTACCTCTTGGATTCATTTTGAAGATAAATATGTAGAGAAAGTAATTTTTTAGAAGAGATTATGAAGAAATAAAAGAGAGAATGAAGAAATTGTGGAGAAAATAAAGAAGGTTGAAGTGGTTTATTTATATGGAAGATGGAAGAAAAGAAAATTCAAAGGTCTAAAAAAAATAATACCGTTGAACACCCACCCCCCGAACCCCCCACCCAACGGTTACACAATAAAGTCACAAACTGTTGGATTTTTAAAAAAAAATTAAAAATCAAATCTTCGTCAATTGGCAGACATGGGGACCCACCAAAAACGGCTCTTCACGTGATTCTTCAGCGCGTGTGGTGCACGCGTTATGTCTGAAGCAACGATGCACCACACCGCCCCCTCTAACGCTTGCAATTCCTCCCAGCCAGTTTTATTGTTGCAGAAGAATAAAACAATTTCTCTTTCCTCTAAGAATATTTCTCTCATTGTTGGTTTTGCAATTCTTAGTTAAGAATTGCTCTAAGAATAACAAAAACAACACAATGGTGATGCTCTAATGGATGCGGGGACTAGGTGATTGGCTACGTGACTCCTGCGGTCCCGCCGTGCTGGCGTGTCTCCCAATATTGGCTTATATCTAGAAAAACAAATATGAGATGCATCATTTTTCTTTTTCTTTTTAATGTAATAATAATATTCTCTTAATTCCAGGTAAATAGTTCATTATATTATTTTTGAATGTTTTACATAAAGAGTTTACTTTAAAAAAATTATGCTTACAACTTTTATAATCTTTCATGTTTACCTTCTACTTGTGTTGTAAGCATATTGATTGTTATTATGTATTTTTGTAATTATGACCAACTTCAATCACATTAATATATCTTTTAATTATTAGACTTTTCAAATGGGGACTCTTTGAGTGGAACGGAGGAAGTATAACTTTTAGACATTATAATTAGTTTGTTAAACTCTTTAATAGTTATAATAATTTAATTTCTTCTATTGTTACTAATATTAAACGTTTTTTTCACCTAAATACTTTTAACGCGAGTTTCTTAGTTGCCGCCTAATCGGCCAAGTCAGCGCATACGCCAAATCCCACCTACCTTAATTTATTTTTGTAGCTTTGATTTTGTAGCGTGTGGTGACCGGAGAAAAAAAGGGGCGAACTGGAGAAGGAATGAGGAGTGGTAATGGTGAGGAAGATAGGGAGGTGGAAAGAAAAAGACGTTTGATTTTGTGGATATTCGGTGAGCTGAGAGAGGAGATAGATTAAAGGGTTAGATCTAGGAGGAAAGAGATTGGAGGATGAAAAAATGAGGAGAGTCTATCTGCCAGAGAGAGAGAGAGACGAAAAAAAAAAGAACAAGGGGTTGTCGGTCTGCCAGATAGAGAGAAGAAATAAGAAGAAAAAAAGATGAAGAAGAAGTGCTAGACTCATAATTTATAATGAGAATGGACTAGAAAGGATAGGTTAGACTGTGGGTTGTAGGGGCAGTATGTAGGTGGAGTAATATTTTTTTTTTTTTTTTAGTTCTAAACTTGACTGATTTATTGCTTTGGGGTTGTTAGGAATTTGGATTAGTGATATGTTTGTATATTTTTGTTCATTTTACAAATATAGACAAATGCTTGATAAAATTACAAAAAAAAAAAAAAATTGTAGTAAATGTGTTTGATCTTTGATGTAAATCATAAAAAAAAAAGTAATTATGTCTTAATTCTATGCCCCGATTACGCCCCAACTATTCCCCTAGTCGATAGGCGCTAGTGTGCCGCCTAGTGGCCACCTAACGATTTTTAAAACCTTGATTATTACATGTTTACTATTTCTATTGGTAATAACAGTTTAAGTCTTTTATCTAAAGACTTTGAAAATCAATATCACTTTCTAACCATGTGGTATACATAATTTTTATTGGTAATAAATAATAATAATATTTTTAAAATCAACATCAATTTCTAACAAATGTATGATACATCTCTTCTATTGATAATAATAGTAGTCTTTTATCTAATAACTTTTAAACCAACATTTATTTCTACATAATATGTGATACATCTTTTCTATTGGTAATAAAATAAAATTTCTTTTATCTAATGACTTTTATAACAAATATTCATTTATAAATAATGTTTATAACCAGTGTGAGATACATCATCTAAAAACTTTTTAAATCAATATTACTTTTCTAACAAATGTGAATTATTTCTCTTCTATTGGTAATAATGGTAAACTTTTAAAACCAACATCACTCTCTAACTAATGTGAGATACATCTCCTCATATATATATATATATATATATATATATATATAATGACAAATAGAATTTGTTTATCTCAAAATTGCTAGATAACCACTGTAACTACGTACAAAATAAGGATTACATTTACATATACACACATATACAAGTATTGATAAGTAAAGAAAAAAAAACACATAAGAAGCTGTTAAGAAATTAAATATCATCAATCTAAGAGGGAATGTCTTTTCTCTTTATTCCAATATGTAAGGGAAACAATAATAACAATCTAAAAACTCATTATACATCGATATTAATTACTTGAGAGCTTTGCTAAGACAAATTCTATCCATATGAGCTAAAGAACAAGTACATAGTGCAATATACTTTAATGAATAACTATGAATCATTAAAGTCTGACATGTCTGATTTGATACTTAACAAACATGCTTACTCTGTCAGAAATGTGCTTCCTCCTTAAACATAAATGCTCCGTGACCACTTTTGTTACCTATAACCAAGTAATTTCACCAGTAAAAGTAGTAGCATCAGCTATGACATGCTTGATGAGTGGATTTTTAAAGATCAACATGGTCCTTGTGAGAGGTGACAACATCATCATTACCAGATTCCATTTTCGCTCCTTGACATTGTAAAAAAGCGAAGATGAATGTGAGAAAGTAAATCGTAGTCTAATTGCTCTTGGAACATGTACAATGACTTTAAAGAGGTGTGACACTATATATGAGCAAATATATCACTCTCTGTGAGAGATACAATGAATTGAGAGCAATTATAGTCTAAATATCTATTTTATTGTTTATTGAATTGAACTTAAATATTTGTAGATATAATTGTAATAATTAAGTACACAGATTATCAATGTCACCTCATTTGGGTGACACCGTTAATGAAAGGGTTTTTGAGTTGGTTTTCTTTGGTTATCGTCATTTGAATTTGTAGGGTAATTTTTATCATTTAACAAATATATATTAGTGTAAAAACGTATTCTAAATATATATAGATTTTTCATTCATGTAATAAGGAATAATTAAATTCACTTATATTTTTATCTTTATGTTTTAATTAAATGTTTAATTTTCATAACACATTAACTAAAATATAAAAAAAATATATTAATATTGATTAGTATATACTATGTGCATTTTGTTATGTCATAGTGACAGTAGTAGTAATTGCTTATATTTAATATTGATTAGTATATACTATGTGCATTTTGTTATAAGAATTTTGGATATGATGAAATGGACAAAATTTTATATATTTATCCCCTTTCTACATACATTATCAGTTATGTCAATATATTGTTACTAATCGTGTGTAATTCGAATTTACTTGATTTGTTTAATTATAATTTACTTGATTTTTTTTATTACAATAACAATTTTAATTTTTTTACACATTTGTAAGTTTCATATGGATAAAGTAGAAATGTCATTCATTTGGTTACAATATTAACATGAAATATTCTTTTAAAGACAAAAAAAAAAAAAAAAAAGAACAAAACAACATTATATAGGAAAGATAAAATTTGGCATGACATGTCCTTAATTATCCTACAAATTAATCCAAATTTGTTTCGCCACAGTATGTTTTTTTTTTTACTGATCGCTATGTTATGTAGCCAAATGTCTATAAAAGATTCTTAGTTCATAAACAAACACACATGAGAAATTTTGCACAATAAGCAGAAAACTATAAACACTTAACTCCCTATAAAAATTATGTTGCTCATGTCACATCACCAAGGGGGAAGTGCTCAACCCCGATACAAACATACTTTTATCTATAACAAGAGTAACATAAATTTCACACTCAAAAAATAAAAGTTGAGGCGGAGAAAGGTAAAGCATGACTTGAATTATGCATGAAATACGTAAATGATTCAACACAAATGTAATAACAAACGTACTCTCTTAACCAATCGTTGATAGTTAATCAACTCGATAGATGCTGGGATTAGCGATAGGGGTGTGCAGGATTTTTTCGAAACCGAACTGAACCAATAAAACTAGACCGATCTAATCAAAACTGGACCGAACCAATACACTTTGGTTTGGTCCTGAATCTGAATTTTCATAAAACTGGACATTTGGGTTGGTCCCGGTTCTCGAACTAAAAAAACACGGAACCTGACCGAACAGAACCGACCCAATATGTTGTTTATTTATTATTATTATTATTATTATTATTATATATATATATATATATATATATATTAATTCCTAATATTTTCTTTATTTTACTTTTTAGTTGGTACTCTTTTATTATTTTGTTTCCATACTATGAGTTTATGAGTTCAACATTTTTTATTGTAGAATGTACTTTTATTGAAGGTTTTTTAATTTTTTTTATGAAGTTTCAGTCTTACAAATTTATTATGTATTTGTATTAAACACTATTCACTGGTACTGATCTTTGATATTGGAAAATTGTTCTCTTTCCTTTGTTCTAGCTCATGATCTAAACGAGTCGCACATACAACCTAGTTAAAAAGTAAATCATAGTATTGGTCCAGTCCTGGTTCTCATGCATCTTTGATTGGTTCTAGACCGGATCAATGTTTTGATTCTCATACATATTGGGTTGGTTCCGGTTCTAAATTTTTTGATAACCAGACTATTGGTTTGGTTCCGATTTTCTCTTTTTTTTTCCAAAAAACTGGACCGAACCGGATCAAGCTCACCCCTAATTAGCGATCATGATCTCAATTTTGAAATCAGTGAAACCAGTTAGGACCCCCTCATTGAGGCTAAAAGGCTTAATCATCGTAAAAGAATCCATGCGCATAACATTTGGAGGTATATCATGGCGACAAAAAACAGAGTTAGAGCTGTAGAATCAACAAGCATCATATGATAATGGCTCAAAAATGAACTCTTAACCAAAGCTTTTCCTGAGTGCCATAGGTGAACAATTCCCACCTGAGTATATGGGTGAATTTGGAGGACATAATTAAGTTAGTTTTGGTGAATTACAATTAATTAAGGGAAGTTAGGTTAGGTTGCCAATAAGAGGGAGAAAGTAAAGAGAATGAAAGGAGTGGAGAGATAAAGAAATCGAAAAGAGGAAGGAGAATGAACCGTCCTTCACATAACTTGGAGACTTTTTCACATTCAATGGATTCCAATAGTTTTAGGTCATTAAATTACCATTCATGTTATTAAATTTTCAAGGCAAGACTTGTTAAATATAATCAATTTGGGTCTCAATTTTAAAACAAAGTTGTCATACAAAAAAATAGATTGGTTTCTAAATTAGGAAATAACATTTTGGCGAGATTTTACTATTTTAAGACATAACTGCCATTATATATATATATATATATATATATATATATATATATATATATATATATATATATATATATATATATATATATATATATATATATAAGAGTAGAAGTCTTTGATACAATAAAAAACTTTTAAAACTAACATCTATTTCTAAACAATGTAAGATGCATCTCTTCTATGGTGATAAAAATATAAATCTTTTATCAAAAGACTTTCAAAACTAAAATTAATTTATAACCAATGTAAGATACATATTTTATATTGATAATATTAGTAGAGATGTATTTCATATTGTTTATAAATTTATTTTGGTTTAAACGTCATTATGTTAAAAATCTCACATTTTATTACAAATAGAAGAGTTGTATCTCACATTGGTTTGAAAATAATGTTGACTGTAAATTTATATATATATATATATATATATATATATATATATATATATATATATATATATATATATATATATATATAAAAGACTTCTACTATTAACAATAGAAGAGATTAATAGTAAAGATTAATACATCACTATTATATTTATTATTAATAAGTATTATAAATATATAGGTAATGATTGAGAAACAAAAAGTCACGAGGTGATACAACCATAGTACTCATCACCAACTTTATATATATATATATATATACATATATACAAAATACCTTAACGTAACACACCTAAATCCCTAAATGTAACACTATTTAGGGGGTAAATTTTTTCACTACCCATCTCCACATTTAAACTATACTACCCCCTCCCTCCTCCCTCATCACGTAATTTTGATTACGTGTCATTGTTGATTCGGTTTCCATTGTTAAGGCATGATATCGCATGTGAATTGGATTGGTTTTGATTTGATTTATTTTTTCTTTTCAATTACAAACAAAAAACTGTTGATTTACATTTTTTTTCGATTTCGGACAAAACATAATAAGCAAATGTTTTATAAAACATCCGCTAGTGTGTATCATAAATGAATATCTGTTAAATGTTAAAAGGGATACTTAGGTCATTTTATACATTAAATGGTGTTACGTTTAGAAATTTTAGCGTTACGTTTAGGATGACTCTATATATATATCATCAATAAGAATAATGACACATCTTCATAAATAAATAAGGAAAATACTGCCCGTATTACTAGCCAGTGACACCAAATTGATGACATTTATTTTATTTTATTTTTTCACACAATCAATATCTATACATATATAAAAGGAGAGGAGCAAGTTTTGGAAAGTTTTCGCCAAAAGTGACTTTTCAAATTTAGAAACACTTCTAATTTATATATAAGCCACTTTTTGAATTGGAAATTGAAAATAGAAAATGTCATTATTATGGTTGATTGGATAAATAATTCTAAAACCTCTCCACATTCTTATTTAGTATATTAAGAAAAATATGCATAGTAGAAACATGAGAGATAACAAAACCAAGTTTCTTTTGTCAATTTCTTTGCATCAATATCCAGGCTATAAAAAATAAAGATGAAATAAAACAACGATTTTGAAACTAAATCATATACACACATTTTGAAGTAAAAAACTAATTCACAGACAATAAATTAATAATAATACTAAGATCTGACATTTTTTCTTTATTTCATCATAACCAAAGTTATTATTGTAAAAAAATCTATAAATCGAGATAGGACCAATTTTTTGAGACAACTAGTTACATGTAAAAAAAAAATGGAAACCCAATAATTTCTGATTTTTTAGTTACTTATACATGTTAAAAATTCAGATATAAAAAAAGTACTGATGATGAAATTAATCAACATTCAGATCGAATTTGTTTGTTAGTTGAAATAAATCACGAATTAAAATTAATAAACGAGTTTTGAAGTTAAACAAAGTTTTTGAAATATATTTTGGAAACATGAACATACTAACAAGTTTCCGGTAAGTTGGTGGTCATAGCTTCCGTTACTGGACTTTCTTTAGGTGCTAACCTTGGGGTTGACCATCGCTGCAAAAATGCATAAAAAATATATTGCAATGTGTGGTGAAACTAGAGTAAAAGTGTTTACTTTTCGTTTATATACATAAACTAAAACAACGTGGTTTTATGAGTGTTTACCGGGTCGTAGTCCAAAAGTTATCCATAGCACAGTTTAAACCAAATTTTCTGATGTCTATCCATCGATTGTTTGAATTTTTTGTTCATTTTCCTTGACTCATCTCCTATATTTTATTTTCCTTGGTTATATACTATTTTAATTAGTTTTTCTTTATGTCTGATTTATAAATTGAATCATAATACTTGAATTATTTTGTAAAAATTGCCAATTTTGAAAAGTGTAGTTTTTAAGGTTTTATGACAAAACATGTTAGTATATCACAAACAATTTTCCCTTTGTCTGATATTATATGCGCTATCAATTTTTTAAATATTAATATAACTTTTATTTATATATATTTATGTGTATATATTTTAATATCATTTTTTAATACGGGCAACATATCAGTAAATTTAAATTTTGTTGAGACTCCAGAGTAGAGAATGAGAGAAAGTGAACCTCAATTCTATTGTTTATAATTGGAATTGTGGGCTTCAATGTAAATTTTATTGTTTATATCCATAAAAAATATTAGAGTTGGAATTGAACTGAACTGAAATTCTTAATATTTTTACTCTGTAAATTGATTTTTTTTCTCCAAAGGTAAAACATTTTAAAACCTAAAGACGCTTGATTTTCATTAATTTTTTTTATTTCTATTAATTTGCTTATACGTTTAGATTTTTAATTGATCTCTATATGAGAGCCAAACAAAATAATCTTAATTTTAATGTTACAAAATTATGATATTCAATTCTACACATCGAACTCATAATCTTTATGTTGCAATCATTTGTGTATTTTATTAGCAATAAAATTTTAACTATTGTATTGATATGAATATAGGCTTCGTGCATCACACGAATGTTTTGATTATAATTTTCTATGATTAACTTCAATTTTTACTGTATAAAGTAAACTGTTTTAGTCAAAGACATGTCACTTTGATATCAATTTAAAGATATGTTAAAAAAGTTATTGTTTTTATTGACCTAAATTTCTATAATTTGTTTTATATGCGTATTGAACTCATGTTTTTTCATATAATTATTCGGTTATATGATTATCATTAAAATTTTATATTGTTTTATTTATATTAATATTGAACCGTGCATTACATGATTGTGTTGTAGTATATATAAAAACAAAATGCATAATTTTTAGAAATTTCCCGCCAAAGCTCACTTTTCAAAAATGGAATCACTTATGTTTTTTTATGTCAATTTTTTTTTTTTGAAATTGAATTTGAGAAATGTCATTTAATGATGTTGACAGAAACTATTCCAATTGACTTTACTTTTTTTATTTGGAGAATTAAATTCAAAAATGACATATAACTAATTACATACCAAAGCCACATAACTATTAAATATTACACAAAAATAAAGTATCAATCAAATTTCTAGTCAAACTATTCATAAGTCAGATAGAGTCCATGTGCATATAACTAATTACAAACAAAATCAATATATAAATATAATTCGTAAAAATTGTATTTATTCAAAAATACTGAATAGCTTAGTGTTATTATAAATAAAAAATAGGTAAATAAAAATACTTACGATTGTTTTTAATAGATCTTGAAATACACTTCGATAATATTTAAAACAAAAAAACAAATAAAAAAATACTCATGAGCTTGACTTTGTTTGTTTTTTTAGTTTGGGTCCGTCTTAGTTTAAATTATCACTAGATTTTGTATCTGTGTTTATGACACGGTGTCAGTATGAAACTTATTTAATGTATGAAGCAAACAATATGCAAATGAATTGATACACATGCTTGTGATTTTGTAAATATCAGATGAATGCACACTACACAACTGAAAAGAAGACAAAACTCAATAAATTAAACAAAAAAATATACATTTTATGATGATCCGTTGCAAATAAGTAAGAATATCGAGAATTTTATGTCATGTTCAAATTAGAGTGACATTTTATTTTTTTGTTAATTCTTTATGTAATTGAAAATTGAAATGTAATATATAAGTTATGTTGTTGAAAGAGATACATGTTTTTTTTTGTGGTTTCAATTAAATAGTCATATAAAAATTAAGATGTAATTTTTTTAATTACATCACATCAATGAACAATACATATTTTGAAATCTCAAACTGTGAGTTAAATTTGAATGCTACATACTCGTGAATATTTCAATTGAATTACATATTCTGAAATCTCAAACTGTGAGTTAAATTTGAAGGTCGGAACTCAAATAATGTTGTTTCGTAACATAGTCTATTTACTTGAGTTATGCAATGACACGAGATTAATAATCTATTCAAACCATGCTTTAGAAGATTGAGTTCTTTTAAAGGGCAATTTTGGTGGTACTCTTTTGATTCCAAAAATGTCATTGATACTATTTGATCCTAAAATTTATTTCAAATTTCAAATAAAACATTTTTTTGTTGATTATGTCTTACGCACTATGAATAAAAATCATGGTAAGTCATTGTCTAATATAAGACTCAATTTGAAAACATGTTTTTGATTATCATCAATTGTATGTAGCTTTATTTAGAGTTACTATGTGGTATTTATAGTTGCAATAGTCGTATATATTGAACAAAAATTATTGTATATAAAAAGTATTCCAAAATTTATATTATTTTTTTCAAATTTATAGGATTTCCTATATTTAATTTTACTGGTTATTATTTTTTGTTTATTTTGTTCATATTAGAAAAAATTAATTACATATTATTCAACTTTAATTTAATATATAATTTTATACACATGTACAATCCGTGCAACGTATGGATACATCACTAATAATAGACAATAGTTTAAAAAAATATTCCAAACATGAGACGTTTCAAAGTGAATACGAGATACTTATTTTTGGGATAAATACAGTACTTCAATCGTGTGTACTTCCCCAAATATGTCTCTTATTTCATTTGAAATTAACCATTCAATGGATCAAATATCCGTATATTTGAATTTGATCTGAAACATTATATTGCAATATGATCAATTAATCCAACGGATCAAATGTCTGTTAGTCAATATATAAATCCATTATCGGTCAACATATTCGAGTAGATACTCGATGCAATTCGAAAAAGAGATTTATGAGATCAAGAACAATGGGAATAAAAAAAAGCATTGAAAGGAGAAAGCCAAAAGGCAACATCTATACATTAATGTATATACTATATACAACGTATGTGTATAATACTCCCTCTATTCTTAAATAATCGTTCACTTTGATTTGGTGTACTGTTTAAAAAAAAAGTAATTGTTAATATTATAAATATTAGTGTAATTAATGTGTGGTTTCCTTTAATACCCTTGTGCATGTGACCCTAAATAAAATATATAGAAAAAGTAACGGTAAGTTGTAAAAATGTTTTCTTCAAAAGAAAGTTTTGAAAAACAAATAATAATTTTGGAATAGACAAAAAAGAAAATGATAACAATTATTACGAATGAAGTAACAAATAAGTTATTTTTGGATCAGGTTGGGTTTTTAACGGATTTGATATATGTAAATACATATCGTATCTGCTAAGTAAATAGATTATCATATTTAGATTCAGGTTATTAGACCATTATACCAATGAGCAAAATTCGTACCGGCCCACTTTTCCAAGTTTCTAATCGTTAAAGACTAAAGTACACTTTTTACAAAAAAAAAAAAAAAAGAAAAGAAAAAAAGAAGGAGAAAGTCATTTTTGGATGCGAAAAGGCTTGCGATACCTTTAATGAGCAAAAGCGTGATACGTCAAGTTTATATATCGCGGTGCAAAATTTCTATAAAATGCAAGTTTATATATCGCGGTGCAAAGTTTCTTTCATCAAGTAATTTTACGTATTTTTGCACCGCGATTAAAAATTCATTTTTAAATATTTTTTACAGTAAGTTTATATGTCACAATGTAAAGTTTATAAAGTACAAATTTATTTATCGCGGTGCAAATTTTCCTTCATCAATTAACGTTACATATTTTTGCACCACGGTTCACAAATATATTCACTGCGATTCAAAGATTTTGAAAGATATACCGCGGTGCACATATGTTATTAACTAGTGTTCATAGCAATTAATATTTATTAGTTTTTACATTATTTAAGTTTTAATAGAAAAATTGAAGTAAATAGATATTTGTATCGTGATACAGCTTTTTATATATCGCGGTTCATAGTTTTTATATATAGGTTTTGCACCGCGATATATAAAAACTATACACCGTGATACAAAATTAGTAATTCACTCGGTATTTGAATAGTGAAATGTAAGTAAACAAGAATTTATATTGCGGTCCAACATTATTATATATAGCGGTACAAATTAAATTTGAAGTATATGTTTTGCACCGCGATATATACAACTATGAACCGCGATTCGGAGGATAGTCATCCGTTACACGTATCTCGTGCTTATTATGGGTAACGTAGTTTTTTTCCGTCAAAAAGTGACTTTTTGCGGTTGAAAATAAAAATATGGTACTTTAGCGAATAAAAATTTACAAAAAGGAATCGATCCGTAATTTTTTCTATACCAATCTATATCCAAAAAAAATCATCGGATTTGGACCAAAATTCGATCCATTAAGAAACTTGTTTGGAAGGGGTAAATTTGGATCGGTCTACTTTGATAAGTTTTCGATCGCTACAGTACCAAAAAAAAAATTTAACCTGCAAAAATCACTTTTGGGAGCGAAAAGATTACGATACCCTTAATGAGTATGAGGCGCACTACTGATCACTCACTTAAATGCATCGCGCTACATCAATTTTTGCACAACGATGCATCAATTTAATTTCATCAATTTTCGTACCGTGAGGTCCGTGATGCATCGATTTAATTATTTAATTTAATTTTACATCGCGATGTATCAATTTTTGCATCGTGATGAATCTATTTAAATTGTATCAATTTTTGCATTGTGATTAGAGCTGTCAAAATTGAGCCCGACCCATAGGTCCGCTCGAACCCACTCGACTTTTTTAAGGGACTGGGCCTCAATTTAGAAGGCCTGGGAAAAGTCGGGCCTCTTTGGTCCGGCCCGCCCTTTAAAAGCCCGGCCCAGACCGATCATAAAGTTAAACACTTAAACTTAATTACAAAAATTAAAAACTAAAACATAAATCTAAAAAGAAAAAACTATTAGACATTCATTTAAACTACTCCCTCCGTCCCTAAATTATCGTCCTCCTTTCTTTTTTCGTCTGTCCCAAAATAATTGTCCAGTTTGAAACTTACCTTTTTATAACATCATTTTTACCACTTTGCCCTGACCACTTTGCCTTTACCTTTTCACCCTACTTTAATTATGGGTCACATACACATGGGCTTTAAAGGAAACTACATATTAAACTAATATAATTAATCAAGTCAATTGTTTTTTCTTAAACTCAGGTCATTATTTAGGGACTCTTTTTTTCTTTTGGTTAGATAAATTTATGACACAGTATAATCTATTTCCAAATCATTGTTATCTTTTTGGTTGAAACTCATATTCTAAATTAATGGAAGTGAAACTTACAAAGAGAAAATGGAGTTGATCTTCAAAGTTCAAATCTAATTTATTATGGTTGTGGTTAGTAATTTTATCAAAACTGATATATTTAATTGAGTATTCTATCTAATATTAGCTAATAAAAAGTCTCAATAGTATAAACTTTATAAAAAAAAATAAAATTTAAATGCTATATTGTGTCGGGCGAATCAAAAAATAAACATTTGTTAGTTAGTATGATTTTGCAAACTAGAACTCGAAAAACTTTGTCTATCCTCAGAAAACACATATTAAAAAATTGGGGACAATATGATGCACTTCAATTTGGTTATAACTTTTTTGAAAATAAATACCATTCAAGTAGCACATGTATTTTTTATTTGGTCTGTAACATTAAAGTTTTTCTAGTTTCTATTTCGTTTTATTGTTGAAGTTACTACATTTGTTTATATTTCCTCTGGTTACACTTTTGTTTTGTAATTGTGTAAGTTAAACTAGTAGTAGTAAGTATGTATTTTTGAACTTTTGAGGTGTTATATAACTTTTATTAGCTAATTTGTGAGTTTTTTAATATTTTTTTTGGCGCATAGGCCCGAAGGCCCAGAGACCCGAAGTGTGCATGGGCCGGACTTGAGTTCTATGAGGCCCGCCACTATTTTGGCCCGGCGTTAAGCGTGACTCGACGGGCTTGGGCCGGGTCGGGCCAGCCCACTTGATAGCTCTAACCGTGATGCATCAATTTAATTATCTAATCTAATTTTGCATTGCAATATATCAATTTTAATTACCTAATCCAATTTTGCATCGCAATATATTAATTTTAATTACCTAATCCAATTTTACATGGCGCTGTAAAAATTGATGCATATGCAAAGTCATAATGAACCAAACCCTCATGTCCTCCGTCTTCTTGTTTCTCCTCCGTCGTAAGCCTTATTCTTCTTTTTCATTCTCTTCCGCCTTTGTTTCTGCTAAAAAAAATCATTTAACCCAACATATGTCCATTACAGTTTCTATTTAATCAATCGAAAAAATAGTTTACCCTGTTTCGGTGTGCAATAATTGTGATTTTCAAACTCAAAAGTGTTGGCGGGGGCCGTGGAAGAAGATGATCTGGGCATTTTAGAAACAATATTTTAAAAATAGACTTTAACGGTTGGAAAAAAAAAAAAAACAAGACCCTAATGTGAAATAATGTTTAGAAAAATACACCGACCATTAATTTCTGATATTTGGAATGTTCGAAATTAAGAATTTACTAGAAAGATTCTTAGTCGTAACAAAAGAATGGAGATCATGGATTTAACTCCATTTGAATAAATAGTGTGCGTATTATAAGGAAATTACCTAAAGTCACACTACGGTGAGGGAAATACTACATTACTACCTCTGTTCTAAAATAAATAATATTTTAGCAAAAATAAAAATTTATCCCAAAATAAGATGATGTTTTAGGATTTCAATAAATATTTATCAATATTTTGCAAAAACTACTATTATTAAATGTTGTTTAAAGAGGGTTGTTAAGTAAAAAAAAAATACTCATATAATCAGTTTTTTTATAACAATTTTTAATATATGTATAAATTGCTAAAATATCATTTGTTTTGGAACAAATGTATTAGTTGAAGCAATGGAAAATAACTTGTGTAAGGCATACCCTTGAGTTATGAGACAAAGACATGATAAGAATAAACAACCGACTCTAGTCTCTATAATATGTTGATGGACTATAAGCACATGGCTTGTTTCATCTTTCTTTCATTCATGAGTCATGAGTCAGAGTCATGATGATAGAGATTAGAGAGAGACATACATCCTTTTATGTGTTTATTACTTCATACTTTTTAAATAAATAGTCTTTATTCGAAAGTTAATTTTTTTTAAATGATAATTTTAGTAGTTTATTATTAATAAAATGATATTTTTAATTTTTAATTTTTAAAAATAAACTCTTTAAATAAAACATCTTAAAATAAAATAATAGACTCTTTGTTCAAAATACGAATTATGATCATAGGGTGGTTGCCAATACTAAATAGGTTGTTGCTTATCCTCCCTAACCTAACCTATTCCCCTTCCATAATTAGCGGCCCATAAATTTCGTTACCAACTTTTACGTTATCTTGGTAACCAAATATGTGGTCTAATCTCATACGCTCCAATATTTGATACTTCCTTCCGTTTTTGGACAAGAAGTATTTCTTTGAAAGTTATTTTTTTAAATAATGATTTTAGTAGTTAATTAATAATAAAATAATATTTTTAAAATGAACTCTTTAAATGAAACATCAAAAAATAGAATAGTAAATTTTTTATCCGAAATGAAGGGAGTATAAAACATAAATTCATTGATTTCAAGTTCAAATTACAAACTTTAGCCTTCAATAAAAAAAAAAACAAAAAACAAAACGAAACCAATGCTAATTGCTGATTTACTATCAAAATATTTATATTTAGGCCTAAGCGGGTGCTTACTAGCCACCACAGCAATAGAGCCAATCCCACCTTAGTCCCTTAACGAGACCCCCAATAGAAAATAGAAATATACAATTGTATTATGTATGAGTCCAACTAAAACTTAAAATTGAGCCCCTTGAAACGTTTGACCAAACTGCCAACCATCAGGTGCGACGTTGTTGCTTGTGATTGTTCTTCCATCACTGGTGGTGACTTGAAATGAGAGGCTTTGACCATTGAGGTAAGAGTTACTTTGCCAATTTTGACCCCAGTTCCTTGACATAGCTTGCCACCCTGTTTTGGAGCCTTTGATTGATACAGAGTGGACGTCCCCTGCACCGCCAACGTTGGTGACCAAAACCAAGTTGAAGTAAGAGTGTCCGTTGATTGTAAACCTTATTCCTCCCTTCTTAACGCAAGATACCCTGATATTTGACCATGCCATGCATACAATTAGTGTTTTAGTAGACGACTAGACGACTAGGTGTGATAAAATTGAAATATATATACCTTTGAAAAGATACGGGGACAATTCCTGCGCGGTATTGGGCAATTTGTAAGAAAGCGGGCTCGGCCAAATCAAAGTGTTGGAGTGGAGGATTGCACCATCCACCATTGTCATTAGACAAACCAGGGTTTGGAGGGCAGAAATTGGTGGCGGTGACGATAATTGTACCGGGGAGGCACCATTTTGGATCGTCATTGCACTTCATCTCATAGCAAGAACCACAGCTGAGACCATTGTTGAAAAGAGCTGTACTTAGAGCTGCAGTGTTAGTACCATACCCTTGGCTGTACAAATTTCCATACCCACAAGCACCCCCTGCAAATAAATTAATTCCGATTTTTATGAGAATGACGAACATAAATAACATTGGTTTGATAAGATAATAGTGTAAAAGTATAGGTACCCATTGTGCCGGAAGCGTCACCCCCACCGTAAAAGGTAGCATGAGCGCTTTCCCAACCTCCTCCGTAACCGTAAGCATAGGTGCCGAGGAAGCATAAACTGAAGAAGGAGAAAAGAAGAGCAAGAGTAATGGTGAAAGTTGGGACACCCATTGTATGTGTAATGTGACTATGTGAGAGAGAGAGAGATTGGATGGTTTAGTAAGTAAATTAGGTAGCTGCTAATTAGAGGAATGGGGGTAAGAGTTATATAGGGATCGCGAGATGGAGGGAAAGGTTTCAGGAAGGGAAAATGGGGAAATGCGAATGCGGGTGGGGGGGCACTAAATTTGCCCATTTGAAAAGGACAAGTTAGCGATGTATAGCCTGAGAAATTGCTAAAACTGAAAGAAAGAAAGAAATGGAAAAATAAGTGCACATGCAGTTGTTCCAAGCTGAGAACAACCAACTTGCAACTGCTACCGGCTGACCCTACCACCACATGCGTTTCTTCATTTCCTCTTTTTCCTTTTCCTTTTCCTTTTACCTACTTAGGCTCCGTTTGTTTCACGGAAAATGACTTTCGGAAAACGTTTTCCTCATTTTTCGGTGTTTGCAGAACTCGTGAAAATGAAGTCAACGTAAAACTTTTCAGCTGAAAATGAAGCTTTTTTTTCAGAAAAATGACTTACGGATTCATTTTCCGTAGTCATTTTCCAAAGCCGCCTCTTCTTCCACAAAGTACATTCACTCAACAAATAAATATATTTAAAAATATAAATGGAGTTTGTGCACATTATTTATAAATTATAATTTTAATAAATACTCACTACGTCCTAAAATTAGTGTCAACTATATTATTTAGGAACATCCCAAATATTGTTCATTTTATTTTTTAAAACGTTTTTTCATATCAATTGTCAATTTTTTTATTTGTATTTTTTAGATTGAAAAAAAATGGACCTTATTGATTTGACACGATTAATGATAAATTGAGGTTATTAATGGAAAATTACTTAAATCTCAACACTATCTTATATTCAATATGAGCATTAATATTAGAATATATTTTTGTATTTATTCATATATTGTTTTCGTAAAGATTCTCCGCAAATGCGTTAAACACCAAAATGTTTTCCGACATATTTTCAAAAGATTTACCAAACACCTGAAAACGAAATCTTTTCATTTTCCAAAAATCATTTTCTGGAAATCATTTTCCGTGAAACAAACGGAGCCTTGCTTGCATTTCATATCGAGAGGCGAGAGCCGTGACAAAAAAGAAAATAAAAAGTCAACAAAGAAACAGCGGGTCGTAGTGGTAAAGTCTAAAGAGCGCGAAACAATGAGCATCTCAAATTAAGAACCAGACTCTAGTTGCTTGACATCTGTGTAAGCTAACTCGATGTATGTGCTCACTGCTCACTGCTCACTGCTCACTGCTCACTGCTCACTGTTCACCAGTCAGGTACTCAACATAAACACCCTTTATCAACAATTAAATATATTCTTTAATTTTACAGACAAACATCCATCAAAGTAAGAGAATAAATATAATTATTAATATTGGTTTAATGTATAATAATCCTACAAGCTCAACTTCGTAATATTATACCAAATTATTTAATTCACTAACTACAATTCTACATTACACAAAAGTTTAAGAATTAATTTTTCTCTCGACTTTTCTGCTTTAAATTACAAAAATGTTTGGCTTCTTCACTCTTTTTTTCCACTTAGTTTTGCATAATATAATCAATAAATGTTTTTTAAAGTAAGTTTTACAATATTTATGCTTTTATTTGATCATTCACATTTAACCAACTTTTAATTCAGCTAGAGCAAACAATTGGCATTAAGGATCAAACAAAATAGAGACTTTTGATGGCGATTGCTAAACCATTTGTCGGTTGTTAAATATGAATAAAATACATGATAATATAAAATGTTAATTACCAATTAGTACACTGTATACGTGGTTAGCATTATACATTTACTTTAGAGTATTATTTAAAACATCAAGATTACGTGCAACAATGATTTTATAAAATCTTTATAGTATAATTTTAATTAATTGTAAGACTTATTAATAATTGAAATAATTAATCTATACTATCAAATATAACACTTCGCCCACTCCTTTTTTTCTTCTCAAAAGTCAATTATTTTTCCTTTATTTTTTTAATATTAGACAATTACGGAAAAAGATTATTGAATGATTAGTTACTAATTTATTTATTTTTGGTGACACTAATTAATAGTAATAACTTTTTTTTGAAGCAAGTAACAACTTTTCTTAGACTTTATAATTCAAGAGTTACCATTACTTTATGGCAAAAACTTATGTAAAACAGTCTTATGGTTATTTTTTATAAGACGGATCGTTTTTATCCGAACCACCGTACGTTGGTGGGTTGAGCTGTGAGAAAGTAGAGCTTCTTTTTATAAATTAAGATCCGTAAGACCATCTTACTAGAGAATTACTCTTACTTTGTGGATAAATTACAAATAACCCCCTCAACTATGAGTTGAGTTTGAATTATCCTCATCAACTATCAATTGAAGGAATGTATCCCATCAATTATAACATTTTATTAAATTGAACATTTTATTTAAGCACCGCCGTTTGTATTGACATAATTTTCACACATAATACTCACATGATCATTTTTATGTATTATTTTTACCATAATCTTAAAAATAAAAATAAGTTATTATTTATACTGACTATTTTTAGATATAAAGAAGGTTTTAGAGCAATAAGAGCAAAATAGCCAACTTTATTAAAAAAATTGCTTAAAGATGGTCAAAAGAGTCTCAAGTAGATATTTTACGTCAATCCAAACGATAATGCCTAAACAGAAGTTACGATTAAAGAAAATGCTATAGTTGAGTCTCAGATGTGCATTTTTATAAAATGTCAACTAGGAGTATAAAATCTACATTTTTATAAAATGTCAACTAGCTAGGAGCATAGAATTTATACACATCATCCCACTTTAGTTGAATTTAAATCCTCAACCTCCTACTAAATGTGACTTTTGATTAGCTAATACTCCATTCGTTTTAAACAAAAAGCTTCAGTTTCAAAGTCATTTTTTATAAGAAAATGACTTTTTAGTAGCTTATTAGTATTAAAATGACTATTTTATACTTTAATTTTTGAAATTTGATTCTTTAAGTAAAACATCTCAAAATAGAATAGTAGATTCTTGGAGAAATTGCAGGTCGGTTCACTTTTTGAAGTTTCTAATCGCTAAAGTACCATCTCTTTTTTTTTTTCAACTAGAAAAAATCACTTTTGTGGGCAAAATAATTACGATACCCTTAATGAACCGAAGCGCACTACGAAATCACTTACTCATTGTATCGCGCTACATCAAATTTTTACCATAATACAAAAATTTAATTGCATCAATTTTTGCATTGTGATTCATCATTTTAATTACATAATCCAAATTTGCACCGCGATACATAAGTCTTAATTACCTAATCAAAATTTGCACCGTAATAAATTAATTTTTGAACCGCGATACAAAATTTATAATAAACGAGACCATATCCTCCACCTTCTTCTTCCATCTCCTCCGTCGTAAGTAGAGTCGTCAAAATGGGCCAAACCCGTTGATGTATCCAAAATAAATTATACCGAGGGTGCCGAAATTAGCGTTGAACATGGGTTGCCGGAGTTGTGTTCTAACGGTGAAAAGACTAAAAGTAGAACCCATCATATCAATTTACCCCGATTTCCCCCCCAAAACCACAACCATTCATTTATTGTATGACTCAAAGAATGAAAGACTTAACTCATTCAGTCGAAAAAACCCAATACAGTAGACCCTTCACCCTCACCCCCCCTTTTCGATCTCATTTAGTCGTTTGTCTCTCCATTTCAACTCTCAAGCCCGGCCATTGTTGGGCCGGTGTTGCACTTTTTTTCTCTCTCTGACATCATCCGACCAATCCACCACCACCGGTGTTATTTTTATCTTCGGTCGAGACCAAAGATGTCTTCGCCGAACTAGCCATCAAGTCATAGGGAAAGCGAATGCACTCGGTAAAAAAAGTGAAGCAAGTCCCTTAGCTCGATTGATGCCCACGATCTTTCCATTTTCATCACTTTTTCTTATTCTTTATAGGCGGAAATCCTAAAGAGCCCAAATAACATGGTAGATGAAAGTGATTAAGTGCTAGGGATTGTGATGGCAAACTGGTCTCTCACAAACTCACAGTCTCTCAGTTTGCAATGCATTTGGACGGGTTGGTCCGTCTCGCCCTGCGACCCAAGGTGGGTTGAGTTGGGCCAATGTCTTCTCAATCCACCATTTTCGCAGGTTGGTCCGCCCCGTCGGTTCGTTTTGATAGCTCTAGTCGTAAGTCTTCTTCTTCCTCCTCCTTCTCCGCCTTTGTCATACTGAAAAATACTTAAACCAGCACAAATCTATTACATTTTCGTACTTAATGAATTAAAAAAAGTTTACCTTTCGGTTGACCAACAATGGTGATTTTCAAATCCAATGTATTTGCCGAAGCTATTGAAGGAGACGATGATATTTTTAGAACAATATTTCGAAAAAATGACCTTTAACGGTTGAAAAAAAAAGGGTATTGGAGGGATTACAAATTTTGAAAAAGGACCGACCAGAATTTTACCCTTGATTCTTTGTCCGGAACAAAGAGAGTAACAATCATTAACTAACAATGCTTAAATTGATATGAGATATTAAGTCCAACTATTAATCTTTTTACTGTTAATAAGAGTGTAAGCCTTTTTTCTAAAAAAAATTAAAAATGAGCGTCACTTTCTAACCAATGTGGGATATAACTTTTCTCTAGGTAATGATAAGTGAAAATTTTAATCTAATGACTTTTAAAACCATTATTATCAATAGATGAGATGTATTTCACATTGGTTAGAAACTGATATTGGTTTTAAAAATACTATTATTATCAATAGTAGAGATATATGACACATTTATTAGAAAATGATGTTAATTTTAAAAGTTTTTAGATTAAAGACTTATATTTTTATTACCAATAGAAGAGGTGTACGTCACAATGTTTAGACATGAATGTAGATTCTAAAAGTCTTTAGATTTAAGACTCCTACTATTATTATTAATAAAAGAGGTGTATCTCTTATTTGTTAGAAACTGATTTCAGTTTTAAGTCTTTAGATAAAATACGTCTATACTATCATTAACAATAGAAAGATATATCTTACATTGGTTAGAGATTGATGTTTGTTTTAAAAATGATATTATTACCAATAAAAGAGATGTATCACACATTGGTTAGAAAGTTATGTTAGTTTTAAATCTTTAAATAAAAGAATTTTACTTTTATTACTAATAGAAGAGATGTATCGTACATTGTTGAAAGGGAATGTTGGTTTTATAAGTTTTTAGAACAAAGACTTCTACTATTAATATTATTACCAATATAGAAGAAATGTATCATATATTAGGTATACTATTATTATCAATAGAAGAAATATTACTCTCTTTAGTTAGAAATTGAACTTGGATTTAGAAATACAATTATTACAAATAGAAAGGATTGTATCCCACGTCGGTTAGAAAATAATGTTGGCTTTAACAATCTTTAAAGAAAAAACGTTTACTTTTATTACTAATAGAAGAGATGTATCCGATATTATTTAGAAATAAATATCGATTTTAAAATTTTTAGATAGAATATTTATATCATTATTACTAATTGAAGAGATGCATTTTCCATTGATTAAAAATAATATTTAGATACAAAATTATAATATTATTACCAAAATAAAATATATATCAAATGATGCATTGTAATGCATGAAAAGCACATACAATGCATCATTTGATATACATTTTCCTTTAAACAAATATTACATACGAAAACGGTTGAAAATCCGTTAACAGTATACGGCTGCAATTTTTAAAAGTAATTAACATTAGACGGAGGAGATTAGATAAAGATTTGTTGAAATAAAGAAAGGAAGAAAAGGGATTTTGATGTTAAAAAAAGGGCCTACCATGTTAGGGGCACATGCATGACCCGGACATTCTGGTCCATTTACTTAGTTAAATACACACATCACTATTATTATTATTATTATTATTAAAATTAATTATTATTTTATTGAGAAATAAGATAAGTGTGGACGCATAGCTGATTGATTAGGAATTGGTGTTATAAAATCTAAAGATAAGTGTCGAAATCATGATTAGTATATTTGAAATTCAATTTATACAAATGGAAATTAGATAATTAAATTGAATATAAATGTAAAAGGGAAAAACGAAATAGGTGATTGGTTATGAAATTTCAAAGAAAGTTAGTATGCTCATCATTTTACTGCTAGTTGGAATAAAAATGAAGATGGTATTTGTATAGAAAAAATAGTTTAGAAATAATATAAAGTAGAAATCAGTAATACGTACAAAATTAATAAATAAAACTTTTTACTAGGCGTTTTTCATATATTTCAAAAAGAAAAGGCAAAGCTGCAAAATTGACCTGCCGGAGTAGTGAAAAGGCAAAGAAAAATGGGACATTTTATAAATGAAAACAAAATCTTCTTCATCATGCGTACAAAATGTATAAAATCTTCAACTTTGTCTCTTTCTTTCGAGTGTGAAAATCTTAGGCTCCATTTGTTTCACGAAAAATAATTTCTGAAAAATAAAAAGATTTTATTTTTAAATGTTTGATAAATCTTTTGAAAATATGCTGAAAAACATTTTTCGGTGTTTGATAAATACACTAAAAATGTTACAGAAAACAATATATGAATAAATACAAAAAATATATTACAATATTAATGTTCATATTAAATATAAGATAATATTGAACATTAAGTAATTTTCCTTTAATAACCTTCAATTTATCATTTTAGTTGTGTCAAATCAATAACACCCATATTTTTTTATCTCACAAATACAAATAAATTTTTTTGATAATTGATATTAAAAAACGTTTTAAAAAAGAAAATGGACAATGTTTTGGACGTCCCTAAATAATATAATTGACACTAATTTTAGGATGTAGTGAGTATTTATTAAAATTATAATTTATAAATAGTGTGTTCAAACTTTATTTATATTTCTAAACAATTTATTTACGTGAAATATTGTGCGTGTATGTAAATATGAGTAATTGTGGAAAGGGGCGGAGGGTGCTCGACATTTGGAAAGTAACTTACGAAATATAAATCCGTAAGTTATTTTTTGGAAAAGAATGCTTCATTTTTCGTTGACTCGAATTTTTTTTTTACGTTGACCAGATTTTCCTAAGGTTACCAAACACCAAAAAATAAAAAAAATATTTTTCAAAAATATTTTTTTGTAAAACAAACGGAGCGTTATTGTGGTAGCCGGAGAATGGGATTTGCATTGTTAGCTTAGCCCTTCCAAGAAAAATAATCAATTTCAAAGAAGATACCATTTTCTAAAAGGTTGGGTTTGATTCTTGGATTTGTCTACGTAGTCTTCGCTCCATAACAACTAAGGGCTTGTTTGGTAGTCGAACAAGGATAAATAGTATTATTAATCACAGTACTATTAGTGCCCTCGCTATTAATCCTCACTTGTATATCGAGGGTAGTTTTGAGATTACAAATGTTAATCATAATTTTTTTTACTGAGGGCGCTAATAATACCACCCTCCATCTAGGTATTAATAGTGAGGGGATAATGACTTTATCCGGATAACTCGTGCTATTAGTCCCGACCACGTATTACGTACCAAACATCATGCAACTCGGCTTATTAATCTTATCCGACCTTAATCCTGACTACCAAACGGCACCTAAATTCTTATAAACAGAATTTTCTTTTATCACAAAAGAAACATTTCTCAGTAATAAATTCAAACTCACTTTGAATTAATAGGAACTAATTTTACACACGGACATATATCTTTGTAAGGGTCAAATATGTATGGTCCATTTTGGTTTTGTTTTTTCTTTTTTGATCATTAAGTTTAGATATTTTGGAAATAAAATATTTTTAAAGATTTTTAGTTGCATTTATGAAAACAAAATATTCATTATATTTTGAGTTTCTTGGTCCTAAATCTTATGAGTTATTTTGGAAATAAAATCTCTGCAAAAATCCTTTCTAAAGCCGTGCCTTGAAGTCCTTGTCTATTTGGTTAAGAGAATCTAGTAAATAAGGAAATTGATTTCATTACTAATTCTAATTCCTTTTCCATATTGGAGTTTGTTTCATTTTTTATGTGTAGGTCTCATTCACAATATAAATAGAGCGCGTGGGCAGAGGCTGAAGACACATGAATAGAGAGAGAGCTGATACAAAGTGCTGAGAGCAGAAAATTAAGAGTTTTAGAAGAAGTTCAGATTTTCAGCTTGGTGCAGAATTTAAATGTAACTTCGAATGTTATAACATTCGAAACTACATTGGAGTGCTGGAGCAGTTTGTCTTCCTAGGGTTTCTAGGAAGCTGGTTTTTTTAATCCCACATTTTCTCTACCTGTTTTTCTGTTGGTTTTTGCTTTCCAAGACTTGTTGTCTTGTGAGAGTATTTGATTTGATGATTTCACATTATTTTTGTAAAACAATTCAACTTTTTAAGTGAAATCCTTTTGGCCATGAGGCTAGATCTACAAGTATAGACTTGTAGGTTGTTTGGTAAACCTTCATACTTATTTCGTGTTTTATTGTTAAAGTCTTCCGCTGTTTTTAATTTTTCTGATCAATGTATCTTCCATTGTAGCTACAGTAACGAGCTACATTGGAAACTGCAATGAAAGTTTGGAGAATCTTAGCTACTATTGTTCTTACAATCTTTTTAATTAAATTAAAATTCATTCTTATAGTTTTCATTAAAGTTTTTGTGCATGTGATCATAATTAAGAAAAAATTGCTGGTCGGTCACTTTTCCCGTTAATTTAATTGCTCCAGTGAAAAGGACCTTTTAACTGCTGGTTGGGCATCACTTATTATTGGTGTTGGACAAAATTTCAAAAGGGGTGTATGAATTTCGTTGTGAACTTATAAAGTATTCTTTCAAAATTGGTTTTGAATATTTTTTTTTAAGAACAATAATGAGAGGATTAGTATTGTTTGCAAATATTTTAATGATGGTTGCAGTTGGTTTATGTAGGGAACTATTTTAGCCGTTGACAAGTCAGTAAGAGTATATAAGTGTAACCTTGAACGCAATTGTTTTGTCAATACGATTGATCCAATAGATTATGCAAAAATGATGGGTTGTGGTATAATTTCAGACTTGATTCTTGAAAATGTTCGTAGTCGATCATCGTATTCTCCAAAAGATGTAGTTGATCAGATGAGGACCCAGTATGAAATATTTGTATCATACAGTAAAGCATGGAGGAGCGTTGACAAGGCTCGGGGTAAGATTTTTGGTGGTCACGAAGATTCTTTTCAGGAGCTGCAATGGTATGTGAAAGCTTTGTGTAATAGTAGTCCTGGCAGCTGGGCATTTGTTGAATCGGATCCTATTACAAATCGTTTCAATCGTTTGTTTATTTCGTTTCACACATGCATAGATGGTTTTAAGTATTGTCGTCCAATATTGTTCATAGATGGAACTTTTATGAAATCTCGATTTAAGGGAACTCTTTTGTCTGCAACGACCAAGGATGGAAATCAAAGTATTTAATTATTTAAATAAACTCTTTTATGTTTTAATTTTTTCGTGTGAACATTATTTAACTATAATTTTTTTCTTTACAGGTCTCTTTCCCTTTGTTTTTACAATTGTAAGTGCTGAAAATCGAGATAATTGGTGTTGGTTTCTTTCAAAAGTAAAAGAATTACTTGATAGAGATGTGTTGTTTGTTTCTGATAGAAATGTTGGTTTAATGGAAGACATACCTGAAATTTTTGAGAGTTCCAAACAATTCTTTTATTTGGTGCATCTTTATCGTAATTTGAAAGACATTTGCCGTGGTAGATCGTATTCAAAAGGATTTCGATCTAATTTGTGTAAAAGACTGAAGGATTGTGCGTATGTTCCGAATATTAGACTTTTCGATGAGAAGTTTGAAATATTTAAAAGAGAAGGTGGACAGATTGCTAGTGAACTTTTGGTCAATCTTCCATTTCAAAATTTGGCTATTGCACATTGTCGAGAAAATATGTATAAGATGACATCAAATGTTGCTGAATCGTTCAATAATTAGATTTTGGAGACTCACGGTCTTCCCATTACACACTTGGTTGATTACATAAGATCAAAAATTATGAAATAGGTTTTGAAAAGGCTTAGCATTAGAAGTAAGTGGAACAAACTACTATGTTTAAAAATGAATCATAAGTGGAGTGAATATCTAAACATTGGTATCACGTGGCATGTGCGTAGTGTACGTAACGATATATATGAGGTTCTATCATATCCAAGTGTGAAAGTTGATTTAGGGAATAGAACATGTTCATGTTATCAATGACAGATTCAAGGGTTCTCGTGTTGCCACGCTGCTATTGCAATTAAGAGGTGCGGTAAAAAGATTGAAGATATTGTTGATAATTTCTTCCTCACAAGTTATTACATCAAGTGTTATGAGGGAAGCTTAATGCTTATTCAAATTACTGAAAGGTATGAGGTTGGTAATTATGTGGAAGGCGATGTCATTTTACCACCTACAACCAAGAGATTAGCTGGACATCCGAAGAAGAAAAGGATCGTATCAAACGGCAAATCAATAGGCAAAAGGAAAATGAAATGTGGTAGATGTAAAAAGTTTTGTAGTCATAACTCTAGGGCATGCAGAGAAACAATTCAAGATTGAGTAATTTTTTTAAATGTTAATGAAACATTATTTGTTAAAAGATTTGTGTTTTTCACATTTTATTATTTTAGTATCGTAGTACATTGTTTGTTTTTTACATTTTAGTATCGCGATAGAGAAATAAAGTCGCCGCGGTACACAATATTGATAGCAAATTTTCTTATTTATTATTTTAGTATCGCGGTTCACAAGAATATACATCGTGGTGCATATATTACTGTTAAGTAACCAACTATTTTTATTTATATATTGCGATTCAAAACTTTATATATCACGGTGCAAATGAATAACAATGGTAAACAAAATTAGATAGATGGTTTGTTTTCTACATTTTAGTATCGCAATGGAGAAATAAAGTCACAATAATATACATCGCGGTTCTTATTTATTATTTTAGTATCGCGGTTCACAATAATATACATCGCGGTGTATATATTACTGTTAACTAACCAACTATTTTATATATCGCGATTCAAAACTTTATATATCGCGGTGCAAATGAATAACACTGGTAAACAAAATTATGTACCACGATGACTGCAAAATATAGACTACTGAGTGCATCCAAGTATATTTCAATTAACAAATAAGTTAAAATGACAATAATCACAAGATTAAAATTACAAATCATGTAATTATAACTTTGAAATCGGGGTTCAAAAAATATTGGATTATTTGAAAAAGAAACCTTGTTTGCACCACGATATATACAAAAAAGGGAATCGCGGTGTAAAATTATATGGGCTTAATTAATAAAGAAATTTTTTTGGCACTGCGATATATACAAAAAAGGGAATCGCGGTGCAAAATTATGTGAGCTTAATTGATGAAGGAACTATTTTTGCACCGGGATAGATAAACTTGACGTAGTGTGTCTCTTGTCCATTAAGGGTATCGCAATCTTTTCGCGACCAAAAGTGACTTTTTTTCGGTTATTTAAAAAAAATGTGTACTTTAACTATTATAAACTTGGAAAAGTGGACCGACCCGAATTTTTTCCTATAATTAAGTATGAAAAAAACATAATGATAAACCGGTAAAAGAATTTTCTAAAACAAAAAAGTTTAGAAACATGATAATTTTTTTGGAATGAATTAAAAAAGCATAACCATTAATTAAAACAAAAAAAAAGATTGATTTCTAATTGATTTTAGTGAACCAATATACACTTTCCATGTAATTAGATGTTTAAATTCATCATTGTAATTTCAAATTTGGATTTCTCTTATCAAGCATGTATTAGTCCCATAAAAGAATCATAAATTTTATGATCTAGGCGTGTCAAAAAAAATTAATTGAAAGATTTTTTTTGTAATTATAACTTTAGATTTGAAGTATTAACATATATTTGTTATTATTTAATTAATTTATTTAGATCATTTATCAAACAAGTTGTGATTACTGTATAATCACATTTGTGTTTTCAAGGTATGACCAATTAGTCATTATTCGTAAGTTCCAAAACAATTTTCAAAATTTCTTTGAATCAATTCAAGACATAATGATAATTGTATGGCCATGTTTGTATTTCCAAGACATGACCAACCACGTTATTGTTGAAAAAATTATGTTTAAAGAATGAAACTGTGTAATTTTGTGGCACAGATTTCTTCACAAGTCATTTGTGTAATGACAAGGGTAATTGTGGAATTATGTTCTACTCCGTGAAAACATCGAAATCATATATTTATTTGTCCAATTTGGTATTTGGATGAATAAGTTATGATAGATTAAAATGTGGTTATTGGAAGTGGGTTTATCCCACATTGAAATATTAACAAAAACTTGAGTAGTTTATATATAAGTACTTATGTGGTAAGGGTAAGCTTGTATAGAATAGATGTTCTCTCTTGTGTACCCCTTGCAAGGGGTGCAAATCATGATCCAGTTTAGCCTTCGGGGATATCGTACTCATGTGCGAGCGCGTCCCGCGGACACGAATGTCGGACCAAATTTGCCTGTTCAGACCAACCCACGTTTTGTTAATTATTCTTTTATTTTTGTAACTCCAACATTTATAACAGACTTTATGAGCTGTTTATTACCAGCATTAATAGGAGATATTATTTGTCTATTAATGATGAATTTATTTCATCATCAAGGTGGTGTCTTGTCTACTCCTGTAAAAGGAGATTATTTCCACAATTACAAGAGACGAAAAATATGATTGAACACAGTCAAGGACAATCTTCATTTCTGCTCCACATTCTACAAATCGTTGAGCAAATTCATTTGACCTCCTATTTTCTTATTGGTGGTAGAGTCTGCATTCTACAAATCGTTGAGCGAATTCATTTGACCTCCTATTTTCTTATTGGTGATAGAGTCAGGCACAAATTCGGTTCGCTGGAATCCTTAGTGCTAAAGGTTTCTCCGTTGTCTCCGTTGTATCCTGAGAGACAGACGTCCATTACAGCTTCCAAGCACAAACATGAAGGAATGAATCTGTTTTAAGGAAACTGTGTGTGACACATGCCTCGGATCTGAAATCTACCTACAGAAGTCCACCTGCAGACCTTCACCAGCAGACTTAAAGTCCATCTGCAGTAATACAAAGCAGTAACCTTTTCAACTGTTTCAATTCTGTATTTGATTTAATTATTGTTTTTCCCTGAATTATTATCTCTCTCTAACAGTTATTATATGACAATGCAGTAACTATATTGTATAAATAAGAGCTTATATTTTTTTGCGGGAAATTACTAAGAAGATATTTCCTCCTTAGAAAAAAAGTAGAAAAGTAGAAAAATATAAATTTTTTTTGGTGCTATGAATGCAGCATCCAATTCGTATTTTCTATGAATAGTTTTTCAAGGGTAGGATAAATTGATGTGATCCCATAAAGACACTTATCCTGGAGTCTAAGCTCTATAAATATTTTTGGTGCTAGCAGTAGCAGCCACAAAAAGGGCATGTGTAATTTATCCAAATGTTTTGAGTTAGGAATCCATGAGGGCCCTTCACAAGGGGTTGTCTATTTCTTAGTTCCCAATTCCCAATTCGATGGAGAGAGAGAGAGAGTTGTAACATGGAAATGGACCCTAAAAACAAGAGGGCCTTGATATGTCACTTTTATAAGAGGGGGTAGTAAGTGAGATGGTCGTCGATAGAACTAGCAGCCACAGACAGCCCCCACATGACCTTTCATGGAGGTGCAGCTCGTATCACAGTGTGTGTATGACGATGACGTCTGCCCCCATGTGGCCATGTGCATTGAAATGGTCTGTTTTGGGTGGTAGGGTAAAGCTCACTTCCTAAACTCTCATGGCACCCACCGCTCTATTGTTACTCATTCGAGTTGAAGTCTTGGTTATCCATGTGCATGAGTTAGGGCTGGCGATTGTATGGGTCGGATCGAAACGGGTAATGGGTCATCAGAAATTCAGTTACCATCACCCTGGAAAACTCATGCTTTTTGTAACCATTCTTTTACAGTTTGACCTAAAAACATGCTCCATATTATTCACATTTATCCTCCTTCGATAAACAAGTGTTACATAATATTCACATTGCACTCCCACAATCTGTTTTAATCAAACAAAACCTCAACAAACTAACTCAAGACGAGATTTCAAGAAACCAAACGCAAGTTTAGAATGGCTAAAGAACACCCAGTATGTCTAAGTTAAAGAATCCCCCTATTCTTCCAACACTACACAGGGTTTAACCAATAAAACATGTTAAGTACACCCTGACCGAAAAGAATAGCACAAGATGATACAATCCTCTACATTTGCACGAGTTAAAAATAAATAAAATTAAACAAGAAAATATAAAAAACCCATAACAACAACAATGGATCACGCAGGACCTGTCAACATGCTAAAAACCCTAAATTTCTAATAAGATAAATTAATTAATTAAATTATGAAGAAATGGTGCTTCTGGGTGCCAACGAGGTGTCAGTCTATGAACAATTCAAAAAATGTGGTGGACCGATGGACAGATAAAGCAAACTTTGAATCCAATCAAAACGTGTTGCTGCTTTCACTGGCCGAGATAGAAGGACCTTCAGACTTAACGAGGTGTGAGCTGCCTCTGCTGCCAATATCAAGCCCCTGGAAACGACCAAGTGGATCCTGCTGCTGCAGCGACTCAGAAAGAACCTGTGCATGAGCAGCTGCAAGCAGAGGGTGGTGGTGGTGCCCTGACATGTTCGATTGGAGGGCATGGAACTGGGCCTGCTCAGTTTGTTGTTGCTGGTTTGAAAAGAAGGCAGATTGATTATAGGTAACATGGTGCATTCCAAGATTGTATGCATCTGAACCGCCTGCCATTTCTCCAGTTGCTATTCTGAGTCTTTCTACTTCCTGCTTCAGTGCTTCATTCAGGGCTGTGTTTCCGAAACAAATATTAATTCAGACAGATTTCTATTGCTTCATATTAAGTTTTATATATAAAAAAAGAAATATAGCATTCACATAGGAATTTGTAAGAATGTCCGTAACAACATAGCTATCACGTGTATTCAGGTGAGGGCAAAAAGAGAGAGGTTAGATAGAAAAGTAAAGGCGTAGGTCCAAAGAAACTGCTTTATAAGTCAAACTTACCATCACGTAACTGAGCCTGTTGTTCCATAGCTTGTAAACGAAGCTTAAGCTCTGTGTTCTCAGAAGACAAACCAGTTGTATCTCTCTGTACGAAAAAAACACTCAACAAAAGTTAAAAGCAATCCACAGGAAGGACAAAAAAGATGGTAAAACAAAAATGTGTATATGTAAGCATCAATAAATAGCATATACATATATGGGAGACAAACTTAAGATCCATGGAAGTTGACATCGAATGCTTACGTATATGCAGTCAGAAACAGAAAGAAAAAAAAAGTTGAAAATTAAGGCTGGAGACTGTTGAGTTGGGATCTTCTTCTCTATAAAGAAGTATTCAAGTACCCATGGTACTCCCTTCCTCTGTTGAGGGCTCAAAAGTTGCTTGAAAGGTACATTCAGGAAATGCCCCCTCCATCCACCCCCACCCCCACCCCAATTGAAACAAAAAAGACTCGTAGAGAGTTCTTCAAACAAAGTGTAGATGTTGATGTTAAACAACTCAAAGCACTAGTTCCCAAGAGTCTGATAGACCCTTCAATTGTGGGGCTTCTACATTCTAGGCTGGCTAATGCAAATTTCATCCCTATAACCCATTTTTGAAACAAGTGGGAAGGATTAATGAGCATTCGACCTTAATAATTAAGATGGTGCATTTGTTTTAAGCAATGTTCTAAATGGCGTTCTGGGAGCCCCCCTAGGAGGCATCTATGCGCTAGGCGTCCCCTTCACGCCACAAGTAATGCCAAATCGCTCTAATAAATTGCTGGAGAAAAAATTGCAGGCTAGTCGCCAACTACGCTAGCCCCTGCCGTTTTTTTTCTTTTTTCTCTTTTACTTCAGCTATTGAATTCAACGTGAGAAGTCAGAAGAGAGAAATAAACCCTCTCTCTGCCCGCCCCGCACAGCTGTTCTCTCTCCCTCTCCGACACACCAACGCCATCGCTCATCTCTCTCTCTCAACGCATCTGAATCTGAGTATCGCACACAAGGCAGTCACCACCACTGACTGTCGCCCTCAGACATGAAAAGGACAATTCATCTCCACCCCCCCCGTATATCAGGAAGTCGTCCCTCCTTCCCTATTCTAATTTTATCTAGGGTTTCATAATTGTCCAATTCGAAGATGTATATTCCAAGATTTACTTGACTAGCCACCCCGAAACAGCTGGTTCAACCCACACTATTAATCATTTAATGGTGGGGGGCAGAACCCACATTGAAATTGTAGATTCAATTTTGAAATGTGAGATATGGATGCTACGGTTGGGTTAGGAACTATCTTCATTCTTTAAGTCCGGTTGTTAGAATTTGACGATTTGTAAGTCATTTTAGCCTTATAATTTACCAACCATGAGAACTGAAAAGTGTACTTAATGTGTTTGATGAAATGACTAAATGAAGAATTTGGAGAAATTTTCAAGAATTACTCACCTATGAATTCTTTCTGTGAGTAGTCTGAGGAATGCATATGATTGTTTCACTTTGAAATTTGAAACTAGATTTTTTTTTTCCTGATGTTGTAATATGATCATTGTTTTTGGATTATTTGGTGATATTTTGTTATTTACTATTAGTATATTCGAAGGTTTCAGTCTTGTTGATTAGGTTATATTACGAAAGTTTATTGAAATAAGGGTAGGTATGCCTAACTTCTAGGCCCCACCTAGGCGCCTAGCGTCCGCCTAGCGCTTTTTAGAGCACTGGTTTTAACTGCATGCATAAGTCCAAGTGTTGCAGTCAAAGGGTACTTCCAACAGACCTGATCGTCTTTCCTCTCTACACAAAACAAATCAAAATTCATATAATGAGAAAGTGTCCTAAGTCTGTGAAGCCCTTATTATGTATTTGTAGTTGGAGATATCATTTTCTCGATAAACTGAAACAACACTTAATATAATTAACATTTTCAAGTTGATTTCAGAATAATATCATGTCTAATGCTTATGAAACTGATTCCATTTCAGTGAAATGATTCAGAGTAAATACATTTTCATAAATTAGGTGAAGTAATTACTACACTCACCTGAAACAGTGTCAGCTGTGCAGAAAGAGTGGTTGCTTCTGTTTGAAGGGTCTGCACTTTTCTCTCCAGCTCATTTATATATCGTGCCTTCCTCTCTTTTGAACGAGCAGCAGATTGTCGATTAGCCAAAATCCTGTATAATATAAAGCATCAGATAATCTGAATAGCAAAATTCCAAACTAAGAGGAGGTATTGAAGCCTGATATACAATTACACATAGCTGTTCCAACTCAACAAGCTTGAGCAAAATAGCAATTTGCGGCTTGACATGATGCAAGTCAATACAATTAGTACAAGCACATACATTTCGAATGAGACTATGCCAAATTATTGTTGATTTTGATTTACTTCTTCTACTCTCCATTTTGGCCAACTACATTTATTGATCCCGAATATATAGATTTGAGAAACAGATACAATGGAAAGTAGCAACAAGCATTATCTAACTTTTCAAAGCATAGAACAAACTGGACACCAAAAGGTTAGTGGAGTAGTGGACACCTAAACTGAACATCTCAAAAACATAAAAAGCAAATATGCATGGGGACCAACAGAGTCTTTTCTAATTGCTATACGATGCATCATCAGCGGACAGTTGTTGACCTTTGCCACACAAGATATGGAGAATGTATGTACTTGACCATATTTACCATGTTAGCTGCAAACTAACAAACAGTATGTTGAATGGCAAAAACATTAATTGAAAAAAATGTCATGGCAACCTAGGACACTAACAGATAACATATTAATATGACGCACGGGATATAAAATAAAATATCAAACTAGCAATTCAGTATTTCAATTTTGGAATGATAGAAGTGGATTGTGGCACACATGCACAGAATAGGAGGTTAGGCTACGAAGTTGAAGTTGGAGAGAGCTGAAATAGGGTAGAGTAGGATAAAACTTTGTGCACCTGAACCTCATAAATTGGTATATATAACTCTCTTCACCTAATTACTTCTGATCCAGCAATAATATTTTTTTCTTAAAATTCTACAGATTATAGCTTTTCTGGTGTTGCGTAAGGGTTGTCTATCCAAATATAATTCTGATCCTAGATCTGGTAATATACAGAAGCATCTTCAATTTTCATTGATCCTCAAATACCACTAATTTTTCCAAGAAAATAAGACTCGATGCGAGACAACCAGACATATTTACACAAATATATTCATTGTTAAAAATATGATACTCTATCCCAAAATGAGTGACCTTTATTAAAATTTTCCTTTCCCATATGTTAGCCATGAGGAAATCGTTATTCTCGACCATGATTGAATGGGGTATAGGGGCAGATCATACTATGAATTATAGCGAAAACACTAGCGCAGATGTAGTGAATATCTTTCATATCGGCTAGTGTGTATATTTTGTGTAGTTTTTCTTCTATGTAAAGGACGCGTCACCTATTTTGACGCTCTTCTTTTTTATATATTTTACCTTTATCAAAAAAAAAAATGTCCTTTCTTCTATGAATTGACTAATTCACCTTTGCCAACTACCATGCATAGTTTGGCACTTGCAATGCTATAATGTGGACACAACGGGCATTCACTTATGTGTGCAGTAAAATTGCTTAAAAGTCAACTTCCTTGATTCTTGTGAAAAGTCTAAAAGGGGACATGGATTTGCAAATGGAGTGGATTAAAAACATATCAAACAAAGAATCCCAAGATCACAATTCATTAACAGAACAGACACAAAACACAAATAGCAAATCATCAATGTTCAATAAGAAGAATTACTGATTCTAATAAGCTCTAGATGTACTTCATCAAAGTTGTGCAGGTTATTTTCTTAAAGGTAAGAGGTCAAGTTCTTAGAGTCTAAACTATAATTCATTTCGAGGGCACGGCTTGTAAAGTTAAAAGAATCTCTCACTTCTTCAAAGATGTATACCAATGATTTTATTTTTATTTCAAAAAGTAAGAGATCTATATTATTACGTGTTAACACATACTTTAGCCTTTAATTGTGCTCTGCAAGTGACCAGAAAGTCGGTAACTCTTTTAACTATTTTGAACATGTACTAAGCATGCCCATGACATCATGAGCATAGTAGCTAAAGGGTTGGTTTGCATGTATGTTGTCATGAAGCTAGGAAGTTCCGTAAAACATTAGATTATTACAACAGAGATTTTATTATATGGAAACTTTCATTTTGCTTCGACTGACAACATCTAAAAAACAACTCTTAAATAGGCACATAACTTGATTGAAAAAGTATAATAGTACATTAGTACTGGCGAGTGATCTCAACATTCTGCAATTTCCCGAAATGCATTTAAGTACACTTACCATAACTTTTAGTTGTTTCTTGATAATTAAAGAAAGATAATATCCCACCCAAGTTGCATGCTCCACTTTTAATGACAAAAGCTAATATTCAACAAATTGTGCGATAAATCTAATCGCATCAAGACTAGTAAGAGAGAATGCCAAACTAAAAGGAACAATGAAGATAATTACCACCGCACCGCACTAATAATTTGACACTGGTTTGACTTGACCGAGCACTAGATTCATTTAAAAAAGTGTCTACTTGAAAAGATTCGCAATAATTTAAATTCATTCCAACTATTCTCCAAATTACGGTCGTTACAATCTGAAGATAACTAAAATCATGTAATTATGTATAGCGGAATGAAGGAAGCTAATACCTCTTAGCTCGCTTGGGATCAACTGTCCACAACTCAGCGAGCTTATCAGGGGCCATAGCCTTCTTCGCCTCTATACTCTCACTACCAAACAAACTCGAACTATCAACAGAATTACTATGCCGATGCCGCGGCCTCATGCTCTTCTCACCATCACCGCCAGTCTCCTCCCCGGCTCCACCTCTTCCGCCACCAGCATTGTCGATGCGACAGTCGAGACCGCCATCATTCAAGTTGGATCCAAGCTTCTCAATGTCCATGTAAGTACAGAAGAGATCGTCCTCGGATCCGATCTCTTCAAAACTCCCGGAGGGCGCATCGAAGGGGTCGGAGACCAGATCTAGGTCGTCCGGAAGTCGGAAGTTCATCTCGGAGTGAGCGCGGCGGTGGTGAGAAGGGCGAAATGAGGTGGCCGGAGGAGTAAGGAAGGAAGACGGCGGGGCTGCATTTGGCGGCTTGGGGGTTGGATTTGATGGATCTTGCATTTTCAGGGGGCTGGCGTTGTGTGAAGAGAGCTGGCACAGTAATAAGTTTATGTATGGAGGGAATTATGGAGAAGGATTTGGAAGGTAATTAACAGTTAAATGGGAGAGAGAAAGAGATGTTGACAAAGGGAGCTTTTTTCGGTGCAGTATAGATCTCGTGGACTAGTTGTTTATGGGTCCATAACTTTCAGTTAAATTTACACTTTACCGACATGGACTTGGATCTTACGCGAAAACGTATTGACCTAATCCTATCATTCTATCAACCTATGGCTATGGCTATGGCTATGGCTATGGCTATGGCTGCGTTTTCAGCCTCCATTTGAATATTCTCTACTTTTTTTCTATTTCATGATTTTAATGTGTCAACACTCACCAATTTTTGCGTTATGAATTATGATTTCGATAAAAACTACAACCTACCTAAACAAGTGTTACAGCTCTGAGTTCGACTTAAAACTTAAAACTACCCCTCCGATCTCATTTACATTTTCACGTGTTTCATTAAAAGTCTAGTTTTAAAAATTAACGCATAAAATATTATTTTATTATTAATAAGTTAATAAAAATATCATTTTTTTAAAAAAATTACTTTTAAACAAGAACTTTTTGTTCGAAACGTATAAATTACTAGTTTTTGATAAGTCTTTTATCAAAATCATAAGATTATCTTAGATATATCAAACAACTGAAAAAAGAAACTTACACAATGTAATCATGAACAAATTCTACACAAACATTAAAGGCTAGCGTGACCATTCAACCACTCGCTTGTACTACAGGTAATCTGGGAAGAACAAATTACTGTTGTTACAGACTCTAGAGATAATTTGATTTTTTTTTTTTGGGATCAATTTAGAGTATTATCATGTAATTTTGGATTTCATCTCATGTGTCTGTACATAATTAACAGCTTCAATCATATGTAGTGCAACGATCGATTTGATCTTATGTGGTGTGAGTCATGTCATTAAAAATTTAAAACCAATTTTGACAAAAATAATTGAAAACTAAACGACTAGTGGGAAGAGTTCTTAAAAAGAAACTAGGATTTATTTTCATTTTAAAGAAAACATCCGACACTCAATTTTTTCTACGTAAAATCTACATTTGGTGATGCTTTTGATATCTTATAAAAATGAAAATTTCAATTATACGAGATTTATAATAGTTTTAGTATAGTTTCAAAAAATAGACCTTTGTTTCTACAGTGAAGAAAAAAAACAGTATTGTGTATCAATATAAAAATTAGTCAATTGAATTCGGATCCTCAAAGTGGCTCATTTTTTATGAGTTGTAGTTCGTAGATAATTGGGCTGATCAGATGGTTGGAATCAGCAAAAACAATTTCCAGCTAAAAACAACTCCTCGTCACGGATAAATCTTCATATTTTCTATTTTTGGATGTTTTAACTAATGTTATGTTACTAATATCTTTTGATAATAAATTTTCTACCATTCTTCCTAATATATCCTTAAACTTTTATTTAATATTAACATGATATATCCTAAAAACTAAATTATTTAGAATAATGAGACTCAATTAATACTAATTCTAACCACTTTTATCCAAAATTCATGAAAAAATTAATGAGATAGAGGGGTATTTTCATCTTAATATACATATTTTACAAAACATCAAAACATTTATGTGGGACGAAGAGAATATGTTATTGAGAGTAGTAGGTCTCCAGTAAGACCATCTTATAGATCTTAGTTTATAAGACGAAACTTTATTCTCTCACAAGTCACAACTCAACCCACCAACACACGATGAGTCGGATAAAGAAAATTCGTTTTACAAAAAATATCCGTAAGAACGTATTACACGATTTTTTTTTTTTATCTATTTTAATTTTATAGTGTGTTGATCTCAGTGCTTCATTTAATGATGCAATATGCTCATAATCATAAACTCTACGAATTAATTAGCAATTCTAAAAGTTGGAACTCCTCACTTTTTGAGATGAGTGTAGCATGAGTTGTGATTGAATGAAAAACTTGAAGTTAGCGAATAGCGATGCAATTAAAAGATAGTCAACTATATGTCTTCGTCGTTACGTACTCGTACACATTCAAATGATGCGATATTTTTATTATTGTGTTAACTTGACAACGTACTTTACATGCATGGTTTATGAGTATTTATAGAAGAAAAATGATAACACTAGCTAGAGCCGATGATTTGAAAAATTTATGTCATTATTTGAAAGAGAATATATTTGATCTAATAATACCAATACAAAAACTTGTAATAATACTTCAATCTTTAATTTGGAATATCATATCTCTAAAAATAGAAAACAACAAATCCACCACAATGCAATCCAATTTATGTATGTATTCTGATCTTATTCATATGTGTGCTTAGCATGCAGCCCATCTCGTACACTGTACCCATGATGTGTATTGACAACTCATGTCAAACAATAGATGTGGTAATTTTTGTTCCCGCTCATTTGTATGTTCAGACCGTCCAATAAATAATAAATATGAACACATCCAAAACTTTAAGTGGGTATAAATGAACATATCCACTTGAGCACATTAATTAGGATTGACTAAATGGACGCCCACTTGGACACCCATACTAAAACTCATTCTCTTATTTTTCTAAGCACCACCCCCCAAAATTGCAAAGCAAAGCATGCGATATATATATATATTTGTACACCCATCCTTTCAACCACCACTCCCCATCCCCAGATTGCAAAGCAAAGCATGGAAAGTCATTCTATGACTCTGTACCCTTAAATGAAATCCAACATCACTCCCAGATTGCTTCATTTCTATGACTCTGTAAATATTCGTCATTGTTACACTATAAATGAATTCATAGTGGTTTTGTGAACAGTGCAACATGCGACATTCTTATTTGCTCGAACCTTCCCATATAGATTTGTACATGTGGCTTATTAAGCTTGTTCAGTTTTTGGTCAGGTTTACACGTACATTTGTCTATTGGGCTTTAACGAAATTAAAAATCTAACCACAAAATTGAAGATTGAATTAAGGGTTACAACAACAAAAATATATAATTGACACAAGAGATGAGCAAACATACATATTTATTTTTTCTTTTTTTTTTTTGGTGAAATTAATGTTTTTTTTTCTTTTTGCGTATTTTTGGTTAAAGAATGAAGTTTTTTAATTATTGCATTTATTTTATAATTTTGTGTTAATGAGTAGATGAGCGCCCATGCCCATTTATTGCCCATGATATTAAATGAATACTTACTCGTCGGCCCATTTAAGCTCATTGCTCATATGGGCACCACCCATGCTTGCCCATACCCGCCCGTTTGCCACATCTATTAAACACTAAGAATATTATTATTATTATTATTATTATTATTATTATTATTATTATTATTATTATTATTATTATTACTATTTTTATTGTTGTTGTTGGGAAATAAGGGCAGACCGGGCGGTACCTGACAAATTGTATTAATAATAAGGCAAAGACTTGTGTAGGATGGTGCCCCGTTTAAGAATTCGCGGGTTATAATAAATAAATAACATGTTACTGAAAATTACAAAAGAAAGTTAGCTAAGATGGTTAAGAGGTTGCACAAAGGTTTGGTGGGAGGTTATGAGTTTGACTCCCACAAGTTACGTAATTAACTTATTTTGCACATTAATGTGAAGTTTCTCATTTTACTCAGGTGCTCCTGCACTTTCAAGATATGCTGTCGAAATTCTTGAAATGCTAAATGACACATTTAAAGTCAAGCGTGACACATTGAAAAGACAAAAATGACACATTTTAAGGTTAAAAGTGACACTATAAAGTAAAATTTATTATAATTATCACTAAAATACAAAGTAACACTCTTAATACTAAAAAGTGACACTCTTATACTAAAAATTGTCACTTTAAAACTAAAGTTGACTGCCAAAAGTGACACATCTATAATACAATAAAGCTTATACGCACACATGTGCAATTGGCTAAAACTATCTAAATATTGAGATTTATTTTTTTACCAAAATCCAATGGTCACGATTAAAACCTACCTTCACATGTGTGAAGGCGGTTGTGCAACTATCCGTCTCTCTCTCTCTCCAACTCCCCCACTCCTCATATTTCTCAATATTTTTGTTGGATTTGATTTAGGATACGTTTAATACGAGCCTACAATAATCTGCTCCCGTACTAACGTCGTGCCATAGGCACGAGCACACAATCTAGTTTAATACTAAAACGTGACACTTTCAATGCTAAAAAGTGACAGTTTCAATGCTAAAAGGTGACACTTTCAATGCTAAAAAATGACACGTTTAAGGTCAATAACGACAATTTTTATTTATAAGACAAAATAGCACTCGTATGGTCAAAAGTAGCACATTTAATATTAAAAAGTGACACTTTTAATATTATAAAGTAACACTTTAATGCCAAACATAATTTTTTTCATTTATAAAAAAATGAGACATTTTTCAAAGAGAAAGTAACAAATTTAAGACTAAAAGTGACACATTTAAACCTAAAAAGTAACACTTTTTTAGGGAAAAATTATAATTTTCATTAAAAATGTAAAGTGACATTTCTAAGGTGAAAAGTGACACATTTTATACTACAAAGTGACACTGTTAATAGTAAAAAGTAACACTCTGCATATATAAACATGAAGGGGTGGCACTGTAATTTTCAAAAACTAAGGGGTTGCATTGAGATTTATGAATTTTGTCTCATTTAACTTTGATAGATCCGTTTTACGGATAATGATCCGTAAGATCGTCTTACAAGAGACCACCTCTAATAATAAATATTATAAAGAGTGGAACAACCAAACAGGGAAGACAAGAAGTCTTACCCCAAATAGGGAAGACAAGAAGTCTTACCTTGAAAATAAAATACATTGGGCGTTGTTTGACCATTTAGAATGCCTAAGGGCGACAAGACAAAAACAAAACAGACTTTTAAATAAAATAACTATCATCGAGTGAAACTAAACTAGAAACCAAGATGCAAGTCGCTAGGCCTTGTCTAGGAAAGCCACCATGAGAAGCTGCATGCTTGTCAAATCATGTGTATATGAGTTGTGATCTTAGAAACACTGCTAAAATAAGTTCAAGTCTCTGAAGCAATAGAGTGATCAAGGAAGATGTATGTGAGAAAATGTTTTAGAGTGTCCTAATAAGCAACATGCACACTTAGAAGCTAGATTGAAACTTTTCGAATAGAGACCTTTGTCAATCGGAAGCTTTAGTTGAAAACTTCGTAGCCTTTTTCTTTATAACTGTTTAATCTAACAGTTTGTGTGCAGGTTCTAAGAGTCCTTCATATTGGTACCTTGAAGTTCCATTGTTAGACTATTTGTATTAATAGGCTAGTTGTTAGGAGGTTGTATTTTTTTATTAATTCAATAGCTCCGTTTTTTGTATGGGTTCGTTCCGGGCAATGTGATATAAAATCACAACAGTGGTATCAGAGCCCGTGTTCCGTACCGTGAAACGGTAGAGCCTCCTTCGATCCAAAAATTGGTAACTCCAAAAAGGTTTCTTTGGTGAGCTTCTTTAATCTCGAAATAATTACGTTTTTTTTTGTGTTTAATCTTAAAAAAAAATTCTCGTAATTTATTTGTTTGATTGTTGCTCTATTTAAATTGCTACTATTTGGTTGGAATTTGATTGCTTGAATTTTTTTTTTGGGTGATTAAAAAAAAACTTAATTTCTTATATATTCTGATTTGGTTTGATTTGTTAGATTTGTGGTGTTTCTCTAAATGGGTTCTTCATCTAATTATAGTTTGGAACCTTTTAATGGGAAAAGTGATTTTTCTATGTGGTGAAAGAAGATGAAAAGTATTTTAATTAATGAAAAGGTTTTCAAAGCCATAACTTTAAAATATGCAAAAGATACTTCGGAAGATGCCATGATTGAAATGGACGAATCTGCCTACTCCTCGATTATCTTAAACCTGTCTGAATCAATTATTTGGAAATGTGGTGAACATGCTCATGCTAAGAGTCTTTGGGAAAAATTGGAACAAATTTATTTTTGGAAAAACATTGCGAAGTAAAATTTATCTCCTAGAAATTTTTTTCAGTTTTAAATTAGATCTTAGCAAAAACATGGAAGATAATATTGATGTTTTTACCAAATTGGTAGAAGACATAAAACAAACCGGTGATGAACATATAGATGATTACTCTTCGATTGTGCTTTTAAATGCTATACCTGATTCTTATGCTGACGTGAAATATGCTATTAAGTATGGTAGGGATAAGATCACACTTGATACGGTGATATCTAGTTTAAAAGGCAAAGAATTGGATTTGAAAGCTAATAAGGGAAAACCTAACACCGGTGAGGTTCACATGGTGAGAGGTAGGACGCTTGAGAGAAATAATGGTCATAAGCATAATCATAATCAAAACCAAGAAAATAATCATAATTCTGGAATTTAGAATAGAAACAAAAGTAGGTCAAAATCAATAACCAAAGGTAGGAAGTGTTACAACTGTGGTGAAAGTGGACATTTTAGGAAAGATTGCACAAATCCTAAAAAGAAAATTTTGAATCCGCAAAGTGATTGCAATTTGGCTTCTGCTAGTGAGGACTGTGGTGATGTTTTTATGGTAACTGATTTATGTGAAAGTGTTGTTAATTCTATTCATACCATGTCTGCTTGTAAAAATGAATGGTTAATTGACTTTGGATGTACTTATCACATGTCACCATTTAAAAACTTCTTTTGTTCTTACAAAAGCTTGGAAAATGGTTTTGTTTCTTTGGCCAATGAGAAAAAGTGTTCTATAGCCGGAATTGGTAATATTTGTTTAAAATTTAATTATGGAAATACTTTTACCTTAAAAAATGTTCGACATGTGCCTGATTTATGTAATAATCTGATTTCGTGTGCATCTTTAGAAGATGATGGTTTAGATTAAGGTAAGTGGGGAAAAGGAATGTTTAAAATTCTAAAGGGATCCTTAGTTGTCGTTAAGGCTGAAAAACGCCGTAACTTGTATGTTTGCTCTGCCATACATGTTTGTCTTGATGATAACTTTGCTAATCTTGTTAAAGAAGATAAAACAAGTTTGTGGCATAAAAGGCTTGGACACGTGAGTAGTAAGGGTCTTGAAATTTTAAACAAAAATGGATTTTTTGGAAAAGATAAAATTTATGATTTGCCCTCTTGTGAAACTTGTGTGATGAGCAAGCAAAAACGTGTTAGTTTTCCACCTTCCCCTAACTCCAAAAAATTTTCTTCAAAACGTGCACTTGATTATATACATGCTGATGTGTGGGGTCCTGCTACTGTGCCCACTCATGGTGGAAGTCGTTACTTCTTGTCGATTATTGGTGATTTTTCAAGGAAAGTTTGAATGTTTTTAATGAGAAACAAATCTGATGTGTTTGAAATTTTCAAAAACTGGAAAACTTTTATTGAAAACCAAAGTGGTCTTATAATCAAGAAACTTTAGACTGATAATGGGTTTGAATTCTGCAACTTTGAAATGGATAAATTTTGTGCTGAAAATGGGATTGAGAGGCACAAGACTGTGCCTTATAATCCGCAACAAAATGGTGTTGCTGAAAGAATGAATAGAACCCTATTGGAACGTGTGAGGAGCATGTTAGTCTCCTCGGGTCTTTCCAAAAAGTTTTGGGGAGAGGCAGTCTTGACTGCCGCCTATCTCATCAATAGGTCTCCTTCCGTCCCTTTGCATGGTAGATGTCCGGATCAAGTGTTTTTTGGTAGGGAAATTGATTTTTCAAACTTGAGAATTTTTGGTTGTGCTGCTTATGCTCATAGGAAATTTGATAAACTTGAACCTCGATCTGTGAGATGTGTTTTCTTGGGTTACCCCGAGGGTGTGAAAGGATACCGGTTATGGTTAAAAGAGGAACCGGGATTTAAAGTGATAATAAGTAGGGATGTTGTGTTTAATGAAAACGAATTTCCGTGCTTAAATGTTCCTATTGAACCTATCCCTCCCCCGGCTCACATTATGGTGGAGCATCCCTTAGGACCCAATGATGCTAGTTCAAGTGTGCAACCTAAAATTGAGAATTCTGAAAATTTACATGAGTTTGATGAAAATGTGAATTTTGAAAATGAGCATAATAATAATGTTAATCCTGAAAATGTTGAACCTAATGAGCAAAATGAAGTTGAAAATGAACAAAATGAAGAGCCTATATTGGATGAATTGCATGACTATCAACTTGGTCGTGATAGACCTAGACGCATTGTTAGGCAACCCTCTCGTTTTGATGATTTTACTTCATTTGTGTTTAGTGTGTTTGAATCCATTGATAATACCGAGCCTAAAACATATAATCAAGCCTTGAAATCTGCTAACTGTAATGAGTGGATTAATGCTATGAATGATGAAATGAATTCCTTGCATGTTAATCAAACTTGGACTTTAGTGCCTAAGCCGAAAAACTATTCTGTTGTTGCTTGTAAGTGGCTCTATAAAGTCAAGAATGAATCTGATTCAGTGAGATTTAAGGCTAGATTAGTGGCTAAGGGTTTTACTCAAAAGGAAGGTATAGACTACACTGAAATCTTTGCTCCAGTAGTTAAGTTCACAACTGTTAGGATTATGCTTGCTTTGGTAGCTCAATTTGATTGGGAATTGAAACAAATGGACGTAAAAACTGCTTTTTTGCACGGTGATTTAGATGAGAAAATCTATATGCGACAACCCGAGGGTTATGTGGATAATCAATTTCCTGATTATGTGTGTTTGCTTAAAAAATCCTTATATGGCTTGAAACAGTCTCCTCGCATGTGGAATAAAAAATTTGATCAATGCATGCTTGATTTAAAATTTAGCCGGAGTGCGTATGATCATTGTCTCTATTTTAAGAATGATAGGAATGTGCCTGTTTTCTTGCTCATATATGTGGATGATATGCTTTTTTATTAGCCCACGTCCCAAATTGGTTGAAGTTGTTAAAAATTGCTTGAGTGCTAGATTTGACATGAAATATTTGGGTGATGCTAACAAGATTCTTGGCATGAACATAATTAGAGATCGTAAATCCTCAATTGTTTACTTAAATCAGATTTCATATGTTGAAAAGATTTTGAGTAAATTTTCTATGTTAGATGTCGATTCTGTAGATATTCCCCTTGCTACCCACTTTGTGCTTAGTAAAGAGCAATGTCCTAAAAATCAATTTGAAATAAATCAAATGAGTAGAATCATGTATTCTAATGCCATAGGTTCCATTATGTACTTGATGGTTAGTACTCGCCCCGACATAGCTTATGTCATTAGTTGTCTTAGCCGATATATGTCGAACCTGGGTTTGCCCCATTGGCACGCCGTTAAGTGGTTGTTGCGATACTTGAAACACTCTTTGAATTATGGTATTAAATTGTTCAAATCTGAAAATGGTGTTAGATTGACTCGAATTATGCCAATGATAGAGATCATAAGAAGTCTACCATATCTTATTTGTTCACACTTTGTGGGTCTTGCATTAGTTGGAAGTCTCAATTACAATCCGTTGTGGCCTTGTCCACAATCGAGGCTGAATACATAGCTATAACCGAATCAATTAAAGAAGCTCTTTGGTTAAAAGGCTTAATTTCCGAAATCAGTTTTTTGAAAGAAAAAGTGGTAGTATTTTCAGACAGTCCAAAGTGGTATTCAACTGTGTAAAAATCCAGTTTTTCACGATAGAACTAAACATATTGATGTTCGTTTTCATTTCATTCGTGATGTTGTTGCTAAGTGCATTATTTACTTGGATAAAGTTGATACTAGCTTAAACCCTGCTTGATATGGGCACCAAGTGTCTTCCTGTTAAAAATTTTCTAAACTGCTTGAAAATTTTGATGATGGATACCGGTGATCCCGGTAATTAAGGATGTCCCATTTTCTTGTGATTTCGGCCAAAATTCCATGGCTGTTCTGTGTGCACAGCTATGGTGACTTGACTAATTCTGCTTTCCGCTTTATGAATTAGTTAAGTATTTTGATTTCTGCATCTTTGTGTGTGTTAGAAATCTTTTTCCATGTTTTGTTCTTACTTTGTGTTGGATCAAGTGCAGAGATAGGCGATGATGATACCTTTCTTAATATATGTCCTAGTGAGTTCATGTTTGTGAACCAGCACTTGTTCCAAGGTGGAGAATGTTAAAATTGGAGGCCCATTAGTTAGGGGTGAGCTTGGTCCGGTTCAGTCCAGTTTTTTGGAAAAAAAGAGAAAATCAGAACCAGACAAATAGTCTGGTTCTCAAAAAATTTAGAACCGGAACCAACCCAATATATATGAGAACCAAAACATTGGTTCGGTCCAGAACCAATCAAAGATGTATGAGAACCAGGACCGGACCAATACTATGATTTTTTACTTTTTAACTGTTTAATACAAATACATAATAAAAAATTTTAAAACCGAAACTTTATAAAAAATTTAAAAAACCTTCGATAAAAGTACATTCAACAATTAAAAATGTCGAACTCATAAACTCATAGCATAACAAACCGATATAAACAAAATAATAAAAGAGTATCAATTAAAAAGTAGAACAAAGAAAGTATTAGGAATTAATATATATACTTATATAATAATATTATATATATGTATATATATATATATAATAAAATAAATAAAAAAACATATTGGGTTGGTTCGGTCCGGTTCCATGTTTTTTTAGTTCGAGAACCGGGATCAACCCAAATGTCAAATTTTATGAAAATTCAGATCCAGGACCAAACCAAAGTATTGGTCCGGCCCAGTTTTGATTGGTTTGGTCTGGTTCTATTGGTTCGGTCCGGTTCTGAAAAAATCCTGCACATCCCTACCATTAGTGGCAGCCTTTTATCTATTCCAAGAGCTCAAATTATTGATTGGCCCATTCCCTTTCTTGGTTACTTGTGCAACCGGTTTGTGCATTTATTTCCATATTTCTTGGTCAATCATTTGTTTCTATATTTCTTAGTCAATCAATCAAGCTTAATTGATTGACTACCTTATTATATATATACTCCCTCCCTTCGGCAGCTTTGTGAACAATTGCTAGAAACCGAAAATTGAGTGGCAGTTAACCTTGAGTTTGTTCCAGCCACCTCCTTTCTTCCTCTTCTAATTTCTATGATTGAAGGTTTGTTCTTCAATCAGTGATTTAGTGTAAGCAAGGTCCTCTTCCGATTGCTCTGTGCTTCGGGTGGTTCTTCAATTTCTCCCACGTTGTGTTGCTGGAAAGGTTTTGTCCAATCGAATTTGTGGCTCTAATCTTGGTGGATAGTTGTTGGGTTTACCGTGGACTCTTTGGTGGACTTTGGTCGGTGAAAGGAATTTGAGCCGAAAAGCTTGTAGCCTAGATCTTTGTGATCGATGACGGCGAGTCGTGCTTAGGTCACGACATAATTGCGAAGCTCTTCGTTTCGTTTATTTTTTGTTCCTTCCCGTAGTCTTTTTCTTTATAACTGTTTAATCTAACAGTTTGTGTGCATGTTCTAAGAGTCCTTCATATTGGTACCTTGAAGTTCCATTGATTAGACTATTTGTATTAATAGGCTAGTTGTTAGGAGGTTGTATTTTTTGATTAATTCAATAGCTCCGTTTTTTGTACGGGTTCGTTCCGGGTAATGTGATATAAAATCACAACAAAAAGCATCACAAAGCATAAGATTGAGACCAAAACTCATATTTGATCGGATGAGGGAAATGATAAACGTACACAACAGGAAGATTTAAACTGCATTACAGGTTTGACTACTTTGCTTGTTCTAGCAACTTTGCTTGTTCTAGCAACTTTGCTTGCTTCAACCAAAAATTCATATATACCGTGGGCGTACACAATTATTGTGTCTGATTTGGACATGTTGTCAAAGTACAATTGGTCCAAACTCATAGTGGATGCTTTGGTTGAAAGTTTGGAAACAACAAACAGTTGTTACTGTCAAAGATGCGTGCTGCTACTGCCGGTAAATTTCAATAAGTTTGATATTATTATTAAATTTATTTATATACAGAATAACTTGTTTATTTACAATGTGCAATACTGGCTATGTGAGAGAAGCAAAATTCTAAAACCAATCCACAATAATTACATCCCAAGTTTTGTGAAATGGGATCTGTCTGAACTCAACAAGAAATGCAAATGATCAAATTTTTCTTCGGTTGTAAATTTGGTAAATATATAATTTTTATTTATATAGATATGCATTGTATTTCTCTCAATAAAGTTTTTATTTTTTATGACTGTACATGCCTTTATGACTGAAACAAAAGCAAAGGCAACAAAAAAAGGGAGAAAAACAAAAAATTGAAAAAGTGCAATGCCACTTCCCTCTCCAAAACGGTTCTAGAAAGCGAAAGAGAAGTCCACCTCTTTTCACTCCTTCTCCTATCTACTCTCCTGTTAAGGAGGATAAATAATTCATTCCTTCAATGGAATCTGAAGCTCAGGAAGAGCCATCTTCAACATCTAATGCTCCTGCAGTATCTACTGATCCAATACCAACTAGTGATGCCACTTCTACTTCTCCAACACCTGCTCCAAACTCAGCACATATCCAGGATCTTATATATGCATATATCGAAAGCTCCATCCCTACATCATATGAGGCTCAAATAGCTCAAAAAAAAAAAATGAACATATTTGCAAAGGTAAAATAAATTCCTAAAGGATTGCAAATATCAAGTGGAATAACAACTGCAAAAAGTTGAATTGTTTACAAATTGTCATTGATGACTGATAGGCTCAACTTTTAAATTGTGATTACGTAAAAACATAAATGTTTACAAAAATGTTTGTTTGTGTTTGTTGTTGTTGTTGTTATTGTTCTATGCAAGTAATTTCAATAGCTAGTTCTAAGAGTTACACCGCGATATGTTCAAAGTTGTTAAGTAATGTTGAGAACCTGTTTTTGTGAATACATGATATATAAAAAGTTATATACCGTGATGTAAAAAGCAATATACACTTATAATTTTTTATTTACTTTTATTATAAACTATGAAACGTGATATATTAAAAAAAAGGAATCACTGTTCAAAAAATATATGAAATCAAAATATAATTCTGAACTGCGATTCAAAAAAATTAAAATATGTTCAGAAACCTACCTGCATTAAAGATATGTGTATAAATGAAACTAAACCTACCAACACGTCATTCAACAACCAACATTAAAGAAAATTGTATTATGAGGCAAAATCTACCAACACGTATTTCTAGAGGTAACATTAAAGAAAGACATAACCCTAACTTTTTTTTTCTTTAAATAGCTTATGTCATCTCTTTCATCTTTTTTCATGACTAACAACTATCCTTCCTTCGTTTAATCATTTCTTCTTCCTTATTTCGTTGCTTTAGTTATGTTGTTTATTCTTTCTTAAATAGGTCCCGCCCTGCTTTCTTAAAAAAAGTGTAGGTTTTAGATTCATCTAATATGCATCTTGATTTGGAAAAATATGGTCATAGATCCAACAATCTTAATTTATGCGTCAGCATTATAATAATTTCGAGCATCAGATGCCTCTGAATCCTAATTTGAGCATTAGATGTATATATATATATGAGCTCTCTGTCAACACTATAACTGGAGTAGCTCCTTTTTTACAAACATTATCATATGTTTCCTATTCCCTTTTCTTTTTCGCTTTTCGACTCAAACTCTTTCATTGACTATCAAACTCATTCACTCTTATTTACTACCCTCTCACCTACCCTCACTCTCATTCATTCCTCAGCATGATTGAAGGGGTCAAGCATCATACTGTGTGATGGGCTCTTTGTTTATTCGCCTTTTCTACTTAAAAACCTCAACATGAAAGAAAAAAAAAACTTCATTTTTTCAATGGTGTATCGGGTCAAAAGGACAATGAGATTGTAATAGTTTTATCTATATATTTGTTTGTAATTCAGTTTGTTTGTTTGTACTATATAATCTATTAATTAATATAATTGTGAACCGCGGTGCAACTATTTTCTATGAATTTTTGATTTCCTTTGTTATAAACTTTTAAACATGATATATCTTTCTTTAATGTTGGTTTTTGACTTACGTGTTGGTAAGTTTTGCTCCATTTATGCACTTTTCTTCACATATATCTTTGAATCGCTGTGCAATTGTTTTTGAATTCCATTAAAAAGGAATCGTGATATATTTATTACACATTATGTACACCTTTTTTAAAAAAATATGTTGCAAAAAATATGAAACATTAATAAGAAACTTTGCAACGCGATATATATTAAAAAAAGGAATCGTGATATATTTATTAAAATACTAATACTCTATTACAAGCAATAAGTGAAGACACGGATGTATGCTTTAATTAAATAGGCTAGACTAGGCTGCTAACATCTAACACCCGATATCATACAACACAATCTCTGGAGATACATATGTATGCTTTTATTTCAAATTCCAACCCATTGATTTTCTGATAAACCAAAATAAAAACTCAAAGGGTTGGAAGATAAAAGACAGTTCCTTCATCAAGATCCTAAAAGATGAAGGAAGAAGGGGATGCAACTTTTGTTATGTAAGTCCATCACGAATTTTTTAATTATGATGCACAAATTAAGATTGCTACCAGACATATTTTTCGTGTATCTAGGACAATATTTATACAGATCAAAATCCATATTAGCTTAAAGTAGAAACAAATCTGTATTTTAAGAGAAAGTTAATGAAGAAATGAAGGAAGAACAAATAAATGAAGGAAAAATAGTTATGAGTAATTGAGGAAGAAATGACAGTAGATATTAAAGGACGAAAAAAGTGATGGTTGTTTTAGGAAGAAGAAAAATAAAAGGACCACAAACGTCCACCTCTACACTCGATATACGTGCTGTTATGTTTTAAAATTCTTAACCACTAAAATGAAATAAGAATCTCGGTATAGAAACATGTACAACATAAAGTGAAAATATATCGCGACGCAACAATTATTTGATGAACAAAAAAAGGGAATCATGGTGCCGGAAACAACAACTCTCTTTATTTAGAATTCCAACCGGATACAGAGACTGCTACGTTTTAAAATTATTAACGACAAAAATGAAATACAAATCGTGGTATAGAAAAAAGTATAGTATAGAGTACAACATAAAATGCAAATAGATCATGGTGCAACAATTATTTGATGAACAAAAAAAAAAGGAATCGCGGTGCAAGAAATATTGACTCTCTTTATTTCCAATTCCAACCAAATACAGAGAATAAACTATCTCAAAGAACAAAATGTCAATACATATCTATTAGAAACTCATTCTCAAAATGTCAATATGCCTATGACACTGTGGGTTTCACATATGTTTTGAACATCAACAGCTCCCTTCAAACCATATTCTTCTTCAAATTTGTGTGCCTATGTCTGTTGGTTTCAAAACATCAACTGCTCCCTTCTTACGATTTATTGCCAATTCCAACCGTTGCAGATAAACGGTTGGAATTGGAAATAAACAGTTGGAATAGGCAACAAATTGTATGAAGGGTTGTCAAATGGGTTGGAAGCCAAAAGACAATCCAACCTTCTTTAAGTTCATTAATTCTGATGCACAAATTAAAATTGTGACGAAGTATAAATTTGTAGTATTTTGGACCATTTTTGAAACATTAGTGTTGAATGTAGTGTCAAAGCTTTGGATCTAGAAGCATAGTTTTGAAAGGAAGTAAGGAAGAAAGAATGATAGTTATGAATAAAGAAGGAAGAAATAACGGTAGATATTTAAGGCAAAAAAATGAAGAAGAATGGTTGCTTGTCTTTAATTATGGATCTTGATATACGTTCTTGGTAGTTGACTTTATTTAATTTGTCTTTAATAATGGCTCTTTAATAAGATTATTTGAAGAATGAACCTTTTTTACACTGCGATTTATGTAGGTTTATTGTTTTGGTCTCGATATACGTGTTTGGTAGTTGACTTTCTTTAATTTGTTTTAAATGCTGACTCTTGATATACGTGCTCGTGAAGGGATGACTAGCGCGTGAACCACTGTTCAAAGTCAATTTTTTTGGAGTGAATGACTACGTTACTCTTAATCAACGCTTAACGAATGAATAGCTGCCTGAATCGCGATACATAGTTTTATGATTTTTATGATTTTTTTCCAACCGCGGTGCAACTAATTTTTATGTTTTTTTTGTTTAAATCGTGATATAAAAGTATCATTTTAGTATCGCAATTCACAAAAATATAAAAACACGATACACATGTCTTTTTTTATGATTTAAATATCAAGAGCCAACATTAAATAAATCGAACTACTCATCACGTATATCAAGAGTTAGAATTAAAGATAACAACCCTTCTTCTTCCTTTTTCTGTTTTTAAATATGTACTGTCATTTCTTCCTTCTTTATTCATAAGTATCCATCTTTCCTTACTTCCTTTCATGTGTTGGGTTTTTTTTCTCTTCAAAGTCAGTCCTTAACCATTCCTATCAACCAGCCCTTAATCATAAATATGGTCCTTAATCATTCTTTCTTTTTATTTCGTTGCTTTAGTTATGTTGTTTCTTCTTTCTTTCTTTTCAAACCAGCTTAGGTTCTAGGTTCATCTAATTAGGAATCTTGATTTGCATGAATATTCATCCAGCAATCTTAATTTGTGCATCAGAATTATAAAACTCTCTGCATTTGATGCATCCCATTCCTAATTTGGGCATCAGATGCATATTAAAAAATAAATTACATTTGAGCTCTCTATTATGTTGGAAATGCAGGAGCCAGATGGAACTGGTTTATCTGTCAACTTTGGAGTTGCTCCTACTTTACAAACACTACCCTACTCTACTTAACCCACAACATGAAAGAAATAAAACTCCATTTTCTTCAAGGGTGTGCCAGGTCAAAGAGGCCAATGAGATTGTACTAGTTTATTCTTTGTATTTGTTTGTAATCTAGTTTGTATTTTGTAATTCAGTTTGTATTTTGGCTATAAAATATACGTCATTAGCTCGCGGTGTAAATTTTCTTATTTGGTAGCAGTATTCAATTTTTTGATATATCTGTTTATAAACAGTTTCCTTCATAAAAATTAGTTGTACCGCGGTTGACAAATATATTAATCGCGACAGAAAAGCAAACAATCATAATATAGTATATTGGCCTTTGCACCGCGATATATAACTTTAATTTATGTATTTAAACGTAATAGAGTATATTTGCACCGCGTTATATAAATAAGGAAGAAGAACAGTTTTTGTCATTTAATTATGGATGTTGATATACGTGCTGAGTAATTTTTTTTAATGCTAGCTGTTGATATTATTTTCAGTTTATATATCGTGGTTTACATATTTTTATACTGCGATTCCATGTTTAGTATTTTTTAAATGTTGGTTCTTGATATTCTAATTTCAAAAAAAAAAAATTATGCACCACGGTATAGAAATATGTTCAACGCGATATATCAAAAAGGGAATCGCGGTGCAAAAACATTGTTTTGGATTTACAACAAATGAAAGGAAATAAGGAAGAAAGAAAAATGGTTATGAATAAAAAAAGAAAGAAATGATAGTAGGTATTTGATGGTTTTCGAAACCAACAATAATAATTCTTGCTCCTCAAAATTATGGATTTGTAGTAGTGATGAGCAAGGTCGTATCCACAGAGATTGGTTAGACTTAATTTTGATATAGACTTTTGTAACCAAAAATTAAAAAATAAAAGTAGGGGGTTTTAGATTTTTGTGTGAGAAAAATTAAATAAACTAAAAATTAATAGCAAACAATTAAGTGAAAGTGATTCAATATGATGAAATATCCAACCAAATGAACAATCTCAGTATTGTTTCGTGGACTTGATCATAGATGCAAAGATTACTTTCTCCGTTCTCTACTAAACTGATTAAGGTTATTGGTACGACCTAACAACCTGCCTCTCCTTACTTTTTCGATAATCAAGAAACGTTCTCTAATTATTTTTCTAGCCAATAAATAATTCTAGATACGGTCATAGAATTTAATTTATCAACATCATTACAATCTAGAGAAGCTACCAATTCTAGCCAACAAACGCACATGTAGGTTCATTTAAGCTAGATTATATATATATTTCCATAGTATAGAACGAAAATATGGTTCTAATCAACTATACTATTTATCACAAATATTAGAGCAATTAAACAATTACGGATTTAACGTTCTAAATGGCAATATGTTATCTTGACAATTGAACAAAGAGCCCGTTTTGCACAATCAACCCAAACAACAATAAGTAATTGCAATAAGCACAAGAAATATATAAATAGTAGAGAAAATAGAAGAAGATGATAAAATCAATTAGATCTCACAAATCACGATGAACCAATAATTCAATTATCCTTTAGCCGGAAAAAGTCTTTAGTAATTCATAAACTTAGTTGCTAGAATCTAAAGAAAATAGCAGAGATAGTAGTTAGACTAGGAAGATTGGTGTTCAACAAAGAAGGTTGGGATCAAGGTTAAATAGGAGTCCCCAAGGTCTCCTCATAAAAACTCACTAACCCACTAACTTTGAGTAAATACTCACCCTTTCCCCTCAAATAGTCTAAGTTCATCTCTCTACTTAAAACTACATTAAATTTCTAAAAAAAAACTGATTTAGAATTAATTGGAGTGTCATTTGCTAGTAATTCTCGAAATGGCTCCTGGCGTGCCCACGCCTTAGCTTGAGACATCCATGCCCACGCTTGACTCCTGATTTCTTTAGCTTCAATTGATTACACTTAAAGTTTTGCATTTAAGCTCATTTAAGTCATTTGTCACAAAACTCCAACAAAAGCAATAATTTCATTAAATTTCAAATAATTGACAATATTAAATGTCATAAACATGAAGAAATAATGACAATAAATATGAATTATATGTGACTTATCAATATTTAAAGACGAGAAAAGGAAGATGAAGGGTTGTTTGTGATTAATTTCTTGTTGTTGATATTCAGAATCGCGGTTCAGAAAGTAAGTATTAAGAAAATAAACAGTGGTTCAAAAATATGTTGGATTATTTTAAAAAAGAATTTTTTTTGCACCACAATATATCCAAAAAGGGAATCTCGTTGCAAAAATATATGGGCTTAATTGATAAAGGAACATTTTTTGCACCATGATAGATAAACTTGACATAGCGCGCATATTTCTCATTAAGGGACCGTAGTCTTTTCGCGTCTAAAAATAACTTTTTTTGGTTTTTTTAAAACTAATGTACTTTAACGATTAGAAACTTGGGAAAGTGGATCGGTTTGAAAATTTTCCTTTTTTTATTTTGGGGCTGGGTGTATAAATGAGAAGACCTGAAGGGTCATGGAGACTGGACAACGATTGGGGCAATATAGGAAGAACACGAGATTTAAGGGCTGAATTGGGAAGGAAAAAGGAAGAAATTAAGTGTTAGGCACAGCTGGGTGAGTGGGTAGCCCAACAGATGGACACACGGGTTGCCCGCTAGTCAAACGGGCTGGAGATGTGAGAGGAGGTGGGCTGGAAAAGTGGGTGATGGATCTGGAATTGGGTCGAGCAGAACTGGGTCCAAGAGGGAGACCGCAGGTTGTTGGGCTTAGAGGAGAGGCTAGGCGGATGACACGTGGTGCGGCTGGGATCTCGACAACGCTAAGATGATATAGATTCAGGTATAGGCGTCGGCCTCCCCTGGATTTGAAGGACTTACCTCGGTGCCCCTTATGTTTTGAAGGTGCGCACCGTAGGCCCTTCCTTGTCCAGCTCTTGCAAATTCGTTCTCCGTTAGTGATGTTACTCCTCTGTTAGCCTCTATTTGCCTTGTAATAATTAACGGACTTTGACCAAAATATTCAACGCTCAACTTTAAGGCCTGGAATTGCCTCAAAATTCGTACTAAACACCATAATGCTTGATTAAACCTTGGAAACCTACATTGAAGCACAAATACACATATAATAATATTTCTAAAGCATAATTAACTCCAAATAGCACAGAATAAAAGGAAATTCTAGGTAAAATTCGTGGAAATCTTGGACTCATCACTTTTCCAATTTGATTTCATCTCCCAACATCTTTTCATACTCCCCCTTTTCTTTTGAGAAGAGAACCAATCCTTCGTAAGAAGAAAAAAAAGAAGAAGCCCTATTTGACAGCTCTCTAGTATATGAGTACCACATGTTTTTGTTGAATTAGAGAGCTCTCTTTTGCTGTTATCACGCATTTTCGCGCCTTAATCTATCTTTCAATGCCCGCTCTCATACCTATGTGATTTCGAACCGAGGTTTTGATTAAAGACATTGGTCCCTCGGTAGAACAATCAAGAGGACACCTCATACTTATTGATTATAGTCAACGTGAACATAGCTTTCAAGGGTTTTGATTTGGGATTTGGTATTGTAATTAAGGTTTGTGATTTTGGGTGGGATTGAGAAGACAATTGAGCTATTGGCTTCTCTGGGTATGATTGGGTTGCTGTGCATTGTGCTCAAGAAAGAGCATGCATCGATTTCTACTATTCCCTTTAGTGGTGGTGGACCTTTTCTCAAGACCTGGTGCCTAATCCTACTTTTACCTTTGAAGTAGTCACGACGCGGTAAAGCTCAAAGAATATTTCTTCGACTTTAGAAGTCGTCAATCTGACTTTTGTAGCATCTATCTCAAGCTCGAAGTAAATAATCAATTTCAAATCATAGCTTCAGTAGCTTTCGCCGGAGGCCTCTCGAGCATTTGCTGCGGAAAATAGGACGGTGTTGCCTCTTTTCTTTCTCTTTTAATGACATAAAAAACATATCCGACGAGCGGTCCACGAGCTGCATCCCTACTCACATGGGTTATAAAATATGTACGACTCTTATGGATAAACTCCCAGTTGGATGGGGGGATCGCAACTAAGATCATAGTGAGCTTTTTCTTAGCTCAAGATGGAAGAGGGCAACTTGCATTAAGTCCAGGAGGTACTCAATGGTTGTTTTTTAGTTTTGATTTTGATGAGATATTGTTACTGGATTACTGGGATATTGTTGATGCCTTATGTAGTTATGTGAATGGAAAATTTCAATACCTATACTTCATAGTTAAGGAGCAAAACCAAAGTTGGTGGTGATGGATAATTTAGTATTTTTATATCTTTAAAAGAGAGTATTTCAGTTTTTTCAATGAATTCTGTCAACGACATTCACTTTATAAACTATATTGATATTTTTTGTAAAATAAAGTTACTAAATCGTAAAAAAATATAATAGAATGAATTTAACGGACTTTTCGCAATAGTAAAATCTTCAAATAGAATCAAACCATCAAATTTGTATACAATGTCAAGCGCGGCAACATCTAACACCATCGTTCGGGCCATGGTCAGGGTGGCTAATAATAACACCCAAGATTATAAGTATGTCTGTGTGATGTGCCTATCCCCAACTCATTTTTCTTCAACTAATAATAACTCCTACAACAATATTTAGAGGGTTAGGTGAACACATTAACCGGTTTATCTGATGGAACATGTATGGATCAAAATTGTTGATAACCTATACATGTGTCCTCCTATGTGAATCCGTGGGCCTACTAGCCGAACTATTCTACATATATGTGGACCTAACCCTGCCTCCCGGCTGGCCATGGTCCGAGCCCATGGTGGACCTTTTATTCCCACACGCCAATTATAGGGTCCACTACACAAATTATTATTAGCTCTTGTAAATCTCTTCTGAGATTTCCATGTCCTTGTCAATTATCTCTATTATGATTATCAGTTTGTGTAAACATAAGTTTCTATATTGAATGATCAATGTTTGTTAATTTCAGAAGACATTTGATAATTAACTCTTCATTTAGAATGACATATAAAAATTAAACATTTTTTACTAAGATACAATTTTTGTATCAAAATATTTTATTTGGCTTGAGGTAAAGAAACATGTAACAACAAACATGATGATAGAAATCATGAGTTTGTCAAATAACTATTTAAAATTTTAGAAAAATAACAACACGTCCTCATAAATATATATATATATATATATATATATATATATATATCTAAAGAGTCTCAAATGATTATTCAATCAAAAAAGACCCAAAGTTAAATTTTCTAATACCATAAAATCCAATATTTAACTTGTTTATTGATGATGAAAAATTCATTTTTGAGCTGTTAGGTTTTGATCTTAAGATATATGAGCTTGTGATTGAACCTGGCCGAATAGAAAACACTAGAGTGATTGTAGGAATCTACCCAACAAATGCACTCTAGCATGAGAGTGAGTTCAAGTTTCTAATATGGAGAAAATTCGGCAGACATTTGGTAAGGCAAGAGTGTGTACCTTGGATTGATAAAAAATGAAGCTTATATATCATTGGAATGTAACTGTCAAGTAATCGTCAGTAACTTTAGAGCACGATCAACTTATGTATGGGTCATGTCTTGGGACCTGCGTTAATAATTGTATCAGAGTCCTTTTTACCACATATCACATGTCCAACGAAGTGGTTGGTTTTTAGTTGACTTGGTATGTTCAAGTTGTTTTTGCAAGGACGTTAGTAAAATCGTTAATTTTTGAAATTTTTTTATAAGAGTGAACTACTAACTACAAATCGTTTTTTCATGTTATTATATATATATATATATATATAAGGGTATTGTTTTTGGTGTAAAGTATGTGATCCTAGTAATGGTATGAACATTGTTTTATCAATGTCGTTAGTTATTACCATATGAGAGAGATTTTGAAAACCCCTTGCGACTCTGACTCTGTGCATGGAGAGTTAGTCAAATCGATTACCACAGGTCCACAACCACCCTCTAGGCTCTAGCTTTGTACAGTGTATGATGCAGGAAAAGAAGCCCAACATCTTATAGCGCAATATGATGGAAATAATAAACCTAAAAAGAAGTAACAACTGAGTGCTCATAAAGGTTGGCGTTTACTAATTAAATTTTCAAAATATTTTCATTTATTAGGTCATTTAAATAATTTTCAAATGTATATTTGACATGGTTTTGCGTAGTTAAGGAAAATAAAGTCATAACATTTGAAAAGTACTATAATACACACGTGTTTTAGAATTTTTGAAAAAATATTTTAAATCATCGTCAAATATCGATTCTAAAACGAATCAATTGGGACAAAAGTATGAAACAACTCGCTCCATATGACAAATACAAGCCAATTATGTTTTTTTATCCATTTTTATTTTTCAAAATATATATTGTTGTTTCAAAAAATCTTTTATATATATAGATGTTTTCATACAATCTCCCAAATTAAAAAAAAAAAAAACTTAACTAAACCATTTAAAGTCTTGAGTAAACACACGTCACTTTAGTTGGGAGAAAATATTATAAGTTGATGATACCTTATCTTTATCCATGAGAAGATTAAAAGAGGACGAGAGCGTAGAAGAAACTGAAATGACAACAAAGACAGGAGTCACGAGGATTGAATATTTGGATAACAACTGAGAATGACTAAGTGGAATACAAAAGGTTGTGAATCCAACTAGCCTTTTATATTTATATAGTACATGAATACTAAATGTCAAATTTTAAAAGATTGTTGGTTTGGTGGGTTAACTCAATGGTTTAGCTTTCTGGTTGTTATTCGACTCGAAATGGTTTGATTTGGTTCGATTTGACTTAACTCGAGGTGTCAAATCGTAAATCGAACCAAACCACTTTATTTCTCAAAAACACAAACCAAATTATTGTAGCCATGAAACCAAATCAAACCTCGTGATTTGGCATGTTTGGACTCAGCTTATTGGCTTTGCGACACCCCCTCATAAAGATGAACAATCAGTAAAGTGAGCCAAGGAATTACTTGGGTTTTCAAGCAAGAGGTGGAGTCGAAGAGTGGGAGACGGATTTGGAAATTGGAATCAAAGCATTTTGTTTTTTAGCCCTAATTTTGATTAGGTGGGATCAGGTACCATAATCAAGTTCCTCAAGCAAGCAACCCTTTTGTCCCTACTTGTTTATAAAGTTTAGTTCTTTGTATGTCACATCCTCAACATTAATGATAAGACATGCCCCCATTGACACCCAAATTTTTCTCTCTTTTCATTAACCTCAAATATCTCATTTAAACCATCCGATTCCACACAAACGTAGAAACCTCTCTCTATTCTCTATTTTCAACCACCACCAAACCAACCCTCCTTCAAGAATATGATCTCCAAGCAACTGTGCTTGGAGAAGAAAGATGATTCCCCTTTTCCCCATTTTCAGCTAATTTTGTCTATATTTAAGGTTGTAAGATGCAATTATTTTCTTTATACCAAAGCTTCGATTTTCCCAATTTCAGGATCAGGTAATTTGTTTCACCATTCCCCTGCTTTTTCATAGTGGCCAATATGCTTTTTCTGGATGTCTATTTTCTTTTTCGGAATCTTGAACAATACTGCCAATAAACCCCTTACACCTTCCCCTACCAGAACTTAGATCAACTACAACCAATCTAAAGAAATCCCTCAACCTCTCTCAGTGTGTGTGTGTTTGGCATGTAAAGCATCAAACGGATGAACAATAGCCATTAGTCTTCTTCAAAGAACTCAACATACAAGAAAAACAAGCATTGTGAGAGTGAAATTGAAATGAATCCTCTACTTTCAGTGTCTTTTGTTGTTCGATTTCCGGTCAAAATGCAATGGAGGAAAGAATTATCTAGCCAATTTGCATAAGCCATCACTCTGCTCCAAAGGGTACAATCTTTTTGAATCACCTTAGTTTAAACTACACTGTTTTCGTATTGCGATTTCTGTTCTATCAAGAAATGATGATTCTTTATCATCGTCCACACCGGCTACTCCTCAACACAGACCCCAATACCCCCCCTGCGCCATCAAGCCATGGCGGCAGACATGGCTCGTACTCTAATGAAGCCAATTTTGATACTAACATGGTGATCATACTAGCAGCCTTACTATGTGCACTGATATGTGCACTTGGACTAAACTCGATCGTACGTTGTGCTTTACGATGTAGCCGTCGGCTGGCATTTGAGACTGCAGACGAGGCTGCAGCACGTTTAGCTGCCACAGGTTTGAAAAAGAGCGCGTTGAGGCAGATTCCAGTGGCAGTGTTTGGGGAGGGAATTGGAATTCCGGCTACGGATTGTCCGATTTGTCTTGGAGAGTTTATGGAAGGGGAAAAAGTTCGAGTTTTACCAAAATGTAATCATGGGTTTCATGTGAGGTGTATAGATATATGGTTGTCTTCGCATTCGTCGTGCCCGACTTGCCGGCAATCGTTGATTGAGAAACCAAGAGCTGCTGATAAAGACGACAGAATTGAGAGAATGAGGCAGCATGGAAATGGATCAGGAGGACATGATGATGCCCCTGGATCTGCTGAAGAGGTGGGCTGATTAAAACTTTTTTATGTTTTTGCCATTGATGTCTATATTTCCAGCTAGATTTATTTGAGAGACTTTCAGTTTGTTTAATTATAATTATAGATAGATACACAAATGTTTTAGTTCTACTGCCAAACCTTTATGAAGGCTTGTTCTGCAAATGTGCAATATGTGCTTAGTGGGAAAATCCGTCTGTGTTGTTCTTTCTACAAACAACGATTTATCGTCAGGGCTGCAGATGAGCCAAATGGGTCGAGTTTTTGGTGTACACGAGGGCGGCTCTTGCGAATGTGTCACTAATCCTGCCTTGGATTCTCTTCTGGGAATGGGGAAAAGCTAGGCTCACAAAGGTATTGGTAGAAGTTCTGCTGCAAAACCTCAATGAAGGCTTCTGCGAAATTCCATATTAAGCAACTAAAAGAAAAGGCTCTTTCGAACTAGATCATGCTATGATGAAGTTGATGAAAAGGGAAGAACATAGCCAGGAGGTATACTATAATGTTGAAGCAGGGTAAACATTTGCAGGCTCTTTGGCAATTTGGTCAAATAATTTGTGTGTGAATTGTGATATGGGATATCATTAGTCAAGTCTGAGTTACCTCTCTGAGCTAGTGAGCTCTGAAAGACTAGGTGTATGCATAGGAGTAGAATACTACATGGTGGCAATGCTTGGCACGACACGATAACACGAACTAGCACGACACGATTATAAAACACGATTACAGAGACAAATGACACGATAAGCCCAGCACGACACGACACAACACGAAACACGACATGAAAAACAGGAAATTGTTAATATATTCAAATTAATATTTATTGTTATATTTATGATAAAATAAGATAGATAATATGAAAACATGATAATGAGACACGAACACAACACAATAACACGAATTGCCGACTCTTAGAATATAATTCCGAGTTAGATTCTACTTTGTGTCTCACTTTGTATAGGACCACAATTATTGGTTCTGTGCTGACAAGACACCTTAGTAAGATATGGAAATGGAATCTTTGGGAACAAGTAGAATTGGTGAATTTCATAGCCAAAATTTGGCCACAACATCCAATAGTTGAGATGTTCAAAGCTCAAAATTATGTAGTTACCTTAGGTGTGTTGGTTATATTTCAACCATAAAGTTTTGGACCCGCTTAGATACATCGTTTTTTAATTTTATAAATATTCAAATCTCATTCAATTTATTTTTAAAATTATAGTAATTTTATGGTTTGGATAATGTGTAAAATTTTGTAATTCTAGATTGTTGTTAAAATAAGATTTCAATAATTTGACATATATCTAGTCTAGCCTAGCAAGTGGTAGTGATGGTTAGTGATTTCAAATGACAAATGTTCAAATTTTATTAACAACAAATTTATAACTTTTTTATATTTTTATAAAATAAATAGCATAGTGGTAGTTAATGGCGGCGTTTGAACAAAATTTTGAATTTAAATTCTTAGGTTTTAATATAGAACTAGCTTTATGAAATTGAGATGTTTGGAATTGCAATTCAATTCCAATTCAAAAAATAATTGTGCTCCCAAATGACTGAATTGGGTTTAGAGGCTATAATTCTAATTTCAAGCTATGAAATTGGGTTATCCAAACATACCCTTAGGAAATTTAGGAATCTCAAATCTAAAGGTTTCGGATCCATTTAGATACATCCTGTGTTGATGGCAAAATATTTTAAATTAGCTTATACTCGGGTTTTGAGTTACCACTAGAAAAAAGTTTGAAGTGTGATTAATTGACCCAAGTAAAGATAGGAATGTCTTGGTAACTTTTTTCATTGTTCTAACTGTCCTAATTAAGTCCATGATTAAGGTTAAGGATACAACTAACCTTATCAGTAATCACTGCCTGCCTAAGTTCCAATTTGACAACCGAAATCAAGTATTGTTGAGATCCTCTTTTTGCACTTGGATTTTCTTTTTTATGGGTCAAACCAGACCATGTTGATTCTTGGCACTAACCTTCTAATGGGTATAATCATTTTGAAGCTAAAACTGTTGTGAAAGCAATGTGTGATTGATTGAAAGTTGGAAGTTGGAACATCAGTAATCAGTAAGCTCAATTATGTTAGTTTTTTCATAATTAAGAAATGAAAACATAAGATCAGGGGTGACAATTAGGTGTTAATGGATAGTTTTAAGTTAGACTTTTATTGTTTATTGACATAATAGATAATAACCTAACCCAAAATTATTCATTAATACCCAATTATCACCCTTACACAAGATGACCTACCATTATTGCATATTTACAAAAAGATGAGACATAGGCCATGTTCATTAGCCCCTTCCCCTTGATTCAACCTTGAAAACAAGGCCTGTGTAAAGAAGTGTGTTTGTTTTGGGGATCTACTTTTTGAGCTATGCTTGATTTGATGTCACATGGAATGGAACACGAGGAATCATAAGCTAGTGCTCATGGAATGGAATCTCAACACCATCTTTTGCCTCTTTTTTCCTCTCCCCTTCCCCACTATGGCCCTACAATTAAGGCCCACATCTAGAAAAAAACACATTCATTCACTAGCTCAATCAGAACTAAATATGTTATGATTGTGACTGAAAATGTTAAATGCATTATTCACCCTTGGATTTGGACTGCACCACCCTCTTTCGGTAACAACTTCCCCCACTCTAATGTTTGATGCTATTATGGTTCATGGCTATATGCCACTGACAAAGGACATTAGTACGAAAATGGTACGACTAGGTTTCATATCAATATAAATTGCCCATTATGATCATGCAAAAGTTAGCCAGCCAAAGAGATTCTAGTCCAAAAGCACCACCCTGCCTCGCGGCTCACTACTCCAAAGGCAAAAGGAGCTCAAGCAAGAGAAGTGGAGGCATGCCAAGTCCCACGGGGACTGGATTCGGCCATATTCTGATGCTTTTCGTTATGTTTTTAGTTTTCGTTTTTCAACCAAGGCACTCCACAGTCCACTCCACTTAGTGCAATATTTTAGTTTTACACAATGCTTTCTGCACTATACAGTGGAGTGTTTTGGTTGAAAAAAGAGTGAATAGCTACAGTCCTTCTCTAGTTATGCTTGTTTGATCAGTTATTCTCCTTTCATTTCCCAAGTAGCCAAACAGAATCCTCACTGATTCATCAGCAAATTCATTATCTTTTCCTCAATAAGATTCGCATACCAAACATAATGTGAAGCAACTGGGAAAGAAAATTTTGAATATTTTGAGACTAAGAAGAAATTAAGACTAGAATTTATTGTGAAGCAGCATATATAAGTCTTACATTACTTCAAGCAAACCATGCCAACAACCTAAGAAAACAAGCATATATATGATTGGCTGATTGCTGCATTCATTTAGATAACTCAGCAGAGAGAGTATTGGCCAAAGAAGAGGTGGCTGAAGGAGACACACCCCTGCTCCCACCCAAGTACCATTTCTTGATCATCTCAACCACATTTGCATTCTCCACTTGAATTTTTGACTCTTTTCCCTCGCTTGAAAATCCAATCTGTTCATCATCACCCAGTAGACATAGTTTAACTTTAACATAATGAGATTCACACCTTACAGCTTAAATTCTTCGAAACTTTTAACAATCATAAGCAAGAACGAAGCTAGGGTTTCAAAGCCATGTGGTCACAGAGATGGACCTTAGCCACCGAGAATTAACATTTAGGTCATGAACTATGACTCGTGTTTGACCTTACGTAAGGATGCTCACACAGCATTGATAGGGTTAGGGATGCTATTTTCTCCCTCCAATGTTTTTAGGCACGAGAAAGTCATCAGCTTAAATATTGAAATGTTTACAAGAATTTAGTACCTCGGCAGAGGAAGCTGTTGCCGGAAAGCTGAAAGTTATGACAGAGTCTTTCTTGAAATACTTGGACTGGAAGAACTCGACAACTTGTTCGAGGGCAGTTTCCTCCTCATCTTCATATTTATCTTCATCTGCCAGACGGTCCCTTACTGCACTCTCAAGCTGCACCCCATACTGGGATCCTTTGATCTCCTTGATCACCACAATTCTTAAATACTTGTCCACCGGTGCTGCATTTTTAATAGAGTAATATTAACAAAGGTCTTAAATAGTGCATCCTTAATGAGATGTTCGATAAAAAAAAAAAAAATTACAATTATCTATAAGTACTAGTTACTGGTGCAATATAAATTAAAGATCAATAATTACCCATTTCTATTGATTTAAATGATTCATCATACATTGATCAATTATTTATATAAAATATAAATTATGCTTCTAAAAGTAATAAATGTAAAGAAATAAAACAAACAAATTCACATATAAAAGTGAAATCAAGTTTTGGTTATTGTGAGCGGCAGCGGCCAAAGCTATATCTTTAAGGTTATGGTTCGGTTTTGATCATATTGGAGTTTTGTCCACGAAGAAAATATTAAAATAAATTTACAATATTATTTCATAAAAGTTACGATTAACATTATTTATAAATGAATATTGGTTATAAAAGTCTTTAGATAAAATAATTTTTATGTTAACCACAAAAATTCATTTATCTAAATATTTTTTAAACAAATATCAATTTTCAACCAATGTTTGTTACATCACTTTTATTAGTGATTATAGTAGAGATGCCTCTTAGTGAAAAATTAGTGTTGTTGGTGAAAAAATTTGTGCAACTTGATGTACGAATTTGTTTACGTATCATTTGTTTGTTGGCAAGGTAATTGTGCAAATGTGTTTTACTCGGTCAGAGCATCGAAATGATATATTTATTTGTCCAAATCAAGTTTTGGATGAATAAGATATCAATGTTTAAAATATAATACTTATTGAAAAATTAATGTTTTTAGTAAAACAAATTGTGAAACTTGAGGCACGAATTTCTTTACGTGTCATTTGTTTGTTGGCGAAAGTAATTGTGCAAATGTGTACTATTCGGTGAGTGTGTGTGTGTGTGTGTGTATATATATATATATATATATATATATATATATATATATATATATGTCCAAATCGAGATTTGAATGAATAAAATACAAATGCTTAAAATATGATGTTAGAAGTGAGTCATTAAAGTAAGGTACTTACCTAATGTCAATATAATAATATTATCTCATATTGGTTAAAAAATGATGTTGGTAGTAAAAGTCTTTCTATATAAGATTTTCATTATTATTAACAACAGAAGAGATTAATAATAAATGATTAATATCACAATATCATATTAACTATTATTAGTTATTATTTTTAGCTAATAACTAGAAAATTAAAAGTTGCAAGTCTAAGTGATGTGAAATTTTAAGGATTCAATAATATTAAAAGTCAGGTAATATATCATGATAATTGTTCTCACCAATTTTAATATACGGATTTGTAACAAAGCATTTTATGGTGAAGTTCATATTACCGATCTTTAATATCTACTCCTCCAAAGATGTTATAGGTACCTAGATACAGTATTAGTACCATTATAATCAATGAGGAGGGAACTGCAAAAAAATAATACTTCCTCCGTCCCTAAATTATCGTTCTCCTTTTTCTTTTTCGTTCTAAAATAATTGTCCACTTTGAAACTTACCTTTTTAGAACATCACTTTTACCACTTTACCCTTACTTTTTCACTCTACTTTAATTATGAGCTATATACACATGAACTTTAAAGGAAACTACACATTAAACTAATATAAATAATCAAGTCAATTGTTTTTTCTTAAACTGTGCATCGGGTCAACTAGAACGATTATTTAGGGACGGATGGAGTACTCCATAAATAACTAAAGGGTGCCGCTCAGCTATATAGATTCTCAAAAGGTATAATTGACCTATTGTCTAAGTTTATCCCCACCTAGTTTTAAACAACTTTGCTAGGTTTACCACCAGGATTATCATTATGGTGACAACTATGCCTTAAAGATGCACATGCACCTCACATGCACTTTGTCTTCAAGGCAAAATTATCATCATAGTGGTAATTCTAGTGATAAACTTAGTATTTTCCAGTTTTAAAATACTCTAAAAGACTAAAACTGAGTATACCCCTTATGTTTATTTATTTTGCACTTTTCAATTTTGTATCCCACATTATTCACAAACCAGGATTACCCCCTCCCCTTCTTACCTTATGTATATTTTTATTTATTTTTATTTGATGTTTTGTTACAATATAATTTATTTGTGAAATGTTTAGGGTTGAGATACGAATTAGGATCGCTTTGGTGTTCATTATGAGTAGTTTTAGGACCAAAATATTAAGAGAAAAAACTATGTGGATTTTGATCAATTATGCTTAAACATTTGTAAATTGTTTCATCAACCCCGATGAAACAATATGCAAGATCTTAAAAACCATGATGGCACTTTTTTAAACTGTTCGATCGGGACTGTCGGAGCACTGTTTAATTGTTTGGCCAGAACCAACCGAACATTAACATTACTCAAATGTTCGGTTGAAGCCAACCGAAAAATTGAGCAATGTTCCTTCGATGAGATTCGAACATTTCATGATGAGGACCTCATTTTTTCCAAAAAAAATTGATTGTTTATACAATTTTAAGCGTTAAAAGGTTAGTTATGTTTCCCACTTCGGTCACAGTGGTCTTTTTTTTTACTCCATGCTTGATTTTTTAATACCAATGTTGAATGATGAAAAGGTTTTTGGAAAGATTTTTGAGAAAGGAATAAGGTTTTTGGGAAGGTTTAGAAGGAGAAAAAAAAATGAATTGAGAAGAAGAGAGTATATTTGTTGGGTAGTATGGCTCTAGGGCTAGCGATTGGGTGAGTTAGATCGGATCGAAATGAGTCGTGACCCGTTATAACCTAAAATTAAATTGGTTGAAATTAACAACGGGTTCGACCCATTATGATCGGGTAATTTTCAAGTCGTGTTAAGTTGGATAATGGGTTTTGAGTTGTAATTGTCCCCCCCCTATATGACTCGATTACCCAGCCAAAAGATCAAGTCATCCAAGGACTTTTGGGTTAAGAACGGATTGAAAATTAGATCAAATTTTCTCTCTTCTTCTTCAATTCTCTTTGCTATCAACTGTTTTGTGTTTAATTAATTGTTTGCGTTCTTCCGGTGCAGGCTGCAGCACAAGACTTTTTATCGTGATACCTTCTTTTCAATTCGAAATTATCAGCTAAATAAGGCAAATGATAAATTTTATCTAATTGGGATATGAAACTGAGATCCTTATTCCTTGCATTGCATAGACGACACTTTATCAAAGTGAACCCAATGTTAATTACTATCGGAAAGTATGTTGAAGATAGTGATACGAGACTAGAAATGTTTAAAATTTACCAGAAATAAGAGAGTCAACGAAGTCATCATCTTCAACCAGTTCAGATCCAGATTTACCCTTCCATTTTTGCAAGTAGGTCACAATTTCAGGATCCAAGTAAACTCCAATTGCAGTAAATTTTATCTGGAGAAAGTGTATCTCAATGTCTGTAATTCCTGTTAATTCGGCCACCAAATCAAATATACATCAGATATATATATTGGTACAAAACGGCCCTTGAATTCACGAATCACACAAGTTCTCCATTTCAATTAATAAATTACAGAAATTGTAATGGCCTGTTTGAGTTTACCATGTCCGAGCAAAGATAATGGCTTGGTGGTGGTCGTGACCTCCGGAGGAAAAGGAATTTCGTGGACCATCACCATGTCAGTACTCACTGCCAAAAAGTTTCTCAATAAGAGATATACAAGTAGCATTCATAGTACATAATAATGTGCTTTGTGCTTGGTAAAAAAAAAAAAAAACATGAAAGCTAACAAGACGAACGTTAAGTGATCGTAGAAGCAATGATCAAAGTTTTTTCCAGATGAAATGGTAAATTAAGAAGGCGGATTGTGAACTAGTGTCCAAAACATTTTCATTTTGAAGCTAATTGTAACCACGACATAATGCTTACTTGAGAAGGAATTTGTAGGTGCTTCGTTGAGAAGATGAGTTAGGCTTGAATGAAAAAAAGAGGAAAATTTATTGGTAGATATTTATAAGCCCCCTTTCTATTGAAGCATTTGAGAAATGTACCCTTCAGTCTTTTTGCTTGAGTAGTTAGGTAGATGAGAATTCCTCACTTCAATTCCCATTTTTAGCCCTTATATTTATGCAAAAATACTTTCCAAGTAACAACAATTTTGTCATAAGTATCATATTATGGAGATTCTCTCTCCAAAATGACACAATGATATATTCTCTTACGTTAAGTCTTGATTTGTGGTTTTAGTTTTATTGCTTTTTTGAGTTTCATCACATTTTTCTTTATTTTTGAATCATGATAAAATAAAATTCTAAAAGTAAATACCAAACAACATAAGATAAAATTTTGGTATCAAATGCTTGCGGTGTATAGCTCTTGCGTAAACTGAGTTGAGTATTACTATTTTTTTTACTTTTTTTTATAGTATTACCAATCTATATATCTATATTGGCCAAATTACTTTTTACCCCCCAAAGTTTACATCAAATCTCAGTTTGCCACATATACTAAGGTTTGTCCCATTTTAGCACTCAAGGCTGCCATTTGTCTCATTTAACCTCCTTCCGTCTGTTTCCGTTTGAATGAAGACGTTAAATCACACCGTGGTCTTCCACGTACGGGGTATTTTCGTATTTTTCCTTATCATCTCTCTCCCCTCAAACCCATCACTATCTCCTACACATTCAAACCCACCACCACCACCACACAGAGAAGAACAAATTAGCCACTAGGGGATGATGTCAGAGCAAAGACATCAATCAAATTATAGTGAACCAACCTCCAAACACACCATCGTCATTTCTCTCATTCAAATTTTAGAGAGAGAAGCGAATTCCGATGGGGAGAAAAGAAGAAAAGGAAAGTGAAAATGGGGATCCCCACTCGAATGACGGTTGCACCACCGTCGGATACGCTAAGCCAGACAACAGCGATGATGAATTGAGTCACTACAGAAGACTCGTTTGACCACCAACTCTCCACTCTCGAAACCACCATGCGCCCCACCCAGGTCTCATTCATCTTTCTCTGTCTCTTTTCATCTTTGATTTCATTAACTAGGCTTAATGCACCCATCTAACAGAGTGAAACTTCAAAGTTGAGAAAACTGAATAATGTTTCGATCCAGAATTTTGTACTTTTCGGGGAATTATAAAGGAAGGATCCAGAATATAGTGTCTGAATCTACTTCAGAATTAGTTCCTATTTCTTTTAACCAGCCACTATTGGAATATGGGTAACTCGAGAAAGAGAATCAATAGAGATTGTTTGGGCGGAAATCCATTGGTTGAAGAATAACACAACATTACTAATGAAGAAGAATCCTAGTCAATTTCAAGCACTTCGTCTGTAATTTCAAAGGTTCTTTAGTTTCAAGCTTTCAGCAATTATTAATCTCGCCAGCTTGACTTTATCCTTGACCTCCTTCTCAAATTTGCCCAACACATCCTCATTCATCGGCCCATCGGACTCAAACAAGGAGGATTTGTAACTTGGCTTCAAACTCATATTTGAAAAGTTTTGTGCTAGTCCAAGAGATGGTAATGGGTTTGAGGAGAGAGATGCGATTGAGAAGAGAGAAAAGTGAGAAAGAGGCGTGGGTGGGGTGAACTGGTAATATGTGGGGTGAAATGTTGAGGGTGGTGGGTTTGAGGGGATAGAGATGATGGAGAAGAAAGAGAAGAAAGAAAGAAAGGGGGTGGGCGGGTGGGGTGAACTGGGTTGGAAAAATACGAAAATACCCCGCACGTGGAAGACCACATGCAATTTAACGTCTTCATTCAAATGGAAACAGACGGGAGGAGGTTAAATAGGACAAATGGCAAACTTGAATGCTAAAATGAGACAAACCTTAGTTTAGGTGGCAAATTGGGATTTGGTGTAAACTTTGGGGGGTAAAAAGTAATTTGGCATATATATATATATATATATATATATATATATATATATATATATATATATATATATATATATATATATATATATATAATGGCAAACGCGTATAGCCCTCTTATTTATAGCACCGCTTAAACTAACTTTTTTTAAAATGCATCTTCATGAAGTTATTATAATCAGCAACATTTAATAAAAATTAATTAATGTCATATATATATAAAATACATCTCCTGAAACTCTTTGCATTTTTGTCCAGATTCCCAACACTTTTTGCATTCTATTCCTTTAGATTTCCACCCCCTATATATATAATTATTACTTATTAGTAAACTTTCAAAACTAGTCTCTAAATTTTTGAAAGATAAATCTAATTTAATCATTTGGATATTTTTACATTACTTTTTACCAAAAATACTATGGCGTTGATCATTGTTGATGTCGGGGTAAGCATAAAACTTATACTTCTATATATTCTAATTTTCTCTTTTATTAATTATCTAATCTTAAAATATAACTTTTATTGTCGTATTTGCAAAGTGATAAATAGACAAATTATTTGTTTATACTACATATCAAATGTTTCAGTGTTTGATAGTCATGGCAAATACATATATCACAACAAACAATTACAAATTACAATTGATGTGATCTAGATTGGTGACAAAAACTTCCACAAAACAAATTTACAAATATTTTATGGTGGTAAAATTAATTCACCATATTTGTTTATCAATTTCAATTTTTTTGGTTGAAGTACTTAAAAAACACAAATGGTGCAAATTTTAATACAGTTTTCGGTAAAAAAAAAAAAAAAGTTTATAGTGGTAAGGTTAGTTAATCATATTTATTTATCAAATTTCTATTTTTTTTTGTTCAAGTACATCCAAAACAAATTGTCCAAATTTAGTTCATGTTTTTAGTAAACTACTTTCTACATATTCGTGTGTGTGTGTGTGTGTATATATATAGAGACACATAAATGACAAATAATTCTTGAAATAGTTACACAATACTATAATATAAAAATCCTATTTATTAATAAATTGAACATGCGAAATAAGAGATAATTATCCTATTATGATTTCAAAGGTTGAAATATTGATTTATATTCATGCATTGAAATAATTAATAACATCTTTTACCGACTATTTAATAGATGTATATGTCAAATGTTTCATATACAACACACAATGGTTCACAAGTACTAAAGTGCATGATATCATTTTAATCATATTTCATTATATCCAGAACATTAATACACAATGTGCAACAAGACAGTGCAAACATTAAAATACACTTGCAAAATTGCGAAAGGATTGAAGCAATTTTGATTTGTAAAATTTCTAAATAATTTGATTTTCATTTCATGATACGTGATGATCGATTTTCATTTCAAGATATGTGTTCATCTTCAAATTTTATTTTTTCTATTCATTTTGTTTATGTATAGTTTAATTTAAAAATATATGTCGTGTGTTTAACGCACGGGTGCAAAAACTAGTTGAATTAAAGCCAAGTTACAATTTTCCCACTAATGTATCCACATAACCCCATAGTGCACCCCCAATATAAGGTTTACCTTCTTTTTTCCCATTTTCCACCCCAACCGTGATGAACGTTAAAAAAAGTAACGGGAATTAACATGTACATGTCACGTGAGAGCTATTTTGGTCAATTAGACATATATTGCAAGGGTATTGAGGTAATTAAAATCCATGAAATATATATTATATTATAAATGAAAATTATTTACAATTTCATGTAAAAAAACTCCTTCCTCTCCCCAACTAATAAATAAATATAACTAAATTAAAAATTAAACATTAAAGAAATAAATTGAAAATATTTAGAAATCATGTGAAAATGTATTCAAAAATTGAAAATTCATATGGAAATGCTGAACAATCATCTACATTTTTTAACTTGCAAATCTTGAAAACCAGAAGAAGAAATAAAGTAGATTAATGAGATCGTCCTTCCATTACCGAATTAATGGGTGATCCCATCCTATTCCTACATGAAGATAGTTAATTAGGATTCCACATGTTGATGGATTGAAGAATTGAGGTTCTGAAGGGGCACCTTCTTGCTTCATCTCGAAGGCTGTAGATGGATAGAAAAGTCGAAGGAAAGGGCCCTTATTTCTTAGCGTCTGGTGGTGGCGGAGGATCGAGAAGTAGAGCTTAAGAAAATCAGGGGAAGAGATTAAAAGCCAAAAGTAGATGGATAAATTGGTGAACGAAGACAGACAGCAAAGAGAATGGTTTTTTACTGGTTGGGCTTGGGGTAATGGGTTGACGGCGCAAATGGGTTTGCTAAGACGACAAAAGGGAAGAGAGAGTCAGATTTGGGTTTGTTGAGAATTGATCCCAGCTAGAAGAAACAATGACTAGGGAGGAAACAATAGCGAAAACCCAAGTTGCGAAAAAGGAGAAGAGGAAGGTGCGAGAGATAGAGAGAGAGAGAGAGAGAGGGTTCGGGAACATGAACGTCGTGGAGACGAAAGGGCGATGAAGGGAGATCAGACTAGTTTCAAGGTTGAGTTGCGCTATATAGACGCCCAGATCCTCCAAGTTGACCCCCATCTAAGTTTACCCCCACTGTATATTAAAATACTTGATACGTATAAGTGTACCCCCTTTGTTTTCCCATTTTACCCTTCTATATTTTGAACACACAATGTTACACTATCCACCCTAAAAACCTAACACCCCATTACCTTTATTCAAATAAACCAATACCCCCTCCCCTCCATACGACGCTTTCTCCTTCTGCAGACGGCTTCTGCTTCTGTGCAATCTCCACATAACATTGGTGTTCAATCCTTCTGCTTCTTCTCTGAAATCCTTACCCCAAAACCCAAAGCTATCTTCATCATAACACATCTTCATTTCCTCCTTCAATTGAAAATTTGAGAAAGGTATGTATATTTTTCATTGATTTTAGTTTGATTTGGTGTTTTTATATAATGTATTTGTTTGTTAAGTTTAGATATGAACTAGCATTACGTTTTTTTGTTGATTATATTGCAAAAAATTGGTGGTTTGTTTGAAAAAATTCAGACCTGAAGACCGAAATTAGGGCAAAATGTTCTAGGTGTAATATCCGAACATCATCAAAATGTTCGGAACTCACTTCCAGAACATTTTAATGATGTTCGGATACTACATCCAGAACATTTTAATATTGTTCGTACCGTAGGTTCCGAACTTTTATGCGATGTTTTATATGATTCTGCAAAACAGTATTGATTTCAAAAATTAATAATGTAACATAAAAATGTTCGGATAGAACATACAGAACATTTTGGTAATGTTCCTACACAAGGTTCCGAACATTTTGATGATGTTCCATATGATACTCTAGAACACTATTGATTTCTAATGAAGAAACATTAAAATGTTCGGATGGCACATCCAGAACATTTTGGTAATATTCCTACATCGTTTTCCGTACATTTTGAATATGTTATATATGCTTCTGCAGAACATTGTTGATTTCAAAATTAATGAAGTAACAAAAAAAAATGTTTGGATATCACATCCAAAACATTTTGGTAATGTTCCTACATTATATTCTGAATATTTTGAAGATGTTCTATAAGCCTCTGCAGAATAGTGTATTTTGTATTTTTTTCCCCTTTTTTATTTCAAAAATTAATGAACTAACATGTTAATTTATGAATGTCACGTATAGATAAGACACACCAGGCTTACCAGATGAGGGGTAGACTTACTATGTCGAATCGAAAAGTGAAGGCTGACGCACAGGCTCAAGCCGAGACTGAGGCACAGGCCCAAGCTGAGGATCTAGCACTGGCACTGGCCTAGGCTGAGGCACAGGCACATGCACAAGCACAAGCAAATAGACACATCGAGGAGGAAGAAGCGGAACCAATGGAGAAACAGTGAGAGCCACTGGTTACTTTTCCATGTCATGGAGGTCCATTAGAAGCAACTGTACTTCGTTTCTACCCAAAACACATAGTTGTGTGTGTGTGTATATATATATATATATATCAAGGGCGAGAGCGGCCGGTGCTCAAGATGAACAACAACACACAAACACTTTTAGAATGGGTAGTAAACACAAAAACTTTTTCTTCACTATGGAAGGAGTTACTTGCTACGGCCAAGCTCATGCAGTTAAGGCGTGTATCCTATCTTGCTAGTGATAAGGTATTGGTTAGTGTATTTGTGGAGCGGTGGCATGCAGAGACCAATACCTTCCACATGTCATTTGGTGAGATGACTCTAGCATTTGATGATGTGTTTTGCATTACTGGTCTTCCCATTACTGGGAAATCGGTCTTTTTGCAAGGTTCAATTTTCGGGCAAAGTTCGGTTGATGTTGTTTTTCGGTATTTAGGTGTGTCTAAAGATGAGGCAAGAAAGGAATGTGTGGTGTTAGGAGCCGTCTGTGAGGCTAGAGTAGCTACTCACATGTTTTGCTCCTGATGTATTGTCAAGTATCCAAAAACGACTTACTTGGAGTTCTTTGGCAATTTGGAGGATATGCATACCTACTCATGGGGAGCGACAGCCCTAGCCTTCTTATATAAACATCTAGGGAGTGCAACAGAAGTGAATACGAAGTAGATGTGTGGATATTCCATGTTATTAGAGGTAATTACGTTTATATATTGAATGAAATTTGTATACTTATTTTTCTAGTTTGATAGTTAAATGGTGTGTAGTTTGTTAAAATAGGCATGTATATTTGAGCGATTTGCAATATGCACCCATACTCCTAACGTACACTATAAAGAAGGTTGGGAAATTGTAAGAAGGTGGGAGCCCAAGAGTATTGCTGGTGTGCCCGTCGACTGATTATATGGTATGCGGGAAAAACTTGATGGCCTTGATGCGGATGATGTGAGTCTTAATGTGTTTGTATGTATTGATTATATATAGCAAATAACCATATTTTCTATAACATTAATCTATTGTATTTTAGATTGTTGTAGGTTATTTGGATGTCGTATACCCAGCAGGTTAGACAGTATTTCCCTTTTCACTAGATATCCTTATACCATAGATGCATAGGGGCGTCGATCATGTCGAGCCATACCACCTTGATCGCATCCTCGGACTGTTTGGATACATTCAGACCATTCCGAGAATGATTATTGCCCCTGATATCAAGAAGAGAGGTCTGACGGTAAGTAAGAAGGTATTGGCCATGCTCGTGTGATACTTTGTTATTTGGGAAAGACAAATGTTATTTAACAACAACTTGGTAGATTTGCCGAGCGACCATATGACAGTGTGCACCGGCTATCTGGAGTGGTACAACCGTGTCTCATCCAATCGTTTGTAACCCCAAGTATCATTCCATCTTTGTATGGACTACTCCTGATTAGAGCTGTCAAACGGGCCGGCCCGTCCCAAGCCCATCGGGCCTCGCTTAATGACGGACCGAGCCAGGCTGACCCGAAATAATGGCGGGCCTCATAGAACTCAAGCCCAGCCCATGCACACTTCGGGCCTATGGGCCAAAAAAATAACTATTTTTTTATTTAAAAAAACTCACAAATTAGCTAATAAAAGTTATATAACACATCAAAAGTTCAAAACACGCATACTTACTAGTCCAACTTACACAATTACAAAGTAAAAGTGCAACAAAGCAAATATAAACAAAGGTAGTAACTTCAACAATTGAATGAAACAGAAACTAGAAAAAATATAATGTTTCAGACCAAAGAAAAAATACATGTGCTACTTGAAGGGTATTTTTTTCAAAAAAGTTATAACCAAATTGAAGTTCATCATATTGTCCCTAATTTTTTAATATGTGTTTTCTGAGGATAGACATAGTTTTTCGTGTTCTAGTTTGCAAAACAATACTAACTGGCAACTGTTCATTTTTTGATTCGCCCGACACAATCTAGCATTTAAATTTTATTTTTTATCAAGTTTATAATATTGAGGCTTTTTATTAGCTAATATCAGATAGAGATACTCAATTAAATAGATCAGTTTCGATAAAATTACTAACCACACCCATACTAAATTAGATTGGAACTTGGATGATCAACTTACTGTGTCATAAATTTATTTAAACAAAAGAAAAAAAGTAGTCTAAATGAATGTCTAATAGTTTTTTTCTTTTTAGATTTATGTTTTAGTTTTTAATTTTGTAATTAAGTTTAAGTTTTTAACTTTAATATCGAGTCGGGCCCGGCTTTTCGAACTTTTTAAGGTCGGGCCAAAGAGGCCCGGCTTTTTTCGAGCCTTCTAAATTGAGATCCAGGCCCTTGAAAGTCGGGTAGGCTGGACCGGGCCTATGGGTCGGGCTCAATTTTGACAACTCTACTCCTGATGCAGGTTTACTAGATTCATGAAATATGGTTAGCTTAGCACGCGGTTTGTTGGAACCGATGGCGATGTGATATGGTTCGGGAGACCGAGATATATCGTACAACGAGTTTGGTAGTGTCATCCAGGATGCATACGGAGCACTAGGAGGACCACTACATGGAGGATCGTCTACAAGTTCCTAAGGAGAACCATCTGGTTCTCACCGCCGGTGTAGGAGAAACAAGTGATAATTTCTTTTTAATTGAATTTGTTAGAACAGTTGTAAATCGATTATTATCAGTTATCTTTTTTGTTAGTTGTAAGACACATTATCAGTTATCTTTTTTATCAGTTGTAAGACGTTTTATTTTATTTTATTGCATTGTCTATCTATTGTTTTTATGTTTTTTATAAATTCTGTTTGTACATTTGATTATAAAAAACCATAAATTTGGTCTAAAATTAAAAAAATAAGCATAAACATTTGATTATAAATAACCATAAACGTCAAATTATAAATAACTGTACTTACAACTATTCTATTCTAAAATAATAGTCTTAGTACTGCGTCCAACACGACTGTATCATACACTATCAGAGTACAAATTAAGTTGAGTTTGAAACAAATCTTTCCACCCTGATGCACACTTGTTGTGAAATGAATCTCAATGTATAGACACTGGTGGTAATGGGTAACCCTCGTGTAACAAAACCTGCAGCATAAAATTTATATATCAACAAATTATATAATAAAATTGTATAAAAACTTACGTAACTTGGGTCTTGTGTACCTCAATAAAATGATCTTCATTTATTAAACCGATACAAATTAAATAAGCTTCGGCGGAGTCTCAGCTGCAGTCCTCAATGGGAGATAAGTTACGGACATTCGTATATCTAGACATACCAGAGCTACAACACTAGGATTTATCGACAACATGTTTGAATCATGTGATAAAAAACAAAAACACATCAAAAACACAAGTCGCTACCTATTTTTAAAGATGTTAGGTATGCTTTTGTGGAACAAATTAGATTTGTTCGGCAATCACTTAAGGAACAAATAAGAAATGTTCGGAATTCCCTAACGGAACAAAATATAAATGTTCTGAACTAACTCTTAGAATATATTTGAAATGTTCTGTAGGTACCAACCGAACATTTCAAATATGTTCTAAGAGTGTTCCGAACTGTGTACGACAAGAACTCTTTTTTAAGAATTAAAAAAATTAAGCAATTTTAAGCAAAAAAAAACGTTTTAAAGGCTTACCACAATAGTCATATTGTCTTTTTTTTGCATCCATGTTTGATTTGTTTACACCCAACCGCAATGCCCTAGGTTTTTTTGGAAGTTAAATATTTTTGGCAAGGTTTTTACAACAAAGGAATGGGAAGATGAAGAAGAACAAGATAACCTTGGGAATAAAGAGGTTAAATTTGATGGAGAAACAAGGGTTTGAAGAAGAATGACTTGGGAATAATGAGTTTGGGAGTTTAGTTAGATAGATGAAAGAGATGAAGAAAATGAAGAATGAGGTGGGAAGAAGAGGTATATTTGTTTTGAGGTGAGGGGTTTACTTATAGGTTATTTGTTTTAGAAAAATAAGATGGGGGTCTCCTTATCAACTGAAATAATATAATTGTCTTTATACTTGAGGGTATTTTTGTCATTATGAAAAAAATGAAAATAGGGGGTTCGGTGGTCTATATAGCGTGACCCTTCAAGGTTAGGAATTTTATTTTTTTAATAGAACCCCTTGCCTCTAAATATTTACTAGTACTCGTCTCATTCTACCAAATATCACTTTGCACCCCCACTCCAATGTATGTGTTAACTTTTCGTTAATTTTCTAACAAAAGTCACTGGTAGGTTAGAAAATGATAAAATAAGATAACATCAGGGATTATTGTGGGATAAACTTTACGTTGGGGTGCATTATGGAATTAGATGTATGCATTGGGGGGAAATTGTTATTTGGCCTTGAGTTGAGCAAAAATAAACGCACAGTAGACTGTACACACACACGTACAAGATTAAGATTTAAGAGCCATAGGGAGGTTTGGTAGCATAGAGGCTTCTGAATCCACCCACGTGACACGGTTCATAACCGCCATTCATTTCAACTACCACCCTTCTAGCTTTCTCCTCTTTACGTACCTTCTTTTTTTCCTTTTTCTAAAAGGCACGCATATAATTTTTTATTTTTCTAGCTTATTTTCTTTCTCATATTTTTTTGTATTTTTTGATCGGCTATTCCCCTTTTTCTTTTTACAAGTTAATACTCCCTCCGTCCCTAAATTATCATCCTCCTTTACTTTTTCGTCCGTCCCTAAATAATTGTCCACTTTGAAACTTACCTTTTTAGAACATCACTTTTACCACTTTACTCTTACTTTTTCACATTACTTTAATTATAGGCCACATACACATGGGCTTTAAAGGAAACTACACATTAAACCAATATAAATAATCAAGTCAATTATTTTTTCTTAATATGTGCGCCGGGTCAACCAGGACAATAATTTATGAACGGATGGAGTACTATGGTATTGGTGTTTCTGTTTTTTTTTTTATATATATATTTCTTATGATGATTGAAAATCATAATTTTTTTTAATTTTAAAAAAATAATACTTCTTTTAAAAAATAATTTTTAAGCCGAGGAAGGTTGGTTGGCTAAATTTAAGATGGATAGTTACTCCTATTTATTTTTTATTTTTTATTTTTATTAAGTCATTATTGGTTAAGAGGACAGTTTGGAAAAGAATAGGTCTTTTTGTGATATGGTCTTATGGATCTTAATTTTTAAAACAGATTCTCACTCTCTTATAATTCAATCCACCAACATACGGTAGATCGAATGAAGGAAATTTGTCTTCTATAAAATACTCGCAAGACCGTCTCTTTTAGGAAGATGAATTATTTTGACCCAATCTACCGTGTGTTGGTGGACTGAGTTGTGAGAGAGTAAGATTTTGTCTTACGAATTAAGATCCGTAAGACGTAGACTCCTTCCTTTTCTCACTTTAATTAATGATAGTCTCACATGCACATGAGATTTAAATAAAATTATAAAGTCAAATATATTTTTTAATATGTATAACTATTTAGGAATGCAAGGAGTATCATATTTGGCAAGTTAAACTTGTTTTCTCAACGAAATTAATTTTTTTAGAAGTAAGATTATTTTTATGACCCTAAAAGTATTATGATTTCTCAAATTTGATTATTTGTAGGATTGTAGGAAAAAATAAGTGAGTGAACTGTGAACCCCACCCACATTAGAAATTCATTTTACAAAGATACCAAGCTGACTAGTCGCGGGCAAAGCAATGGATGTTATAAACACGTTTATCCATGGATTGAACCTTTTTTGCATGAATTCTCTCACGCAATTGGTTCATAGAAGAATGAACGTGGCTAGCTTGTCATGGATGATGGATTTCTCATTTCATTTCTTGAATGCGCAACAATGGCATTTTTATACATGCAAGAACTGATTGATTACTGGTTGCATACGTTCATGAGTTCATCTATTCTACTATCTATCTACTCTATAAATTTAAAAAAGATTAATCGATTTGAGTCTAGCATAGCATAGCTAGCTCGTGGTATTTGAGTGCTACAGCACATCTGATCATTGTCTCTTGAAAGATCTGTAAATATATTATACTTTCTTTCTCTTTAAATTATTATTTTATTTGACTCAACACATATTAAGAATTTTTTAAAAAAAATCATATTAATAGTGGTATAATATGTAGTTTATTTCAAAGTTTATATGTATGTAACTCATAATTAAGACTAGATTTCTTACTCGTGCCTATGACACGATATCAGTATGAGATGTAATCAATGTATGGAGTGAGCAAGATGCAAATAATTTAATATATGTTTGGAATTTGTAGAGGTCCGATCAATGTACATTATATTAAAAAAGAAGACACTCCAAAAACTAAACAAATAACACATTTTATTGGTTGTAAAATTTTGTAACTCGTCCAAAAGAGTATAATTAGACATTCAAAAGCATTTTATCTTTCTCTTTCTCTCTCACACACACACACTAACTCAACACCTGTTAAATAAAATAAACTCAAAAATGAAAATCTCAGCAAAAGAAAAACCATAAAACAAAATGAATGGGACATAGTGAATTAACAAAAACTATTCGAAATCGAAATCACAAAAATTTCAGACTAATAAGGGAAACTTAGCACAAATTTAATAAAAAAGAAAAAATTAAAATACAAATGTTTAAAATTACAAAAATTAATTATAGAACTTACGAACATTATTTTTTTTCAAAAAAATCAATCCAAGCCGGACAAAAATTAATTTTTTTACAACCATATACTATGATATACCCGTCATTAATCCAATTTAAACAAATAAAAAAATTATCATCCTTTCATTTAGACGCACCAAAATCTCGATCTATATATACACGGTCTCTTTTTAAGATCTCTCATCTTTCTCTTTCAACCAAAAAAAATGTGTTCTCTTTATTTTCTTTATAATTTTGAAAATTCATAGATGGTCAGCCATCATATTCGTGGGTGTGTCTCAATATCATTATCAACCAATTAAAAGATTTTTATAACAATCAATTAAAATTTTATAAACGAACAAAAAAAATAAAAAGTAAATCCAGATTGCGATCGAGACGTATTTGGCTAGCGGATAAACACCTACTGCTTTATCATGTGTGTAAGAGAAGGCGAAGGAGAGAAAACTACATGTAAAACCGTTGTTCACGCATGTGAACGCGAGAAAAGATTACAGTCGTAAAATCATCGTTTAAAAATAAATTCCAACCAATTATCTCAATGCAATTACACACATATTTTTTAAAGTGTTTTATAATATAAATGGAAAGAATACACAAGAATAAAATGGTAAAGTTATTGTTCTAAAAAAAACTTACAAATAAGACAATTTTTTTCAAACATATAACAAGAAAATGAGTACAATTATTAAAGGACGAAGATAATAGTACCGATGATAACTAGCTAACACTTTAATGCCACCTTCAATATGTATTTAAGTATATATACTTATTCCTAAAACAATAAATCTTTGAGAGAGATATTTTTTTTCCACGGTAAATTTTGTTAATCTACTACATTACTAATTATTAAATCAAATAAATAAATAAATAAATAAATATAAATATATATATATATATATATATATATATATATATATATGGATTAAATTAACCCTTGATTACTTTCTCAAATTAAGTTGACTTACTTTCCTAATCACATTTCTGCATAATTTTTTAATTTAAATTATATCAACAATATTTGGTTACCCTTCGCTTGAACAAAATAATTACTTTTTACCTATTAAAAAATTTTAATCAATAAAATGTATGGCTAGAGTTATGCTACAAAATAAAAACTAATATTATAAGAATATTTTTTGTCGGTCGAATTGTGAGAAAATATGTGATCATTGTTTATTGAAATAAACGAAATTGACAATTAGATTAAATTAAACAATATAATATTTTAAAAAATCTATTTAATAGTAAAATCATATTTTGATATCATACTGTATAGTCGTAATACAATAGTTAAAACTTTATTACTTATAAAATACACAAATGATTGCAACATAAAGATTATGAGTTCGATGTGTAGAATTGAATACATAATTTTGTAACATTAAAATTAAGATTATTTTGTTTGGCTCTCATATAAAGTTCAATTAAAAATCTAAACGTATAAGCAAAATAATAGAAATAAAAAAAATTAATAAAAATCAAGAATTGTATGCATGTGATTGTATCATTGGTATATTCTGATTTGTGCTTAGTATTGATTTCTGATTTTATACATCGCACATATTCAGAGGGAGATGAGATTTTCTAACCAATGCAGGTTAGATGGTTTGATTAGTGTTGAATAAACACTTGTCATTTGATTTGACCAGAAAGGTTCAACAAAGGGAGAGATTGTAAGGGCAAAATATGCATGTTCTATTTTGCTCTTGTTCTCACCTTTCTTGGTCCTTAGCACAAATCAGAATGTTTTAACATGTATAAGTAACTAAAAAATCAGAAATTATCGGATTTCCATTTTTTTACATGTAGCTAGCTGTCTAAAAAAATTAGTCATATCTCGATTTATAGATTTTTTTTACAATAATAACTTTGGTTATGATGAAATAGAGAAAAAATGTCAAATCTTGATATTATTATTGATTGATTGTCTGTGGATTAGTTTTACTTCAAAATTGTGTGTATATGATTTAGTTTTGTAAGGGCAAAATAGGCATGTCCTATTTTTATCTTGTTCTCACCTTTCTTGGTCCTAAAGTTTTGGTTTAATTTTGGAAACAAAATATTGATAATATTTTAATTTTGGAAGATAATTATATGTACGTTGGGGGGTGTTAGTGTAAATGATAAGAAACAAAGGGGGTGTTAGTGTAAATTTAGTGTATTAATTAATGCTTAAACATTGATTTATGTATGTTTGTTAGCTGGGTAGCCATGTTGATGCTATGAAATCAGTTTAATTGACTTCGAAATCAAATAGGATGTGTTCAAGGAAATGTCATGAAATTATGTTATTTGGTTTAACTAAAGTAATCATAATGATTGTAGGAAAGGGAATATGGCGATGTCAGTTTTCTTGATGTGTTTGTTAGTACACATACTAGGCCCTCATCCGATGATGACCTCCGCAGTGGGTTGATGATAGATCAGCATGGACATTTGTAAGTAATCTTTAATTGAAATACTTTCTTTTGAATATGTAAATTTATTTATGTATATTATATTGTGTATATGATAATATTTGTTTGTTTTATTGGCAGTCTGGATATAGGTCGAGGGTATTGGAGGAAGATCCTGACCCCACCCAGCCCCTACCCAGCCCATTCCATTTATTCTTCAGGTTTGGAAAGATTTGACCCTTGAAGGACGAAAAAATAGGGGAGATAGAGTGTTCGGAATGGGGGATCATGGGTTGCAATGCGCATCGTCGGCACATCGCTCGTTTGATATTAGGCCCAAGACTCAGCAGCTTTTGAGGGTAGAGATTTTAGAAGCACGATTGGCTGAGGAGCAACGTTTGGCTACGGAATATCGGGAACAAAACGAGCGACAATATGCAGAAATTATGGCAACAGTACAAAGCATGGCACAACAGATGCATGGGTCTTCCAACACTCCCTCTAGTAGTACCGGCTCCCCTTTTCATCCCAGAAATATCTTCCAAGATCAGCCCCCCTCCCCCATTTTGATTATTGGTAATGTTTGAAGTTAATTGAAACATTGATATTGTTTGATTTTATATGTATACTAGATCTGCGTACCCGTGCCTATGGCACGGTGCTTGTATATATGGTTTCGTCAATTGAAATGACAATGTCTAAATAGAAAGTGTAATTTTAAACTCGACCCATAATTTAGTTATATGTAACTGACCCATGACCGCTCATAATATTAATTGGAGGGGGTGGCTTTGTAAAAACTAAAAGATGATTGATCATAATATTAATTGTAGGGGGTGACTTTGTAATTGGGAGTTAAAAGTGGATAACTACTCTCACACATGTGAATGTGAGGATGAATCACAACCATTAATTTTTTTAAGATAATTTAATCTCAACCTCTAAATAGCTTTAGTCAATTGCACATGTGTGAGTATGAGCTCTATTGTATTATAGATATTTGGTACTTTGATGTTTATAACATTTAGAGTTTGATGTTTTTAAATTGGTTTTATATTATTGTTTATTTTGTATGTTCAGTTTTGTATTAATTGTTATATTATTAGGTACAAAAATTATAATGGTAGTATTTTTTATGTATTTTTTTTTAATTTTTTCCATTATTAGCGACGGAAATTTCCGTCGCTGAAATTAAAATTTAATTTTTTTAAAAAGCCTTTAGCGACGGAATTTTTCGTCACTGAAATTAAATTTTAATTTTTTTAAAAGCCTTTAGCGACGGAATTTTCCGTCGCTGAAATTAAATTTTAATTTTTTTAAAAGCCTTTAGCATCGGAATTTTCCGTCGCTGAAATTAAATTTTAATTTTTTTTAAAAAAGCCTTTAGCGACGGAATTTTCCGTCGCTGAAATTAAAATTTAATTTTTTAAAAAGTCTTTAGCGACGGAATTTTTCGTCGCTAAAAATCAACCTTTAGCGACGGAAAATTCCGTCGCTGATATTAACCTTTAGCGACGGAAATTGTTCTGTCGGACATCTGCGACGCGTGATCACCGACGGGGCAGCGACGGAAAAATTATGTCGCTGAGGAGCCATTAGCGACGGAAATTTCCGTCACTAAAGGTCATTTTTCTAGTAGTGCAGGTTGACTCGGTGTAGGAAAATTTGTAAAAGAAGGATCAGGAATGGGAGCTGAAGAGGATGTAGCGGGATTGGGTTCAGTGGGCAATTGTTGGCTAGTGGTGTCATGTGACAAAGATGGATTGGTGGTGACCATAGTTAGATATGGAACATTATTAGCTGGAAGCATGATAGGGAGTAGGGAGTTTATAAAGGGTGATATATTAGTGTTAGACGAAAAGAGGGAGTAATTTGTTGATAAAGGGGCAGCAGCCCATGGGGTAGTGTGAGGATGAGAGGGAGGCTGTGGCAAAGGTATAAGGCCAAGAATTGACGGACCAGCGAAAGGTAAATGAATTCGTCGAACTTAACGTAGCGAGCGATATTAAGACGATTAAGATTGGGATCGAAGCAACGGTAGTCCAAATGATTTGGGCTAAACCCAAGAAAGACACAATGAGACGATCGAAAAGACATTTTATGACAATTGTAAGGCCGGAGGTGAGGGTAACACAAGCAGCCAAAGACCTTTAGAAATGAATAATCAGGCTTTATTTTGAGTAGGCATTCATAAGGAGATAAATTACGAGACACACGAGATGGCATGCGGTTAATTAGATACACAGTCGTATCAAATGCAAATTCCCAAAACTTGAAGGGAACTAAATTGTGGGCAAGGAGAGACAGCCCGGTTTCGACTATATGGCGATGGCTACACTCGAATGAGCCATTCTGGGCATGAGTATGTTGACACGGAATACAATGATGGGCGCCACACGTCTTAGAGAAAGAGTTAAAAGGACGATATTCACCACCCCAATCGTTTTGGACACTTTTAATTTTAGCATTAAATTGACGTTCAACATAGGTTCGGAATTGTTTAAAGATTGAAGGAACATCATATTTTTGCTGCATTGGAAAATACCAAATAAATTTGGAGTAGTCGTCAACAAGAATAACAAAGTATTTGCTACCATTGGAAGATGGAATAAGAGAGGGACCCAAAACATCCGTGAAAATTAATTCAAGAACTGAACGACTACAACTGTTATTTGAGAATATGGGAAACCTAGATGACTTGCCAAATTGACAAGCATTACATAATGAACTAAGGGCAGGGGAAGAGCAAGCTAAACTATTTTGGTGAATTATTTGACGAAGAGTCCGCATATGAGGGTGACCGAGACGACGATGCCAACATTCCGAGGGGACCCGTGTTATAAAATGAACAGAAGGGAAAGCGAAAGATGGAAAAGGTGTAGAGGCCATCCTTACTAGGACCGGAAAGGAGAGTTTGCTTGGTGACCCGATCCTTGATACAAAAAAAGAAGGGTGAAACTAAAAATATACATTATTATCCTTTGTAAATTGAACAACGGAGAGTAGAGATTTTGATATGGACGGGACGTGTAGTACTTGATTTAAATGAAAAATGTGAGATGGAATGGTAATAGAAGCAAAACCTGTGTGAGAGATAAGGAGACCCCTACCACTACCAACATGAACGTTATCAGAACCCGTATAGTCATCAATCTGAGACAGAGCTGAGATATTCGAAGTCACATGATGAGTGGCACCGATGTCGGGGAACCAGGAGTAGGGAGAGGAAGGTGGATGCATGTGAGTGAAATGAGTGGTAGGAGAGGGTGGTGGAGAGGGGTGGCTATAGCAGTTTGCTGGAATGTGATTAGTGCCACCACATAAATGACATGGAGGTCGGGTATGATAAGAATACGGCCGAAAGTGGTGGGAGTGGGAAGAACCACCATTATGACCACCACGACCACAGACGTAATTGTTGCAACCACGCCCACATCCAAAGGAGGAACCACCACGATTGGAGTAGTAGACAGTCAGAGAAAGAGAGGATGGATTGGTCGGGGGATCGGGATTAAAGGGAGAGATGGTAAGTGACGAGATGGGATAACGGTTGAGGAATTCATGGCTAAGGAGTAAGCTATGGAATTCTTGGAAAGTAACTGGTTCAGCACGAGCAAAAAGTGTGGCAACAAGAGGTTTGAATTCGGAATTGAAACCACGAAAAACATGGAAATATTGAATTTAAGTTTAGACACAGGGCGACCAGCTGTTGCAAGTTCATCAGCATAGCCTTTGGCTTGTTGGAGTAGGTGGTGATGCTAGTATCTCCTTGGCGGAGATCATGAAGATTTGCGTGTAGGTTAAGGATACAGGTATGAGAAGGGGAAGCAAAGGCGGCAGTGAGAGCAGTCCAAAGATCTTGGGAAGTTAAGCACATTACTGCCATAGGTAAAACAGTCTCAGATAATGAGGAGATTATCGTGCTCATAATAGTTTGGTCTTGCTCATAATAGTTTGGTCTTGCTCATACCATGTTTGGTAGGCAAGGTTTGGTTTAGAACCAGTCTCAGTTTCAACGGGTAAATTGATAGGTGGGGGAGGATTGCTACCATCAACGAACCCGACAAGTTTTTGACCGCGAAGGAACGGGAGCATTTGGGTTTTCCAATAGAGAAACTTTGTGGCAATAAGCTTGAGGGATAGAAAATGATGGGATGAGGTAAGGGGGGATAGTCGGACTCGAGAGGGGAGGGACCGTGGCAGTGGAGAGGGTGGAAGAAGAAGAATTGATTTGGTTGGCCATACTACCTAAAGCTCTGATAGCAAGTTAAACCAAAACAGTGTAAAACCAATACAAAATATAAACCCCACACAATTGCATGCGTAAGTGAGAGCTCGAATTTATACTACTAATACATGGAGAGAAAGAGTCATACAAGAGTACAAAGAGCTGACAGATAAAGGCTATAATATCTAGGAGACAAATAGAAATTATCTAGACGTATTATCAGGAGGTATTTTTAGTTCAATAAATACAAATTATTTAGTACTCCCTCTGTCCCTTAATAATCGTCCTGGTTGATCCGGCACACAGTTTAAGAAAAAACAATTGACTTGATTATTTATATTGGTTTAATATGTAGTTTCCTTTAAAGCTCATGTGTATGTGGTCCATAATTAAAGTAGAGTGAAAAAAGTAAGGGTAAAGTGGTAAAAGTAATGTTCTAAAAAGGTAAGTTTCAAACTGGACAATTATTTTGAGACGGAACGAAAAAGTAAAGGAGGACGATAATTTAGGGACGGATGGAGTATTATATTTAAGAATGACAACTAAAACGAAAAAAGGGGGGAAAAACTATGTAATTAATTTGAAAAAGATTATGTTAAAAATTAATATAATTTCAAAAAAATTAGTTTATCAAATATCAAATTAAAAATGTGTCAACAAAAAAATTTAAAGTAAAGTTATTGGAGATAGTGTCACCTTTAGAAGAATTTTTTGTTTGAATAGCTAATAGGTAGCTTAAGGGTATTTTTGTCAAAAAAAAAACGGGTAAGCTCCGATAAGCTCCTTGCCATTGTTCTTGCTATAAATGAAATTGGTAAGTACCGAAATTTTTTTGGCAGTAAATGAAACGTTAGGTGAGGTGTTACAAAATACAAAATTAAAAATCAAAATTAATGCATAACATCTTCTCCCCATCAAGTAATACCTCATTTGATGAATGAATAAATAAATAAATAATGGTGTTCTTTTAGGTATCATAGCTAGTATCTAAGGCAAATTTCAAGTGGGTACAATTTTAGAAATATATTTTCATCTATGACCATCAATTTTTTGGACATTTCATATAAGTACAAATTGGTTGCCAAATAACAAAAATATCATTAATGAAGACAAATCTAATTCGGCCTTAAAAAAACCAAAAAATGCTCCTGCTAAAGCTTGGCATTAGCACTGTTTTGACAGTTTTTGCAAGACCAAAAAAATTCAAAAAATATTAATGTCAAGGCTTGACATCAGCACTGTTTTGACAGTTTATTCAAATCAAAAAATTCAAAAAAGTTGATGCCAATGCTTGGCATCAACACTGTTTTCACAGTTTTTGCAAGACCAAAAAAATTCAAAAAAGTTGATGCCAAGGCTTGGCATCAGCACTGTTTTCATAGTTTATTCAGGCCAAAAAAAAATTCAAAAAACTAATGCCAAGGCTTAACATCATCACTGTTTTGACAGTTTATTTAAGCCAAAAAAAATTTAAAAAATACTGATGTCAAGGCTTGGCATCAGCACTGTTTTGACAGTTTATTCAAGCCAAAAAAATTCCAAAAAACTGATGCCAAGGTTTGGCATCAGCACTGTTTAGACCGTTTTTTGCAATACCAAAAAAATTCAAAAAAACTGATGTCAAGCTTGGCATCAGCACTGTTTTGACAATTTATTGAAACAAAAAAAATAAAAAATAAATGCATCAGGTTGCTGCCAAACTCAGGCATCAAGTTACGACCAAAAACAGGCATCAGGTGCTGGTCCACTCATTATATCTTTTATTTCGTTTTTAAGGAGCCCTTTGCTTAATGATTTTTCGGTAACAGAGGAGTTTTGAAGCCCTAACTTTACATTCTTAATTTTAAAATTCATCAACTGTGGGTAAATGGAATCCATATCAAGATCTGAGAAGCGCATGAAATTCAGCTGAGCAATTAAGAGATAGAAAATGGCGATGAGACTAAAAATTTTAGACTGGCGACAACAATGTCGAGCACTGACCTTTTCGGATATTCTCTATTCGTTTCCTTTTACAGCTTTGGCAATAAATAAAGGAATGAAGAGACGGAGACAGAGACAGATAGAGAAACATAAGGTGAGAGGATTGAAGCAACATACCTCCATTGATGAATCAACTCCATTCACGGACACAAACAATCGGCACCGGTGGATCGGTTGAAATAGTGGTGACGACGTGATTTGGGCGAGATTGAAAAGGGGAGAGGTCTTAATTGCAAATGGGTAAGATGGTTTTTGATTTTGTGTAAGCGTGGGTGTATGTTTGTTGGATAGAGATGGAGAATTGAGAAAGAAAACGGAGGCGGCAGAGGAAGGTGGGGAGGAAAGGGCAATAACGTACTTTCACACTAAAATTATACATTAAAGATATATCCAAAAAATAATTATATTCATTTAAAAATATATTTTAAAAGAGATACCAACTTATAATTTTTTCCACTATCTACTCCCCTCCCCCCTCCCCCAAATTTAGGTACCCATTACTTCCACGTCGGACCAACACAGTGGCCTACCCCACAAATCATCACCACACGACCAATCACTCACGAGCCAACACACGCAAGACACATGTGAGACCCAATAAAACACACGCCCACCCTTCACATGCACGAGTCTTGTCATTTCAAACCACCGTCAATCCCTTCTTTTCCCACACTTAATCGCCCCTCTCTCTTGAATCAAAACAATATCCACATGTCTAAATAGTAAATACTCTTCCGCAGGCCAATCAAGAATATTTCCCCCCTTCCCATGCCTCGGTAAATCAACCCCACCCGGAGAAATTTCCATCTTATTTCTTTTCCAACCCATCGTCTATTCCCTTTATAACGCCAAAATAGTTGTAAACCTAACCCCCAACTTGACTTCTTTTTTGTTCTCCACCAATCGGAACTAAACCACCTACAACTTACTCCGATTGGTTCATCTTCCTAACAGCGCAACATCTTCTATTCCTTTCTCTTTCACCTCCGCCGTGATCTACTCTCACCGACGACAGGAATCTTGAGATTTATTATTTCGATCAAAATGATGAGTTTGGCGGTTCGTTGCTCTGGGAACGCTGCCGCTACTGCATGCACTGGCATTGGCAAATCCCACTTTTCAAATGCTGATCGTTTAAGAAAACGGGTGTCGCTGTCAATCTCCAATTTCGCCGTGGAAAAACCACGGCCGCTGAAAGTTTTTGTCTCGTCAATGGCTTTATCCAGTAATTATGCATCGTTGTCGTTTGATAATAATCTAATACCTTTTGATAAAATTTTGAACGAAGAATTCAACAACGACATTGAATCTGGGGTTTCGGAAAAGCTCGACGAATGGATGAGAGATTCAGTTGGTGATATCGTTAAAAACCTGAAGCAAGCGCCGTTATTAGTGCAAATATACGCGAACAACAACGGATCAACGAAGGTGAAGATGGAGAAAGCGGTGGCGGAGAAATGGCCGAATGTGATGAGGCAGAAACCATCGCCGGAGGGGATCATACTGGTCGAAGAGCTGGGGAACAAGGATTTGGGAATGGATGAAGAAGCAGGGAACGAAACTAAGGCTTGGGGAGTACTGATTCAAGGGAAAGGAGGTGAGAGGGAATGCGGATCGGCTTGTTATTTGTTGAAGACTAGTAGGGTTGGGGGAGGATTAGGGTTGTTTTGTACACATTTTTGTTTGGTGAAGGTTAAGAGTTTTAGGGATAGTGCTGTTGAACAGCTGAGTGATTCTTGGTTGTTGCAATGAAGAACATGATTTGGAATTGGTGTATAGAGGAATTCAAATGTAAATAATATACTGTTAACTGATCATCATGTTCATGTGCTGGTGAAAATATTCCATTAATGGATTACTTTTTGAGTAATGCTTTATCTAGTATCTTAATGTCTGCTTAAATTTGTACACTAAATTATGTGTTAAACATAATTTTTTAACACATCAAATTTAACGCACAAATTTAAGTAGACATTTGGTGGCTCTATCATTACTCGTACATGTCTATCTATCTATCTGGATTTGTTTATTGTTTGTTTGTTAAATGCAAAATCAAACTTGATTGACTGATCACGACGAATGAACTAATACTTTACTTAGCAAATTGTTTCGGTACATATGGCCTAATCGTAGATCAAGAACAAACTATTACAAATAAAGTTTTTTACACTTATATTGTGATTAGTGATTTTCAATTCTCTAAAACGGAGTATATGTTTGAGTAAAAGTGCTGCTTGCATTTACTCTTGCGTCTATGATTTATACTTCTATTTCGGATAAAAAGTTCTCATTTAAAAATCAATTTAAAAATAAAAAAAAACTATATTTATAATAATCCGTTAGTAGTAAAATGATACTTTTGTTTTAATTTTTGAGTGGATTCTTTAAAAGTTTAAGTGAAACATCTTATAAATTGAATTGTAAACTCTTTACTCAGAACCGATGAAGTAATTAGTTAAGTTATTAAAACAAGCAGCTTGCTGAATAAAATACAAGTCAAACTACTAAAGTTTTAGGGTTGAAATTTTATGACTATGAGAGGTGGTTACATCATGTTCATCTGAGTATGGGTCAAACTTAAACGAATGGCAAAATACTCGAGGTCATCTCCATATGAAACAAGTATGCTCACCCTTGAAATTCAAACTATCATAGAAGGGGGAAGACAAGAAAATTGCACTTTCACTTTCTTTTGTCTCAATCTGCTTCTCTTCATCTTCTTTTTTTTTTTTACTTTTTCTTAAATAATTACAAAACGAAATCCAATATCACTATTAAATCTCCGTGTCAAACACACCCACTAGGAAGAACATTGAATTTCCATTACTACGAATCCATACTAGATTTTATCAAGCAGTCAAAGTCTGTCTCGAATCGGAGAAAGACTTGACATGTAAAACTAAAACATTAATGACTTTAGTCTAGTGTTACATGAAGGGAAAAAGAAAGGAGAAAAAAAAGAAGGAACTCATCTCTCAACAATTTCACGAGGCCTTCTCAAAGTAATGTAGGCATAATATGCCAAATGGACTTGGAGATGAACAATTACGATCAAAATGTATAATTAGAAGCAGATTGATACAATGACCGATTGCAGTTAAAAGTGACAAAATGATGATCATAAACAGGGCAAGTTCTCCATTGATTGCAGAAAGTTACATGTTGAATAAATGGAAGCAGCCGCAGCTCTTACAGCTAATTCTTTCTCAGAGCTGTCCACTTTAGGAAGTCTGCATGAGAAAGGAGATAAAATCAGTTCTAAATACTCAGGTGGAGTAAACAAAAACATAAGAGTAGAAGGGAAAGGAACAAAAGACATAATCCAACTGAAATTTCATTTGAAAAACATAATTTTGCCTCATCAAGGATATGTCCCAATGGAATTCAGTTAAACAATTTCTGTGAAACTACAACAAAATTTCCTACTTCACGCTTCCACACTATACACTTTAATGATTAGCACTTCTTCATTACAAATGAAATGCTTTCCAGAAAAGTTAAGATACCCGAACAAAAATTTGCACAATGAGTAAATCATGCATTATGGAATTTTATAGGAACAAGAGAATTTCATGTGAACTATTCTTTTGGGCATTTATATGCATAGGCCATGGCAACATTCAGGGACCGACAACTTTTGACGTTCATATGGACTGCAAGTTTCTCCTTAATTGGTTCCTTTGTTCTTCTATATAGTTGGACATTTATATAAACTAGATGGATCTGTTCCGTTGGTTCATTTAATCCACTTGTTCTTCTTTCTCCACTCATAACCATGTTGGACCTGCTTATCATTTTAACCCATAATCTAATTCCCCTTTATTAATTCATTTTTGTTCTCATCAAAATCACCAGAGGACAGGGGAACATAAATCACAGTGGGAGTAGTATATGTATATAAGAAAAAGTTGCCAGACTATCAGGGTATTAAAGCCAAGGCACATCTGAAAGAGGACTAAACAATTACCTGCAATCGTTATCTAATGTAGCCAGTAGTTGCAAACCATTTACTGAACGACACTGGAGAAGACCACGCTCACAATGCAATAGCATTTCCCTTATTTGGTTCAATGAACTTTCCTGCAGACAGGAAAAAAATTGTCACACTCTTCCTTGAGGGCGGAGAAAATTAGCAGAAGGAAATGCAAACGAAAGAATAATAGTAATATACAAAAATATTGTTTAAAGATGTTTACTTTCTGATTTGGCCAGCAAGAAGATGCTCTGTGCATTTTTATGTAACATGGTAACATCATATATTTTATCAGAAAGGTGCTGTTCCTCCATTTTCTACAGCTTGGTGCATTTGGTTGCATAGTTTCTTTAGAGAAACAGGAAAGGTACTTCATAGGTTCGTTCATGATGTGTATCATACTTAGTTTTCTATTCCTTAGTAATTTAAATGGAAAATTAAACATGTTTGGAACCCATGCCATACATCCTTTTTTCGCATTTCGCTTTTTTATCATGTACCAATTCCCATGGTATTGAGCTATAAACAAGCTGAGCCTAGCCAAGCTTTGAGAGTTCTAGCTCCTTTTTTTCTTTTCCATTGATTTGATTGAGCTCGAGCAACGGAGCATATGTTCAAGCTGGGCTTGACTACACGAGAGCCTACAAACAATTTTTAGCTCAACTCAAACTCAAACACTAGTTGAGCTGATTCGTGCTTTAAACAAGCACAAGCGCAAGCTAGGAGTGGACTCAGTTTATTAAGCAGCTACAAGTAATGCTCAATTTATCATAACTTGCTCCTCCTACAAGCTTGCACGTGGAAACAAACTAGGTTCTACAAGACTCACCAACTGTTTCTCTTCTTCAGAGAGTGCTTTATCCATCTGATCAAATAGAGCGCTCCACCTTGCTCTGTGCAACTCAGCAGTTCCACCATCAGAGCAGCCGACAACTGAATGTCTTGTAATATATGGATCATTTTCTTGATCGGTGGATAGTTCTCTTGAAATCAACAAAGGCAGCTCTGTTTGAATCACAGCTCGAACCCTTTTCTTGCTACGCCTTAGTGCTGCAAAAAAGATAAAGAGGCGGTTACCTTGCAGAAACAGCACTTGTCTACTGCTTCCCACATTCCTCTTAAAGAACCCAAACTGAAAGTCACCTTTTACAGACAAACTTGATAAACCATAAATACCCTAGATTATAAGAAGTAGCATAATATGGATAAATTTAATTTTTTTAAATGGGACTAGCCTAATTATAAAGTAGGATGCTATTAGCGAGATGGAGAGGGTATCAACAACCACCAACAAAATCTGAAGAGGAGCTTACCTGCCAGACGCCCTTTAATGTCTTGGTGAAGAAGTTCCAACCACTGTGAAGCTACATCAGCGGCTGCAAAATATATTGAGAAACATGAGTCAAATCTACTCTTATTCGTTTCTTCACTAAATAACACAACTTTGTCCACACCTTATTATACAACAAGAAAGCAAATGAAACATGACATAAAATTTTCAACTATTTCCCACATACTAAGTCAAGATTGAATTAACTACGTCCTCTATCACAAAATTTCTCTCCTAGCCTTTACTTAGTAAGAAATTTTAAGATTTAGATCACTAGAAAATACAATAAAAATGAGGGAGTATATGGCATCAGAGTTGAAGACTGACCTTTAAAGGAAAGGGAAGTAACACTCGTTAAATTTGCTGACTCCTCATTAGACAAAGAGCTCATATTCTCCGAAGCCATAGTCGCCGATGATGACAATTTTAGTGCCAGTATATCATCGTCACATTCTCTGCTGGGGTATGTCGAACAAGTGACATTACCATGCACTTCTCTCCCGGTCATGTCTGAGTCATCATCTCCTGTAAGATCGTCCACAGGAGACGTGCTCACCTGCTTGCTCCCTAATAATGTATAGTGAGACACATCTTCGTGATAAAGATCAAGCCTATTCATTCCTGAGTCATTCTCATTCTCCAAGTCCTTCCCTTCACTAACTTCTTTTGTTACACTCTTTGTTTGGATACCTTGTTTGCTTCCAGCATGGCGATTTTCATGTTTTTCAGACCTTACTAGGGCTTCTATTATAGAATGGACCTGCTTCCTGTTTCTCACGTGGTTTATAATCCCGGGATTCAGTCCATTTAGCAGTCCACTTGGAGCAGCAATCTTTGCAAACCTGTTCACTTGTTCTCTCTTTGCGATTTCAATCTTTTTCTTGATCCCGTCATTTTTAGTTTTCCTACCACGTGGCTTTGGCACCGGTACCCCGCCATGAGATGATGAGAGGAATCCATTTTGCTTCATCTCTTTCCATACTCTCATTGAGTCCTTCTCCTCCAATGCACCACAAGTACTCCCGCACTCTGAAAAAGCGTCTCGTGATTTCAACTGTTCATAGGCTTTATAAGGATGAAAAGGATCGTTATTGAGATCAAGTGTTGGAGGAGCATCACCACCCAATCTAACCTTCGAATTCAGTGCTAAATGTTCCTGAGTGACTTGGTACATTTCAACATCAGCAGAATCACAATGGTCAACAGGTTCTCCACTTTTCTGTGATTTTGGATAATGGGTATCAATTCCTGTAGCATAAATGTAGTCGCATCATCATCTTAAGCATAAACATTTCGAAATAATCAATCATCCAGTACAAAAGACATTAAAATATCACAAATATTATCCTGAATCAAGCAACTATGCAATTCAAAACATAAGAAGCCTCATTCCCAAAGTATCCAAGAAAATAAAAAACGCAGATGGCTCGATAAAGGAATTACTACAATTATTTTCCTTAAAGAGCACATAATCTTTCGCTTAATTATGAATTCTTAAGATAATCCAATATAATGAAACAACATTGCTAAGTATATCCAACCAAAAATAGATGATATCGAACAAAAAGTTACCTTCAGATTGAAATACGGATTCAAGGTCTTGCGTTTTCAATTTTTTATGGCCAAGTTCAGATTTTTCTTCAATTCCTTCACTACCCCACTTGTGCCCCACCAATCTCTAGAAAATTAAATCCCAAAAACCGAATTAATAAAGCCTCAACAAGAAATCAAAGACAAGAGCCCCAAAAATAATCACACAAGATTTGAAAAACCCAAACCTTGGATTCGGATCTGGGTATCTGAAAAGATTTCTGTACAACACTTGTACTCCCGCCATCAGCTTCCATCACTGAACAAAAACGCCAGTTTTACAACAACTTGCAATCCTGCGCCTTCTACTGGTTTCCGGTATAACCAGAGATTCAAAATTTGGAAATTCAAGTTTGATTGAATCGAGAAATGAGTGTAGATGAAAGGATTGATGAATCAATGGCTCTGTAAAAGAGTAAGGCTAGGGTTTTCAAGATAGGAAAGTGGCGGAAATGGTGATGGGTTAGAGTCAAATAGTCAAGTGATTTGTAAAAACTCAATTTGAATTGCAGAAGAGCGCGCTCTGACGAGCGTGTTTCTGGCAAATCTCAACATCGCACGCACATGTGTAATATTTATATGTTAATTTTGATTCTGTGGGTTTGAGTTTGAGTTTCAAATTCAAATTGGAGGGTGGAGGGTTTAATTGGCTGAAACCGAATAATAATATTGCCGCCTTTGCTTAGGGTGGGATATAAGATATTTGTGCACTTTTCTTGTAAACGCCTTTCTAATCCAACCAAACCAAAAGTTATATCTCTCCACTCTCGGTAATGAGTTCATAACATTTTAGAGGTTTAAATCTTCAACGATGACGTGAACATCAAAGAATTTAGATGTCGATTTACAATTTTTTTAAAAGAAAAAACATTTCTAATTCAAATGTGAATGATGAGTGTGGATATTGTGTGATAATCAAATTTATTCACATTTTAGATAACAATATCAATCTTTCACATTTACTTACGGGTGTGAAAACATCATAGTCATTACTATTATTCTTTTTTTAAAAATATATATATTGTTGTTTTCTTTTCTTTTCCTTTTTTATTTTTTTGTCAAATACTTCATCCATTCCGGACAAAGAGTTTCCATTTTAAAGTCAATTTTTTTTAAGAAAATAACATTTTTAGTTATCCATTAGTAATAAAAGTAGGTTATTACCCGTGTAATGCACAATTGACTTAGTTGTTGTTTCTGAAACTTAATTTTGTAAATATAATTTGTAAGCTATTTGAATGAACTAACAACAACAAGATGTACACATAATTAATAAATAAATAAATAAATAAGCACGAGATCATACCGAAAATTCATATGAATTTGTAGATAGACTTTGCAAGCTATTTCGCATTGGTTGTTTGTGGTGTTGGTGGAACACGTTTAATCTAATTGGGTAAAATCTATTTTAAATCGAGTGAGTTTTGGTAAAATAATGAAAATTAACAAACTTCTATCATGAGAATTGAGGAGTCCTAATCAAATTAAACTTCTTTAAATCAAATTCGATAAAATCTATTGTAAACCGATTTTGTAAGCAAAAAAAAATTTAAAACTTTTACCATGAGAATTGAAGAGTTTTAATCAATTGGAACATGTCTAAATTTAAATGTGATAAAATCTATCCGCAAAAAAAATGTTTTACCATGAAAATTTGGAGTACTAATTAAGTGAAATACGTTAAAATCAATTGTGATAAAATCTATCTGGTATTAACTGATTTTGACAACAAAAAATAGTTTAAAAAACAACTTTTACTAAGTATAAATGAGGCACCGTTTTAAAATCTACCCTATTTTAATTTTTGGCAGGAAAAAAAATTATATAGATATATTTAGTACCATATACATGGTTTTAATAGTTTTTTTTTTAGCAAAAGTTGTTTATAATAAGATGATTTTCAAAACTTGTATTAAATAATTGAAATTTTTAATTAGGATAATTTGAAAAAAATGAAAAAAATGTAAATATTCAAAATTGATCATATAGTCATGTAATTGAAAGATTAAAATTTATGAGAATTGATAAAACCTATCCGAAAGAAAAAATACCATAAAACTTTGTAGTCCTAATCAAGTATAACACATTTAAATCAAATGTTATAAAATATATCTGCTATTAATGGATTTTGGCAGCAAAAAAAAGGTTTTAAAAAATCACTTTTGCCATGTATAAAGAAGACACCGATTTTAAAATCTATCTGGTTTTAATTTTTGGTATGAAAAATTTTATATATATATATATATATATATAATACCAATACCGTATATAATACCATATGCACGGTTTTAATAGTTTTTTTTTTTTTTGCAAAAGTTTTTTATAATAAGATGATTTTCTAAACTTGTAATAAATAATTTTAAAAATTAATTCGAATAATTTTTAAAAAATAAGATAAGATATTCAAAATTGATCATATGAATAGGTAATTGAAATATTAAAATCTATGAGTATGGGTAAAATCTATCTGCAGAAAAAAAAACACTTTTACCATGAAAATTTGGTGTTTTAATCAAGTGAAACGCATCTAAATCAAATGTGATAAAATCTATCTTGTAATAACTTATTTTGGCAGAAAATAATAATAATAATAATAATAATAATAAATCTTTTACCATATATAAATGAGGCACTGATTTCAAAATCTATCCATTTTTAATTTTTGGTAGCAAAAAAAAAAGAAAAAAAATTTACAACTTCACAATAACGATATATGTGGAACACGAAATTCGTTTAAAACTTTAAGCGCTCAACAGAAAGTCGTGATGTGGTAGTAATGTCTTTTGTTTTAATAATAGTTAATAGATAATTAACAGATTAGTAATTAATAATTAGTAAATATAGATTAGTAGAACAAATAACATAGAATTATCCCATGGATAATTTGTATAAATTAAACAATATGAAAATGAAAAGAGATGGAATTTGAAGATTTTTAGTCAAATTAAACTTGTATAAATTACATATGATGAAATGTAGTTTAATTGAGCGATATTTGAAAAATATAAAAACAAAATCTTAAATATCTATCATAAATTTGTTCGTAAAGCTATATCGTAAATCTGTTTTATCTTATCAAATTAGTTTTAGAAATTTTATCTTATCTAATTAGATTTATAATTTTTATCTTAATCTAATCGATTTTGAATTTTTATTTTTTTTACAATTTCGAAGATGACACGTGGCAACATATAATCTTTTTAAATCTTTTAGTTTTTCACAGAAAGCCGCCACATGGCAGTATTGACTTATATTTTAGTAATAGTTATAAATGAAATTTTTATGCTTTAATTTTTTAAAGTGAACTTTTTCAGTGAAGCATACCAAAATAGAATAGTGGACTCTTTGTCCAAAACAGAGAGAGTATTATTTTAGTAGTGGGATACATATCACATAAGATTAAATCCACATTTCCATTATAGAGATTCATTTTGATTGAATATGAATGAAAAAATAAAAAAAAATAGCACATATGATTAAGAGTATAAATTACCCACAACCACATAAAATCAAATCTACGATTGCATCAGCGATGCTCTAAAGTTAGCAACTTCGCATTTTAAATTCCTAAGTTTTAATTTTAGCACATTGTGTAATTAGATTGATTTTATTTTATTTTTTGGACAATTTTTAATTAATTGTCAAATGTAAAATTAATGGGTTGTTTGCCCATAAAGTACATAATTTTACATTTGACTGTTTTCATATTATGACTTGATTTTTGTGCTTATGCTTATGACACGATGTCAGAATATCTGATTTCGTCAATTGAAATGACAGTGTCTAAATAAAAGATGTGATTAAAAAAATGTTATAGTTGAGGGGTATATTGCTTCAAATAATAGTTGAGGGATTGAAGTTTTATAACGAGTGACTGTTTAGAAGATTGATTGCAGGGTGTGACTTTGTAATGTGAAGATAAAACGTAGGGAGAAGAAAAATGGTTGACTGCTCATAATATTAATTGTAGGGGGTGACTTGTAATAAGGAAAGAAAAAATAGGGAGTTAAAATTAGATAACTACTCACACATGTAAATATGTGGGTGAATCTCAACTGTTAAATTTTTTAAGATAATTTAACATCAACCTCTAAATAGATCTAGTCAATTATCTAGTTGTTTTATAATATAGACTAGGTTATGCTCGTGCGATGCACGGTTTTAAGATTATTATTTTTTTGCAAAAGTTGTTTATATAATAAGCAAATTTTCACAATCTTTTGATAAATATTTATTGTAAAGCATCCATGTGGAGGCTTTAAAAACTTTTGGTTTTTTAGCCCTTGACTAATAATAATACATAATAATAATAATCAATATGATAAGGATTTCATTATTAATATATATATATAAATTCTTCTATTGTTAATAGTAGAAGACTTATATTTTAAAATTTTTGCAACTAACATTACTTCTAACCAATGTGGGATAAAACTCTTCAATGTTTGACATTACTTTTAATAACTCATTTCTAACACCATATTTTAAGTCTTGATACATTATTCAAGCAAAATTTGATTTGGACAAATAAATATATCATTTCGATGTTCTTGCTGAGTAGAACACATTTGCACAATTTCTTTTGTCAACAAACAAATGACATGTAAAAAAAAATTGTATCTCAAGTTGCACAATTTATTTCACTAAAAACACTAATTTTTTAACAAATATTATAAATTAAATTTTGATATCTTATTCATCTAAAACTTGATTTGGACAAATAATATATCATTCAGATGTTCTCACCGAGTAGAACACATTTGCACAATTACCTTCGCCAACAAACAAATTACACGTAAAGAAATCAGTGCCTCAAGTTGTGCAATTTCTTTCACTAAAAACACTAATTTTTTAACAAGTATTATACTTTAAGTCTTACTATCTTATTCATCCAAAACTTTATTTGGACAAATAAATATATAATTTCGATGCTCTCACCGAGTATAACACATTTGCGTAATTATCTTCGCCAACAAACAAATGACACGTACATAAATTTGTGTCTCAGGTTGCACAATTTGTTTCACTAAAAAACACTAATTTTTCAATAATAGAAGAGATGTATCTCACATTGGTTAGAAATTGATATTGGTTTTTAAAAAAATATTTTTCAAAAGAAGATCAGTAGTGGTTCCTCACTTACCCCCATGGTAACTTGAACCCACGACCTATTAGGTATGGGTGAAGTGCCTTACCACTACGCTGCGCTTGGTTGTAAAAATATTATTATTAAGTACCAATATAAGATATATATCATACATTTGTTGGAAAGTACCGTTGGTTTTTAAAGTCAGTTTAAAAAAGACCTACCATAATTACCAGTAGAAGATGTATATATCACATTGGTTAGAAAATGATATTAATTTTAAATTATTTTATATTATTACCAATAAAAGAGATGTATTGTTGGAAATTGGTTGCAAATCTCGGTGACGACTAATCTTTGACCAATAATAAATTTAAGTTCCATTTATTGGAATTAAAAACAAGTTGCAAATTAAGAATCTACGTTTCGAGTATATACGGATAATGTATTTATTTGTTTAAAACCAATTTCGGGTGAATGAAAAATTAATGCAAAAAGTGAGCAACTTGAGTTTATAGTTGAAAAGAAAATGAGTATATGGAATGACATATCCCACATTATGAAAATAAAGTGTAGGAGAACACTTTATTAATATATGCACTTTTATGGGAATACAATCTTGTATTCCAAGGTGCATCGTAGCGGTGTCATATGGGTGTGTTAACCAAAGGCTAACCCAAAGCCAGTTACAAAGATGGTGCGAAGCACCATCCGAACCCACACCCGCACGCACAGGTCGCATTGGGGCTTTAGAGGCACACGTGCGCATTGTCGCTAGGAGTTGTGGAGCCTTAAAGTTTTGACAAGCTCATTCGGGTTGGTGGGTATGAACCATGTGTGTACTTAGTGTGGCTCATAAGCAAACAATTCGGGTCAAGCACGCGTCCTTACCAACAGGTGCAAACCGGTCAGGACAGGATCTAGTGCATGCGAGCCTATAGTGGTAGCGACAGTTAGGGCGGTTATGGCATGGGTTGATCATGTGCATCGCGGCCTGGTGCAACCGACCGCCCACCCTTTGATCAGCCACGATCCAAAGATTGAGATCTGGCCGCCAAGTTTGCGACTATTGCCAAAAGGCACCCCTACTACCTCTTCATAAACTATAAATAGAACCCCCTTCATCCATTTACTTTCACTCCACTACAACATAAGCATTATTTGTAGTTTTCTCTCTTTCATTCTCATACATAGAAAGTCTTGGGTATCCGATTAGGTCGTCGAAAACTTTTAATCATTTTGCATCGATTATAAGTTAGAAAATCATTGTATCTTGGGGACGATTGTCATATACCGTTAGCACAATATACGGGCCAATTTCGTCTTGTGGAGAAAAAGTCTAACTCTTGCCTCGACTTATTACGTAATTTAGTTACATAATTAATTGCAAAATTATTTTATGCATTTTATTTTAATTGCCATTTTTCAAATTACACTAATTATTTCCAACAATCGTAAGATGAAATTTAGTGTAATCAAAGATGGCTAAGGAAAATGCTACACCATCAGATACGATGGTACCAACTGTGACTCATACACCAGTTAATGTGGCTTCATTTCATGTTGCACCAATGCCTACTCATACTCCGGTTCATGCAGAAAAACTGAAAAAATTAAAGGGTAGTGATTTCAAGAGGTGGTAACAAAAAATGTTGTTTTACCTAACTACCCTCAACTTGACTTGCTTCGTAAGGGAGACACCACCAACTATTGACGCCGATGACGACGATTAACAAAGGAAGATTACACTGGATGCTTGGAATCACAGTGACTTCTTGTGTCGCAATTACATTCTAAATGGATTGGAAGACTCACTCTACAACGTGTACTATCAAATCAAGACCGCGAAGGACTTGAGGGAATCACTCGAGAAAAAGTACAAGACCGAGGATGCCGGCACAAAGAAATTCATTGTGGCAAGTTCATGGACTACAACATGGTGGATTCCAAAATGGTGCACGATCGAGTTCGAGAGCTGCAGTTGGTCATCCGCGACATCATTGCTGAAGGTATACAACTAGGGGAATCTTTCCAAGTAGCTGTTATCATTGAGAAGCTACCACCTTTATGGAAAGATTTCAACAACTACGTCAAGCACAAAAAGAAAAAAATGGGGTTCGAGGATTGATCATGAGACTAAGGATTGAGAAAGATAACCGAAAATCTGAAGTCAAGAGTGACAAGAGCCGAATGGAGGAAAAAGTGAACTTGGCCGAGGCAAGCTCGAGCAAGAAGCGTGAGTATGCCAGTAAGAAGCAACCAAATTAGAATGCCAAGAAAATCAAGGGCGACTGCTTCAACTACGGCAAAGCCGAGCATATATGGCCAAGGATTGTCGACTACCCAAGAAAGACGATGGGAATCAGACCCACATGATCGAGGACAGATCGGTACCGCTAGACATGTCAGAGTTACACCAATCAACTGTAGTGTTTGAAGCCAATATAGCAAAATTGACTGATAACCCACTAATTCATGAAAATGACATAACAAAATTGATTTAAGGCAGACACTGACCTGGTGATCTGTGGTGATGCACCACTTATGTCTGAGCGACGAATGACGATCACTCAACATTAATAAGGATGTCATTCGCTCATTCTAACGTTTTGTGGCATACAGAGAAATAAATATTTACTTGTTTGAAAATCAATGGTCGAGGTTTGCATCATTGAAAAATCATGGAATAATCTTCATGTTTCTTTAAAGTTCATGTCGTACTTCTAGACCATCTTAGTATGGCAAATACGAAAATATCACATCTATTCTTTACTCTTAGTTTTAACATTATCTCTAATCGGAGTGCATCCGCCTTTTGTAAACTTATGAGTTGACTCGAAATAATTGTAGATTTAGCAAACATATTAAATTTTCATTCAAAGGAGATGTGATTATTGGTTGATCAATTGAGAACGGCACAACTATTCCTCATTCTTACCTCTAAAATCCATATATAGACCCTTAACTCCCAGGGCTTCTTCCTAGTAGGGACTGTCGATATTGGCCCAGAGATATAGTCGGTTATAATCACGTGGTCTCGCCATTTCGTCTATGCTAGTTATTGCCAGAGAGTGGAGAGAACGTTTGTAATAGCTATTGTTAATTATCCAAAAAACTAATTATCTATTGAATGATTTTTCTCTCATGTTTTCGAGCTCCCAATCACGTTTGGAAGTGTGAGTGATTTTTGCAAGTATGATCGTGCGAATCATTGCTTTTGTATGCCAATCCGTTATCTATGGCGGTGTTAGGTTTAATTAGAACCCGTGGTTGGAAGGTGTTGACCGGAGAGTTTAGAAAATCATGCATCCTAAAAGTCATAAGGGTAATTCAGTCATTTAAAATACAGGAAAATACTTAATACTGTCCAAACGATATGTTATGAAAAGAGGTTCTCGCATTATTTTATTTTACAAAATATATATATACTCTAGTATTTCCTTTTCACATGCACACAAATGATTCTAATCTTCTAAATTTTTAATACAGTAAGCAATATTGGACTTACGGAAAAGAAAATAGGTTCAAACAGGGAGAACAAACTTGCAATTGGACCTTCACAAATGTTGAGTGATCTTGAATTAAGGAACCATTAATGCATCAATCAAAAGCTCAATCAACTTACAAGTTAGATATTTGATATTTGACAAGTATTTCAACACCATGCATTTGCATGTTAAGAAAATTAAATATAACCTGTAAAGTAATTGATTATATATTCCATAATTATATTTGTTATGTATTAGATTCTTTTCGATGGAAGTATAATTTCTGGAATTAATTGAATCTATACATATATAAAAGGAGAGGAGCAAATAATGGAAATATCTCACCAAAAGTGATTTTTCAAATTTAGAAATATTTATAATTTATATATTTGTCATATTTTTTTTGAAAATTGAAATGAAAATTAATTAATAAAGTTAACAACAACTCTTCAGATTCAAATGACTTTACAAATATCTTTAGTGCATTTAATGTGAACAAATTGTATAGCATTTAATATAGTTCAATATGATTTACAAAATGACAAGAAATACAATATCAAAATAATATCAAATATTGAATAATTTATTCTATATCCGATTTCATTTCTTTTTTTTTAATTTAAGATTTTTTTGCATTTGTAATTGGCATATTGGCTTCTAAATCTTCACCACAATAATATAAACTCCCAAAAATAGAGTAAATAATGAAACAGTCGATTCAATATAAATTATTTGCCACCATTATTTATAAAAGTCTTGACAAATAATTACAATAATGATTATTCAAACCGGTTTAAAACCATAAATCAAAGTAACATAGTTACTTTCCGTCACTAATGAATTAGTTAATGGTTTACTAAAAAAATATTTTTAGTAAACATCCAAAATAATGATAATATTTTTTTCGCTTAGTGAAAAACGAATTACCATTACCTCATGAAAGATTTAATATTTTAACTAACTTTATTTAAAAATTATTCTTCGATGTAATTAGAAATATAAAATATGGATGTCAGATAAATTTGTTAATAGATAAAGACAAATTAGTAAAAGAATACATGCATTAAATTAATATTTATCCAATGAGTATATAAAATGATTATCAACCATAGTTATTTGCAACCGTATGAAGTGTATAAATTAAATGCAGTAAATATTTTGAAACAAATCATTTTATGCACTAATTTATTCAAGGAGTATAAATTAAATGCAGTAATTCTTTTTCATTTTTATAAATTTTAGATTCTTATAGTTCTAAAATTTAAAGAATTTTAGTTTGTTGTTCAAGGTGCTTAGGTAATTTTATTATTCTAAAAAATTGTTTTCTATAATTTATAACAAGTTTATATATCAAATATATCAATAAATTATATAACAGTCAGATTTCAAATAATTTACTCCATACAACAGTAATATAAACATACATAATTATGACATATTATGAAATTTACAGACAATTTCATATAAATTAGTAAATAGAAAAGACAAATTAGTAATCGAGTATCTACAATAAATTTACTCTTAATATTTACTTGCCATCGATAATGGTAATAGTCCAAAAAAATAATTATTGTATAAAGTATCAGCATATGCACTACTCCTATTGTCATTCAAATACTTTGTGTTTAACCGTCGAATACTTATAAAAATTCAAGCAATTTTATATGTGAAATCTATAGATCGGACATAGGCTAAGGTTAAATTGAACAAATAATTGGCAAATTTATAAGAAAATAAATATATATTTGACCTAAGGGGTGGAAGAGATGGTAAGACTCGCTAGGGGTCATACTTACCTATAAAAAATAGATAAATATATACATATATATGAGATTTTTTCTACTTCATTTTAATCAAATCTAAAGCTAAAAAATAAAATTCTTAATATATTTGTCTAGCCTGCATGTTTAAAAATCCAGGTCTAATATATGCAAAAAAAAAAATTAACCTAAATTAACAAATAAAAAATTTAGTATATTTGTCCAGCCTACATGTTTAAAAATTCAGGTCTAATATTTGCAAAAAACTTTAACCTATTAAAGTTAGTTTACAAAAGATATATATTTATTCAACTTAATCGGTAATAGGCCAAGGTTAATTTAAACTTTAATTTTACAAATATTTACCAAAATATACAGATCTATGATATTTTTCTTCATTTTCATCAGATCTGAAGTCAAAAAGTACATAACTGATGTTTTCTTTTTCTATTTTTGTCAAAATTAAATTTATAAAACAAATGTCCAACATAAAAAGTTGGGATCAATTTTTTTTATCCATTTTGAAAAACAAATTGGAAAAAATAATCATATGCTTAAAAAATTTCTCAGATATGATAGATCTAAGTTTCTATTTTTATAAACTGTTTTTTAAAGTAAAGATGCATATTGATATGTACTTGAATATAATTAATTAACTATAAGATCTCTATATTTTCCATACTTAGTTAAATTAAACTCTCAATTTTTTAAATAATAATCGAAATTCAAATTTGTATCATACAAATTTCTCTCAAAATTTTATTTAAAAAAATTAAAAGGAAATCTAAGAAACCTAGCTGTGAAATGGTTTAAAGGTATTCAATGTTAGGACTTCTCCCAAGGCACACTAAAAATCTAGACTCAATAACTTTTGTTATTGAATAGTTGTATAAAAAGTATGTTGTATAATATGTTATTCCTAATATTTTTGTGTTGGTGGTTCTGTTTAGAGTCTGTTATCAACTGTCTGTTATAGGACTTCTCCCAAGGCACACTAAAAATCTAGACTCAATAATTTTTGTTATTGAATAGTTGTATAAAAATTATGTTGTATAATATGTTATTCCTAATATTTTTGTGTTGGAGGTTCTGTTTAGAGTCTGTTATTTCGACTTCAATTCTTTTTTTTATTAGATAAAACAAACAGTTTGATATTTGACTATTTAATATTTATTTATATATATAACATAAACATTTGTGCTTTTTTAAGGTTATTTGAAAATTACCAATCCAACATTTAAATGTAATTTTTTGTGGTGCTTTTATTTGGTAGCAAGAAAGATTATCTCACTGTTTTAATATTAGCAATTCAAGGTACATTGTCTTATGTAAGGATAAATACAACTTCATGCTTTAAAATCACCTCTTATAGAATTAAAAGTATTAATCATGCGTTTTCAATGATAAATATTATATATAAAGGAGTATTCCAAATTTTATAATATTTTTTTTCAAATATATGTGTTTGGTGGAGATTTTTCACACATATTGCATGTGATTTCAAAAGGAAGTACACAAGACATAGTTCATCCCACTATTAATTCATTGTATTTGTGGAGAGATTTACATGTATTGAGGTTGACAACGAATATGAGATACAAAGTATGGGTCCAACGAGAGTTTCGAATAATTGAAACTTTTGTCGATTGGATTACGAAGATTGGTGATGGTAAAATTGGTGAACCAAATGATAATTGTACTTGTGTTGATATTCTCAATCAACTGCTGCTTAAAGAATTCAACGATCTAATCTCTCCAATTGTACAAAGCACATATCCTTCATTTGGAAGTAGTCCCGATGATTCATCATTTTTGGAAAATAGAGTTATTTCAATATATGATTACATGGTATTGAAGAACAATTCAAAAGGAAGATTGTTTTTGAGCTAGATTTTTCGTGTCATTTTGATAGAAACGTTGATCTTTAAACGATATAGATATTCCTAAAGTTTTAAATAGAATTTCATGTTATGGAATCCTAAATCATGAGTTGAATTTGAAGGTTGAAACTTCATTAATGTTGCTTCGTAACATTGACCATTTCCTTGGGTTATTTATTAGCACGCGATTAATTATTACAAGGTTAAAAAACCATTTTTTTAGAAGGTTGAGTTCTTTCAAATGGTCATTCTGGTGGTACTGTTTTATTTCAAAAATATCACTGACACCTGATCATTGAATTCCATCCAAATTTTAAAGAAGATAATTTACGCTGATGGTGTCTTACGAAATGTCTATAAATAAAATTGTCTAGCGTCAGACTTCTTTTGAAAAAACTCTATTTTTAGTTATGATTAGTATGTAGCTTTGTTTAGAGTTACTAATCTTAAGGGTCTTTGAATTTTTTATGTGATAGTAATAGTTGTAATAATTGTACATTTTCAACGAAAAAATGTTGTATATAAAGAAGTATTTTAAAATTTATAATAACTTTTTAAAAAATTTATGTGATTTTATTTGATTATATTGTTTATCATTTTTTATTTATTTTGTTCATATTAAACTTTTTAATTGTATATTATTCAACTTTGATTGAGTATATAATTTTCTCAAGTACAAATCGTGCAACACACGGATGCATCACTAGTTGTCGATATACAAGTTAAACTTTTGTTGACCAAGGCACTATGATGAGTTACTTGTCCCAAGGTCTGAAATATTCCAAACACTATGGGCCCGTGAGATACTGAAGTCCATTGCTAATTATCAACCACTCAATCCATTGCATATTACGTGGAATCATGCCAAGTATTATGAATACCACCGTTGTAGTGGTCACCTTACCGATAAGTGCTACTCACTCAGAGATGTGATTCAAGGTCTTATCGACAACAAAGTAATTACGGTGGCAGGTACAATAATCTTTGAAACAAATCCAGCCAAGGAAGTCTAAAGAACGAGTGAACTTATTTAGCCTAAAATAAAAGGTGTTATAAATATTCTCATCAATATGAAGAATTTCTAATAAAAATTTGGGAGACAGTTTTCTGGGTATGATAGACGGAGGCATTGATTATGAAAAGCTCCCTGCTGAGTTTGAGTCTATTGTTGATAAGCCTCTGCAGAACTGGTATACTACGACCGACCCGCTCTTGACTCCCGCAGATCTGGTGGACCGCTTCGGATATACTATCCCCCTTCCTTCCCCTAGCTTTACAGATTGGTCATCTACCAATCCGCTCCCTAAAATTGAGGATCTCAAACCCCAGGTCCTCAATAATGTAAATAACCCTGTACAATTTGCTATTAATGATAATCTAAATGTCTTTGCTTATTCCTTAGTTGCACCTACATTAAAAGACACATTAAATAATAATTATAATAATGAGTCATTTGATGAAATGGATCCAAAAGATAAAAATTATTTGCTTGAGCTTGTAAAGTCAATTGAGCACCAAGAAAAGCCTCATTCATCAGCATCAAAAGAAGACTTGTGCACTATCAATCTGGGGCTGGACAACGAAATAAGAGAAATCAAGATCGGCAATTACCTGCAAGGCTCTGAAAGGGTAGCACTCATCAATCTCCTCAAATAGTTTGTGGATATATTCGCATGGTCCTATGAAGATATGCCCGGACTAGACCCAGCCATAGTCGAACACCGGATCCCCATATATCCGGATGCTCGGCCGATCAAGCAAATGCTCCGCCGGATCAAGCCGGAATGGTCACTACAAGTGAAAGAAGAAATAATGAAACATCTGCGCGTCAAATTTATTCGGGTAGTTGAATACCCGATCTGGCTGTCCAACATAGTGACCGTTCCTAAGCCCAACGGGAAGGTCCGGATCTGCGTAGACTTCCGCAACCTCAACAAGGCATCGCCCAAAGACGATTTCTCTCTACCCAATATTGATATTGTGGTAGACGCCATTGAAGCCCATAAAATCAGATCCTTCGTCGACGGCATGCTGGGCTATAATCAAATCAAAATGGCAGCAGAGGACGAGGAGAAGACCTCATTTACTACTCCTTGGGGGACCTATTGCTACAATGTCATGCCATTTGGGCTGAAAATATGGGGCTTCTTACCAAAGGGCTGCTACCACCCTCTTCCACGACATGATCCATAAGGAGATCGAAGTCTATGTCGATGACATGATCGTGCACTTCAGCGACACCAACGGTGCTCATATCAAAGACCTTCGAAAATTCTTCGAAAGGTTGAGAAAGCATCAAATGAAGCTTAACCCCACCAAATGCATATTTGGGGTTACTAAAGGCAAGGTCCTGGGATTCATGGTGACCAAGCAGGGTATCGAGATCGAGCCCGCAAAGATCAAAGCCATCATAGAGATGCCGCGACCAAAAACTCCAACTGAAGTCAAAGCTTCCTTGGTCGACTGCAGTATATTAGTCGTTTCATTAGACAGCTGACATCTACATGTGAGCTCCTCTTCAAACTCCTAAAGAAAAATACCTACCAAGTCTAGGGACGAGAAATGTCAGCTAGCCTTTGAAAAAATAAAAGTCTATCTTACCAATCCACTTGTGCTAGCTCCGCCCCATACACATAAACCTCTCCTCATATATTTAACCGTCACAGACACCTCAGTAGGGGCTATGCTCGCCCAAGAAAAAGAAGATTCCTACATTGAAAATGTCATATACTTCATAAGTAGGAAATTGCAAGGAAGCGAGCTAAACTATTCAACATTGGAGAAAAGCTGCACCGGCCTAGTTTGGGCAACGCAAAGGCTCAAAACCTATCTGCAAGGACGATCCATCAAGCTCATCTCCAGGATGGATCCTATAAAGTACATCTTCGGCAAGCCCTCGCCATCTAGCCGACTGGTTAAGTGGTCATTTCTTCTCAACGAGTTTGACATAACATATGTCACACTCAAATCCATCAAAGGCAGCGTGATTGCAGACCATTTAGCCGATCTGCCCTTAAAAGCAGAAGATGCAGATGAGCCTAGCTTCCCAGACGAAGGTGTCTTGGAAATTACTGACCATGACACCAGTTGGAAAATGTTCTTTGACTGGAGCCGCAAATAAAAGAGGCTTTGGCATAAGAATCTTGCTAATCGACCCAGCAGATTCCCATACTTCATTGGCCATAAGGTTGGAGTTCGAGTGCTCTAATAATATAGCTGAATACGAAGCCTGTGTTGCTGGCCTAGAAGAAGCTCTCCAAAAGGGAGCCAAGGACTTCGAAGTCTATGGAGACTCTGCCTTGATCATAAACCAAGCCGAAGGGAAATGGAAGACCCAGGATCCCCGGCTGCAACTCTATCATGCCAAGCTGACAGCACTTGCCACTGAATTTGATTCTATCTCGTTCCATTATTTGCCGCGAGATAGAAATCAATTTGCTGATGCCCTAGCCACTCTAGCATCGTTGGTCCAAATTCCCACGGAAACCCAAGTCCAACCATTTATAGTTAAGAAAAAGGTCACCCCGGCATACTGCTTCAAAATTAATGCAGCCCCTGAAACAGATCACGATCCTTAGCACTCTGATATCTTAAATATGCTTCAGAAAGGGATCTATCCTCCCCGCCTGGACAAAAGAGGGAAAGTCTCCATGCGGAGATGGGCATCACAATTTGTATTCAGAGGTGGCAGCCTATATAAAAGGCATTATCAAGGCCTTAATTTATTGTGCGTCGACCAAGCAAAGGCCGAGCAAATCATGGACCAACTTCATGGTGGTACCTGCGGGCCCCACATGAATGGCCATATGCTATCCAATAAAGTTATTCGGCAGGGGTACTATTGGAGTACGCTTAAGACCGACTGTATTCGGTGGGTGCGTCATTGCGACAAATGCCAGCGTTTTACAAATCTGTAGCACGTGCCCCGCACATCTTATATAACTCCATAGCCCCCTGCCCTTCTCAACTTGGGGAATCGATGTCATAGGCCAAATTCACCCGAAAGGATCCAATGGCCACGAGTATGTCCTGGTAGCTGTCGACTACTTCACGAAGTGGGTGGAAGCCTCTTTCTATAAAATCCTGAATGCTCGAAAGGTGTCCGAATTTATCTAGACCAATATCATATATCGTTACGGAGTGACTTTCGAGATAATCTCCAACAACGGCACGCATTTTGAAGGGGAAGTGAATCGTCTGCTCGACGAGTTCAAAATCCAGAGGCATAAATCTTCCCCCTATCGACCGCAAGCCAACGGTGCCGTTGAAGCAGCCAACAAAGCGCTAGAAAATATTATCAGAAAAATGGCTGACACAGGAAGAGACTGGCTTGAAAAATTGCCGCTAGCTCTTTGGGGCTATCGTACTTTAGTTCGCACACCCACTGGGACTACTCCTTACTCTTTTGCCTATGGCATGGAGGCAGTGCTGCCCATTGAAATTGAAATTCCATCATTAAGAGTGATGATGGAATCCGGCGATATATCAGAAATTGATTGGGTCAAAGGGCGATATGAAGAATTAGCCCTAATCGACGAACGACGATTGCTAGCCCTAGAGCATACCCGAGCATATCAAAGGCGGATAGCCCGAGCCTTCAATAAAAAAGTCAAAGGCCACGACATCCAAGTCGGGGATCTCGTACTTCGAGAAAAACCCTCTAGTTATGTGGACACTAGGGGAAAATGGAAATCTCCTTGGATGGGACCATATGTCATCAAATAAATCCGATCAGGAGGTGCAGCCTTCCTCACGAACCAAGAAGGAGAAGATCTTGTTCAGCCCTTCAACCTCGACAAGCTCAAAATGTATTATGCTTGAGCTAATCCGTCTAACGGTTGCTTCCCTCTCCAGCTCGCTAGGTTGAAAACCCGAAAGGGCGGCTTAGGCAAAAATTAAAGTACCAAAAAAAACAACAAAAAGAGAAATAAGGGCTCGCTAGGTTGAAAACCCGAAAGGGCGGCCTAGACAAAAGTTAGAGCATAAAAAAATGAAATAAAAAAATCAGGAGAAAAGGGGAGGGAATGCACTTTCCGAATCCTCAGCATCCTACCTCCGGTCTTCAGCCTGCAGAGTCTCAGCTGAAAAAAAAAAAGAGAGAAAAACCACGACAAAAGCTCGCATTAAAATACCAAAAATATAATATTACAGGTCCTAAGGTGCAATTTAGGAACAACTGTTAAAAATATTTAAATTATGCATTATTTGCATGTACATATTATTTTGCTACTTCTACCCCCTTGTTCCCCCCAACTATCCTTTGTTTGTAGCTCTAGCCCCGAAGCGGTCTATCAATGCCTGAGGCGTCCGCCTAGCCGGGACCATATACTTCTTCTGCAAGGCGCCGAAGAAGCTCCAGTCTCATCAGCATGAGAACCCCCAGAAGTGTCCTCTTCCTCGTCGTCAGCATCCCCATTTTCCTGAGCAGCTGCATTACTCGGACCAGCACTATCATTCCTAAGGGCAGTGCCCCATCCAGTCTGAGGGGGAGGGATAACCTCTTCTGGTTCCCAAGGATTATGTCGTCTACTCACATTGCTCAGCTGAGGGGGCGCATTGCCATCATTCCTAAGGGCAGTGCCCCATCCAGTATGAGGAGGAGGGATGACCTCTTCTGGCTCCAAAGGATTATGCTGCCTACTCACGTTGCTCAGCCGAGGTGGCACATTGCTAGGACCTGCTGTAATTGGACCAGGAGCCGTCTGGGCACCAAGGTTGTGCACCCGCCTAAATTCCTCCTGTAGGGCCTGGGGAACAACTAGCCCCAAACTTTCAATGTCCTCTCCTATTTCCATTAGGCGAGCATTTATGCCACTAGATATGTGACGGCCAAACAGTCGCCTCAATCCACGCCTGATTACGCAGGAAGGCGCCTCAGCAGCCACCATGATCCACGACAAATACTCATGGGAGAGGAGCATATAATCAGAAAATAGATAGGCCACCTGCAGCCTATCAAAGTCCCGCTGCCACATCTCCTGGATGGTGGTGCCCAGCTCCCTGCTATTATCCAGCTCCAAAGCCACAAGACGGGTCGCGTCAGGGATAAGCTGTTCCCTGCCAAATTGGCGCAAGATTCTATCTGCCTTATAAAAGGAAGTGCACTCAAGACCCAATAAAACAACCTGGTTATATCCCGCGGAATACAGGATAAAGTGTCGAATCTGCCAGTGGCTGATTACCCAAATAATATCCATGGAGCCCCTACGAAGAAAGCTCTTAGCCCAATCGATCTCCGAATAATTGGTCTGAGGAATGTTGCCGCGAGAACCATAGAACTCTGGATCATACCTAGCTCCCGGTGGCACTGGGCCCAACACCCAGAGAAAATGCTCTTCCAGCCACATATGGATCAGAATGGGGCTGCCGGAAGGAAACAGCTCATCACCAGCTGCAAAAGCATCCAGGCCCGCCAAAGTCTTTGCCAAAATCACCGGGATGATGTTTACCCGATGATCCCGAGCCTGCAAAGCTAGGTTCACGACCCGCACGTCGATGTATTCGGGCTGACCAACCAGCAGGTATCTCCCTACCAAGCAAAGAAAAATGGCTGATAGCCGGCGCCTCAAGTAATCATGATCATCCTCCCGGAACTCTGTAAAGGCCCTAGGAAGAACGGTCAAATTAAAATTTACTCCATTATAGAAGCCTGGAGTAGCACGACGAGTAGTGCCGAAAAGCTCCCTAATTGTCATGTATGGACGCCTTCGATGAGAAGACACGGCAATGAGACCAGAGGGTGCTATCCCCACCATAGCACAGAACTCCTCAAACATGGGGTACATCTCATTCATGCCAAAATTGAAAAGGTGGTCTTAAGGTGACCAGAACTTGGAGGCCCCTCGCAACATATCCCAGTTTATATAAACATTCCTCCAGGACAGTAGGCACCTGAACCCATAAATGTGCTCGAACCAATCGCGTTCATCGGATCGCAGAGAAAGAATCCAGAAATCCAGGGCATTTTTATAAATTTCTATATCCAATGCGGTATGAGCGGGTGCAGCCATTTTGGGAGAAATGCAAAGATTTATCTGATAAAAGAGGACAAAAGCTGAGCAGAAGAGAAACTGAAAACTTAAGTGAGAAGGCAGAAGGAGCCGATGGAAAATAGACTCTCCCTAGTCCACCATTTATACCGAAAATTTGAGAAACGGACGAATTCTTTGCACAGTACGCGAGCAGTGGCTGAAACAGACTACACATGAAGGAACTGGGCGCCACCCATACACAAACCAGGCTCAGCACCTACTTCATATATGGGTTGCGCCAGCTTTGCTACTCCAGTCTCCCAAAACAGCCTGGTGTCATGGTTTTTTCCTCCGACCTTCGACTGTCGCCCTTCTCTGATCACAAAGAAAAATGAAGAAGCTATAAAAGGATAGCCTAGTAGCAATTATATGGCCAAGAACAGGAAGAGGCGGCTGCCTCTTCCTCCCCGCAAGCCACCAGAAAAGCCCGTTTTAAAATTAAATGGGTACCTTCTTATATCTTCGATCAAAAATTGCAGTGTGCCATTACCCCTAGATAATGGTCTAATTTTCTTTTATGCATGTGATTTTTGAGTCTTTACATTTAATTATTGCATCATAAAATAATATTGTATTGCATTCCTAAATATATACAGAGTCTGGTACAGGAAAAAAAGAGAAAACTAATATGTGCAGGTAAAGGAGCTAATAATCACATGAAGCTCTGCCTCTGTCAAAACCACCTCCCATGACTCAAGGGCCCGTTCCACCAAGTCTGTGTCCTCGACCTCTCACCCGAGCGCGACCCGACCCGCCAGCCCCATCTTCATCATCATCATGGCGTCTAGTCTGTCGTATAGCATCATTTCCCCGGCAGGAGAAATCATCCATAAGCCGCTGATAAAGTTTGTTGATGATGACGAAGCCTCGCAGCAACCTCTTGTAGGTTGACACCTTAACCTGGAAAAAAAAGAGTGTTGAAACAGCAAAAGAAATACATCAGTCTAAAAAAAAGAGTGATGCTAAAAAAGAGAATAATAGAAAAATAAAATGAATGATGATATATACCGTGCGAGCATGCTCGGGGACATGATACTCCTCAGGGATGTCCGCGTCGAGTAAAACTTCCTCTATAAGTCTTCCGTCTTGCCGATATCGGAAGGTAGAGAAAGTATCGTCGAGCATAAAAAACTCGGACTGCATCTCAGGAGCTGGGTGAGAAGACCTTGGCCTATCGCATGCATCAGACGCACGCCTGGCTACCAAAGGGGCAGGATGGAACATCGTCCTCAGAAACTCCTTATATGGTATGAATGGGTAATCACATGGTAGCATGACAAATTTCGATAGGTAAAGATACCTGTTCGACAGAAGATCAGGAACGATCACCCAAGGGGGAGGTGCAGGAGGCACCACCGGAAATGTCGGGAGCAGAGAATGTTGGCGATTAACCCGCTCGCCCATATACAATGAGTCGTTCATAATTGATACCATAAGTATCCTACATCGGCTCAATGTTAGGGCAACCTCATATGGCCCTACCGGTTACGCCAAGGACCAAATACTGCGTGCAGGTCAAGTTGGATGTCTGTCTCGCCTTCGCCGAGCGGTCGTCCGATCTTTCTTTTTTCGGTTTTCGTTCACGAACTTAGCCAAATAAGGTGGTCCGTGAACGCGAATGCGCAATGGGCCCCGCGTGAAATGAAAGACAGAGTAAGCCCACATCTGAAAGAAAAAAAAGAAAGTCAGCTAAAAAAAGAGAGGAAAGAGTCAGTTAAAAAGAAAAATTGCTGACAGATAAAAAAAAAAGAAAAAAAATTGAAAGAAGGAGGAAAAGAAATATACCTCCCAAGCCGGAGCAAAACCATTCATGGTCGGTGAATCATTCCGGCTCGCCCTGTCCATAGAGGCATAAAAGCTCAGCCAGGCCCGCCTGCCCCCAGTCATACTCAACCACGCGGTCCAATTCCCGAAGACAGTCCAGGAGGGAAACTCTCAAAGTGGTGGAAGAGTTGGCAAAGAGTGACATCCCCAAAAAGAAAAATAAGAATGCTTTGGCAACGCGAGCAACAGCTATGCTGTCCTTGGCATTAACTGTTCCAGCATTTGCCAAAAGCCATCTTTTAACACTGCCAATAATGATCTCATCTGCGGATTTATATTCGGGCACAAAGCCCAAGAGATCCTCCACCACATCATGATGATGACGGAGAGTATAATCCGACTCCAGAGTCCGACCGATGCTGGTATAAATACCTGTGATGGCAACAAAATCACATGGGGTCATGGTAGCCTCTTCCCAGCTGAAATGAAAAGTGTGGGTAGTATTCCACCAATAATCCCTCAAAATATCAAAAATAGTCAAGTAACTGCGGAAGGGACGAAAAGCCCGCATAAATACTCCAAGGCCTGTGGACTCCACCAACACCTGGGCCGGTTCGGGCATCAGATGAAAAATATCCATAACCTTGTCGCAACTCACCCGAACCCGGGTCAAGGTCGTGCGCTTCTAAAAAAAAGAAAAAGAGGAAGGGGAGGTAAGATTCTCATAAACCCCTTTTACATGTCAGTAAATTAGGCAACTAAAAAATGTGTGTATTTTACACTCTTGTATAAAAAGAAAAAATCATAATATCTAAAAAAATTGATGATATATGCCTTCTATTCATATATCTGCATTCTTCATGCATTAAAAAAAACAACATTAAAAAATTAATTTTTTTTTCATTGTGCCTAAAAAAAAGAAAAAAAAACAACAAAAAGAAAATCATTATATCTGAAAAGAAAGAAAAAAATGATGTATGTTTTCCATTCATACATTTGCATTTTGACATGCATTTAAAATGTTTTCATTTGCATTTTTCGTACATATGTACCTAAGAAAAAGAATAATAATAATTCATGTTGCATATAACATGTCTTCATAAAAATCATGCATGTATCCGAAAATGCGTCTAAAAATGTATTCAGAAAAAATATATTTTGACTCCGAAAAGTCTGTTATATAGGCACGTGTCAATAAAAATATTTTGCATCCTAAGCATATATCATCTAGTTGAAATATATCAATTGCATGAAAATATGCATCGCAAAGTCAAATAGTGTCAGATATTAAAGTATGCATCGCAAAATTAAATAGCATGAAATTCATATTTTTGCTATAAATAAATTCCCAAATTACATCATTTTAGCTCATAAATTGCATGCATATGCATCATAAGAAAGCACATATATACTCCAAAAGTCTAAAACAGTACAGGAATTAAGCAGATCTGAAGAAATTGACTAAATGGGTTGGTGGGAAAAATACTTACATCGGGATTTCAAAGATTCGACACGTGTGTATGCCAATCACGAACCAGATTGCCCCAGTCATCCTTTGAATAGAAGTATTCGATATGATTCCGGTTCAATGGAGGAAGTTCCTTCCTCTCTTCGTCTGAATCTGGGTGCATTGGCGCCTTTCCTTTCATGGATCTTGAGGAAGAAGTCATCTATTCAGAAAAACAAACAATTTGGCGGAAGAAAATTGAGAAAATGTGAAGAAATGAGAAAAGAAAGAAAGTAGCAGAAGGAAGAAATCACAGAAGCAAAAATGGTGGAAGGCTACTGCCTTCTGCTCATTCTTCCCGTAAGTAAGGGAAAAGTAGAAATTTGCACTTTTTCCCCTCCAAACAAATCAAGTTCAACACTTAAATCATCAGTTTGCAGATATTGCAAAATGGCCCCGAAAGCTTAATGGAAAGTTAACAAAGTTAGTTTTGTTAACCAAAGTTGACAGTCATCCATCAGAAATCAAAAGAAAATTCATATCCCCGGCCGGTCAGCACCAAGAAAGTCAGAAAAGCAGGAAAAACCTAAATGGAAAAGGTAAAGCCTGCACAAAATGCAAAAAGAAAAGTGCAAAAAGAAGGGAAAAAATGCAAAAAGAAAAGTGCAAAAAGAAGAAAAAAAATACAAAAAGAAGAAAAAATGTAAAAAGAAAAAGAAAAAAAAAGAGAAGAAAAGAAAGAAAATGCATTTAAAAGAGAAGAAAATGCCAAGAAAAAAAAAGAAATTAATGAAAGTTGGAAAAGCAAGAAAAATCCCCAGCATAAGTCAAAAAGAAGCAAGAGCTACGGAAGCAGCAAAAGCTCATAATGTAGCAGAAGTAGCGAAATCAGCTGAATTAGCAAAAGTAAGGCAAATGTAAGAAAAGGTAACGTATTTTACCATACGATTTTCAAAAAAAAAAAATCTTTTTCCTATCGTATTCAACGACGGGTATTGACCCCGAGGATACGATTTTCGAAAAATTGAAAATCTTTTTCTTATCGTATTCAACGACGGGTATTGACCCCGAGGATACGATTTTTAAAATGAAAATCTATTTCTTATCGTATTCGACGACGGGTATTGACCCCGAGGATACGATTTTCAAAATGAAAATATTTTTCATATCATATTCAACGACGTGTATTGACCCTGAGGATACGATTTTCGAAAAATTGAAAATCTTTTTCCTATCGTATTCAACGACGGGTATTGACCCCGAGGATACGATTTTCAAAATGAAATTTTTTTTCTTATCGTATTCAACGACGGGTATTGACCCCGATGATACGATTTTCAAAAATTGAAAATCTTTTTCCTATCGTATTCGACAATAGATATTGACCCAGAGGATACAATTTTCAAAATTGAAAATCTTTTTCCTATTGTATTCAACGACGGGTATTGACCCCGAGGGTACGATTTTCGAAAAAAGAAAATCTTTTTTCCTATCGTATTCAACGACGGGCATTGACTCCGAGGATACGATTTTCGAAAAAAGAAAATCTTTTTCCTATCGTATTCGACGACGGGTATTGACCCTGAGGATACGATTTTCGAAAAGTTGAAAATCTTTTTTTCCTATCGTATTCAACGACGGGTATTGACCCCGAGGATACGATTTTCGAAAAATTGAAAATCTTTGACCTCGAGGATACAATTTTCGAAAAATTGAAAATCTTTTTTCCTATCGTATTCAACGACGGGTATTGACCCCGAGGATACGATTTTCAAAAAATTGAAAATCTTTTTTCCTATCGTATTCGACGACGGGTATTGACCCCGAGAATACGATTTTCAAAAATTGAAAATCTTTTTCTTATCGTATTCGACGACGGGTATTGACCCCGAGGATACGATTTTCAAACAATTGAAAATCTTTTTCCTATCGTATTCGACGACGGGTATTGACCCAATTTACTTATGGGAGGCGCCCAATTTGAGCTACAGGGATCCCAAACTTGCTACAGGACAGCTACAGTTCACGTAAATTGCAAATCCTCTGACGTTCTGTACAAGGAATTGAAGCCTGAAGAAGGAAAAAGAAATTCCTCCCGTGTCCCTTTCTCAGCCTATAAATAGAGGCTTCGGGGTTCACTCTCAGACAACAGAAAACACATTGAAAATACGCCAAAACTCTCTGCGTTGTTATTACGCAGTGAGAATACTAAGCGATCGAGAGATAGTGAGCGTCCCCTCATATAAACCTTGAAACCCTGCCAAATCTCCTCCAAACTCAAATCCAATCGGTCAAAGTGATCCATAGCCCCCCAGCTAGGTTTCCACCCTATATATTTCCTCGGTCCAAAAATCTCAGAAAGAGCAGTTGCTCTGCCCAAGTAAAAAGGCCAAATCCGCTAGAAGCAAGCAGTTGCTCTGCCCGATTTCTGCCTCCCTCAACCAAATCAATCAATCAATCTCAACCAGTTGCTCCGCCCTCATCCCGAGGCCAAAAGCAACTTTCGGAAGCAGTCACTCTGCTCGAATCCCCACACCACTTCATCAAAAAAAGACTCCCTCTCCCTTAAGGACAAAGCGAGCACATCCTAACCCGCTAGAAGGTATGCTTTAAAAGTTTTTATTTGTAAAAAGTGCTATTTTTTATCCGGCCCAATGTAAAAATATAAGCAGTTGTGCTGTCCGGATTTATTTAGGAAACATCACTAAAAAGAGCCATTATTATAGCCAAATATTTTTAAGTATATTTGTAATTATTGTAAAGAGACGGCTGCAAGTCCGTAAATAATGTACACATGGATGTATTTATTTTATTTCCTGTCTTTTAATGCTTTATTTATTTGCTAGATAAATATAACAAAAAACATACTTTAGTCAAAAACTGTTTTTGAGACCGAAAGGGCGAGTTGGGTGCCTAGCACCTTCCCAACTTGTAACTTAGCCCCCGAACCCGCTTTTGTAATCTCTGGTTTTACTTTTGGTTTTTCTTTATTTCTTCCTCAAAATAAATATGACGACTTTATCAAAACATTTTGGATCGCAGTGGGGCATCGCAACATTCCTTTCTTGCACTTTTCCGTTTTCCCCTAAAAAAGGGAGAATGAGAATGAAAGGGTGATGTATTCCTATATCCTGGTATCCCCTAAAAAAGGAATAACTTGATGTAGAAAACCCAAAGCACTCATCGTGATCCGAAATAAACCATAAGACAATTTTCATAAAGTCTGTAGTGGGGCATGCAACATCTTTTCTTGCACTTTCCATTTTCTCCTACATAAGGGAAGATGTGAATGAAAGGGTGATGCATTCATGCATCATGTTATCCCCTAAAAAAGGGATAACTTGATACAGAAAATCCATAGCTCCCATAACGGACCAAAAATCACTGAAGTTACCGATGCGTATTCAACGTGCTATTTTGACAGCACTTCTCTCGCACTTTTAATTTCGTCTTCCCCCAGACAAAGGGAGGATGGAATGAGAGCAGTGGTGTCCCGCTTCCGCACGTACGCGCACTATCCAAGAGCGCGCGGGGCGCAGACGCACTCCGGGGAACCCACAGCCTAGGCGCCCTAGGTGGTCAATTGCTGATTTTGCGTAATGTTTTAATTTTTTAAAAAAAATTGGCCCAAAACAAAGTTATTTTGGGTTTTGAAAATATAATAATAATAAATATAAATTTCAAATTATTAAATTATTGTTGTATATTTGTAATTTGTTAGCGGACCTATGGATAATTGAGCTATTAACTATATTTATAATATTTTGAACCTTAGAATGATATAAATTTATAATTTACTTTAAAATTTTAACATTACAATGCTATCATTGTTATTTTTAATTATTATGTGATATTTACTATTAGTATATTTAAAAATTAATGCTAATAATTAGATTATAATTAAAAAAATATAAACCACATATTATGTCGTAGTTCTAGGTTCACCTAGGTGATAGGCGTTGGTCGGGCTAGCAATTTTTAGAAAACAGTTTAATATTCATGGAGAGTGAAACAAATCTGGGTGATTCTCTTGAGTCAAAGAAAAAACTTGCCGTGCTCCCATCGAAGTGTTTTAAAACATATCGTACTTATTAGAGCATCCCCAAATGCATCTCTTCCTATTTCATCTTCTTAGTAGGCTCCCACAGTCACCTATACACTTTTCTCTTCTTATTCACTTAAAAATATATCTTTTCATTGTATAATCTTCTTATACATCTTCTAACACAAAAAAATTAAATTTAACACATCCTAATAATAAAAAATCATTTTGCTCCCCTTCCCCAAAAATCGGTTACACACATGCTTATGAATATTCTTTTTTTCTTCTTCATATTTAGGAAGAAAAAACTCTCTCTCCTAGTTGGCTATGCATTAACTCTTCTCCATAAATAAAAAGAGTACAATGGGGATGCTCTTAATCTCTTATGTAGTATTAAAGACGGGGAACTAATACTAATATTCCCAAAACTAAAATATAACCCCTGTAGTATTTAGCATATCCATTTTCATCCCTTAGGTGTAACTCTTGTCACATATTTCCACTACACTTTAGTCATTTAGTCTTGACAAGTGTTTATCTTGCACATACCACGACACTAATGATAAATGAGTCATTTGACCTTGAATATACACATGGAACTTGTTTAAACATGAGCCAACTTGATTTTCTTCTTCCAGGTTTCTTGTTTACAACGTCACGAGGTTGAACTAAAGAGCCCTTGTAGCGACCTAAAGTTTACCAACACTATTATTCACCACTTACTTTCATCGACATAAAGTACAACTACTTGATGCTTTTCTTTTGGATATTGAGCTGAAAAAAGGTTAAACTCAGTGATGTTTAGCTCATGATAAAGTTGAAAAATAATTAAGAATGGCTCAGTCAAATGTTGATGGAACAATTTGACTTTACATATACATCATATGAGATTTGGGCCTTGAGGTTAAGTATACAATCACACGCATATCAAATATATATTTTTTCTTTGATTATTAAGGAAAATGCCACCACGACAAGGCCACTTCAAACCTACTTAATTAAAACCACCACGAGGACCCGCCAAATACCCATTGTTGCTTTGGCCATGTACTAGATCATCTTGTCGTCCAAATCTTCCTAAACAACCCAACTAGCTCTCATTTTTACCTTTTGCTATGCATTTTAACTAGTGAAGGATGCAATGTTAGCTTTATAAACTAGCATAACTAGGGTGACACAAGAATTGGTTTCATAAAATTTACAAGGAAATTGATGAAATTAAGGAGAAAGAAGAAATTAAAGAGGTGTGATTTTAGGTAGGGTCAAGGTTATGGTAGTTTTAATGGACATGGGTAGGTTGTGAAACTGATTCAATCTTCATTCTGTTTTTTAAGTGGGAAATTAGCAATACAAAACGATCTTGTTGTGTGAGAGACAATGGGAATATGTTGTGGTTTGGTATGGTGTGGTTATGAGAGGAAAGGCCCAAGGGGTAAGAGTATCTAGTTAAACTGACAACAATGGGAACTAGTGCTACATGTTAAGAAACAGAAAGTGGTTGAAGGCACTTGATGATGCATGGGCTTTCTCGTGGAGGACGAACAACATGTGTAACACGAAGGCTATTTCGTGTGGCTTGATAAATGATGGGAGAAAAATATGCATGTGCTAATATATTGGTGTCAAATAAATACAAGGTGGATGGAGAAAATTGAGAAAAAAGAAGGTATAAATTGATTGACTAGCGATGGGGTTGGTCCATGTACTAAATAGCTTTATCGGTCAAGTGAATCATTTAGCCTTTCAAAGCTTAGTTAACTTCCAACTATCAAATTTTATCAATCAAATGACTCATTTTGCCTTGAAAAGTTCTGTTAACTTCCAATTATCGAGGTGAGGGCCACAGATGAAAGTAGGAAAATAAATATAAGTGAGGGTTTTTGTAAGAAAACTTGCATTCGAGGGGTGAAAAGTGAATTTGATGGATACTAAAGGGAGTATTTTATTAATTTACTATCTTGGTTATGAGAAAATATTTGGCAAAGCAGAAACGTTCGTCTTCAATTTCCGTGTAATCTCTGCAGAATCCACAAGAGATCTGTTAATTCCCACACAAACAAACACCCCGCTCAATTTTTAACTACCGGCCGAGAAAGATAAAGGCTCATTTATAGGATTTGCGAATGGATGGATCAACTCAACCCTCCGACACGGTGATGTCAGATGCGGCGGCAGGTCCACCGCAATCTGACCTGCCACCGCAGCAGCAGCAGGCGGCAGTCGGAATCGAGAATATACCGGCGACGCTGAGTCACGGCGGCAGGTTCATCCAGTACAATATATTTGGCAACATCTTTGAAGTCACCGCCAAGTATAAACCCCCAATCATGCCCATCGGCAAAGGCGCTTACGGCATAGTCTGGTTCGCCTCTACCCCCCTCTTGTGTATTGCGATTAACTCTATTATATTCTTACTAGTTCCTGTATTTATGTCAAAATTAAATTAAATCAGCTCGGCTTTGAATTCGGAGACTAATGAACATGTTGCGATCAAAAAGATTGCAAACGCGTTCGATAACAAAATCGATGCAAAGAGGACCCTACGTGAGATCAAGCTTCTTCGCCACATGGATCATGAAAACGTCAGTGAGTGTTATTTATAAATACGTATTTACATAATATGCTTTCTTGTTGATTCTTTGCCGTTCAATTTGTTGATTATTAGGATCTTTATGATGGGATTGAGTGGGTAAATTAACACTGCATACTAATAACAACTCAGGCGATCATGTGTATACAAATACAAGACTTCTATTTCCTCCTGGACCTCCACTTACTATGATAGGAGATGAGCCATGTTTTGGCCTTTTGATATTTGAATTAATAAAATTACTTGTTGGGATCTTGCTAAGTTAGGTGTGGAAATACCTTTGCTTACTACTAGAATAATGGGTATTACTAGTTTTGCATCATGGATTTGGCGTACATTTACTGTCATTAGTGTTATTGTGTATGCAATGGCGAGCTCATATAGTCCCCTTGTATATTTCGTGGAGTAAGTTTTTGAGGCTACATAGTATGGATCACTATCACAATCCTTTCTCTTGTATTTCGTAAAATGATTTACTACAGAAAATGAGTGTTTTCTTGGAGAAATTATTAAGAATTAAGAAGACCTTTTCCGTTGTGGAGCCTATGTTACCAGGACTCTTTATTTTCACCAAAATACCTGTGTTGACTGCTGTTTGTGCATTGCAAATGTTTAGAGTGAGTATGAGACTCCTGGTATGATGTGTTCTTTCTCAGTTTGTAGATTTTGTCTGAAAGGAGGAAAAAGATCCCTAGTCAACAATTGCAGCCAATCAAATGATAAGGCACACTTCATAAAAATATAGTTTTTCTCTCTATGGACAAGAAGTTGAAATATGTCTTCAATGGACCAGCCTAAGGTGATTCATAAAGTGATACATAACAAAGCAATATAACCAATAGACTTTGTAGTGGGGGTTGTGCCACGTAATCACCCAATCTTTCCTTGACTTAGACCCAAGACCTAGGGTACAGACGTACTACGATCCGACAGATAGCCCAAAGGGGGGGGGGTCGAGGCTGATCGCATTAGCCCAAGGGTAATGAGACACAAGTCCCATGGCCGCACCTCGGCTCTATCAAGAGTCTCAATGAGCAAGCTGGTTCGAAGGTCAAAATGCTCAATGAGGAGGATTTGCCTAACTACTGTAGGAGATCGAGTTGGCCCCAGTGCCCCAATCTTCAAACGCCAAGGGTTCCAAGCAAATCTCTTGTCTAATCATAGGAGATCGAGCTGGTCTTAGAGCCACGATGTCCCCTCAATAAGGATTCTAAGGAAATAACGCCACGCTGAGGTAAACGACAACAATCTACCATTATAATTTAGATCCCTTAAGGATGACCCTTCTTAGAGTACTATCGGGCAATCTGCTCATAAGTTTAATGGCCGACCTAGTCCTGAACCCTCATGACGCCAAGTTGGTTTTCGGAACCTCATGGGTTAATTGTTTGACGATTGGAGTCGAAAAAAAGTCTCACACTTGCACCCGCGCGATATCATACATGTGCGATGTGTGCAACTTGATTACCGAGGAGAGAGAGTTGATTGTGTCTTAGAGAGTTAGAGCCACAATTTTCGCTCAATAAGGGTTCTAAGGAAATAACTCTACGTTGAGGTAAAGGGCAACAACTTACCATTATAACTTACATCCCTTAGCGATGATGTGACTTAGGGTACTAATGGGCGATCTACTATAAGTTTAATGGTCGACCTAGGGTTCCTGAACCCCCAAGAGGCCGAGTTGGTTTTGGCGACCTCAACGGTTATTGGTTTGATGATTGAAGTTGAGAAAAAAAGTGTCACGTGTTGCATGTGTGCGATATCATTCATGTTTGATGTGTGCAACCTTATTACAGAGGAGAGAATGAGTTGATTGTGGTCCCCCTTATGGGACGCTTTGTCCTATGATCATCAGATGATCAATGCATGATGACACAGAAGATTCCTTGTATCATCCCATACTATAAATAGAGGTCACAACCTCATTCATGCAGTTAATCGTCAATCAATAATTTGACCCCAAGTTTCTAGCTTGATACTTGAGCTAGTGAGCATTAGAGAGCACTCCCGCTTTCATCGTTCTTTGCCCTCTTTCTCTTTACCTAATCACTCTTGACTTCCATTTACTCTTTGAGGTTCTTTTTTAGCAACGTGTCACACTAAGCAACTTCACCCAACATACATGACACCCTTTGGGATACTTATGTTCTACAAATTAATTTGCCTTGTGGTGATGAAGACACTGTATCCCAACCCCAACCCCAACAACATATTCTTTTTGTTCATGCTGGGAAGATTATACTACTCTCAGCTCTACTAAAAGAGCACGAGTGAAAAGTCAAACACTTTTACGTAAGTACTTGGAAACCATTGCATCATATTATCCTATCCAACTTGTTATATCTAATGTATGAGGGTAGAGTAAAAAATATAAAAAGTATTACGAGCATAAATTTTGAAATGAGACCCTTGGATTGGAGCATCCCAAGAAGGAAATTAGGAACTTGAGTGCAATGAGAAAGTATTTGATTTATATCCCCTATTATTGAAGTAACAAATTTTATGCATAATTGTCATGTAATAAGTTGATAGTATCCACTCACTCAAGAGGCTAAAATGTTTGCAAAGAAATAATCTTATTTCAATACCTTTAACTATTCGTGGATGGCCAATTGGCTATTGACGAATCTCCTCTTTCTCTTAGGTTGGTGATGACATAAATCACTTGTCAAAACATTTGGGTCCTTGGTAAAGTATTCTTTATAGGACATGCTGGGAAATTGTATAATAAATTCTCAACTGAACACTGAAGTAGCTCCAACTCAAGGTAACTTGAATGAGATTTTTTAGGGAAAGAGGGATTTGAGGACCTACCCTTCTAGAATCCATTTTCTTATGGTGAAATAGTGATTAGAGGGCTTGAATACTTTTTTTTTGATAAGTAAGAATATAATATAATATATATATATATATATATATATTATATATATATATATATATATTATATATATATATATATATATATATATATATCTTAACAAAAATAAAATAAAATAAAAAATAAAATAAAAAATATATATTCTTGATAAATTAAGGGTATTAATATAAAAGCGTCTAAATAGGAGACGCATCCTTGTACACGAGACATATACAAGAAACCAATGTTGATTGTATAGAAGAAGGAGAAGAAAACAGTAGAATAGAATTGAAGAAGCCGTAACCTAATTACGGTTAGGCAGAGAAGTATATATATGTTTGTGATAAAACATTTTACATCAAGACCCCCAAACATATACCTTATACCAATTAAACTCTCAATACTTCTAACACTCCCCCTCAAGCTGGAGCATAAATGTTATGCATGCCCAGCTTGTTACAAATATATCTTATTCTTGTGCCATTTAAAGACTTCGTGAAAATATATGTTAGTTGATCGCTTCGAACAAAACTTCGTGGAAATTATTTTCTCTTGAAGTTTCTCACGAACAAAGTGACAATCAAGCTCAATATGCTTTGTTCGTTCATGAAACACAGGATTAGATGCAATATGAATAGCTGCTTGGTTGTCACACCACAACTGCTTAGGCATTGGATTCCCGATACCGATCTCCCAAGTAACCGAATCCACACTAACTCGCAGTAGCATGAGCCATAGCCACGTATTCGATTCACACTTGATCTTGACACAACCGATTGTTTCTTACTCTTCTAAGAAACCAAGTTACCCCCAGCGAACACGCAATATCCAGTAGATCTCTTATCGGGGATCATGCCCAATCCGCATCAGCAAACCCTTCTACTCTTATATGTCCATGATCTCGATATAGTATGCCTAGGCCTGGAGCTCTTTTAAGATACCGAAGAATCTTAACAGCAGCCTCCTAATGTGTACTCCGCGGAGAGGACATAAACCGACTTACTACACTAACTGCAAATGCAATATCGGTCTCGTCTCACACAAGAAGATAGTTCAATTTCCTAACAAGCCGTCGATACTTCTTTGGTTCAGTAAGCTTTCACCCCCTTCAGCTGTAAGTTTTGTATTCGGATCCATAGGAGTCTCAGAAGGCTTCGCTCCCAACATGCCTGCCTCACTCAACAAGTCACACGCATACTTTCTCTGGGATAAGAAGATGCCTTGCTTGCACCGAGCAACCTCAATCCCTAGAAAGTATCTCAAATTACCGAGATCCTTCGTTTGAAACTTTTCTGGAACCCTTTTAATGCACTAATACCTGCACTATCACTTCCCGTGATGACAATATTATCCACACAAACAACCAGTAAAATGATTCCTTCACCCATGCGCTGATAGAATACTAAGTGATCACTCTGACATCTCATAAGCCCGAACTCGAGCACTACCTCACTAAATCTCCCAAACCACGCACGTGGAGATTGTTTTAACTCGTATAATGACCGCTTTAGTCTGTAAACCAACCCGGACTCCCACGAGCAACAAACCAGGAGGTTGCTCCATGTAAACCTCTTCGTGTAAATCACCATGAAGGAAGGCGTTTTTGACATCCAGTTGATAAAGAGGCCAATGAGAAGAGGCAGCAAGAGAGATAAGTAAACGAACAGAGGCAAGCTTAGCAACTAGAGAAAAAGTGTCCGTATAATCAACCCCATATGTCTGAGCATACCCCTTTGCAACAAGGAGAGCCAAAGAATCATCCGGGTTGACCTTAACAGCATAGACCCACTTGCACCCAATAGTATGTTTACCTGATGGCAATGAAACCAAATCCCAAGTTTGATTGTGCGTAAGGGCAGTCATTTCCTCGTCCATAGCTACTTTCCAGTCAGGATGACCCACTGCTTCAGATACAGACTTAGGAAGAGAATGAGACTCAAGGGCACTAACAAATGCACAAAGATCAGGAGACAAACCATCATAACTAACAAAGTTAGAAATAGGATGTAACGTCTGACTACGTTTACCTTTTCTAAGAAACAGAGGAATATCAAGATCGAAGGTACCTCTACGGAAGCTGGATCAAGCGACGATGGTAGAACGGACTCAGCAGGAGCAGGAGCAGGAGACATATTCCCTTGAGAGCACGTGCGTCGGGTGTAAACCTGTTGAATAGGAGGACGAGCTAGATCACGGGCAGGGAAAGAAGTGGACTCCACAACACGATAGAGTAGAAAATCATCATCGAGAACAAACTCAACATGTGGAATATCCGATGTAGGATAAAATGACACCGACTCATGAAAAGAAACATCAACAGAAACCAAATATCGATTAAAGTCAGGAGAAGCATCGATATCCTTTCTGAGTACGAGAATAACCCAAAAAGATACATTTGAGTGCCTTAGGATCTAACTTGGTGACATTAGGAGGATGATCACGTACAAAGGCGACGCACCCGAATATCCTAGGAGACATCGGGAATAGAGACTCCGAAGGAAACAAGACTTGATGAGGGATCGCTCCAGAAAGAACAAAAGATGGCATACGGTTGATAAGATGACAAGCAGTTAACACAACATTTGCCCAAAAAGGTTTAGGAACATGCATCTGAAACGAAAGCGCACGAGCAACCTCGAGGAGGTGACGATTTTTTCTCTCAGCAACACCATTTTGTTGAGGAGTATCAGTACAAGAGGATTGGTGGAGCATGCCATGAGCTAACATAAATTTGGAGTAAACAGTGGAGAAATATTCTTGAGCATTATCACTGCGAAGATGTTTGACAAGCACACCAAATTGAGTTTTAATTTCAGCACAGAATGCAGAAAAAATTTCAAATAACTCAGAACGATGTCTCATTAAATAAATCCAAGTAGCACAAGAATGATCATCCACAAACGTAACAAAATACCTATAACCTAACTTCGAGACAATAGGACTAGGTCCCCAAATATCCGAATGAACTACATCAAATGGGGCATGCGCTCGTCTATTAACCCTAGAAATATAAGAAATGCGATGATGCTTCGCAAACTAACAAGCATCACATCTAAAAACTGATAAAGATGAAAAATCTGGACATAATTTCTTGAGACTCGACATAGACGGATGACCCAAACGACAATGGATTTGAAACGGAGACAAAGAGGCACTCGAGCACGCAACTGGAGTAGATGAAGCCTCAAAGAAATAAAGTCCTCCAGACTCCTACCCTCTACCAATAATCATTTTCGTCACACGATCCTGAAAGATGCAATGAGTGGGAAAAAATGAGACATCACAGTTATGATCACCGGTAAACTTACTAATAGACAGTAAATTGAACGGAAAACCAGGAATGTATAACACAGAGGATAATGAAAGAGAGGATGTGAGACAGATATCACCCTGCCCCGTAACAGAAGCAGTAGACCCATTGGCTACAGTAACACTTGGTAATGTCGAAGATGGAAGGAATGAAGAAAAAATACCTCTGTTGCCACTCAGATGGTCAGAAGAACCGAAATCAATAACCCATTTACAAGTAGAGGAAGAAACACACGCAGTAGGTATACCTGTCTGGACAAAAGTAGCAGTGGAAGAAGCAGACGAAGAAGCCTGATACTGGGTATATCTTGCAAACTCATCATCAGTCATCCGTATGACCTTACCCTCACTAGGTTGAGACGGTTGGGGTGGGGGGGGGGGCAGACTCAGTGTGAGAGGCAACATGCGCATATCGATCACCAGACGGTTTACCATGCAACTTCCAACAATTACGAATCACATGATTCGTATCCCCACAGTGATAACAAGTACGAACCTCTCTATTCTCCCTACCTCCACCACGACCACCATCACGACCTCCTCTACCAGAAGATCGACCACCACGACCACTAGTCTCCTGACCCCGATGAGGGTGAGATGTCTGACCGACAAGTGCAGAGGAATCACCAATACTGCTAATGGGGCCAACTGAAGAGGACTCTAGAGAGGCCCGAAGCACCCGAGAGAACACATCCTGAAGAGAGCCAACACTTGTGCCCGATAAGATTTGAGAGCGAGCAGTACTGAACTCGGATCTCAAATTAGCTAAAAATCCAAGAATAATCAGATGTTCTCGTTGTGTCTACATAGTACTAACATCGGTACTCAAAGCAAGCAAAGAGCTCCATTCAGTCGCCAATTTCTTGTAATCCGCAAAATACTGGGTAACACTACGACCTTGTTGATCCTGGCGAAACATAGCACACGACAAGTCATACATCCGGTTCATATTATCCTTGCCCCCATACAACACAGCTAAATACTCCCACAAATCACGAACAGTGGAAGTATGAGCTACCAATTCAGCCGTCTCATCATCCATGGAATTCATGAGCTTCCAATACAAATCAGCATCGGCACGGACCCAAGCAACATCACTAGAGTTAACAGTGGTGAGATGATCTTCCTTATTTTGCCCTTTTAAATTCATTTCAACAACCCGCCGCCACATTAAATAATTCTTTCCTGTTAATTTCTTGTCCGTAATCTTTGTACTAGTGGAGAAAACCTCAGAAACCAAGGTTTTAGACTCCGTAGTCCCCGTAGTCCCGGATGTCGACATTGAAAAACCAACAAGCAACCAAACAGAACCAAAGAGACAAGGATAGGTGACTGATCTAGCCTGAAAAACCCCAAAAACATTTTTAATCGGAAAACCAACCTTGAACAAGAGACCTACAGGCTCAGGCGACCAGATCTGTACTGGTCCGAAAAAATTCCGGCGACGCGCCGGTGGGTGGGGCGTGTGAGGAGTTTGCCGGCGACTGGACAGACAATGTCGCCTAGACTGGGTGACACCAACCCTCTATGCTGTATCCTTCAAAAGACGTCACTTCCCCTCCGGCAACTCAAACGCATGTGCAAGGCTGACTGCGCAGACCCATGTCAAACAAAAAACGAAAGAAAGAAAAAAAAAGAAAATGGAAGGATTTATGAAGAACAATCAGCACAGGAGATTATATGGATTCCTGCTCTGATACCATGTTGATTGTATAGAAGAAGAAGAAGAAAACAGTAGAATAGAATTGAAGAAGCCGTAACCTAATTACGGTTAGGCAGAGAAGTATATATATGTTTGTGATAAAACATTTTACATCAAGACCCCCAAACATATACCTTATACCAAATAAACCCTCAATACTTCTAACAACCAACAATTATATATCGACTAAACTATCCGTAATATTAACAAAAAATTCCTCCTTGGAAAGATTCAACTTTAAGCAAACCAGTCCTCTTGAGGCGATCTAGAGTGCTTGAATATTATTAGTGAATTGGAAGAAATACTAGTATTTCACATACAGAGATGAGATTCCAACACAAGTACTCAGTATTTTTTTTTTGATAAGCAAAGTTAGTATATAAAACAAGCATCAAAACAGGCGATGCGTCCTATGTACACACGAAATATACAAAAAAAAAACCCAATATCTAATAGCAATCCTATCCACAAGGTTTACAAAGGGATTGCTGTTCTGTGTTACCCACCTCATTACACCAAAAAAATAAATATGAGTGTCAAAACAGGTGACACGTCCTCTATACCACAGTAATAATTACATTATGTTATTCCCGAGGACTGCTGAAATAATCACAAAGTCCCATAAAATCCTTGCTACAGGGCAGTGAATCAAGAGGTGATTGACATTTTTCTCGTCCCCCTCACACATAAAGCACCAATTGACATAGATCTTTTTCCTGCTTCGCAGCTTGTCTACTGTCAAAACTGCTTCATTAGCGGCTTCCCACATAAAGAAACCCACTCTTGTTGGAGCCTTCGTTTTCCAAATATTCTTCCATGGAAAAAGCCTATTTGTGTGCGTCATCATCTGATATAAGGATTTAACCGAGAAAATCTTACTCTTTTTCCCTGCCCAGAGAACTTTATCCTCCTCATTAGCATTCTCCTTTTGTTTGTATAATATCTCAAAAAACTGCCCAAGAGAGTCCATCTCCCAATCTTGTGGATTCCTTCTGAAATGTGGGTTCCAACTTCCATGTGACATTTTCTCCATTCATTTGAAACACTGAACGAACTAACTCCTCCTTATCAACTGCTATGCTATACAGCGATGGAAAGGCTCTCTGCAGCTCCATCTTGCCACACCATTTATCACTCCAAAATTGGAACAACTCTCCATTTCCTATCTCAAAAGAAGTAAACTGCTTCAGCATATCCCATTTGTTCCGAATCCTCTTTCCAGACACTTAATGCATACGAATTGTGAACGTCACTAGGAGCCCACAAGTGATCTCCAACCCCATACTTACAAGGGAACCTCAGTAATTCAGTATGTAAAGTAAAGGAATGGATACTGAGACGTTGATTAAGGTATTTTGGAGTAGCTTCACCTCAAGGTAACTTGTAGACATGATTTTTGGGGAAAGAGGCATTTGTAAACGCACCTTGTTGAAATCTGTCATTGTCAAATTCTATATAGAGCTCTTGAAAATATTGATGATTTAACATCTACAACAAGCAACAAGCTGGCCTAGTGGTAAACCATGTGAACCATGATTCTGGCAACCATGGATCGAGGCTTTTGTAGCAGCAACATTTATTATAAAAAAAAGAAGAAAAGAAAAGAAAATATTGGTGATTTAAAAAGAAAATCTACTATTCCACTACAGAAATTAGATTTCCACACAAGTAGTCTTAATTCAATCCCCATCGCTTAGGAATGGATACTGGAAATTGATCAAGATATTATATAGGATGCTGCAGTAGTTTCAGCTTAAGGTAACTTTTGAATCGAATTTTGCAGGAAATCTTTTTATAGACTACAGAGAAATTTTTTCCCAATCGCTTGGGCTCGGTACTTAGGGTGCTTTTATCCTGCCAACTTCCAGTCAATTATTGTAATTAACTTGTTTTTGTAAAATTAACCTCAAGACAAAATGTTTTTGGATGCTAGGTGCAACTTTCTAACCGACTAATGTTACTTTACTCTTCGTGCAGGTTGTTGCAATTAGAGATATAATACCACCTCCACTCAGAATGTCATTTAATGATGTTTATATTGCTTATGAGCTGATGGATACCGACCTCCATCAAATTATTCGGTCTAATCAATCTTTATCAGAGGAGCACTGCCAGGTTCGAGTTTAAGTTCTAGTTTAAACACTGATGTATCATACTTAATATTCAAGAGCTTTAATGTGGTTTAAGTTCTGGACCTACTTAAAAATCAAAATTATCCTTGTCTTATTTTATGGGCTTCATTGCTTTCAATTTTGTTTGCGAACATGTTGTTTTCTTTTAAAGTAGATACATTGTCTCTTTTTATTGTACTATACCTTTTTTGTAGTACCTGATTAGTATTTTATCAGCTTTACTTCAAACCACATGGTGCTAATACTTTTTGTACCAATCAATCATATGAATTATGAACCGTCCTTTAGGAGACAATACAAGTCATGTTATCCCAAATTGTTCTTGCTTTTATCATTGCTCCAATGCTGGGAAAAGAGTGTCAACAATTCCTTCTCTATTGTTTGGGTTTTCAAAGTTTCTGGACCAGATTCCACCATCTTGCTTTTCCTTACTGTAACTTAACTTCTTTTTTCTTTGCTGGTCCTGCCTTCTCTTATCGTAAGTTGTCATTGTTTTTCTTCTCTGGTCCTTAACTGAGTTGGTTTTGAACGAGTGTGTCCTTAATCTTTTATTCACAATAATATGTAAGATTTCAACCCTTGGCCCCTTTCTTACATTGGGCCGTGCCAATGCTATTACGCTGCAACAGCAGCTTGTGCAAAAAGGTTGTTACCCAATTTATTTTGTTTTGTAGTGTGTGATGAACAAAATGGCTATTTGTACCTTAAACCCGAAGCAGCCAAATATTGTGAAATTAAATATGCTTTGAATAGAATAACTGATATGGCCTTCCTATTACATATATGGGTTGCTTAAAAGTTTCTTTAGTAAGTGGTAGACTATTTTCTCCATTCATGGTAGTGGTTGACATTTATCCCACTATGGAATGATGCAGAAAATGTGGTGCAGATAGGCCTGGATTAGCAAATCGATAAAGATGAATAGGGGATATGTCTAACCTCACTAAAAAAAGAGATCCAGGCTTTTTGATTTATGGTGTATAAGAAGAACCTCTTCTTGAGGTCTTCTGGATCATACCACAACAGATGGATGTAAACTGCCAGACAAAAAGCGCTATCTGTGGCAGTTTTTTTAAGAGCTTGTTCAACCTTGTAGTGCTTGCGAAGCGAAGTCCCTTGGAGCAAAGTAACCTACTAGATGATGCATAGTTTACATGTAGGTGTCAAAGCAGTAGCCAAGAGCTATTCCTTTTGACAAGCAGTAACCACTAACACACTCTCATTTTTGGTTTTAAGAGAGCATGCCGTTTCTTTCTTCCTTGTGGACATCAGTTCTGCGGTCTTTGGCTTATGTTGAGATTGTGATGCAGGAATGATAGAGGATAGCCTGAATCTACATTTGAAAAGGATAAACCTGAGGTTCCCTTCTGAATGACTTCAATCATGGTCAATTTCTGCTAAACAATGAGCCTAGATTGATTAATGTGGGTTTATTCACTTGCCAAGCCTTAATGCTTGATTTGATGGGAGAATCAATTACCCAAGAACATGCAGTGTTATAAGAAAATATGTATAATCCAAGACTGTTATATTCATTGGTTTAAGGCTTAAATCGCAATTTCATCACCCTACTTTGACGAATTATTCATTAAGCTCACTCTACTTTTTTTTTCTCATTTTAGTCACTCTACTAAAACAAAATATCACGTTCATCACTCCGTTAAGATATTTGGATGATAAGTTTAAAACTTTTACAAAAACCCAAAAATACCCTCATTTGCATGTGCTCCGGCAACCGTCGACATATGGAGTCCTACCTTTGCTAAAGCTCCTTGTCCTTAGAAAACTCCATTAATGGAAGTACTGTCTCTTATGACAAACCATTCTCTTTCTTTTGGAATCGAATCCAACAACTAAAAACACACCCCATCCATTCTTGAATAACCCGCCCATCAAAGTAAAATACTTTAATTCAATACCCAGATGGAATATCAACACTCCTTTCAATTTCCAGATCAAAAATCATCAAGAAGTTCAAGAAAAGTCTACTGCAAAGTCAATATACGCACAAAAGAAAGGGCATAAAAGGTAACATTACATTACACAAACCCACATGCTGAAATTCTCAAAATTGAGCTGCGTTTGCTAGAAGATCAAGACACATGGGACCTAGTTATACCATGAAAGACAAAGCAGAGGCAAAGATTGAAACCGAAGACCACCACAAAAGCAATGAAGGAATGGCAACAGAACCGCAAATCGCCAAAATCAATCCCCTCCCGAAGCCAACAAGACCCGAAATTTTGATTTCCCCCAAATCGCCTATCAATAGCAACAACTCTCTACTAACTACAATCTCTTTCTCTATATCTCTCCAATTCATCTCTAATGGCGTCATTTGGCATGTTGAGATCTGCAATTTTGTGGTCATATGGCGCCGGCGTTGGCTTCGATGGATCCACAGAAGACGAGGGTAGACTTTTGGAGATAGATGGCAGAAGACGAATTGGTTGAGTCTTATGTTGAGGGCGACTTTAGGGTAGTTGATTTGTTAAGGCTTTGGAGAAACGACAATGGCAGCCAGGGGGTGATGTCAATGAGTTGGCGTGGATTTGGAGATTGGTCTGTTTACTTGAATTTGATTGTAGGGGCTTTTCTTTTCAACTGAAGATGAAGACAAGTCTATTTTATTTTTTATTAAAAAAAAGGAGAGAATGAAATTTGAGTTTGTATATTTAGGGTGTCTTTTTGATAATTTCCGTCCAACATAATGGATGGAAATTGTTTGAGTGAGCTTATTGATTACAAAATCCAAGTGTGCTTACTAAAATGAGAAAAAAAAAGTAGAGTGAGCTTAATGAATAATTCGTCGAAGTAGGGTGATGAAATTGCGATTTAAGCCTTGATTTAATAACTATTATTAGTGTTACAAGAACATTATTGATGACTTATTTTGTTTTTGATTGATAAGTCTCGCCCCTTGGTACAGGGATTGGAACCAAGGACCTCAAGATCTTTGCCTTGAGTGTCCTTTCCATTTCTCCCATCCCTTGGGGTTAATTCTAGATGACTTATTTCCCAAGTATTACCCTAGATACTAATACTAATACTAAATACTAATACTAAAATAATAAAACGAGAAACATTATAAAAACTAGTACCTTATAGATAATTCTTAAATATATTCCCTAATTACTAAAGATCATTATAAAATCTCAACAATATAGTGCTTAGGCCTCTAGATAATTTGTGGCATAATATTTGGGCTGCGCTTGATTTGTCCCTGCATCAGATTGGGGGCCTGTGCTCCAATAATTTTATTAATTATAATCCTTCTTTTTCTTTATAAAAACAAATACTCCCTCCGCACCTAAACAAAATCGTGTTTGACTCGGCACACATTTTAAGAAAAAACTAATTGACCCTATTATAAATATTAGAAGGGTGTGTATTTTCCGAAGATGCTCATGTGATAGTGGGGCCCAAAAATAAAAGTAGGAATAATCAAGGTTAAATGGTAAAAGTAACATTCAAAAAAGGAAATATTAGAAAATGGAAATTTTTGTGGGACGGCATAAAAGAAAGATCGGCTCTTTTGTAGGAACAAAGGGAGTAGTTTTTTTGATGGGCCCCTTGGGGCTTGTACTGAAATACAGTGAACTTGAGCTCTTGCTTTGAAGCATTCCCAACTTTTCCAACATCTTTTTGACTCGAGAGTTCTTCTTCCATATGCTCTCATTCGGCATTTAGGTTCGGCAAATTTTGTGCTTTATCATGAAATTTTACAGTTAAGGTAAAAACAGTTTTTATCTATGATCATCACTGTTGGCCCATTTAAGTTTTAATCCTGTGTTTAACTATTACATCGTACTTGTATTATAGTAGGCTAATAATGTATACTAGAGAAAATGCCAGGTTATCATGAAAAGTATGTTTTATCATAAATCTATTAGTCGTAAGAAATGAAGAAGAAAGGAAGAAGCTGGACAACCAGGAGCAAATCTGGGGAAAATGATATATACATTAGTAGGAGAAAAAGAAGATGAAAAAAAAATCAATGAAGAGTGCATTCCTATCCCTTTTTGAGTCTGAAGTAGGCTCTTTCTAAGAGCCCCCTTAGCAGAGCACCACATTGAAGCCAAGGTAAAAACAGTTTCTATATATGATCATCACTGTGGCCCCTTTTAAGTTTTAATCCTGTGCTTAACTATTACATCGTACTTGTATTATAGTAGGCTAATAATGTTTCCTAGAGAAAATGCCACGTTATCATGAAAAGTATGTTTTATCATAAATCTATTAATTGTAAGAAATGAAGAAGAAAGGAAGAAGCTGGACGACAAGGAGCAAATCTGGGGAAAATGATATATACATTAGTAAGAGAAAAAGAAGATGAAAAAAATTCAATGAAGAGTGCATTCCTATCCCTTTTCGAGCCTGAAGTAGTCTCTTCTCTAAGAGCCCCCTTAGCAGAACATCACATTGAAGCCAAGAAAGATACCTTTCCAGAACCAGAATAATAGATAAGAAATGACCTAGGAGAAGTGCAAACAAGGAACTGATACAAGACTCTGGCCATTCATCCGATCCGAAACTAAGAACTTTCATGAGAAGCAGGCCATCTGCAAAAAACGGGGGGGGGGGGGATCCCTGACTACCTCATCAAGAATGGAATGGATGAGTAGGACTCTCATTGAGCATGAGAAAACATCCTACACATTTCAGACAACGGTTTTTTGTCTAAGCATGAGGAAACATCCTACACATTTCAGGCAACATTTTTTTGTCATACTTCTTTGTCATATCACCCTGAACCTTATATATACTCTAAGCAAATAGAAGCCTAGCGTTATGGGTTGACTCATTGGTAGCCTTCTAAAAAAGGTTCGTGGGATGAGATAATCATTTGCTTCTGCCAATGCTGTGTAAGGATTTATCTTTTTTTTTTTTTTGATGAGTAAGGATTTATCTGATGTTGGCTTGTTCTCCTAGATTTCTAGCAAGTAGAATCTTGTGTTGTGAGAAGCAGGGCATCTCTCAAAGGGGTAAAACCCAACCCTTCCACAGAAAAAACTACATAAAGAATTTGGAAAAGATTATTATTTGTATCGCTAGCTGAGCACGCATCAAACACATGCCAGGCATCTAGCATTTATCGCCATACTCTTCAATTACGCTACCCTGCAAGTTGTAGATATTGCAAGTGATGTTTTACAAACTCGCGTAGGAATGTTCAACATATTGGTACTTATCCCAGAGAAATAGAAAATTGTTATTGTGTAAGGTAAAGGATCTAATATTGGGTATGTCGTTTGTAAGGCTGGTTTGGGTTCGTTTAACTAGATTGTTCAGGTGCCCAATCAATTTGTTTTTGGTTTGTTTGCATTCCATATCTTATTGTTGGGACCCTCGAAATTATCATGTTAACTAGATGTCAGACTTTTAACTGCTTGATATATCTTTTTATTTTTTCTTGCAGTATTTTCTGTACCAGATCTTGCGTGGGTTGAAATACATACATTCTGCAAATGTGCTACACAGGGACTTGAAGCCAAGCAATCTTCTCCTAAATGCCAATTGTGATCTAAAAATATGTGATTTTGGATTAGCTCGTGTCACTTCTGAAACTGACTTTATGACAGAATATGTTGTTACAAGATGGTACCGGGCACCAGAGCTCTTGTTGAATTCTTCTGACTATACTGCAGCCATTGATGTATGGTCAGTGGGTTGCATTTTCATGGAATTGATGGATCGGAAGCCTTTATTTCCTGGCAGAGATCACGTGCACCAACTACGGTTGCTTATGGAGGTATTTTTTATTTGTTATAATGTAATATTTTTATTTTATATTATTACAATCGTATTACATTTTTATGTTCTGCGGGTTAGTATTTTTGGTTCTGAAGATCTCAAGTTTCACTTCATTTGAATTTAGTTTACCCAATTTGGTATCTAGTAATTTTTTTTAATGATTTCTTGAGGTTAAACACGGTTTGTCTTTGGTTTGCTCGTTGTCATATTTTTTGCACGGGATTAGAAATGTTTTTGATAGTAAGATATTCTCCTCTCACACTTTTCAGCGCGCAACTTTTGTTCGCGAGACTTCTGACCATTTAAATTTCTACAGTGTGTTGATCTTACCATTTTGTCACACACACACACATGTATTTATATATATAATTCCTAGCACTTGTGTCAAACTGTCAATAAATGGATAAAAGGATTCAATGAAAATGGCAGGAAACTTGTGAACTCACAGTCGTTTGAATGGATGAGTAACCTCAATATGCTGGGTGGCTGATACAACTTGGTTCTTACATCGATGTTAGTGTTAAAGTCTAGTCAGTATTTCACGTTGGGTGTGAGATGCCAATTACGCACTATAAGGTCTATTTTTGTTCTTATACTTTACATGTATACGGCGCCTCTTTCTTTGTGAGGCAGATGCTATCAGAAATGACTTTGAGGAATTGTACATCACTAGTCAACCAGTGTGATTTATGCTGAAGATGTGCAGTGGATGCATTTCTGTTGAGGGCTTTAAAGCAATTATACACAACTGTCATTTGTCTTCTGTCTATTTTCTTGTTTTGTGGGATTAACCCAGATTCTAATTTTAGAATCATTTAAAAAGTAGTTTGGAGTTCTTTTTTCTTGCATCCAATTATTAGAATTCTGAAACCAGTAGAGAACATAAATTAAGCTTACTGAATGCCCTTCAACGCATTATCCTGAGAGCTTAGATTGATAATCTTGACATCGGTTGAATGTAAGAATGCATGAGGTAATAGGCGAGGGCCTCATATCTCTTATAAATTGGCATTGAGTAGCTGAAATTGACCAATACTTATGTACTCACAGTCCTTTCAGACTTGCATATGTTCGGTCTCAGCACCAGTGATCTTTTTTGTCTGTGCAAGTTTCACCTTATAATCCTTCTTTTAATACCTTCTGGTGGCTTTAAACATATTTAAGGGGGTAAAGTGGGGAATTTGGTCTGATTGGTTGACATGCCTGCTACTCTATACTGGTGCAAGCTGGCAATTATTGAACAAATTACAATTTCACCTTTAAGTCTTTTAACAGGTGAACACATAACATACTGAGAACTAGTATTACACTTGCACTAGTTTATGGATAATGAATGTGATTGAATAATCAAAGAGCTAATAAGGGAGTGATAGAAGAAAGAGATAATTCACTTGAATAGAAAGAGAGGGAGTGATAGAAGAAAGAGAGAATTCACTTGAATAGAAAGAGAGAGAAATACACAATTAGTGTAAACGAGTAATTTTATTTGAAGACTTTAGGTGAACAACATACTTGGGTTTTCTGTCATGTGATCAGTGACCCCTGAATCAATGACCCAGTGCCTAGATGATGAAGAGAAACATGTTACGGATTTCCCTGTCTTGGCTAGAGTCGTTTTAGAAGAGGAAAATGCTGCAGAGACTTCTGATATTATATGAATTTCACAAACTCCTCATCACCCATGGCAACTGTATGTAACTGTAGTTGAGAGTCTGCATCTAGAATAACTGTTGTCTTCTAATTTAGTCAACCTTGACTTGTTTGATCACAATTGGCATGCTTTGTCCCATAAAACTTCTCATAGATTTCTCTTTTTTCGTCATTTGATTCACATGCAATGGCAAGATACAATACCAAAATCAAACAATTAATATACTCATCGGCACAACTACAAGAGTACTAAAAACGGACCGAACTGTCAAAGTCAACCCACCAAATTATTGAATTGTCAAAGTCAACCCACCAAATTATCAAATTGTCAAAATCAACCCTCAAGTAATCAACCTCTCCGAACCAACCCTCAAAGTTACCAAACTGTCAAAACTGGCCCTCCCAGTTGAATCTGGACTGAAGTCACATCACCAAAACCAACCTATGTCTGATTCACACCAAGGAATACCTGAATTGCTGTTTTAGCAATCCACAATTACCTAAATACGAACAATGACAAACCGCAATCCACCGGTCACAAAAACCCTAAAACTATCTCACATGTAGCATGGGCAACAAGTTCTGACCAAACCTCAGCAAAAATCTCGACCCCCACGCTTTGGTGACGGAGGCACCTGATGCCGGATCTCAGATTGGACAGTGGAGGCGCGTGGACCTCTCATTCGTGATGGTGATGGTGACATTCCTGTCATCTCTTCATTCTGAACACAACTATGTGTTCAAATCATTCCTTTGATCCATTTTGCTTAACTGAACTATTACTGCCCTAGGTCTAATTTACATTGCTAATGTCAGGGTGTTGATTTTGTAATTTTTTTAAATTATGTTTTTGCTCTGTTATTCAATTAACAATTAGCTCTGATACCCCGTGAATAATCAAAGAGCAAATAAGAGTGGCAGAAGAAAGAGAGAATTCACTTGTATAGAAAGAGAGAAATATACAGCTTATGATGTTATTGAATCACCTCTTAACTAGATACTAGCCAAGTTTATTTACTATATACCTCGGCCCAATACATAGCAAGCCCATAACGCCATAACACTCTTATTCTCATAACAAGATATCTCAGTATGGATTGGCAACAAAGTTACACACCTTGCAGCTTAATACGCTTCCAATTGATTTTAGATGGTTTTATCAATATATTCAATTAATGGCCAACATTTGTTTTACCTTTAAATTGATCAAATCTTGCAGCTGATTGGTACTCCTTCAGAAGCTGAATTAGAGTTTCTAAATGACAATGCAAAGAGATACATTCGACAACTTTCTCCTTATCGTCGCCAGTCATTTACCGAAAAGTTTCCCCATGTTCATCCTGCTGCAATTGATCTCATCGAGAAAATGCTGACATTTGATCCCAGGCGGAGGATTACAGGTGAACTTGTCTTAGCTGCCAATATGTGCTACTGCTGTTAATGCATTCATTACCGCATTCAGTTGCATATTTAAGTTAGTGATAAAGTGCATGCATGCTGCTATAAATGTATGTTTTGTTGCAAGTCAATTAGCACATGGTACAAAGTGGTGGATCACCATAGATGCCATGTTGATAGCTAATGAAGTGGTTAAGGATTTGAATAAGGGAGATAGGCAAGGCCTTCTTCTTCAACTTGATTTTGAGAAGGCATATGATGAGCTAAATTGGTATTCTATAGAATTTGTGATGTCAAGGAAGATTTTAGATGGAGATGGAGAAGTTGGGTTCAAGGTGTCTTTCATTTCCTCCTTATTGGTTAACTAGTTTTACACCCGTGCGTTAAACGCACAGACATATTTCTTTTTTAATCAAATTTTATTCAAGCAAAACGAAGACAACAAATAAATTAAAAGAATGAATTGCAACTACTTATAGAAATACATCATTGTATCCGTAATATGATACTCTTAATTCATTATACACACCATTTGTTGTGTTATTTTGTAGGCTTTCCTTTTTTATCTCATATCAATCAATATCTTTAGACCACAATGATTTGTTAACCTAAAAATTGTGATTGCATATGATACCAATGATTGACCTTTAACTTTCGTTTCACCTACATGATCGGGTTGAAATTATAGGTAATAGTTTGTTACTTTTATTTTGTTTATAATATTTTAATAAACATACTTTTGTAGGGACTATCTTGCATTTACATAAACGTAAAACTGTATGATTATTAGTATACATGTTGGTTGAAGCCCGGTTGTTTAAGTTCATCATCTTTTAACGTATAAAATGTTATACATTAAATTAAGATCTTCATGGTATTGAAATATTATTAAAAAATATATATAATATTTCATGTATAAAATATTTTTTAAAAAATTGATATCAATTTATTAACATGTAAAATGGACAGTAAAATTAAGATCTTGATGGTGTCGAAATATTTTGTCTTATTAAATTCGGGTCCAATGGAAATGAAAAAATATCTGTCTATTTATGCTTATTTATATTTTTATAGATTTGTCAATGCATTGCTTTTTCTTTTTGTCCATTTCATTAGATGTGTAATTTAGTTTCAAATATGTCAATAAGTTGCCTCTACAATTGCATGTGATGAGGATTTAAGTTCGTTAAGTAGTATTTCGATATGAATTATATTTTCGTGATCAAGTATTTTTTTTTTCGTTTTGTGATTTTTTGTCATTTAGATGTGATTTTCTCGTTTTTACTGATGGAGACAATAACATTCGTGGGATAAAGACTCTCTCCAACATTGTTTACATTCAAAATTTAGCTCCTACAATGTGATTTCTAAGCTTTTTATTGGTTAGTTGGTAAAAAAATTATGATAGGGGAGGAAGATGGGCTGATTGGGTTTTCTTGGAGGCAGGAAGGATCTGCCGGAGGCATTCTCATCATGTGGGACAAGAGGTTAGTGGTGAAAATGGCAGTGGGAATTTCTCAGATGGTCTCAGATGGCAGCAGACTAGGTTACCTGCGCCTAGTTTTGTTGTGCTTGTGCTTTCGGATGGTCTCAGGTCTTCAGATCAATATTGCAAAGAGTGAGAGAGTGAGATTCTGCCAGTAGGAGGGGTTGATAATGTTGAGGATATGGCTAAGTTCTTCCGGTGTACAGTAGGCAAGTTTCCTTCCTCTTATCTTGGGTTACCTATTGGAGCTCAGTTTAAAAACAAGGCGATGTGGAATCCCATCATAGAGAGATTCGAACGTAGATTGGATGGGTGGAACACTCTTGTTAAGAGCACTTTATCCCGTTTACCCACCTACTTTATGTCCTTATTTGTGCTCCCTCAATCTATCCGAAAGATTTTAGAGAGACTGGAAAGGAAATTTCCTTTGGGAAGGCAATAGTGAGAGCCATAAATATCATTTGGTGAAATGGAAGAAGGTCTGCTATAGTTTGAGAGAAGGAGGCCTAGGTGTTGAAGACTTGAACGCTTTCAATAAGGCGGCGTTGTGCAAGTGGCTTTGGAGATTTTTGGTTGACAGAGATGGTTTGTGGAGGAAGGCGGTGGTGAGCAAATATGGAGAAGGGGATGGGCAGTGGGCACCAAATGAGGTTTCTCTTTCCTACGGAGTTGGTGTTTGGAAAGGGATAAGGAGAGGGTGGGAATTTTTCGATAGATTTCTTTGTTTTGAGAGATTGGGGATGGCTCGTCGGTAAAATTTTGGAAAGACAAATGGTGCGGTGACATAGAGTTGTAGAGATTATTTCCGGATCTGTTTAGCATAGCTAGCGATAAGAACTGCTTTTGTTAATGCATTTGGAGGATAATAAGGTGGTTTGGAGTCCTTTATTTCATAGGAATTTCCATGACTGGGAGATGGAATCATGTGTGTTCTTTCTCGATTTTCTCTATTCCCCAATTGGTGGCAAGCAATTGGAGGATAAGGTGTGGTGGCAGGGTCCTAAAGACAAAAGATTTTCTGTCAAATCTTATTTTGAGTCTTTGTCATCCAAAGTTGGTTCTTTATTTCCTTGGATATCAATTTGGAAATCTAGAGCTCCCAGTCGGGTAGCGGGTAGCGGTGTTTGCTTGGGAGGCTTGCCATGAAGCCATTCTAACCGGTGATAATTTGAGAAGAAGGCAAAATACTTATGTGAATTGGTGCTATATGTATAAAGGTGATGAGGAAAATGTTAACCATATGCTCATCCACTGTTCTCTAGCTAAGGATCTTTGGAACCTTATCCTCGGGCTCTTCAATATTTTGTGGGTTATGCCTAGATCAATGAAGAAGCTGTTTCTAAGTTGTGCTTTTTACAAACGGAGGAGAGAGAATTTATCTTGGCAAACTTCTCTTTTGTGTGTGTGCTGGACCATTTGGCTTGAAAGGAATAGAAGGGTGTTTGATAACAAGGAAATGCTCCTGTCACAATTGAAGGACACAGTGTTGCAAACCCTCCGGTCTTGGTGTTCAGTTGATGCTAATACTTCCATTTCTCACCCTTATTCCTTTGTAGTTTTTGTTAATAGTCTCTCCTTAGTTTAGTCTACCGTGTATACTCCTAGTGTATAAGGACGCGCCACCTTTTTTGTCGCTTCTAATATATAATACTCTTTACTTATCAAAAAAAAATATATAATAAAATATTAGTTGATTTTTTTAAATACAAAAATGATTAGATTTGGGGGATTGAGCATTAAAACTGAACAAATAACAATATTTTTACAAAAAATCTAGTTCGGCTTTGCTGGAACTTGGTTCATTGGTTAATATTCAAGGTTTTTTTGTTTGACCTACATGCTCGAGTTGAAATTAAATAATGGTTTGTTATTTTATTTTTTTATGTTTCTAATATTTGAATAAACACACTTTTGTAGGGACTATTTGCTTTTACATAAAAGTAAAAGTATAAGATTTTTATAATATATGTTGGTTGAGGCCAGTTGTTTAAGTTCTTCATCTTTTATCTTTTATAAGATCACAATTTTTTAACGTATAGAATATTATAAAAAAATTCAATCTCAATTCATTAACATGTAAAATGAACAATAAAATTAAGATGTTGATGGTATTGAAATATTTTTTTAACTGTGTTTTCAAATCATTAGAAGTTTGTTCATATTCCAAGGCAGTCTTTGGTTTTCCATATTCCAAGGAAGTATCTGGTTTTCATATTCCAAAGCAGTATTTGGTTTTCATATTCCAATGGAGTATTTGATTTTCACATTTCAAGGTAGTATTTGATTGATTAGGACACATGCAATTAATTAATGTATAATCAGTTTATGTTTTCAATACATGGCCCACCACTTTTATTACATAGAAATGGATTTCTATTTTAGGAAAGCAACTTTTGGCGGGATTTTACTATTTTTAGACTACCTAGGCTTTATATATATATATATATATATGTTAATGGGGAGCTTGAAACAGATCCTTCATTTTTACTCTTTTCGTACTCTTCTCAAGTAGATTGGTCATAAGAGGCGAGAAGCGGGTCTCCTTGAGGGTTGTTTGCTTCATAGGGACAATGTTCGGTTTCCCACCTCCAGTGGTCTTTTTCTCAACGAGGGGTATAGGCAAATCTGATTACTGTTTTGCTAAGGGTTGAACATTAATTTGTCATAATGTGGATTAGATGGTATTAATCTAGAGGATGGGGTCTTAGGCAAGTTTACTTCTCTGATGGCTTGGATTCCATCCATGGCCTTCTATCTATCTTGGGGGGGGGTGTGGAGCTTTGGGATCTGGTGGTGGAGAAGGTGGTCGAGTGCCTAGATGATGAGGTGCTTTCTTTTAGAGAGTCGACTTGCTTTGAGTGAATGTTGCCAACATTTCCTATATATATATATATAATATTATATTATATATATAGTTTGCATTGCTTAGAAATTGTAGGGAGGGGATTTGAAGGCGGGGAAAGACCATTTTGTCTCTTTGGATGTGGTCTATCGTTCTAATGTTCGGGGTGGTAAGTTATGATCCTTAAACATTTCCTTGGTGGCAAAAGGCTTTGGCAATCCCTTGAGAAGCTCATCCCCAATGGCATAGGCAATAGCGAATCTGGACTTCAAAGTAATGGTTGGGATTTGGATGTTGGGCCCTCAACAACCTTCGCAGCTTGTGGAAATTCATAAATTAGCGTTCTCACTTTTTTCTCTTGTTGTCGGGCTGGGAACGATTGCTTGGTGTGGTTTTGGGAGGATCGCTTAATTGGAGAGTCCTCTCATTCCATTTTTTTTCCTAGCCTCTATGGACTTGGAGACTTTCATCTCTCCGTCATGCGGTCATGCCCCTATTTCTATCTACCCTTTTTAGTGAGGTGAGGCCCACTCGTGGAACCTTCATTTCTCGCTAAACCTTAATGACATGGAGTCGGAGAAAGTAGTGGCCCTGTTACAGAATTTCCCCTCCCCTTCTCTTCCGCTTTCTGAGCCCTCTGATCGCTTGACATGGGCTATAAATTTAGTTATTTACTGCCTAATCGTTTTTGCAGTCGTCAGCTGATTCTAGCACGACCATCTCATTTTCACTTGATGGAAGAGGGTTGTGTCCTTTCACTCCTTGAGCATCAGCTTCAGCTTCAGAGGCTCTTAAGGGTGCTCTGCTAGGATTTACAGATTTTTCTATTATTACTACCTAGTCTTGCTATCTAGTTATTGTCAATTCTGTTACTATTACTCCAGTGCTTCCTTTCTAACAATTTTCGGGTAACATTTTAAGAGTATTTTTAATTAATAATATTAGAAGGTAGAAAGACTATACAAAATGGAGGACAAGGCTATTGTCCCTGCACAGTTTTAATTGCTATGTACTTATTGGCACTTCCCTACTTAATTAAACATCAAAGTCCATCTCATAAGAAAGAAAGAAAAAAGGACATTTTCTTTCAGCTTTATCAAAAATTGTTTCATGCATAAACGTATAGGGGCGGAAGATATAAAAGATTTTAGACGAATCAGTGTTGTAAAGGGGGGGGGGATGTACAAGATTATTGCAAAGGTTCTTGCAAGCCGTTTAAGGATAGTGTTAGATAAGGTTATCTCTATTTCTCAACATGCATTTGTGGGAGGCAGGTAAATTACAGATGTGTCATTGAAAGCCAATGAAGTTGTGGACTGTTGGGGAAGCAGGATTGCTTTGCAAATTGGATAGAGAAAAGGCATACAATCACATTAATTGGGACTTTTTGTTGTATATATTGCGCAAGATGGGTTTTGCGCAGCGATGGAGGGACTGGATTCTGTTTTGTATCTCTTCAGTGAAATATTCGGTCCTAGTTAATGGTGAGCCATCGGGGTTTTTTGCTACTACGAGAGGACTGCATCAAGGGGACCCTATTTCTCCATTTCTATTCATCATTGTTATGGAAGCTCTTAGTAGGATTTTAGAGGCTGTTGTAGCAAATGGCTTTATTCGAGGATTTTTTGTAGGGAGGGAGGAAGGCTCTCACGTGTTGGTCTCACATTTGCTTTTCGCAGATGACAATGACACCCTGGGTTTTTGCGAGGCGAAGGCAGCTCAACGTGGTTATCTACGGATGATCCTGCTTTTCTCCCCGGCGGCTTCAGGTTTGAAGGTGAATATTCTAAAGAGTGAGTTGTTGGTCGTGGGTGAGGTGGAGGATGTGGATGAATTGGCTGCGTTTTTGGTTGTAAGGTTGGTGGCTTCCAAACGACATATCTTTTCCATTAGGTGCTAATCCTAGAAATAAAGAGTTGTGGAGTCCGATTATAGCAAGATTCCAGCGCAGGTTAGCGGGGTGGAAAAACAATATCTAAGGGTGGAAGATTAACCCTTATCAAAGTACCCACTCAAGTTGGCCCACATATTTTATGCCGATGTTTGCTATGCCGATTTCCGTTGTGCATCCAATTGAAAAGTTGGAATGAGATTTTTTGTGGGAGGGCCAAGCGGTGGATAGGAAGTACCATTTAATTAGATGGGAAGTGGTATGTTCGAGTATGAGAGGTGGTGGATTGGGGATAAAAAGGCTTAAATTGTTCACTGTGGTGTTGATGCGTGAATGGTTTTGGAGATATTTGTGCGAAAAGGATACCCTGTGTAAGAAGGTTGTATTGAGTAAATTTGGAGCAGGAGACCATTTGTGGGACCCGCATGAGGTTCACTCTTCATATGGGGTGGGGGTGTGGAAAGGAATTAGAATGAGGTGGGCTATTATGAAGAGATACATAGCTTTTGATGTGGGTATTGGCAACTTGGTTAGATTCTGGAGTGACAAATGATGTGGGGGTACGGAGCTTTGAAGGGTTTTCCCTTTGTTGTACAGCCTTGCTACACATAAGGTGGAAACAGTCAGTTATGTTTTACATTTCAATGGTGACACCGTTACATGGAACCCCTCCTCTAGAAGGAACTCCGTGGGCGTCTCTTCAAGTTGCTTTATAATCAAAAAGGGGATAGGCATGGAGAAGATTTAGTTGTGTGGGAGGGAGGGAAGTGCAGGGAATTCTCGGTTAAATCCTTTTATCAAAAGATTTTGGGTAGCAATGTAACATGCCCATGGAATACCCAATGTAGCGTTCCCGTGGAAGAGTGTGGAAGACAAAGGCCCCTACTAGGATGGGTGTTTTTATGTGGGAAGCCATAAATGAAGCCCTGTTAACGGGTGACCTCCAGTGTTGAGGTAAATTTTTTGTCAATAGGTGCTGCTTGTGCAAATGTGATGGGGAAAGCGTCAATCATTTACTACTGCATTGCCCATGTGCTAGGATGTGTTGGGACTTCGGGTTCAATCTGTTCAAAGTGGTGTGGGTGAGGCCTAATTCGGTGAAGGAGATGATGAGATGTTGGTCCTTGTATAAGCGGATAAGGAGGAATTATTTGTGGGAGGTTGCCCCTTTGGCAATTTGTTGGACTATTTGGTTGGAAAGGAATGCTAGAATTTTTTAGAACGTGGAGAGAAGCTTAGAGAGGATCAAGGAGCTTATTTTGCCTACTCTGTTCTTTTGGTGCCATGAGTCGATACCTTTTGGCACAAACCCTTTTGTAGAGTTTGTGGATAGCATATTGTGTAATTAAATTTTCTTCTTGTATAACTTCCGGACGCATCATCTGTTTTGACGCTCTCATATTTATAATATTTTCTTACATATTAAAAAAAATATACATCTACATAGCAGAACATTTTAGATTCATATCAATTTTTTGGTTTCAGTTGAAGGGGCACTGGATCATCCTTACCTAACATCACTCCACGACATTAGTGATGAGCCTATATGCATGACCCCTTTTAGCTTTGATTTTGAGCAACACGCACTGACTGAAGAACAGATGAAGGAGCTGATTTATAGAGAGGCCATCGCATTTAACCCAGAGTACCATCACATTTAAGGAGTTTTCCTCGTTTGTTTGTAGTGTGGTTTACAATTAGCGTGGGTGGTTATCGTTTTTTTACTTGATTTGAAAATTTCTTTATTCAGTGTATATAAATGTTGCATCTGGAACCTGGATGGCCCTAAGCTTGAATACCATTTCGATTAAAGGGGGCATTATTTGGGGACTAGAACATTTGAATGTTGTATGTTGATTTGGCCAGTATGGTCCTAACTCCTAATATTGAAGCAAAATTTCTAATGAATCTCTCTGGCAGTAAGCTTTGCCTTGTATGGGGTTCAACTGTTCAAGTTGTAATCATTTTCAACCTTGGGTTAATCAGGCAACCGTGCTTTCAATTTGGTCACTGATACCTTGTGTTACGTCTTTCACTCGTCTGTTCTGTTGATTGTTCTTACGGATTAGAAACAACAATTGCCTTCTCACTTTGCACATCTGCTGAGTGCAGATATATGTATTAATTGATGGATATGAACGCATGATTTTTTTTTAACATAGACGCACGGCACATATAATCAAATACCTCACGTCCATTGTTTGAACCACCACAATAGTCAACCGCTTCTCATTTCGTTGTGATGATAGTAATATCGATACTCCCTCCATGCTAATCAAGTGTTTTTCTGATTTTTTTTTAAAATTATGATCAAAGAACTTAACTTTCAAATGATTGTATATCATCATTAGATTATATTCCCTCCGTTTTCAAATTATTATCGTCTATCTTTTTTTTTTTTTTTTCCGTTCGTTCTTAAATAATTGTCCTTTTACAAAAATTTTCCTTTTAAAAACACTTTTTCTATTTTACCCTTATTTTTTTGCATATTTTGATTATGACTACATACTCAAGGGTATTAAAAAAACCACATATTTCTTAAACGGTGTGTTGGATCAAAGTAGACAATATTTTGAAAACGAAATGAGTATTATTCGGTTGTTATTTTCTTCCCAAAAATGTGAGTTCAAATCCTAGCCTTATTTTCATTTACTGTTTTGACTATTTTTCCAGGACCAAAAAAAATTCAAAAAATACTGATATCAAGTCTTGGCATTAGGACTATTTCGACAGTTAAAAAAAATTCAAAAAAACTGATGCCAAGTCTTGGCATCAGCACTATTTTGACAGTTTTTGCAAGAACAAAAAAATTCAAAAAAGCTGATGCCAAGCTTTGGCATCAGCACTGTTTTCACATTTTATTCAAACTAAAAAGAATCAAAAAAATTGATGCCAAGACTTGGCATCATCACTGTTTTGACAGTTTATTCAAATAAAAAAATCAAAAAATGTTGATGCCAATGCTTGGCATCAGCATTGTTTTGACAGTTTATTCAAGCCAAAATATTCAAAAAAGGTGATGCCATGATTTGGCATCAGCACTGTTTTGACAGTTTTTTGCAATACTAAAAAATTAAAAAGTCGATCAAAGCTTGCATCATTGACAATTTATTAAAGCAAAAAAAAAAACTAATGTCAAGACTTAGCAGTTGGCATCAGCTTAACTGTGGAGTTTGGGTAGTGGGTGGGTGGGGGCGAAGGTGGTGGATCAACACAAGTGATTCATAAGAATCTGACGAGTGTTGTGGTTTGTTTTCTCTCTCCTCATTTTCAATCTTATTTGATCCTGATTTGACCAAACAATCTTGTGCATCTTTCTTTTCTTCCTTTCTTCCTATTTAAACCAATTTAACACCTTACAAAGTACACAACTTTGGTGGCATTGGTCTATATATCAATCATAAATCATAAATGACGTCCTCCAACATTGAGGTTGAAGAAATACGCAAGGCCTAACGTGCAGATGGTCCTGTAACCATTCTCGCCATTGCCACAGCCACCCCTTCCAACTGCGTCTATCAATCTGATTACCTTGACTATTACTTCTGTATCACCTACAGTGACGAAGGAGAAATTTGTCTTCATTAAGAGTAGTGACGTACTTTCGTCTCAAAATTATACATAAAAGATATATTCAAAAATAACTTGATTCATTTAAAAATATATTTTAAAAGATATACCAGCTTGTAGTTTGTTCTTGATTATATGCTAACAACCTAATTAGTCCAAAAAAAAAATACGCCACATTCCGAATAATTTGAGCCCAAATTGAAAACCCTACTACCCACCCTTCCCTCGTATAATGACTTTTTACCCTCACCAATTACTAAGAAAGTCAACCGTCTTCCTAAGCTATAGAGTATTAGAGTAACAATGTTTCTTCCTAATATGATTGTCTATTCTCTCCTAAAAATCAAGAGTTTGTCTAACATTGAGTCTCTCTCTACCATTGTTATTAGGATTGGTTGACTCCAATGATTTACTAATTCTAATATAAGTACCCCTCAATAGGCCAACTGTGATTTGGTTACCCGGTATTATTTTAAAATGATTTCTTCCATCGATTTTTCCAAAACATATCTAATTTTGATTTTATTTTACATATCTTTATAAAAAAAAATTACAGTGCTATATTTCTTTCTTATTCCGTTTCTTGCTATTTATTTTTCAGATTTGTGATTTATTTCAATTTTATTAATTTATTTTTACATCCTCTAATTTTTCAGATCTGTTACTTAAAACACATATAGAGATCCGAAAATTTTGAATATGTAATCTATAAGAAGTACAAGTCTTTATTTTTAAGAAAATAAAATTAAAAATATAGATCCTAACTTTTTAGATCAATTTAATTATTTTTTAAAAAAAGATCTAGGTAAAACCATGTGAAGGTCTTTTAATTGGGAAGGACGATTTTTTTTTTTATTTATTATTATTAAATAAATTGTCCAAAGCTAAACCAGATATACTAGGGAAAAGGAATCTAAGCAAGTCAATCTTATTTTGCATGTGCAATGGGACTTTTGAATGATGCTTACAGTAAGCATGCTAATTAACACAAATATCTAGAAATGTAAAAAAAAAATTTTTTATATGGATTTGTGTAAAATGAATGTGTAATTCTTGAAAATTTAATGATACATCGAATTTTTTTTCAAGTTGCATGCAAAGTTGTATGTATATCAAGAAATGGAAGATTTTCTATTTTTAGAAAGGGAATTTTGGTGGGATATTTCCTTTTATAGATACACCTGACTTTTTATATATATATTATCCAAATAATCATCGTACTATTCAAAGGTAACCGATTTGACCAATCACATTACAATATCTTAAATATGACAAATGTATTTAGTAATTAGGTGCAATGTGATCCTTACCGTTAACATCACATCCACTTTTGTAACGAAACTGCTAATGATTGACTAACAAAGAAACTTTATGTGAGTAATTTTGTCCTTTCAAAAAATAAGGAAAAAGAAGAAAGAAAGAATTGGGAAAATAAAATGTACCGAAAGAACAAAAATACCAACATAAATTTCCTCTATTAATTAACATTAACAGTTTCATTACAAAAGTGAGGGACGTTAACGGTAAGAAACCCATCGCACCCAATTATATTAATGAGTACATTAGTCACATTCAGAATATTACAATGTTGGTTAAATCAATTACCTACAAATAATACGATGGCTATTTGGATACTATATGAAGCTCTTTGAACGAATGGGGAAAATAATAGAAACTGTCACAAATCATCACAGTTTACCTATCTTAATGTAGTCACCGTGTGTGTGTGTATTGGGATTTGGGAGGATTTGCAGAACTAAAAGCTAATTGCACATCTTAATGTAGCAAAAATGTTTTAAATTACAGGGACTAAAAATTGAAGTTGCTCTAGTTGAGACTTGAAGTCAGGACCTCTACGAGAGCTGTTGCTTTTGGAAAGGATACTTTAAAATATATTTATTAATCTTAAAAATGGGAACATTAATAATATGAAAGGGTAATTAATTGGAATATTGGATAGATACAAGTCTGGGAGCAAATAGAACAAAGTTGCTGCTTGGCTTATTTGAATAGGCTACGAGTGAAACCTACAGCCTACTACATATATTGTTAAGTACGGAGTATCAAATACATGCAAAGTTTGCTGCTTAGGCATTTCCATGGTAAAAAAAAAAAAAAACACTATGTACAAAAAACTCACCTCTCAAATTACACTCACTCTAGCCACTTTTCTCATATCGTATTATAATACCTGAAGGCTCCTACAATTTACAAGGCCTGTATACAAAGCTTTTTTTTTACCATGTGAGGATTACAACAAACAATACAGCCACTTATCCTAGGCACAATCAATCAATTAATCATGTTAGATTTAGTATTTTCAGACAGTGGCAAGTTGTAAATATACTTTATCTGCTGGTGGAAGGAGGCTGGCTATTCATGTTCTCTATAGCCAATTTGATGTCATCTTACCCATAGCTAGTTTTGAGGTTGTTGGGTTATCTGGAACCTTGGCAAGTGAGCGATATTGCAATTTCACGCTCTCTGCATTGTCCAATGTCTTCACCACATACCTGTACAAGTACCCCCATCAGTAGAATGAAACAAACTATTATATAGGACACAGGCGCAAGAACAACTTTTAATTGCATCCCCACATTAGGTCCACTCCGTTTCAGTCACCTTTGATCACATTTCATTCTTGATCACAATTCACCAAATAGTTTTTAAGGAGAATTCTAGGGGCACTAGATCATTGATTGCCCACACACTGATGTACTCAGTTGACCAAATCACAACTTTTTGCATAATTTGCATCAGCTGAACTGTACTGAGTTAACTAACGCAATTAACCTTCCCCTACCACTTATGTCCCAACTCAAGTATCAGCAACAGAAAAACTATTAATCTAACATGTTCATCAAAAGGCTTTTCTTTGAGTGACGCATGGGATGTCCTCATGTTGCACCCCCAACAATTTTAACCACAAGAGTTAGTACGAGTGGCAGCTAGGTATGCTCATGCTCCCCAGGTAATTCCCAAATGCATAGGCCGAGCGTGGGGGTGTGCCCTAGACTCACCCAGGATGTAGGTGGATTGAGTTGATGGGTGCAGAAGCTGCCATTCAAGCAAATAAAAAACAACACCAAGTATCGTACAGTGGATAAAAACAATTACAATGTCCATCCGTTTTCTATATAAAAAAAAGGCAATGCCAACCAAAAAACTACTTGACATGATTCCATGAGTGAACAAGATATAAATCGAAAAAATAAGATAAAACCAGCAGAAATGTAACTCACCATCCATTTAAGCATTGAGTAGTCACAACAGCCTCACGGCCAACGAAACGCTGTGGCGTCCTCTTATTACCCTGATTCAATTATTCTTTTGTGGTTACTACTTGTTATGTGATAATGAGATCGTAAACAAACTAACTAGCAAGTTCCACGGACCTTTATAATAACCCGGTCAGTAACGGCAAATGGAAACTGAACGCCTCTGCCCCTTTGATGGTCTATCAGTGTTGAGTCACCATAACTACTCTTGTCCTACATGAGACGGGAGATAAAACTTCCAAACGTCAGGGATACAGATGAACAGTACTAGGAAATCACTATTCAAAAGTGAAGTTGGACAACTGAAGACTGATTTGTAAAAGAGACTTTTCAGTATGAAAATGGCAGTCATACAGTGGCTTTGGCATCGCTGGCCATTACAGTGAAAGGCCAGCCAACAGAAACTAACAAAAGGAAATTTCAAATAATGCTCCTTGAACAAGAGATATCACAGGCCAGCACCCAAGACAGAACGGAGACTTGCCACAAATTTTCTTAACTGCTCTTTTCAAACAAAAAAAAAGGCCTAAAAGATAGAAGACACACCTGATCAAACCTCTCTCTTCTTCGTTTTGATGCGCGATAAACTAGTGATTCTTCTTCCCGGAAAAATGCTTGAACAGCAGATCGAAGAGCTGCACAAGGAAAAAATTAGAACTAAAAAAATAAATGAAATGATGGTTTGTTAAATCTTTTAAATAAACTTAATACTCAGCCAGCTACAATTTGTAGTCTTCTTCAAATTCCAATTAAGAGAACTCCTGCTTAGAACTACTAACTTCAAATTCGATGTACTTATAAACTGAAATGTCATCCAGCCTAAAGAAATAGAATTATAAAACAAGTTTGAACAAAAAGAAATGGAAAGAGGAAAAACAAGAGAAACTTTCTCTCTAGTCTCTAGCCAGCCAGGCCTTTGTCCATATAATTCCTTTCCCTACTTCCAATTTTAGAGGGTTTCTCTATACTAGAGTACTAGATTCCTACATCGTACAAACCCTGACAACATGAAGTGAATTCAATGGAGCTTTTAAGAAGTGCAGTCGATCAGATGAACATTGAGGCCCTTAAGCCTATAAATAAAAGGAGTCAGAACAGTGAATAAAGGAGTGGCCTAACAATTGTATAGAACATGCAATTAATAAAAGCTCGCAAATTCAGTATGAAGAAAAATATTCAAACTCATAGAACCACAGAATATCAATAGTGGTGTTCAATAATAATTGAAAAATCTTACACAGATTTGGAGCCACAGAACCTTCTGGTACTGGTTGCGAACATGTGTAGCAAGCTTTCTGAAAAATGCATTATACAATACGATGATTAACATCAGTCCAGAGACATATCTAGATTACAGGGCAAACAGAGTAATGGCCAACCCCAGTACCTAACTCTTGAACACTTAAGCAGGTAATCGCATAAAAAATTTCTTATGAAGTTAACTAAGGACTCCACATGAACTTACGTATAAGTTGGCAGCAGAATATATATAATGGTTATATGTGATCCCAAAAGCAGGGTTAATTAATACTTGTTTGTTTTGCAAGAGAATGAAAACACACAAGTTAACTCACCAAAACTTTGTAAACTATGCCCAGGGATAACAGCATGAAGAAAATTCTGTAACCTGACACTGCATCAATGTATCTCTACTTAGTGATCGTTACAGCTAGTGCTACTTTGCTTTTAATATCTTGCCAGAAATAACCTGTGTTCTCAAGTAGAAGATAGAATATATCCAAATTGCATACCAGCACTTTTTGCCGTCACAAATCACAATAAAAATCCTTCAGTCTTTCCAACTCGCCTACAGAAGATGTTCAAGTTACGAAATGAGATTTAAAGCAGCCAATATGCAACAACTTCCCTTTTGTGTTTTCTACTTTTCTACCCTAGGTTTTTCACTCAATTATATCTTTATCTTAGTGAGGCATCTACCTTTTCATGGATTTCCCAACTTTTGTCATAACCTTAATGATAGAGACTCTGACGAGCGTGTGACTCTTTCGGACATAGACATTCTTTTCCATACTCAAATCATTCAAACCCCAGAAGTAGGTCTTGATTCTTGAACTTTGGAGTCCTCAGGCCTACTCACTTCATAATACCCCGGCCCTGATTAATATGTTAACCGATTAAACATTTTTATATTTAAGTTCATCGAACTTTGGCTGGTTGTGCAGTATGAAAAACATGGGGGGGGGATGCTCATAATTCTTTTTATGGATCAAAGAAGAATATAGTAGAAAGAGAAGAATGTACAAAAAAGAAGAGTCATGCTCGTAGTTAAGAAATTTATTAGATAGTTGGGCATAGAGATTGATTATGTTCCCTAGAAGCCCTTTAATTGTATGTGCGTTTTAATGGGGAAGGAAGAAGAAATAAAGAGGGGAAAGAAGGACTAGGGTTAGATAATCTTCCACGATTTGTGGTAATTTCTCCTATTTTTAGCCTTTGGATTAATGTTTTTATGTTCAAAAATGATTAGAGATTTAGAGGACCATAGATTATAATTTACAGTATCGAAGGATGTAAGAACCCTAGAAAGATTCTAGGTTTAAGTTTGGTCAGATTTCTTTTTGGGTTATATTCTCAAAAATTAGGCCAGTCAATTTGCATTTTTATAACTGTAATTTCACCATTATCATGAAGCTTTTGAAGTCATCTTTTTTTCTCCATGCAAAGTTATGTGACTTTCGCTTCTCTGGAATTTGGCTAATCGTTATAACAATATTCCTAGATTCGATTAAAAGGGTCTTGCTAATAAGTGCCACTATGACACTTGTTAAACACTTGCTACAATTCCTTTGATGGAAATAGGAACTATTACTAATGCTTTGGGGGATGTTCTCAATACATCAGGAAGTGATTTCAATGCACCTATTGCCATTAATGGAACCTTCATAGCGGTAATTGTTAGCAAAATCCAAACTGCGCTGAATTCATATCCATCGTAGAAAAAACTGTTTATCTCCCTGGTTTCTTATAAGAATACGGTGATTAATGTGTCCATACAAGTTAACAGATAGGGCTTTCCAAAACGTTAAGAATAATTAAAGCTTTTAAGTTGACTATAGTTTCTAAGATTTTCGGGTTGTTCTAAAGAAGGTATACTTCATTCGTTCGGAAAATTCCACTAAGGGTGAATTCCTTTTTGGATTTTAATATAAATCTTATTCTAAACTTTAGGACTGATCTTTCATAATCCATTTATCGCAATTTCGTATGGATGCATAAACTGCATTGTTGTTGAAATATATCTTTCTTAAGGAATTATTGATCGTTATTTCAGTGGAATTATGTAAATCCTCAAATATAATCACGTTATATTCTGTGGGTTGTGTTCCTTTGTTAATGGACAATACCCTAGTTGCTTAAGTAATATTAGAACGATCTTGTTGTTTTGCAGTAATTTCTTGTTGTTGAGTTATGTAAACTTTCAGATATAATCACATTAGATATTGTGGGTCATGTTCCTTTGTTTATCTTAATGGACCTAGTTGCTCGAGTAATATATAATAATCATGTTGTTACTTGTTGTCGACTTTCATAGATGATAACCAAGATACCATTGGTTGTTTGTTAATCTTATAGGACTACACCCTAGATGCTAGAGCGATTTTATAATGATCTTATTGTTTTGCGATAACTTCTTCTTGGTGAGTTAAGTAAATCCTCAAATAATCATGTTATATATTGTGGGTGATGTTCCTTTGTTAATCATAACAATGCTGATTGTTGACTTTCATAGCTCAACAGGCAGGCCAGATAGCATATGGTAACCAAGATACCATTTGGTGGTGAGCATCATGTACAACTGGTTGGCAATTGGCATGGATTACCCGTGGTTATCCACTGTAAAACAAGGATGCTCACTTAACTATGGTGGGAGGACTATTATATGGAACAAGTCTGTGCTTCTGGCTTGAAAAAGAATTTGACTTCAAAAGCTGCCTAGATGAGGGAGAAATTGCAATTTTAAAACAATAAAGCCACTGGTCGAATTTCCACAAGTCCAATTCTAAACACAAATTTATCGAACTTCATCCTAAAATCTTTCTAGGGTTCTTCCAGCCTTCAAAACTCTAAGCTATGGTATTCTGATCATTCTTGAACACAAGAAACATGAATCCAAAGACTAAAGATAGAAGAATTTACCACAAAATTGATGAAGATAATCCAACCCTAGGTAGCCTCCTTTTTTCCCCACTTTCTTACTTCTTCCTTCCTCCCCAAAATTGTGTACAACTAAAGGGCTGCAAGAAAACACAATCTATTTTTATGGCCAGGCCAACTTTCTAATAAATTTCTTAACTGCAAGCCTGCCCCCAAAGTAAATATTGCACAACCGGCTAAAAAGCCTGAAAATATTCTTAAGCTTTTTTTTTTATAAGTAAGAGTAATATATATTAGAAATTTAGAAGCATCAAAAAAGGTGGCGCGTCCTTGTACACTAGGAGTATAGGCAGTAAACTAATCTAAGGAGAGACTATTAACAAAATCTACAAAGGAATAAGGGTGAGAAATGGAAGTATTAGCATCTACTTAACACCAAACACCAAGACTGGAGGGTTCGCAATGCCGTGTCTTTCAACTGCGACAAGGGCCTTTCCTTGTTATCAAAAACCCTTCTATTCCTTTCAAGCCAAATATTCTTAAGCTTAAAAGTTTTTATTCCCCTTCTCTACTTCTTTTTTTTTGATAAGTAAAGTATAAGTATTATTAACATGCGTCAAAAAAAGAGACGCTATCTTGTACACTGGGAGTATACATGTACTAAACTACTAACCAAAAGACCCCAGCCTAATTACAAAAAGGATCCTCTAAATTTGGGTCGACAGTTAAGCACCAAAATCTCAAATACAAGTGAAAAGATTTTTTGATTCCCACAAGATCAGACTCTTTGTTCTCAAAGGCCCTTCTATTCCTCTCTTTCCAGATGATCCACCAAATAGCTGAGGGGGCATATTTCCAAAAGATACTCCTTCTATTCCAGGTGAAGGAAGGCCAACCCCGAAGCGTATCAATGACAGTCCTGGGCATAACCCACGGGACATCAGCAGAGAGAAAAAGGGAGTTCCAAAGCTCCCTAGCCATAGAGCAATGGAGCAGCAAGTGATTTACGTCTTCCTCTTCACTTTTGCACATGTAGCACCGATTAACATAAATCAGACCCCGAGATCTCAAATTTTCCCCTTCTCTACTTCTTTTGGTAGGCGAAGTTGCCTTTTCAAATCAGGACTTAGGTGTGAATGTGTGATCACTAGTGCTTGATAAGTTTTAAAATAATGATTGCCTGCGCTTTAAGCACAAACCTTACAAGAAATTGTCTCCAAATTGGTCTGTCTGTGCAATAGATAGTCATATTCACATGAGCATCTTCTCCCTCATAGTTTGTGTGCTCGGTTCTCTTTGAATAAGCTGCTTGGAGTTTTCAAGGAGGCTTGAGTTAGAGGTGATATGTGAATTCTGCACTTCTAGTCCAGTTTAGAGGCTTAAGGCAAAGAAAATCAGGTTCTTCAGCAATTTGGTGTGGTTGGCATCTTCTGGTACTCTAGTGTACATCCAGTGCCCCGTATATTTGAGCAAAGAAAAATACCTTAATTTGGGGATCAATTCTCGTTTATTGCTCTATGTTGGCTCCATTTTGTAAAGGAGTGGTGTTCCTTGACTCTTTGTGGTCATTGGCTTGGGTAATTTTCATGGGGTGATTATTTGCGACGAAAGGGGGTAGAGAGCTTTCACTTTAATCTTGCTTTATTCTAGGTCTTGGCCTTTTCCTTCTTCTAAGTAAACTTCTCGGCCATCATGCTTTTATATTATTTCTTTCTACCATAGAATTCTTCTTCTTTTTTTTGCTAAATAAAAGATAATATTAAAAACGAAAAGCGTCAAACTAGGTGACGCATCCTTTGTACACTAGATGTATACTCATAAAAAGACTACTAATCGATGGAGAAACTATTAACAAATTCTACAAAAGAGTAGCTAGGACAATTGTTCGTTCCCAGAGTCTCAGAACACAAAAAAAAAATAGAGTGCAAGGCAGTGTCTTTTAAAACTGAACATGATTCTCACAATAACACCAAAAGAAAATGTTTTTAGTTACTAGTGATGCACCATCAATTGGTAAATCACATGGACCTGATTCCTGAATTATTAAGGACATTTTTTTGATAAGTAAGAGTAATATTAATATGCGCCAAAACAGGTGGCGCAGCCTATGTATACAGACAATGTGCACCTACAAAAAAATACTATACAATAGTGAATCTATCTAAGAACTCAACAAAAGAACGGTCCACTCTTTGAGATCCATCTGTACACCAGAACCTGATTGTTTCTACAATGCTTTCCTTCCATCTGTCTACATTCAGCTCAATGTTCTCAAAGGCTCTGCCATTGCGTTCGGTCCATATACCCCAGCTAAAGGAGCAACTTCCCAAACATCTTTCTTCCTTTTTTTTCTCTTGTAAAAGGGCCATTCGCAGAACATTTCTTTCACTGTCCTTGGCATTACCCAAGCAATATTGAACAACCTGAAGATGTAATTCCACAATACCCTAGCCACAGAACAATAGCAAATGATTTACTGTTTCTTCATCTTTCTTGCATATGTAGCACCAATTCACATATACGTTCTTTCTTTTTCTCAAATTATCTCCGGTCAAAAGAGCTTCTAACGCTGCCTCCTACGCAAAAAACGCCACCCTCCTTGGCGCCTTTGACTTCCAAATGATCTCCCACGGAAAATCACAACTCTCTCTCTTCGATAAGGCTTCATAGTAGGATTTCACTGTGAATTTTCTGCACACCGTCCTCTCCCACAAGACCCTATCAATCTATCATCCCTATCAAGATCCACATGGGTACCCAACAGAATTTCGAAAAGCTGATATATCTCTCATGTCTCCTAAATAGAGGGTTCCAGCTGACTGTATCTCCTGCAACTTGGACCATTGAACTAACAGTGCATCCACATCCTCAGCAAAGGAAAACAGGTTCGGAATCTTCAACTCAATCCCCTACTCTCACACCATTTATCCTTCCAGAACCTAATCGAATTTCCTTTACCAACCTCAAAAGAAATGAATAAACATAAGTGCCTCCACCCTTTGCTAATCCCCTTCCACACACGAGTCCCGTATGGGCTCGAAACTAGCTTATGAAACCAATGATGCTCTCCTTCTCCATACTTATCCATCACTACTCTTCTCCATAAAGCTTCGGGCTCTACCATGAGTTTACATAATCATTTTCCCATCAGCGCGACAGCGCCTCATTGAAAAATTGTCTTCTCTTGATCCCCAAACCCCCCACTTTTACACAAGAACAGACCATATCAAGGACATTACGAAGCACACATAGTAATAGAATGAAAATGGAATTTCTTTCTCATTACTTATGCCACTATCTCCTCATCAAAGAAAACCAGTAACCTCCAACGTTGAAAAAAGGTAACAGCTAATCTGAAGCAGGACTTTGGTTATTAAAATTATGAGAACCGAAGAAGGCTACCACAAATTTGCAACTAGATTGTGTGCACACTTGGAGATGAATGGCTACTCGAACACCTAGATTAAACAATTTTCTCTCTATCCACTCATCACATTTTACATTGCCACCACTTGATATAGCATAAGTGCAGTGCGGATACAATAAGCTATCTGGAGCCTGATTATTGACATAATAACAATAAGAAGTATTGAAACTTACCATTCTAATAATATGCTGCATTCCACCACCACCAAAGGAATGCCCACAAGGCAATATCATTGCATCATCCATAAGTGCTCCTCTGGTATAAACAGTAAATTATAAATGCATAATGTAAATATCGGTTTTACATATTAGTAGTAAAGGAAACAGCAAGTGGCCAAACACAAAATAACAGGCGAGTGTGGCCCCAATATTTACAGTAAAACTAGTTAGAGGACCTTAAGCAACTTAAATTGGAAAGAATTGACGGTCCAACACTATTGTCCCACTTACTAAGATGATATGGCAACAGGCCTACAGCGAGGTTGAAGGACTAAGCTGCCCCAGTAAAAGGCAAAGATACAGTTTGAAACAATTAACAGAGCAAAAGTCCTGATGTCATCTCCAAATCATATCTCTAACAAAGTGCAGACTATAACATGAATCAGCTCTCCGCTCACATGTTTAAGTACAGGACAATTCAATATAATGCAAGTTCATGTCATGAATAATCTGTGGACTGCTCAAAATTTCTCAATGAACAAGTATTTTCTAATCAAATTGAGTTGCTGTAACATGCAGAAAGTCCAAAAATTGAAGTAGTCCCCACATAAACGAATTTAAACAAATATTCAAAATTCTTCATTGACATGAGCCTGCTAGACCAAATAAAATAATCCCGGCAACCCTGACTAGAGATAGTAAGAGGCCAGGTAACTAGGTAATAAACCTAATTCCTGACTTCAAAGGAGGCAATATTATGCAATTAGTCACGCATATTCAGAGGATGATTATTTACTTTCCTTTAAAATTGATTTGGCTTGATTCTTTGTATTGCATGAATATATCCAATTTCAAAGCCAAACCATTCTGAGGTTCAGTTCCTATTCAACCAGTCCTTTTGGAACAGTTCTGATAGCGTGTCATTAAAAGATAATTTTAGTCAAGCCCAGTTAATTTATTTATAATTTCAAGCAGCTATCATTAACATGAAGATTACCTATCACTGAAACTGGCAGCGACTACCTAAACCATCAGTGATCATTGACTACTACTTTATCAGTCTCATGTTAACGGTGCGGATGCCACCATTCAAATCTAGGCCTATATTTGTTTTAAGTATTCGAGATGTATTTTGTAGAGTTCATTTAGGTGAACTTAAACAGCATATGTATAAAGAAAATTGTAAGTTCGGTTGTGTGCAATGTTTCACAAGTTTGTAATAAAGCACCCCCAACATTTAATAAATATAATCTTTTCTTGATCAACATCAAAGTTAAGTTGTTCAGCATTAAAACACCCATAATTACAAATAACAATACTGATTAACACCATCCCCAAGCCTAGTGAAACTCAAAACTGCAAATGAACATGTGAAAATGAAAACACACCAGAAAGCTGTTCATAAAAACTCACGTTAAAGGATCCGAGAGAATTGCCCTCAATGAATCTCCTGAATCACATGAATATGAAACATCCTTTCTTCCGCTAAACCCACAACCATTTTCGACCAACATATCTTTGTGCCCAGCAGCTGACCCCTCTGGCCCCTGTAGATATGGGGAACAATACAGTTCTCCATCTGGGTCTGCAATTGTGATAGCATTTTGGTTCTGACTCACTCGGCCTTGCTGATGGTTCTCACTGGAACTTGCTGCTCTCACGTCGTTAATATCATTCCCAGATAGCACAATGTTACCTTCCTTCATCACTATTTCCCTACTAGAACCTAAGAACACAAAATTCAAACAGCAAGGACTCATTTACTTTAATGTAAAATACTTTCTGAATATCCCCACCCCAAGAAAACAAATGTATAATGCTAAGCTATCTATTTGAACGATATTAATTATAAGACAAGTTAGGAAATGACATCAATTTAAGCTATCTTACTTACCAAAAGATGAAATGTGATTCATTTTCACATCACCAATTTTCTCGCTACTATGTCCGCTTGTATTGCTACTATTATTCTTCGTACTGCTATTGTCCACAACAACAAGTCCGTCCACGTCATCGTCATCGTCCTCTTCGTCATCGTCATCGTCGTCGCCCTCTGATCCATCACCGCTCGGAGAAGTCGAGTTCCGACCATTCCTGTTCCAATTCTGTATGCTCCTATGGTGGTGGCGGTCCGGAATTTGAGTGGACTCGTAAATGTTGCGGCGGAACTCGGCGGTTCCCTGAGGTTGAAAGTACAAGCCAGTTAGCTCGCGTGTGGCTTTCTGGCCAGGATCGCCTACGCCTACGGGGCGGTGGCGCTGCGGTGGAACGTCACTTCCGCCGCCGCAGCGGAAACCTAAGGTGTTATTGGGGTCGTCTTGGAAAACGAGCAGAGGGTTTAGACCTTGAGTTGGTACTAAGCCAATCTCCTTTGAGGCCATTGCCAGGCCCAATTCATGAACCCTAACTTTGATTATTTGGGAGGGAAATTGTAGAGTGAGGGAGATGGTTGAAATTAGAGGGGGGATAGTGGATCCGGAGGAAAGTGGAGGGGTCACTCCATTTTCGGAGGAATTGAGGTTTTTTACATGGGAGATTTGGGAAGGAGTTAGGGTAGTAAGGTAGGCGAGGGCAAAGGTCGAAGATTCGAATGGAGTTAAAACGATGTCGTGTAAATTTTGTTGAGGGGTAATCACTGCTTTACTGGTAGGGGTAAACTTGGTTCAGTATTACGTTGAAAAAGAGTAAAATGTACCTGACTTATCTGGTTCTCAAAAAATCAAAATAACAATTCAATATGTCTGAGCATGTACAGTGGTTTTGCCTAATCAAATCAAAAATCAAATACAATCCATTAAAAACCAATAAAATAATTCATTATATATCTAATTAATTTAAACCAAAAAACCTTCCTAATGGTGACACAAAATCCAATACATTTATATACTCCACCATATTTATCTCAATTAATATTGACTAGAAACTTGAAAAAATCATAGAAATTTTTTCCGATATCAAAATGAAACAAACCAAGTCTCTATTTATAGGTAAAAATGTCTACTTTAATTCAGAAAAAAATTAAATTAAAAAAATTAAATTTTTTTACTAAAAATTGGTCAAGAAAGGCAATGGAAGAAAATAAAATGTTATCCACTTGTCTAGGATTTGGGGACTTTGGGGTTCAAAAGATGATTTTTTTTTTTGTTAAAATCATTAGTTGATTTAGTGAAGATTTTTTTCAATTCTCCATTGAAAGAGAAGATTTGAATTTGATTTGGGGGAAAAACCCCCATTGTACATGTTCGAGAATCAATACTTTGGTACGGAGCTACTGGTCCAGTTTCACACTTTTTTGGTTATGAGACCTTTCAAGTTTCAATTAGGAATCTATATCTATATAATGGTAAGGGTATATTTTTTCCTCCAAAATCTCACTTTTGAATTATCATTTCACTTTTTCTCTCTCATATCCTCTCCTTATTTTCTCTCTTTCTCTTTCTCTCTCCCGTTTATCATTTCACTTTTTTTCTCTCCTATCCTCTCCATATTTTCTCTCTCTCTCCCGTCTCCTCTCTATTTTCTCTCTCATCATCACTACTTCCTCTCTTTTAATTATATTTAAACATTTTTCTCTCTTCAAACATAAAAAATAGTAACTAAAACAAAAATAATAGTTCCGGAGTCAAGAAAATAAAAGTATAAGAGGTTAGTAAAATAAAAAAATAATTTATGGAATATGTCACTATTAAAATAAAAGTTACAGAATCAACAAAACAAAAATAATTTAATTCGGAGGTTAGTAAAATAAAATAATTTACGGAAAAGTAATTTAAAACAAATTCTTAAAAATAAAATATATGTAAAAAAATAAAACAAATTAGTAAAATAAAAATATATATGTAAAAAAAATACAAAAATAATAGTAAAATAAAAATATTTGATGGAACAAAAATAATAGAGGTTACTAAAATAATAAAAACAATAATTTAAACAGGTTAAAGTTTAAAAAAATAAAAAATAAAAATAGGAACAAAAGTTATGTAAAAAATTCTTAAAAATAGTTATGTAAAACAAACATACATTAGTAAAATAAAATTATTTTATGGAACAAAAATAATGGTTACATAGTTAATAAAACAAAAGTAATTTAAACTGAGGTTAGTAAAATTATAAAAATAATTTACGGAACAAAAGTTTAAAACAAATTCTTAAAAATAGTTATGTAAAACAAAAATACGTTAGTAAAATAAAAATACTTGATGAAACAAAAATAATAGTTACAGAGTCAATAAAACAAAAACAATTTAAACTGAGGTTAGTAAATTAATAAAAATAATTTACGAAACAAAAGTATTTTGTAAAACTAATTCTTAAAAATAAAAAATAATAATAGTTGCGAAGTCAATAAAACAAAAAATATAATGGAAGTTAGTAAAATCAAAATAATTTACGGAACAAAAATAATAGTTAACGGTAAAAATAATTTCGTTATTTTGATTTTAGCTTATTTTCTTATCAGAAATTCATTTATTCATAAAATACAAATATAATTTAATAAAAGTAATCATTCAAAATGAAGAACTTATTTGAGTTTAGATTCTATTTGCATGGCGGAAAAAATTCAAGTTTGTTCGAAGACATTCATTTTAGAGAGTTTTTGAATAATATAAAGTGTTCAGGGTTGTCAGGCCATGGATTGACACTTAAAATTGGTGTTTCAATAATGCTATTGAGAAACATTGATCATGTTGCATTGTGCAATGGAACAATATTAATCATCATAAATCTTGGGGATCACATTGTTGAAACAAATTTTTTGAATGGAAGGAATGTTGAGAAAATGTTTTTTATCCCAATATTGTTATTAACTTCATTTGACGTAGACCCTAAGGGATGACCTAATGGTAGAGTTGAGACTTTACAAAATGTGAGGTCTCATTCTCAGGTTCAATCACTTCTCATGCTCCCTTAGGGGAAATGTCTACAAAAAAAAAAAAAAAACTTAAAAAAAAACTTCATCTAATGTAAGGCTGACTTTCAAATTCCAGAGAAGACAATTTTCATTACTTGTTTCATATGCAATGACAATTAACAAGTGTCAAAGTCAATAATTGCATGTAAGTCTCTTCTTAAAGAAATCAGTATTTAGTTATGAGCAGTTATACGTCGCAGCTTTTAGAGTAACAAATTATTTTGATTTGAAGATATTGATATGCGATGAAGATGAAAAATCAACTAATAAAACAACAAATGTTGTGTATAAGGAATTTTTTTAGAATCTATAATGATTATTGATATACTGATGTGTATTTGTTAACAAAACGATTCTTCTTATTTTATCCTTTAAATTTTTTTATCATCTTTATGTTGTCTATGTATGATTTAGTTGAAAAAGAATAATAATTGTGCGTTTAACGCACGGGTTAACAAAACTAGTTTATGATAAATTGCAAGTCGGTCCACTTTTTAAAAATTTTAACCTCTTTAATCCATTTTTTAACCTCTAAAATCCACTTTTGTTATTTTTCCCTAAAATGCCCCCACTTACCAAGTGAAGGAGCTGCAGGAGGAAAGAAAACCGGTTTTGAATTGGCGTGAGCATACGCTTTTTCGGTACCAGCTTGGATGAGGACAGTAGAGGAAATCCAATCCTTCTTCTCTCTTCTAACTAGTCTACTAGTTCTTTTCTTTTTTTTGGTTCCTTAGAACCTAGACTATGTCCTTGAGGGATTCATGGCATTGAAAAATCTGAGATGTTTTTTTCTCCGCATCAGTATTGAAAAATCTGAACCTAGACTATGCCCTTCAGTTGTGGGTTTTGTTTGAATTACCCCGTCAGTTATGAGTTTTGTTTATCCCAACCATTCGTTGACTGATCACATACCGACACCGTGCATATGGCACGGACACGTATACTAGTTTAATATGTTTGAGAATCAATACTTTGGTCCAAAGCTATCGGTCCAGTTTCACACTTTTTCGGTTATGAGACCTTTCAAATTTCAATTAGGAATTTATGATAAATTGCAAGTCGGTCCATTTTCTAAGATTTTCAACCTCTTTAATCCATTTTTTTAACCTCTAAAATCCACTTTTGTTAATTTTTTTCCTAAAATGCCCACACTTACCAAGTGAAGGAGCTGGAGGCAGAAAGAAAACTATGCGGTTTTGAGTTGGCGTGAGCATATGTTTTTTCGGTATCGGCTTGGATGAGGACAGCAAAGGAAATCCAATCCCTATTCTCTCTTCCTAACTAATCTACCAGTTCTTTTTTTTTTTTTTTGCTCCTTAGAACCTAGACTTTAGTTTGAGTAATCAAAGAATGAAATAAACATCGAGATATGTTTCACGTTTGGTCCACCGGTCTCAAACCCGACCCACTTCGTTCGAATTGTGTTGACGAGGAACGAAGAGATATTAAGAGATGGTGGAGAAGAATTTGTATTTGTGCACTGTGGTTCCATCTCTTTTCTCATATGCACGTATTTGTAACTGTGATGCATCGATTTTGAACCATGTTGCATTGTTGTGTTACACAATTATTTGTGATACACAATTTGGATTTGTGATTGTGACACACCAACTAGACACCTCATGCAAAAAATTCGATGCATAATTTTGGATTTGTGATGCACAATTTAGAATTATAATACAAAAGGAAATCCCGATGTAAATTTTTGGATTTGCGATATACCAACTAGATCCCTACAAAAAGTCCCAATGCACTTTTTTGGATTTGCGATGCACAATTTGGAATTAGTAAATCCTGATGCAAAATTTTGATTGCAATGTCAAATTGGATTATTGTGGACACTCAAAATTTGTACTCTTATTTTATATTGTCCTATAAAATACCATTTCAAATTAAAAAATGGACTAAAAGTTACTTTTAAAATCTTTCAGGGGATCAAAACGTCAAAAGGAACTTGGAATGACTCAAAAGGGCGAAAAATAACAAAGAAGGGGGAAAGTGTAAAAATTGAAAGGGGAAAAAACACGTCGGGGCGCCGTGCCCCCTGGCCTTGGCGTTGTGCCAGATATCTGCAGTGTCGCGTCCTTCCTCCTACTGCTTTGGTCATTGCTTACGTTCGTTTGCCATCAAAGACACACGAGGTGACTGCCTTATATTGCCCCTACATGATCTCTACACTGCCAAGGCTTTACCCCCTCCCCCGGTTGCCCACTACATGCAAGGGGAGAGAGCCTTCTCTTCTATAAATAGGAGAGTCCATCTCCTTCATTTCACACACCAACAACATATCTTTCTTACTCCCTCTGTTAGGCTGCAAAAAGCAAAAGATAAGAGGCTGCCAAACTCTCTCTCTCTCTCTCTCAACAGCCAACACACACACACAAGCAAACCCAGCAACATTACACACACCTAAACACATTATACACACAAACATAGCACACACACTACAAACAATACACACACACATGAGCAAACTGCTCTTACATGTTCTGGGTAGAGTGCGCACACACACACCGCTTTTGCCTATTCTGGGCGAAGCACATATACATACAGCAAAAAAGAAAAAAAACTTCCTCTATATCGGGAGGACAGTGGAAGCACACGTGAATCACTTAAGCCTAGGCGTACTAGGTTCAAATACTAACACTTTAAGATGTAGATCTTGGACCTAAAATTCTATCCCGTAGTTATTTATTTCAAGTTTGTTAATAATAATATATATATATATATATATATATATATATATATATATATATATATATATATATATATATATATTGCGAGTCTGTACATATTATTGTTATTATCGTTGTAAATACTGTTAAAATTTGTTCTTTCCCTTTATTATGTTTTATGCTATATACGTAAGTTTTTCTTTCTGTTTAGTTAGTTCCTTTTATTGTTTATACAATATAAATAGCTCCTAGTTTTTTATATAATTTTGTTCATAGAATAGTCTATATAATGTCCATTATTATTTCCTTGTTTCGTTGTTATATTTATGTCATTTTCGTTTGCTTTTCATTAAATAAATAAAATATTCTTTTTTTCTGTAAATATATACATATACATACACATACATATATATATATATATATATATATATATATATATATATATATATATATATATATTCTAGACTAAAGTGTACAAAAAATAAATTAGGCATATTAGCAAACCCAACTTTGAGACCGAAAGGGCGAGTTGGATGCCTAACCCCTTCCTAACTCGTAACTTAGCCCCTGATCATTTTCTATAAGTCATTTTTCAAATGTTCGAGCATCCCTCAGCGCCCTTCCAAAATTACATATATTTACAAACACGAACAATATTTCACTCAATAAATAAATTGTTTAGAAAAATAAATGGAGTTTGTGCATATTATTTATAAATTATAATTTTAAAAAATATTCACTACGTCCTAAAATTAATATCCACTGTATTATATTATTATTTAAAGACGTCCCAAACATTATTTATTTTATTTTTAAAAACAATTTTTATATCAATTATAAAAAAATTGCGAGCTTAAAAAAAGATAGACCTTATTGATTTGACACCATTAATGATAAATTGAAGGTTATTAAAAGAAAATTACTTAAACTTCAACACTATTTTATATTCAATATGTGTATTAATATTATAATAAATTTTTTTGTATTTATTCATATATTGTTTTCCGTAACATTTTCTGTGTATTTGTCAAACATCCGAAAATGTTTTCCGGCATATTTTTAAAAGATTTACCAAACACCTGAAAATTAAATCTTTTCATTTTCCAGAAATCATTTTCCGGAAATCATTTTTTGAAAATCATTTTCCGTGAAATAAACGGAGCTTAAGTTTTGAAACTATTCGCCTTTCACGTGAGGGGGTTCGAAACTGGGTTCTCACAATTACCCATGTAGAAAATCATGATGCACAATTTTGGATTTGCGATGCAGAATTTGGAATTAGTAAATTATGATGCATAAATTGGTTTTCTGATGCATAAATTGGAATTATGATGCATCGACTTAGAATTGCGATGCAGTGCGTGTCTGATTAAATTTCATTAAGGGTATACTCGTCCTTTTACCCTAAAATGTCTTTTAACAGTTAAAAACAAAAAGGCAAAACCCCTCATTTGGCCACCCAACTTTTCAAAAACTTGCAAGACGGCCACCGAAAGTTTAAAACTTGCAATAAGGCCACTGTACATTAGTTAGGCTGCAAGCGAGCCCATTTTTTGGATGGACGTTAGATTCATTCGTTAAATTATGTAAAATATCTATTTTGCCCCTAATTATCACTCATTCTCCCTCTTTTGGTTCAAATTCCCTCCATCTTTCAGACAGCTCTCTAAATCCGCCCAGCAGCCATCATCCACTATCGGCGAACACTGTCATCTCCCATCCACCGCTCACAATCGCCATCTCTTCATTCTCTCTCTCTCCAACATTGATTTCATCTCCGTTGCCATCGCCACCACCCACCATCTCCGTATCGCTGAATTCGGCCAAATCGTCTGACATCTCCATGTCTATCTTTTCCACAACACAGCGCCAGAATTCTAGTTTAATCGGCTTCCTCATATTAATTTTATCTCCTCCACTTTTCTTTCTTTTCCATCTCTACCCACAATTGTTCCAGCCTTCAGATCCGACCGATCTTTCTCTCTATCACCCACTGATCCGGTCAAACCCATCATCTTCCTTCCATCATTGGCGAAGTGAGCCCCAATTTTCTTTCTCATCCCCGATTTGTCTTCTCAATTTCCAACAATAGCAGATCTGGTCCATTTGCGCTTCCAACAAAGCGCCAGCTTCTTTCTCCATCTCTACTGACTTGGCTACCTCTGGCAACAACCCACACTCTTCTTTGCCATCTCCAACCTAGCAGAGCCGGCAAAGCTTCGCCCATGTTCTATCTCCACTGACGAGGATAAGTCGTCGGCCCCTATTCCAACGCTGCCTGCTAGGAAGAAGGCCGGCAGCAATAAAGAAAGAGATGGTGAAACCGGAACAAGCTGGGGAGAGAGACTGAGAGGGGCTTGCTTTGTCGAAGATGGCGCCGGAGCTCAAAATTACAGGAGGCCGGTGATGGGGTTGCTGTACCAGATCTGGGGAAGACAAAAACGGAGGTCAGTGGACTGCTTTAGGTCGGACTCGAAGCTGGATCCGGTGAGGAGAAAGTTGGGGTTGGAAAATCAAAGCTAAAAATCTCTATTATTGATATATAACCATTTTTTTATTTCCACCCTTTTGTTTCTAATTTCACATAAAGGTTTAGTAGTTATAGGGGCAAAATAGGTAATGAAATAATTTAACGACCAAATTTAACGGTTGTCCGAAAAATGGGCTCGCTTGCATCCTAACTAATGTACAGTGGCCTCATTACAAGTTTTAAACTTTCGGTGACCGCCTTGCAAGTTTTTGAAAAGTTGGGTGGCCAAATGGAGGGTTTTGCCAAACAAAAATGACGTCCTTTTGTGGTTGAAAATTAATGGGAGGGGATCGGCCCAGTTATCACCTTTTCAATTATTGAATATGCCACAGATTGTGAATAGGAGATGACCAAGGTGAACTTTAAACTAAAATTGTGTGTCTTCAACAAGTCAAATAAATACCCAAGCAAATATGATATCTCCTTTTTCAGGACTTGGTTCACAAATACTTAAGAGTTGTTTGGTAGCCATGTTTAAAGTCGGATAGGATTACTAAACCGAATTTTTGGATGGTAGGTACACAATAGGCGGTTGGATTAGTAATCCAAATTATTTGGATACAGTCTTTATCCACTCGCAAATTATATCAAGCGAAAAGTGGTATTATTAGCATCTTTGCTAAAAAAAACTAATGGATTAACATCTTTAATTCCAAAACTACCTCCAATATATAGTAACATAATTAATAACGAAGACGTTAATAGTGCTCAGATTAATAATAATGTTTATCCCTACCCGACTTCCAAATAAGCCCTTAGTTCACAAATACTTAGTTCACGAGTCTTAGTTCATCTCAATAGGTAATTCAGAGTAAACAAGTACTTGGTTCACAAAATTTTCAATATAAAATAATTTTAAACTGGCTAAAGAGTAGGCTCTAATTCTAGTCTACCTCCTAATAAGGATAAGTAATGAGATGGAAATTATCAAGAAGGACCTCCATGCAAAACAACAAGTTCAAGACACAAACGACCATTAACGCAAAACATAAGTACATGTTTTAACTCAATCATATCCACACATAGGTAAGCACGTTATGAGATATCTCTCAAAGTAATATAATTCAAAAGCTTCATAACAGTCCCTGATTCATAATTAAAAGCTACATTTGAATCCAATAGAGACAAAAACTATAGTGTCTTAATTCCTCGTGTTTTTTACTTGCTTTATTACTTGTTTGATTGATTGATTGATTATATGATAGTCATACATACCAAATCCTATATATGTATTTTTGTTGCATATATGCTAGCTTATCCTTTGTTATGTCATGATTTCAAGTTAGACTTTTAGTGTTTTGACTTGTGTAGTATTTGTGATTGGTTGTTACATTTAACCTTGTATGTGTTCATGAGTCATTGCATGGACCATTGAAAAGCTAGAGATCACATATATATGTTTGTTCTTCCTTGCCTAGAAGGATCGGGTGTGTTTCGCACACATTTTGAGTGGGTAAACATCCAAGGATGTTTGAGGTTGGTTTGGGGGCTTTAAGGGTTGAGTTTCTAGACTTTTTCTCCTGCCCAGTAAGGTGACCTCGCCTTCTGCTTGCGTGCTAGCTCGCGTAAACTTCAGAGAATTCTCTGATTTTGACCAGGACCGACGTTGTCGCCTTGTCTCAGGTGACGCACGTCGCGTTTATGCACACTTTGGATTGTTTTTGTTGCTTGACGAATTCACCCTTAATTGACCAGCCTTCATCCCTCCATAACAATCTAATTAGACCTAATAGACCCTAAGTGACCTAGGTTAGTGTTAATGTTGATTTATCAGACATAACCCTAGCTTGATTAGCCTAATTGGTGATTCGTTTGGACCTAGGGATGCATAACATGTTTCCCACTTACTTGGGCTCTCTACGAGACCACATAACCAGCTGGGAGTCTTCACTTACTCCTCAATTTCTAGCCTTCGTGAGTTCTAACATAGCAAGAAAGCTTATGTGTAAGATTTGAGTGAGATTAGTATGTGTGAACTCGATTCCCGTAGATCAAGCCACCCGATCGTGAATTCGAGACGACTCCCGCGTAGCTCTTGACTAGTAGAGAACTTTCTACTGCTTTGATTTTGTTTTTGTTGGATAGATTGTCATGCCTAGGTAAGTTACTAATGCCCTATTTTTATGTTTAAGCTTGCTTTACATACTAGCTACTATTTGGACTTGATATACATGCTAGAAATGTTATTCGTATGTCTAAATGATACTTTGATTTATGGAAGCCTTGTTTGCGATATTTTCTTGGGGTATAACTTGTGTATGAAATGTTATAGGGTTTCATTGTGAAATATAATGGTGTTAAAATTGAACTAGAGTTTCAATGATATCATAAACTTATCTAAATTCATAATTTGAGAACTTAGATGTGGTAATCTTTCATAGAGCAATTATGCCCTAATTTCGAGAATTATAGTAAAGACTCAACGGAGTCGACTTTGGATAAGAATTGAATGGAAAGACATCGTGTTCAATCCCTATATAATTTAGAACTCGTTTGATTAGGTTTATTAGTTTTCGAGGTTTGGGTTGAGTAAGTGTACGATTATGGCACTTGTGAATTAGAGACTTATATGTAGCTCTAATGTGATTAGTTGATTGATAGCAATGACATGCTTAATCATGATACATTGGTAGAGTTTTATAACCTACTTGCCATCGATTGAGTTCGCTACTTTTGAACTCGATCCATATTTGAGAAAGACAAGTAAATATCTACTTATTCGTTGCATTAAGTACAACTGGCATGATTTGGTCGAGTTGATGGCGCGACGATGTATCGTCTTTACGAATTGAGAGGTTCGTTTCGCTATGGATCGTCGTATCGGATTTAACGCACACCCCTCGTTCTTGGCCACAGTTGAGGTGTACCCCCATTGGCGTAAGCTATAAGCGCGACCTTGGTTTGCTATTAGCCTGAGTAGGTTATCGGTAGTCGATTTCTTTCACACGAGAATCGATGGCACAAAATGGATTGACATTTTATATTTCATGAGCAATGCAGCGGCACCGGTTCTATAATATATCCTAGTTTATGTGGTTTATTACGAGCACTTGCATGACATCAATGTGCTACATGAAACATGAGCACTATGTGCCTTTGAGATTGATTGTGTAACTTGATATACTATGATGATATCTTGTTTTATCTAAAGTTAAGCATTATGCCATGACACGTAGATTGCATTTTGGTAACTTACTAAGTCCTTATGACTTACCTCGTTTCTTGTTCAATTAATTGTTTTCCTTAGATCCAAGTCAGCCCGACCACTCCCATTAAGGACAATGTGTCCATGCTATATAATAGCAAGGGTCTTCTGGAAAGTTGTTAGCTCAGTTACTTTTGGTAGATATATTTTTCTTTTGGAAAGGACGTTGAGAAAGCAAGTTATATAAACTTAGCTTGGGAACTTGTATTTGTACTTGATACTTGATACTTGATACTGTACTTGTACCTATGTTGTATTCTTTTGAGTTCTGACATGTACAGCCTTGTATATATTTGTTGGTTTCGCTAAGCATGTTTTATCTCTTTATTACATTTGTTACCCGACATGTCTTTAGTCGTTGATGTGTTGTTTCCCAAGCTGTAAAATCGTGGCGTAGTTGTTGGGTTCCTGTTGTAACGTCGATGATGACTTGTTTATATTGTTTTTGTTATTCTAACTTTTTTTTAAGCCGAAAATGTTCAGTTGTGCACATTGTTATGACACGTGTGTCCCACATTTCGTGTGTATTGCATGTTTGTTTACTTGTTTAGGCACGTTCGACCTTGGGATCCCGTGCTAGGATCCAGGTTGGGTCGCTACAAAAAATGTGGAAAAAAAGAGGTTAGAAATCACCAATATCTAATAATCACTATACACACACACACACACACACACACACACACATATATGGAAAAATTACAGGTTGATCCCCTTTTATGAATTTTTAACCGTTCTAGTACCTCTTTTTTCTTAACCGCACAAGTCTTCTTTCGTTACTTTCTTCCTAAACTGCCCCAACCTCATATCTTCCCAGCGTAACTCAAATCCTTTCTCGGACAATAATTTGAGATGAAGGATCTTGGCCCGCTCAGCGAATTATTGAGTATTGAAGTCTCATTGGATTCTTATAGCTATTATCTCTCTAAAGCCAAATACTCTTCAGACCTCCTTGCTCATGCAAGCATAGAAAAACAACTAGTAGCGAAAGAAAAACTAAATGTAAGTTTTCATAAGAATCCGCTATAGCCTATTGTAGACAGAAGCATAAACTGGACCCATTTAGCCATGGTGAAGATATACTATCTAAAGATGAAAGAAATTTTATCATATGTAAGTGCTCTCCTCTGGCCTTCAACCTAAATTTTTATTTTACAAAGTGGAGTTCATGCTTTCTACTCCATTTGACTCTTCTATCGCTCTTATTTCCTTTATCGGCCCCGAATCCTTATTCCCTTTTTCTATAAAGAATTCTCTGAATTGTACTCAATGTGTGGAAGATTTATGTTAGTAATATTTGTTAGATACAAAAGTAAACCCCGATACATAATTTGGAATTCCAATGCAACTATTATAATTGGAATTCAAATTCAAATTATGCATCAATTTGGATTTATGATGCAACTATTGGAATTGCGATGCGTTAATTTAGACTTAGAATACAAAAGTAAATCGCGATACACAATTTGGATTTGCAATGCACAAATTGGATTCACAATGCACAATTTGGATTCTCGATGCAGAAAATCTCGATGCATAATTTGGATATGCAATGCAGAAACCGGTATAACTCCTTGTGCACAAGATGAATGAAAGATCACTTAAGACAGTTGTTATCCAAGCTCGGTTAAACATGTCTTTAATGATGGCTGCTTTGCACTATCATATGTTTGATTAGCTTCGTGGATGATTTGTTCTCCAACAAGCACATCCAAAGACACAATCCTCAGCTTGATAACAAATTCTTTCGACTTTGATGTCCTATCCAAACCCAAATTGCATTTTGCACAAAAACCTAATCTGCATCGATTACCTTATTCGTTGCCACAAAATTTTACCTATTTACAATTCAAAACTTTTGTAGATTAGATTGATTGAAATTGTATGAAATAGCTAGCCACTGACATATTTCTCTATGCATTTCGATTTGGCATTGACCATTTACAATTAAAATGCTCAAGAAGAGTTGTGGCTTTCTTGAAGCATGAATCCTTCAACCACCACTCCAACTGTACGCTCATTTGCCTTCCATATCCCATTGTTTGCTAAGAGATTTTTGTCCATTTATCGCTTTTGATATTTTTCCTTTGGCTTCCTAGAAGCCTCGCTCTACTTAAATTGTGTAGAATCTATGCATCACGTTGTTTGAATTGTTGCATCACGATGCCTAGAGATTCAGATAGTGCACGCACTTTTGTTCATTAAGGCTATACTCGTCATTTTGTACCAAAAAGTATCTTTTACATGTTAAAAAACGTAGACTTTAGCAGTTACATTATCACTGTAGGGGACTCGCCTAGGTTGCACCCTATATATTGGTTTGGTCCAGTTCTGGAACCGATTATAAGTTTCAAAACCGGGACTAAATCAAATTATCCGGTTCTACAAAAATTCAGGACCAAACAAAACCAAACAATTGGTTCAGTCCAGTTTTCACTAGTCCGGTCCGGTTCTATTGGTTTGGTATGATTTCATAAATAATACACTCACCCCATGTTACTGGTGCAATTATTTGATAACTTATTTAGATGTTTATATTTCTTTAAATCACATTAAATTATCATATATTTATAAATTATATCTCTACTAGACAAAGTGAATATCTACAAAGTAAACGATAATTTGGGACAAAAAAATGAATCAATAAAAGATAAGGTCAAAATGTTAGAACCTCAATCGTGAAAACAATAAAAAGTCATAGGGCACGTAATAATAATTAGGCCAAATTATAAAATTCCCCCCAAAGTATACACTAAATCCTAGATCACTACCCAACTTAAGTTTTGTCCAATTTGTTATCTAATGTTGCCATTTGTGTCAAATAACTCCCCCGGCACAACGTCCTGTTAATGAAAAAACGTTAACTCTCACGTGCTATTGCACGTGATGGTTATTTTGGTCATTTCCTTTTGGAGGAAGCAGCTAGCTGGGTATTTGAGCGTACGTACGTAATTGGTGCTCATTTATTCCTAGTTTTCCCGCGAAGCAGAGGGAGCCATGGTGTGCCACTGTGGTGATAACATCGTGTTGAAGACCTCGTGGACTATATCAAATCCTGGTCGAAGATTCCTTGGCTGCGCAAAGTATGGTCAGGTAAGTATTCATTGTATGATTCCAACGATGATTCACGCACGTTCTGTTTCTTCGATTTAGGGTTTTTTACCCACATTCCATTTCTTCGATTTAGGGTTTGGGGCCTCCATTGTTAACCTAGATTCCTATCTTTCGTAAGTTTCAGGATGGGGCATGTGGTTATTTTGCTTGGCATGATCCTCCAATGTGCCGTAGATCGACTGCAGTGATTCCGGGTCTACTGCAATCTATCAATAATCACCAAAAAGAGATAATGGAGCTCAAAATGAAGTGCAACAGAGAGTGGAAATTCTTTATTTTCTTCATGTGTGTGTGTGTTGTAATTTTTTGGCTATTGGTGTTGCTCCTTCTAGTTTGAAGGATTGAATATGGCCTCTGTTTTTCTTCATGAATATGACCTCTATTGTAATTTTTTGGCTGTTGGTGTTGGTGTTGTAATCTATGTTTTGTTTTGGTAATCAAATTATGTTCAGAACATGAGCAAAAACAATCTATGTTTTGTTAGAACAATCATCTGTTTTGGTGTCATTACATAAACAAAGCAAAAATATACAAACAATCATCTGTTTTTGCAATTACATTCATTTCCCAATACATTCATTTCTGACAACCTTTTATTTATGAAAATGATAATCATATTAGATTATGTTGCTTGTTCTAGTTTGAAGGATTGAATTTGGCCTGTGTTTTAGTAATCAGATTATGTATTGGAAAGAAAAAGTAATGTTAGAACAATCATCTGTTTTGGTGTTATTACACAAACAATGACTCCATTACAATTAGTCCATTACAAAAACATCTTCAGGATCAACAGATTGAGTTGCACTAAAAATTCATAAATACCATTGGATTGTACTAATTTGGTGCCATTACAAATGTACAAAAACATTACAGAAGATTGCCCCTTTGACAATATTCCCCACATTGTTTCATAATCTCTACAAAAGAAGGCACATAACAAAATCATTACAGAAGATTGTCCCTTTAACAATATTCCCTACATTGTTTCTTGGTACTTTACAAAAGAAGGCCCATTACAAAAACATTTGTGTCAGAGATAACCATTCAGAACATGAGCAAAAACAAAAACCTACTAATATCAACACTACTCACTACTTCAAACTCTTCAAACTCTTGAGTACTCCCATCAGCAAATTAAGTGGTTCAATCCCTTGCACTTGGTGTAACCTATGACAGAGATAATCATTCAGAAATAAGAAAATTGATCTTTACTTACAAAAGGCTATAGCCACATTCACATTTTATTACAATTATACTTACTGTTTGACTTTGATTCATATCAACTCCTGGGCTTGATGTACCTGTTTGAGTTGGTTCTTTTGTGGCTTTCTTCTTAACCTTTTGACATAACAGAGCATGTTGACATAAGAGTTTAAAAGATGCACTTGTAAAACATATCATAAGCCAATAACATGCACTTACAGTTTTGCATATCATGCTTATTGTTCCACTTGGTTCTTTTGAGGCTTTCTTGTTAACCTGTGGCATAAGTCAATAACATGCAAATAAGCAAAAGCACATAAGCCAATATATTGTCATAAAAAACAAAATAAAAGTACTCACTCTTCTTTTAACAACCTTTGTTGATTTTCTTTTGCTTGGGTTCCCATCCACTACACTTGAATTTTTCATTATATAAAACAAAGATAAAATTTTAGCCTTAATAAATAAAGTAAATAGAAGCAAAAATATCATTAATTTGAAAATAGGGCCTGCACTTACAATTCCTTCTGTTTCAGCCTCTGTTTGTGGTGGTTTCTTTGGACAAGTCCTAGCATTGTGATAAAATTCCCCACAAATCTTGCACTTCACAAGATTCGGTACTTCCTCGCTTTGTTGGGCTTCCCTTTACCTTCATCCAACCGCTCGATTCTTCTTCTTTTAGGCCTCCCAGGCATTGTTTTTCCAATTTGTTTTGGAGGCTGCAATTTTATGTTGGTGTTGGGCCACATGTCTCTACCCCTCAAGGGATACACCATCTGCTCATAGGCCTTCATATAGGTCTCCTTCTTATACCACTTAGCCACAAAAGATTCGATCAAGGGGTTATGATGTATGGCAAGTTGGTTATGATGTATGGCGATATTGCCACTTTCTACAAGTGGAGACACAAGACTTGAGTACTCGTGATCAACTTCAAACCGGTCCCCATACATACCGTGACTTGGTACTTTCTAATCCCATCCCATATTGTGATGAACCCATGTGATTCAAACTTGTACTTATCAAACTTCTTACTTATCCTGGACACACCAAACCTGGACACACCAAACCTTGATATTGCCTCATCTTTTCCCTACATTTCTGTAACCTTGCCATCATGTAGATCCTAATCCACTCAAGCAACTCTAAGATAGCCTTAGACCTTGCTCTTAAAATACAAGAATTAAATGTCTCACACAAATTATTCAGTAGCATATCACAACACTGATTTGTAGAAAAAAAGGCCCTACTCCAATGTGCAGGTGTTTTCCCCCTCAACCATTCATAAGCCAATTCACTCTTTTGTTTCATATTCTCCATCTCAATGTTAAACTTTTGCACATAGGATGCTTTAGCACAAGCATACAACTGTTTTTTCAAAGCAATACCCCTAAACTGTAGTTTGAAATTATCATGAAGATGCTTCACACAGAACCTAATTTCAGCATTAGGGACAAGCTCCTCAAGGCTAGGAACAAGACCCTTTTGCTTGTCAGAAATGAATGTCCAATGGTATGAATTCACACATTCTATATCTATCAACAAATATTGCAAAAACCAAGTCCAAGAGTCTTTATTTTCCCCCTCAACCACTGCATATGCCAATGGCCACATCCCATTGTTAGCATCTACCCCAACAGCTGACAGAATCATACCCTTTACTGACCCCTTCAAAAAGCAGCCATCTAGTCCAATAACTTTCCTACAACCTTCTAAAAATCCCTTTTCGCACCCCCAAGACACACATATATTCTCTTAAAGATAGGATTATCATTTTCATAATCACGAGTATCTCAACAGCTTGTTCCCTGGATTTGACTCGATCAATTCTTCCTTGTAGTCACATAAAGCCCCATACCGAGATTCAAGACTTGCCTCGGCCTTCATTCTTAGCAAATCGTAAGGCTCGTAAGCACTACTCCTAGACACTTCAATTTCAAGATCTTTCCCAACCTGTATGAAAGAATGACTCAAAGAGCCATGTAGGGTTTAGTTTAAATTTGTCAGCATATTGCTCCCCAATCCACCTAGAGTTTACACATTTATTAGTTAACATTCTACTACAGCTGTGATTGTTAACAAATGTCCTAATTCTGAAGATATTCCTTTCACCACCTAGCCCAGAAGAATAGATATACCATGGACAACCATCCTTACACTTGGCACTTACTTTCACTTTATCATTCTTCACAAACCTAAGCCCCTTCCCATTTTTTACTGCATAAGACCTCACAGCAGCTTTGAATTCTTTACTGTCAGAGAATTCCATTCCTAACTCAAACTGAGGCTCCTTCATGTCTGTTAGAGGGTTAAATTTCTTGAACTTAGGAGTAGCTTTCCTTCCCATTTGGATCCTAGGGTCATCATCATCAAAGTCAGAGCCATCAAGGCTTTCAAAATCATCAGAATCATTATCCTCATAATCTGACTCAACATCAAAATCATTATGATTTACAGGTATTTCACTCCCAGACACTGCCTTCTCCTTTCCCTTTCCTTGTGGTTGCTTATCTGGTACTCCATCATCCCCAATCTCATTAAGTTCCAGATCATTCTCACTATCCCTATATTCACTATCAGTATAACCTAAACTATCTTCATTATCTGATCTACTTGGGATGTTTGGCCTATTTGCATTCATATGCTGACTAACCCTCTGGTATTCCTCATTATGTTTGCAGTAGATATCAACAACCCTATTCTTTGGATCAAGCCCTTCTACCATTTCTACCATTTCAATCAAAGACTGATTAGTTGATATTAATTTCAAACCAGTATCCATATTCTTACTGCATTGCACATAGTAAAAGGTTGCATAGTCTTTATACCCCAATCCCCAGTAATAATTCTTCATTTTCACATAAGACATCATTCTTTCGTAATTTGGTTATTGTTTCCACTTCACCTCCTAAATACACTGTATTAGGTGGTAGATAAACTCACCACCATGATGGACCCTAATAGTGAGCTGCAGGTCTTAGGAACAAAGACAAAAAGCAAAACAAAAAAACAAAAAAAAAACAAAGCATTAGATGATGAAAACAAGTCTTGATGGGTATTATTAATACAAAATGGGGTGAAGAGAGGGACAGGGGGACCATTATCCAGGGGGGAATATTAGCACATTGTCCCCCACTATGCATTATTTCAAACAAAAATTAAAGTAAATGACAATATACAGAAAACACATACTCCAATGTGTGTGCAAAATCAATATTAAATAGATAACATATTCAATACATTGGTTGCATTCATTTTCATAAAATCAAGATACATACATGGGCCATACAAATTATTCTGTTGCCAATACTCACAGTCACAATGGACAAAAGCAAAGCAATCCACAATCACATATGGGCAATACAAAAGCTATTTACAGCCAGACATGGACCATATGACAATATACAAATACTACTCAACTGAATTAAAAGCACAATAAAATAAAACTCTAATAAAATATAACTACTTTGTAAAGTCATACATTACAAAGATGAGCAAAAAATTCAAATTTTTCATGCAAAGTAAGTCAATACTCGCATTCTTTACAGACAACACACGTATTAGTGGATTAAAAGTCAAACATTCCACTAATAAGAAAATCAATAAAATCAAAACACTTACTATGAACTGTGTCAGGATCTTCCTCTTCTACAATAGTATGAGATTGTCCCTGACTGGTGTTCGTCATTGCCTTCAGTGTTAACTTTGTAAACCCTATTTTTGTTTCTCTCAATCAATCGCTCTCAATCTCAATCGCCCCCAATTCAATCGTTCGAAAGCCCTAAACGTATAATTAGGGATTTCGTATTTGTTTGTCGACATGTCGTCAACGAGTTCCCTCCAAAAGGAAATGACCAAAATAACCATCACGTGCAAGAGCACGTGAGAGTTAACGTTTTTTCATTAATAGACGTTGGGCCGGGGGAGTTATTTGACACAAATGGCAACATTAGATACCAAATTGGCACAAAACTTAAGTTGGGTAGTGATCTGAGATTTAGTGTATACTTTGGGGGAAATTTATAATTTGGCCTAATAATTGCGTTTTCATTAAGTCAAAACTAGTATTACACATGTGCGTTTAATGCACATATGCATATATTTTTCAATTAAACTATACATACATAACGTAGAGTTAGAACAAAATTAAAAGAATAATTAAGTAGAATTGTTTAAATAGAAATATATCATTGTATTAATAATATTAAAAGAATAAGTTTGTTGTTTTTGTTGGCTTTCAATTTTTCATCATATATCAATATCTTTAGACATTAATGGTTTGTTAATCTAGAAATATCTTTTTAAATTAAGTTATTATTTTAATTTTGCAATATTATGGCGTGAGTTGATAGGATTATATAATTTTGACTATTTTTTATGGAATGACATGCATGTGTTGGACTTCTTGTGTCCCTAACAACTATTGATACACACGTCGGTTACTTCCTTCAAGGTCACAGTTAGCACGCGTTTCTGCTCGAAAACACTAACTTCCTGGTATGCAAAACCATCTTTTTTCGTTTTATAAATATCTTATTTTCAAATAGTTATATGTTATATTGTTCGCATCATGTCTATTTTATATGTGATGATCGTTGGGTAATTGTTGTTTTATGTATGTAATGTTCATTTTATAACTATTTTGAATCTAAAATTGAATTTAAAAATTGTAGATCGAAAATTTATGGACTTAGTTCACATCCACAAGGAAATTTACATTCTAGATGATTATGCATTATTAATTTATGGGTTGTTGGATGTGTGTTCAATTTTTGTTATCATCATTTCTAGTTAATTATCAAAAGTCCATACGTTTTTTCTTCGTTATATATAGTTGTTGATGACCTAAGATATTTTGTCTGAGGAATGTTGATAATGAAAAGTGATATGTTTTAATACTATTTTTTTTTGGATATTTCTTTAGCTACAATTAGTGGAGGGTATTTGTGATTTGTGATTTATAATTTAATAGTGTGTATTTGTTGTTTCATAGCTGTGTTATAATTTCACAGGCAAAATTGTAAATAATATAAGTATATTCCAACTGGTTTTGGTTTAGTGTCCGGTTCATGATTTTTCCTAATGAAAATTATCAACGAAGCACCAAAAAGTTTAGCATGAAATTATTACTTTAGTCCTCATCACTTTAGTACAAAAAGGAAAATAAAACTTACTCAAAAGTTTTATATCTAAATTGTGTTGAATCATTTGTGGTGGTTTGAAAAGCATATTGATTTTTACTTGTAACCTTAGCATGAAATCGTCGTGTAATAGTTAAGCACCAAAAGTTTTTATACCCATGCTAATCGAATTTCAATGACCATTGCAGTTTTGTTGGGTTGAAATCACGAACCAAACTAAAAAAAAATGAGAAATCTACGACAATTTTTGGGGCCAAATGAGGGTGATATGCAACTGCTAAAAACTAGGTGGATTTCAGATGGACTTCAACTATTTATACAGTATGTATTATCCAGGTTTCAAAGCTGAATATTTGAATGTTTAATGCAATTTATATATATATATATATATATATATATATATATATATATATATATATATATGCAGTAAAAAACTGTGATATTTAAGTTCCATATGTTGAAATACATGTGTTGTATTGGTTACATCTTTTTCATATTCCAATGAAATACACATTCTCAAGGCAGGGACAATATACATAGATATGGATATATAGATACATTAAATGCAATTAAATATTGGATATTTAACTGAGTTAATGTTGATCTATTTTAGTAAGTCTGTAGATTTAGACGAGAAAATGACTTATTTAGCAGTGTTATGTGCATCTACCTTTATATATATAGATAGATAGATAGATAGATAGATAGATATATGGATAGATAGATAGATAGATAGATAGATAGATATATAGATATATAGATTTGTGCCCACCACTGGTGCTAGCGGGTTCTTAAGAATTGCCTTTAAAATACGATGAATCTCAAATTGGTCACATTTTGTAGCTATGATAAATGCACTTCTATGGAGAACACCCAATACCGCTATGTATGATTAAGCCTTTACAAGTTATGGATATTGTATTTGGCCAAAATACAATCTCTTTATGAATATGAATTGTGAATGCAAGATCTAAAGGTGTAAAAGAAAAGTTTACGAAATGAAGTAAGAGAACCAAAATAATATATAAAGGCCAATTTAGATGTAAGAGATTATAAGTTCAAGTTCGTGATATATCTACAAACTTTAGTGTTAACTAGTTTTTGCACTCGGGCGTTAAACGCACGACATATATATATTTTCAAATTAAACTATAGATAAACAAAATGAATAGAAAAAACAAAATTAGAAGATGAACACATATCTTGAAATGAAAATTGATCAACACGTATTATGAAATGAAAATCAAATTATTTTGAATTTTTACAGATCAAAATTGCTTCAATCCTTTCGTGATTTTGCAAGTTTGTTTTGATGTTTGCACTGTCTTGTTACACCTTGTGTATCAATGTTCTGGATATAATGAAATATGATTAAAATGATATCATGTACTTTGGTACTTGTGAATCATTGTGTGTTGTATATGAATTTGACATATACATCTACTAAATAGCCGATAAAAGATGTTTTTAATTGTTACGATGCATGAATATACATCAATATTTCAACCTTCGAAATCATAATAGGATAATTATCCCTTATTTCACATGTTCAATTTATTAAAAAACATGAATTTTATATTATAGTATTATGTAGCTATTTCAAGAATTATTTGTCATTTATGTGTCTCTACATACACACACGAATATGTAGTAAGTAGTTTACCAAAAATATGAACTAAATTTGCACTATTTATTTTGGATGTACTTGAACAAAAAAATAGAAATTTTTTAAAAAATATGATTAATTAACCTTACCACTATAAACTACTTTTTTTTTTACCGAAAACGGTACTAAAAGTTGCCCCATTTGTGTTTTAAGTACTTAAACCAAAAAATTAAAATTGATAAACAAATATGGTGAATTAATTTTACCACCATAAAATATTTGTAAATTTGTTTTGTGGAAGTTTTTGTCCACCAATTTAGATCACATCAATTGTAGACATAAATTGTAATTTGCAGTTGCTTGTTATGATATATGTATCTGTCGTGGCTATCAAACACTGAAACATTTTGATATGTAGTATATGTAGGAGAGGTGTGGCTGATTGATTAATGTTTCCAGTAGTGTATGTGTGTGACAAATATCCTCGAGCACTTAAGCTCTTTCCTTAAGACAAAATCTGGCCCATATACAGACTGGACGGGGTATTACCAGTGTGTCTCCCATGGATCAGGATACTTACATGATTGAAGAGGGCAGTCTTCCAATCTTCAGTCACCGAGCGAATCTAACACCCTGATGTATCTCTGTATTCGGGGCAGAAAGTTGTGCAGAAAAAGGAGAATTTTCTATGCAAAAAAACTGTGTTTGAATGCAGTATTTAAGTGTCAGTTGGGGATGGCGGTTGGGAGCAGTTGGAGCGGTTGGCTGTCTGAAAACAGACACAACTGTAGCAGTTACGGTTGTTCTGAAACAAAAACAACCTTTCAAACATAACTGTCTGGTAACCGTCCTGGCGGCTAAACTTCTGAACTTGTTTTGTAGAAAGGTTCACGCGCCAAATGAACCAGTAGCAAAAAGATAGGTTCAGATAGGCAAGCAAGCCAGCCGGCCGACCAACCAACCAACCAGCCGGGCGGCGGCGGCGCGCGCGCGTGTGTTTGGACTTGCACCTAGGTAGGTCTTCCCTCCTACACAAAAGTGTAGTGGCCCAAGGGCCTGAAAGTAAAGCCTCAAAGCTCTACCTTATAAGGTAGAGCTTGTTTCATTTTGTTCCCAATGTGGGATTCCAACTCTTCCCTTTACATGACTTAGCTTTATTCAAGTTATTGGAAACCAAGTTTCCAACAATCCCCCACATTGAATAAGATATCATGTAAGTTGATGACATATTGATATTACAGAGATACAACTGAGAGTAACTGTACTAGAATAGGTTGCTTTTGGCTTTGAATCTTTCCTTATGATATACTATCGGGATGACTTACTAATTAGTGACTTGAGTGTCTTGAACTGATTAGTGTTTGATGTCAACCAAGACAATAGCAATCACACAGCTAACCTCAAATAGGGTGTGATTCTTCGTTTGTGTTCATTTTGGCCCTGAACGATACCTGGTTCTGTGAATGTTTTTAGAGAATTTTAGCCTCGTAATTCTCATAAGATCGGCCAGTCTTACATTCACATAGGTGATTGCCTATAAGGAGTTGTTCTGTCAGAACTCCGCTTGACGATTCAAGTCATAGGAACCATTAAAAGCAAAACTTATCCTATACAGTGACAGAGAACACTAGTGTGTTGCACCATAGAAATGTGTAGGACTTAAGTCCCTTAGTGTTTTCGTGGAGATTAATTTAGTTGGGTTGTCCCTTTGAACCTAGACCATGGGATCTTCAATCAACTAGGTGGGGTTTGCCGCTAAATTATTCTTTATTTCATAGGCTTTAGGCCCATTCCATTCGATGAGTTGCATACTTGCTCTCGAGACAGACCTTTAGTTAGTGGATCCGCTAGGTTGTCTTTCGATCGAATGTAATCGATGGTGATTACTCCATTTGAGAGCAGTTGCCTAACGGTATTGTGACGCCTTCGTATGTGTCGCGATTTATCGTTATACATATTATTTTGTGCCCTTCCAATTGCGGCTTGGCTGTCGCAATGGATGCATATAGTTGGCCATCTTTGGAAAGATTTTCTAGGAAGTTGCGTAGCCATTCGGCTTCTTCCGCTGTTTTATCTAAGGCGATAAATTTTGATTCCATTGTAGATCTTGCGATGCAAGTCTGTTTGGAAGATTTCCATGCGATAGCACCACCCCCAAGTGTAAATACAAATCCACTTGTGGATTTCGAGTCGTTAGTATCAGATATCCAATTGGCGTCACTATAACCTTCTATTACTGCTGGATACTTAGAATAGTACAACACATAGTCTTTAGTGTATCGAAGATACCTAAGGACTCTTACAATAGCTTTCCAGTGATCATGTCCAGGATTGCTATTAAACCTGCTTAAACGATTGACTGTTTGAGCAATATCTGGTCACGTGCAATTCGTGAGATACATTAGACTTCCAATTACACGAGAGTATTCAATTTGAGATACACTTTCGTGCAGGTTGTTTTTAAGATGAAAGTTTGGGTCTATTGGAGTTTTTGCAATACTATTATCACCATTGCTGAATTTCTCCAGTAATTTCTCGATGTAATGAGATTGTGATAATATGATCTCCTCGGATGTTCTAGATATTTTAATACCTAAGATGACATCAGCTATCCCAAGGTCTTTCATGTCGAACCTGTTGGCCAACATTTTCTTGGTGTCCTTGATCATGTTGTCGTTATTGTCGATGATGAGCATGTCATCTACGTAGAGGCAGATAAGGACGTAACCATGTTGTGTATTTTTGGCGTACACACATTTGTCACATTCGTTGATCTTGAACCCATTAGCAAGTACTACGTCATCAAAACGTTTATGCCATTGTTTTGGTGATTGCTTTAATCCGTACAACGATTTGACCAATCGGCATACTTTCGTTTCGTTGCCCGGAGCTATGAATCCTTCGGGTTGATTCATATAGATTTCTTCTTCGAGTTCCCCATTCAGGAACGTAGTCTTAACATCCATTTGATATATGCTAAGACCGTGTAGAGTTGCAAAAGCAATTAGTAGTCGAATTGACGTAATTCGGGTTACAGGGGCATAAGTGTCAAAATAATCAACACCTTCCTTTTGATTAAACCCTTTTGCGACTAATCGTGCTTTATACTTATCAATGGAACCATCGGGTTTTAATTTTCTTTTGAAAATCCATTTACAGCCCAATGCTTTACACCCCTTGGGAAGATCAACTAATTCCCAAGTGTGGTTTTGCATAATGGAAGATATTTCGCCATTAATGGCTTCTTTCCATTGAGGAGCTTCGGGAGTAGACATTGCTTCTTTGAACGTGCGAGGTTCATTGTCCACTATAAATGTGGTCACAAAGTCGGGGCCGAAGTTTTTAGTTATTTTTGTCCGTTTGCTCCTTCTCGGTTCATCATCCGGTGCAGCTGTATGGTCTTCTTGGACTATGTCCATGGGACCAATGTCCGTGGGGACCTCGTTCTTGTATTCGCTTGTGTTCCAAGGAAATGAGCATTTTCCATTAGTATTTTGTTATTTTTTAATGGAAATATGTTTTCAAAAAATGTGACATTTCTTGATTCTAGTATTGTATTTACTTCAATGTTTGGATTGTCAAACTTGTGCACTAAGAACCGATAGGCACTACTTCGAGTTGCATATCCTATGAAGATACAATCTACGGTTTTTGGACCGATTTTCATCTTTTTAGGTAATGGTGCTGCCACCTTAGCCAAGCACCCCCACACTTTGATGAATTTATAGGAAGGTTTTCGACCAGTCCATAATTCATACATAGTTTGCTCCAATTTCTTGTGTGGTAACTTGTTGAGCAAGTAATTTGCTGTGAGCACTGCCTCCCCCCACATTTCGTCGGGTAGGCCTGATTGAATCAGTAATGAATTCATCATTTCTTTGAGTGTACGATTTTTCCTTTCCGCAATCCCATTGGATTGTGGAGTATAAGGAGGAGTCACTTGATGAATTATTCCATGTGCTGCACAAAAGTCTTTAAAAGGACGTACGTACTCACCTCCTCTATCAGATTTGAGAATTTTTATCTTTTTCTCAAGTTGATTTTCTACTTCGTTCTTGTACATTTTAAATGCCTCGAACGCTTCGTCTTTACTATTTAACAAGTAAAGATGACAATAACGCGTGCTATCATCAATAAAGGTGATGAAATAGTTTTTCTCGCCACATGACTCTATGGATTTAAAATCACATAGATCGCTATGAACTAGCTCTAGTGGTCGAGTGTCACGTTGTATTGTTTGAAAGGAGGTTCTTGTTTGTTTGGCCTCAACACATATTTGACATTTTTCCTTAGTGTCGATTCGAGCTTTTGGAATTAATTCCATTTGCATTAATCGTCGTATAGAATCATGGTTAACATGACCTAGTCTAAGATGCCAAATATTTGAGTGCTCAGGCAAGTAAAAAGAAGATGTAGATGCTTTATTAATGCTACTATTGTTGGGTGGGGTTACCACCAGTACATTACACTTGAACAAGCCCTCATTGAGGTAACCCTTGCCCATAAAAACTCCACTCTTCGTAAGTACAAACTTATCGAATTCGAAGACCAACTTGAACCCATGATTTATTAAAAGGGAGCCGGAGATTAGGTTTTTCCTAATATCCGAGACATGGAGGACATTGGTGAGCACCAATTCCCGTCCGCTGGTCATCTTGAGTATCACTCACCCCTTTCCTTCCACTCAAGAGGTGGAAGAGTTTCCCATGAATAGCTTCTCGTCGGACGTCACTTTGGAGTAAGATGAGAACATCTTTGCATCGCCGCATATGTGACGTGTGGCGCCGGTGTCTACATACCATTTACGACCCGTGCCGACCAAGTTTGTCTCGGAAACCACGCAGATCATGCTGATGTCTTCATCAACCACGTTGGCTTCTTTGCGGACTCGCTTCTTGCCTCGGCACTCCGCAGCTTTATGGCCCTTCTTATCACAGTTCAGACACTTGCCTTTGAACTTGTACTTCTTTCCTTGCGTAGACGTCCCTTCCCCGGAGCTTTTACGCTTCCCGTTCTTGGAGTCTTGCTCGACCACATGCGCCCCTTCTATGGGCTTCTTGTCGGCGACCCGGTTATTCTGCTCAATTATTAGCCTTAGGATCAAATCCTCCAACGACATATCTTTGTGTTTGTGCTTGAGATAGTTTTTGAAGTCCTTCCACGCGGGAGGTAGCTTCTCGATCATTGCCGCAACTTGGAATGCTTCGGAAATTATCATCCCTTCGGCTCCTATCTCGTACAAGATAAGTTGGAGTTGTTCAACTCTGTGTCATAACACTTTTGGAATCATTCATAACAAACTCTAAAAACCTAGCAACTACGAATTTCTTCGAGCCGACATCTTCGGTTTTGTACTTCTTTTCCAATGATTCCCAAAGGTCTTTAGCCGTCTTAAATGGGTTGTATACATCGTATAATGAGTTATCCAGTCCATTTAAGACGTAGTTCCTACAAAGGAAGTCGGAGTGCTTCCATGACTTGACAGCGGCCACGGTGGTGCGATCCGTTTCCCCTTCTTTCAAGATAGGGGTTGTTTCCTTCAGGTATTTAGACAGGTTCAACGTCGTAAGGTAGAAGAGCATCTTTTGTTGCCATCTTTTGAATTCTTTGCCAACAAATTTTTCCGGGCGCTCACCATGAGTGTGAACGGTGGTATGCATCGGTTCTGCCATGGGCTGTTGTACAACAGCGGGTTCCTTTTCAGAATTGGAAGCCATGCTGCACACAAAACATGATTATGCTAAGTTATATGAAACATTATTGTTTCTATATAATTAGCAACCAGATTTTAAGAGACTTTCCAGTGCAGTCTATGTTGTTTTATTTCTGTGTGACATATTAAAACACTTTGATTAAGACAATTAAGTGTTACTTAATAGTATGATGATTACAGATTACTAAGTAAAAGTAATAATCAGATATTAAGATGCTGTAAACTGAAACAGATGTAACAGAATCTAGTAACAGATTATGGCAGAAGGCTGAATCAGATTACTAAATGTCAGAATCAGGTTAGTATAAGTTCTGAAAGCAGGCAGAATTCTGAAAATATGTTAGAACACAAACAGATTAAAATGCAGTTTTTAAGAAAACTGGAACATAAATAAGTATGAATCTGTAATTTGAAACAGAAACAGAAACAGTTTATAAAATAAGGTCTGTTTATTGCAGTTTTCTGAATTTCTGTTAACAAAATAGATTAAATCACATAAACAGCAACAGGAACTGAAACTGAAATACAGATACATAATCTGTAACTTAAAACAGATTCAGTGCAGAAGCAGAAACATAGAGCCGTCAAAATGGGTTGGGCCCGTTGGGTTAGCCCACCCCGCCACTTAAAAAGGTGGGTTGGGTTGGGAAATTATGAACCCAAAAAAAGGCGGGTCAAATGGGTCGAACCCACACGGGTTTTGGGTTGGGCGGGGCGGGTTGGGCGCGGGTTGACCCGCCAATTTGCCAAATTGGAAACTTATTATTAGTTTAAATTTTTAATTCCTTAATTTCCTTAACAGTTAACAACTTAAATATCGTGTGATGATAAGTGCATGGGGGTACTTGTTGATTCCCGTCTCATTTCTGAAATCTCTTTGGTATTTCCATGGAGAATTTTGTAAGAAGGGCCTTTGATTCCCTGTGACCTCATCAAATGTTGTTTGTAAATTGGAGTCAGCCATACCCTATGGAGGAACCAGATGAGAACTGAAAGCAGGATTATGCAAAGGCAACTCGAGATGAGGGCGATCATGGCGTCAGCGTCAGTTATATTCCCGAACGATCTTTTTGCTTAACAACCATAGATAGATCTATGAAGTAGTTTGGAAGTCTCTAAAGTGAATGCTGCTATATTCAGGTCCTTTTCTCAGAAGATGGAAAAAGAAGACATATGACACATGATTAAGTTGACTATTCTCTCACTGAATTTATGAGGTCGTCAAAGTTGTGTTGGACGAAACTGGGTAAGAATTAGTGAGATTTGGTTAATAATTAATTTTTATCATTAATTAAACTTGCATTTGTGGGATAGGTATAATTTCTACATTTATTCAATCTTTTGTATTTGTTTTTGATGAATATTGAATGGTGAAAAACTTTGTGAAATTTTTGTATTAATTGTTTTTTATAAAGTTTGTAAAAATTTGGTGGGTTGACCCGCCGAACCCACAACCCATGGTGGGTTGGGTTGGGTTGATAGTTTTTAGGCCCGTCACCTTTTTGGGCTGGCCCGCCCCGCCAAATGGCGGGTTGAAGTGGGTTTTGGGTTGGTTCGCCCCGCCAACCCATTTTGACAGCTCTACATAAACATGCTGTTTTAATGCAGTAATAGTAGTGGAGTAATGCAGAAATTTCTGTTTATGAATCCAGGATGCAGAAATTTCTCAAAATCAGGGTTGTTACAGTTTTTGAAGCAGACTGAATTAAAACAGAAGCTGATTATATAATGGACAGATTATTTAACTGATTCTGTAACTTAAACAGTTTTTATGAACTTCCAGAATCAGGTTAGCAAGTGTATTAAAACTGAAACAGAAATACAGTGCATGAACAGATCTGAAATGCATGTTTCTAAATGTGAGAACACAAGCAGCATGCAGAATTCAGAATCAGAAACAAATTAAAATATGTAACAGAAACAGGTTAATGCTGAAATTTCTGAGAATCAGGTTTTATTTCAGTTTCAGAAGCATATACAACAGGCAGAAACAACAGGAAGACAAAACAGGTTCAGAAGCAGGCTTTGAGTCTGTATCCCGATTTGTAAAATCTGGAACATAAACAATTTATGCAGTAATGCAGTAATGCAGAACCTGAATTTGTAACAAACAGATTAAGATGCAATTTTTATGAAAACTGGAATAGAAACAGGCACAGAAAGTCTGACTGAACTGTTTTTGATTTTAAAAGGACCAGATTTCTAGTTTCAAATAGATTATATTCTGTAACACAGGTTTAGTTTGAAGCAGAAACAAAACCAGGAACTGAAACAAGTATGATTCTGTAATGTATAAACATGTTATGAAGTCTGATTGTGAAACAGAATTAGATGTGTTCTGTTAGACAGAGTTATAACATGCAGAATCTGTTAACAGACTAAACACAGCATGCAGAAATAGGTTTATACTAACATGTAGTAATGCAGTAAGTAGGTTCTTGTAATAGCATGCATAATATGTTAAACAGAAGGTATGTTCTGGTAATATGCAGATTCTGTAATCTGTAATAAACATGTTATATCTATTGCCTGAATCTGAGACAGATTAGTATAGAACCAGAATCTGTAATACATAATACAGAAAGGTAGAAACAGATTCAAATCTGTGAATACTAACAAACAGAATGAGCTATGATCTGTATGTAGCATAAATAGAATCTGTAACACATGCATGCAAAATCAGGATGTGTCCTGATGCTGGAAACGAAACCAAGCCAAAAATACTTTTGTCTTAAGATTGTAGGAGAGGTGTGGCTGATTGATTAATGTTTCCAGTATTGTATGTGTGTGACAAATATCCTCGAGCACTTAAGCTCTTTCCTTAAGACAAAATCTGGCCCGTATACAGACTGGACGAGGTATTACCAGTGTGTCTCCCAGGGATCAGGATACTTACGTGATTGAAGAGGGCAGTTTTCCAATCTTCAATCACCGGGTGAATCTAACACGCTGATGTATCTCTGTATTCGGGGCAGAAAGTTGTGCAGAAAGAGGAGAATATTTTATGCAAAAAATTGTGTTTGAATGCAGTATTTAAGTGTCAGCTGGGGATGGCAGTTGGCTGTCTGAAAACAGACACAACCGTAGCAGTTACGGTTGTTTTGAAACAGACACAACCTTTCAGACATAACTGTCTGGTAACCGTCCTGGCGGCTGAACTTCTGAACCTGTTTTGTAGAAAGGTTCACACTTGAAAGGGTCACACGCCAAACGAACCGGTAGCAAAAAGATAGGTTTAGTCAGGCAAGCAAGCCAGCCGACCGACCGACCAACCAACCAACCAACCAGCCACTGGGCGGGCGACGACGGCGCGCGCGTGTGTGTTTGGACCTGCACCTAGGTAAGTCTTCCCTCCTACACAAACGTGTAGTGGCCCAAGGGCCTGAAATTAAAGCCTCAAAGCTCTACCTTATAAGGTAGAGCTTGTTTAATTTTGTTCCCAATGTGGGATTCCAACTCTTCCCTTTACATGACTTAGCTTTATTCAAGTTATTGGAAACCAAGTTTCCAACAGTATAAACAAATTATTTGTCTATTTATAACTTTGCAACTGCAACAATAAAAGTTATATTTTTGGATTAGATAATTAATAAAAGAGAAAATTATAATATATAGTATAAGTTTTATACTTACCTCGACATCAACAATGATCAACGTCATAGTATTTTCGATAAAAAGTAATTTGAAAATATCAAAATGATTAAATTAGATTTATATTTTAAAATTTTATAGACTACTTATGAAGGTTCACTAATAAGTAATATGTGTGTGTCTATATATATATATATATATATATATATATATATATATATATATAGGTGGAAATATGAAGAGACAGAATACAAAAAGTTTATGGAGATGTATTTTTTATATATAGGACATTAATTGTTATTAAATGTTGTTGATTATAATAATTTTATGAAGATCCATTTTTAGAAAGTTAGTTTATGCGGGAAACTGTCATAAATAGGAGGACTATATGCTTTTACCATTATATATATATGTGTGTGTGTGTGTGTGTGTGTGTGTGTGTGTGATCAGATTATATTTACTTAGATCTTTATATTGTTAAATCAATTTTGCCTTTTTTGAGAACATCTCCAAAAAAGACTTCAAACTTCAAAATCGAGCAAAAATCTAATATTTTTCCCTCAAAGGGAGACTTCAAATTTATAACTATTACTAAAACAAAAACAATTGCTGCCACGTGGCGGTTGTATGTGAAAAGCTAAAAGTTTTAAAGAGATTATGTGTTATCATGTGTCACATTCGAAATGGTAAAAGTTTTTTACTTTTTTCAATATAGATTAGTTTAAGATTAAAATAATAAATATAATTAGATAAGATAAAATTCATAAAACTAATTTGATAAAATAAAACGATTTATGATATAATTTTACAAGCAAATTTATGATAGAAATTTATGATTTTATTTTGATTTTTTTCAAATATCACTTAATTAAACTAGATTTCATCATGTGTAATTTATACAAGTTTAATTTGACTAAAACTCTTCAATTTCCATCTTTTTTCATTTTCATAATTTTTAATTTATACAAATTATCCACGGGGTAGTTCTATGTTAGTTGTTCTATTAATCTATATTTATTAATTATTAATTATAAATCTATTAATTATCTATTGACTATTATTAAAGCAGAAGTCGTTGCTGTCACATGGCAACTTTATGTTGAACACTTAAAGTTTTAAAAGAATTTTGTGCTTCCACGTGTCACCTTATTGTGAAGTTGTAATATTTTTTTATTTTTGCAGCCAAAAATTAAAACCTGATAGATTTTACAACCGGTGCTTTATTAACATATGGTAAAAGTTTTTTTAATATTATTTTTTACTGTCAAAATCGGTTAATACGAGATAGATTTTATCACATTTGATTTAGACACGTTTCACTTGATTCAGACACAAAATTTTCACGGTAAAAGTATTTGTTTGCAGATAGATTTTACACGTACTCATAATTTTAATATTTCAATTACATATTCATACGATCAATTTTGAATACCTTATCTGATTATTTTTTTCAAATTATTCTAATTAATTTTTTAAATTATTTATTATAAGTTTAGAAAATCATCTTATTATAAACAACTTTTACAAAAAAATAATAATAATAAAACCGTGCATACGATACAATAATATATATATAATTTTTCCTACCAAAAATTAAAATCTGATATATTTTAAAACCGGTGCCTTCTTTATACATGATAAAAGTTTTTTTTACCATTTTTTGCTATCAAAATCAATTAATACCGGAATATTTTATAATATTTAATTTAAACGCGTTTCACTTGATTAGGACTCCAAATTTTTATGGTAATTTTTTTTCCAGGTAGATTTTATCAATTCTCGTAGATTTTAATCTTTCAATTACATGACTATATGATCAATTTTGAATATTTACCTTATTTTTTGTTTTTTTTCAAATTATTATAATTAAAAAAAATTAATTACTTATTACAAGTTTAGAAAATCATCTTATTATAAACAACTTTTGCTATAAAAAACTATTAAAACCATGCATATGATACTAAGTATATCTATATACATTCTTGTTTTTTTCCTGCAAAAAAATTAAAATCGGATAGATTTTAAACCGGTGCCTAATTTATACATGGTAAAAAATTTATCTTTTTTTTGTGTCAAAATCGATCAATACTAGATAGATTTTATCACATTTGATTTTAACGTGTTTCACTTGATTAGTACTCCAAATTTTCATGGTAGAAGTTTTTTTTGCGGATAGATTTTATTACATTTGATTTAGACATGTTTCAATTGATTAAAAGTCATCAATTCTTATGGTAATTTTTTTTATTTAACATTTTTTGCTTACAAAATCGGTTTGTACCGGATATATTTTATCACATTTGATTTAGACAAATTTAATTTGATTAGAACTCCTCAATTCTCATGATAGAAGTTTTTTAAATTTTTATTATTTTATCAAAAATCGATCAATTTAAAATAGATTTTATCCAATTTGATTAAACGTGTTCTACAAACACCACAAACAACCACTACGAAATAGCTTGCAAATTCTATCTACAAAATTCGCATAAATTTTTGGTTTGAGGATTCGGTGTGATCTCATGTTTTTTTTAATTAATTATGTGGACATTTTGTTGTTGTTGGTTCATTCAAATAGCTTGCAAATTTTATCTACAAAATTAAGTTTTAGAAACAACACTAAATCAACCATGCATCGCACGGGTAATAACCTAGTAGGCCTTTAAAATGAAGACCCTCTCCAACTATTTCAAAATTGGTGCAACATGGGAGGGTCTTCATTTTCACTCTCCTCCATTTTTCTTTTGTTTAAATAATAGTTTTATTTTTTAATTTTTATTTATATTTTCAGTTTTGTGTGTTTGGTTTATATATTGTACTAGTTTTGTGTTTTGGGGTAAGTACTAGTTTTGTGTTTTAGGTTAAATACTAGTTTTGTATTTTGTTTAAATACTACATAAAATTAATTCAATACTTTTTTTGTGTTTTAGTTTTTATTTATATTGCTAGTTTTGCGTTTTGATTTTTACACTATTAATTTTTTGCATTTAATTATTAATTTTAGTGCATGGTATTTAATATAATATAATATTAATTCAATAAATAATATATTTGTTTTGTTAAAATACATTAATACAAATAAAATAAAATAAAACATATGTTTTAAATAGAATAATGAAGAATATACTTGTAAAAAAAATTTAGAGTAAAATTTGAAGTAAAATTGTTGGAGATGGTAAAAGAAATTTGATGCAAAAATCAGTTTAAAGATTTAGTGCAATTTTTGCACCAAACTGTTGGAGATGGTCAATGAAATGATCATTTTAAATCATCACCAACCTAACACAACTATCCAACGACTTTAACACTAAAACTTGTAAAAATATCACAAGTTCAAACTCGTAATATCATTTGCTGCCAATCTATAAGTCGCAACGTGACTATTCCTAAATGAACGTGATTTGTCCTATTAGTTGGAATTTTCAATTTAAAACACCAATGGTCAAATTGTTGACAATCATAAAGAACTTTACATAAATTATTGTTTAATTTAAATTCAAAATCTAAATAATTTGGTTTTAGTACTAGCTATTGAAGTCCGATCATAAGCACATAAGGAATTACAAAGATATGCGATGGGGCTTAGTCAAGTGTGTAGGCAGGCTTTATAATATTTTCATATAATATTAGGAAACTTTTTGCTATTTGGTTTTCATGCCATATGACTAGGATATATTGTATATATAAACACATAATATTCAAGTTGAATTAATAAAATAAGGCGATCTTTTGTGGTTTATAACATGGTATCAGAGCTAGGTTAAAACCAAAAGAGACACGGTGAACCTCCAGAAGAAAAAACACAGGCAACATGAAAAGACAACTGTTGATAACATGGTCGGAGGAAGTGATGATCAGAACAAGAAACATGATCCCATGTCTCTATTTTTTCTTGGATCTCAAGACAATCCAGGACCTGATCACGCACATTCAATTGCGTGGTAAGAATTATGACGAGTGGGCAAGGTCCATTCATTTGTCTTTATGAACAAGGAGAAAATTTGGATTTGTTGATGGGACTATTACCAAGCCGACAAACATAAAGAGAATGGAGGATTGGCAAATAGTTCATTCTATGGTTGTTTCGTGGATTATGAACACCATCGAACCAAATCTTCGTTATACTATTTCATATAACGAAGATGCTTATATGTTGTGGATAGACTTGAAGGAACGATTCTGCGTTGCCAATGGACCAAGAATCCAACAACTCAAGTCGTCCCTTGTCGATTGTAAACAATCCAAGACTGAGACGGTGATTAATTACTATGGTCGTTTGAAGCAATTATGGGATGAACTAATGAATTATGAGTCCGAGCTACGGTTGTGGTGGTTGTACGTGTGATCTAGGGGCAAATTTTGCAAGAATACAGGAGGTAGATCATTTGCACTGTTTTCTTATGGGTCTCAACGATGCCTACGCCGCGATTAGATCGAATTTACTCTCTGTAGACACATTGCCTACATTCAATCGTGCTTATCAACGTGTAATTCAAGAAGAGCGGCTACGAGGTATAAACTTCTCTAGAACTAAAGTTGATCAAGATGATATTATGGCCCTAAAAGTTCAACAAGACTGGAAAGGGAAAAGGAAAGAGAAAGTAGACAACTCTATAAAAACTTGCAAACAGTACAATCGTGTACATGATGAGAGTGGATGTTTTCAAATCACTGGCTTTCCGGATTGGTGGGGTGATCGCTCTCGGGGAGGACAAGGATCTGGACATGGAACCAATGCAACGAGTAGAGACAGAGGCAAAGGGAATACATCCTCGGGTCGCGGTAGGGGTTCTTCTTCGGCCGTACGTGCACACAACCCCACCGTTGGAAGCAGTATTGGAACGCAGCAAGGAGCGGCAAATCACGTTCAAAGCAGAAGTATATATATCTGAAATATCGTAGGGTTATCACCAGTAGAGTGGCAACAACTTGTTACTCTTTTGAATCAAACTAAAACAACCTCCGATAGGTTAAATGGTAAGAATGATAAGTATTCTTGGATAATCGACACATTGAGCTTCAAATCATGTGACGGGGCATTTGGCATGTATGACAAATGTACGGGAAATTCGAATTGTGCCGTGGGATTGCCTGATGGAAAAAAGACCAACCCAAATCAAGAAAGAGTCGTAATATTGGATGGAGGATTGAGACTTGATCGTGTTCTTTATGTTCCCAAATTAACATGCAATTTAATTTCATTTTCTCAATTAATTGATGAATCTAATTGTATTGTTCAATTCACTAATAACTTTTGTGTTCTTCAGGACCACATGACGAGGATGCTGATTGGAGCGGGCGAACGAAGGGACGAACTTTACATTTTTTAGGGTCTACCTCACGTGCATGCTATGTCAGTTGATAGAGAGACTTCTGCGGACTTATGGCATAAACGGTTAGGACATCCGTCAGAAAAAGTGGTAAAATTAGTACCAAATACTTGTGATTCCCGTAGAACATAAAATAAAGCTTGTGATGTACGCCAACGTGCCAAACATGCTAGAGATAGTTTTCCCATTAGTAAACATAAGGGTGATGGTATTTTTGATTTAATACATTGTGATTTATGGGGTGGATATATGACACCTTTCATCATGTGGTGCTTCTTATTTTTTTAACTATAGTGGGCGATTTCTCTTGTGCAACATAGGTATATTTGTTGAACGACAAAACATAAGTTAAAAAAAGAAAGTTTTTGGCCTTCGTCGCCATGGTTGATCGTCAATTTGATAAAAAGTTGAAGATAGTTCGTAGTGATAACGGTACTGAATTTCTCAGTCTGTTGGACTACTATACTAAAAATGGAATTCTTTTTGAGACATTCTGAATGTTGCTAGGGCTCTCCGTTTTCAGGGACATTTGCCAGTGTCGTTTTAGGGGGAATGCATATTAACAGCTTGTTTCTTGATAACTCGAACTCCATCTAACATACTTGGTAACAAAACTCATTATGAAATGTTATTTGGAAAGACTTCATCCTATGACAATTACGTGTGTTTGGTTATCTCTGCTATGCTCATAATCAACGTCACAAAGGCGAAAAATTTGCTAGTAGAAGTTGAAAATGTGTTTTTTTTGGGATATGTTTCTGGAAAGAAAGGGTGGAGGTAATATGATATAGAGACAGGCAAATACTTTGTGTCACGGGATGTTAATTTTTTTGAAAGTTAGTTTCCTTTTGCCATGGAAACGAAACCTACTAGACAGTTGCAACAGACTGTTGGTAAGACAATACCTAGAGGAGATGATGATGATGATTTTTTTGGCACACGAGTTTCTAAACAAAGAAATAGAGGAACAAAGGCAGACGTTCCTACCATGGTAGGAAACAATGGCATAGGTTGTATAGAGACAGTGGAACAAGGTGAAAGTAATGTTACTTCAAACGATGTAGCACAGAGCGCAGGTGAGCTTGGAAAGGGAATGCGGTCTAAAACCCCTTCAGTTCTTCTACGAGATTTTGTAACTCACACTATATAGAAAGTAAGTCCCTCCTCCCAAAGTTCACCCGATTCACATCAATCCTCAGGTACTCCCTATCCTATAACACATTATGTTAATTGTGAATGATTTTCTGCAAGCCATAACAATTTTCTTACAGCCATAAGTATAGGGCATGAACCGACATCATTTAAAGAAGCAATACATAGTCCTGGTTAGAAATAAGCCAATGGCAAAGGAAATTCAAGCAGGCACTTGAGGAAAATGGAACCTGGTACATGGCAACTTTACCTCCAGGGAAGAAAGCTCTAGGAAGCAAATGAGTGTACAATATTAAGTATAACTCGGACGGGACTATTGAGTGACTCGAAGCTAGACTTGTGATTCTTGGAAATCATCAGGTCGAAGGAGTTGACTATACAGAGACATTTGCACCAATGGCTAAAATGGTTACAGTTCGGTCGTTATTGCAGTTGTTGCGATAAAAAAGTTGGGAAGTACATCAGATGGACGTACACAATGCTTTTCTACACGGATATTTGATTGAGGAAGTATACATGAAAGTGCCTCCAGGTTTCTCAACTACTGCACCAAATCAAGTTTACCAACTTAAAAAATCATTGTATGGTCTCCGTCAAGCTCCAAGGTGTTGGTTCGCGAAATTGACTGCGGCATTGAAGAGTTACGACTTCGTTCAATCTTACTCTGATTACTCTTTGTTTGCATTACTTAAAGGGAAAATTTAGATCAATGTGTTGGTTTATGTTGATGATTTGATCATGATTAGGAATGGCGGTACCGCGTTGAAAGCCTTTAAAGCTTATTTAAGCCAGTGCATTCATATGAAAGATTTAGGGGTGTTGAAATATTTTTTGGGACTAGAAGTAGCTCGAAATTAAGAAGGTATTTTTTCTTTGTCAGCAAAAGTACGCTTTTAACATCATTTATGAGGCAGGATTGCTGGGTTCCAAACCCGTCGTGTTTCCCATCGAGCATAATCACAAACTAGGGCTCGTAGACGGTCCACTACTAGTTGACCCGGAGAAATACCGAAGACTCATAGGTCGTGTTATTTATTTGTTTGTGACTCGACCTATATTGCATAGATGGTACACATGTTGTCTTAGTTCATGCAACACCCTAGGGAAGAGCATTGGGAGTCAGCCGTACGAGTTGTTCGTTATTTGAAAGGACATCCAGATCATGGTATATTTCTTCGTTCAAATAGTAGCCTTGATTTGGAAGGCTGGTGTGACTCTGATTGGGCTAGTTGTCCGTTTACGCATCGATCCGTAACTGGTTGGTTTATGTTGCTTGGTTCCTCCCCTATCTCTTGGAAGATCAAGAAGCAACACTCTGTGTTACGTTCTTCCGTAGAAGTGGAGTACATGTCAATGGCGACAGTGTCAAGTGAGTTGAACTGGTTAAAGTGTCTTCTTGAGGATTTAGGAGTAAGACAACGTAAAGCAATGTGTTTGCACTGTGACAGTCAATTGGCATTATATATTACGCTAAACCCGGTCTTTCAAGAACGTACAAAACATATAGAGATAGATTGTCATTTTGTTCGGGATGCAATTGTCGGAAAATTATTGGCTCCTTTTTACATTTCTACAAAGGTGCAATTAGCATACATTTTTACCAAAGCTATGGCCAAGACATGATTTGATTTTCTCCTAAGCAAGATCGGCGTTCGAGATCTCCACAATCCACCTTAGGGGGGGGGGTAATTGAAGTTAGATCCTAATCACATAAGGAATTACAAAGGTATGCGGTAGGGCTTAATCAAGTGTGTAGGCAGGCTTTATAATATTTCCATATAATATTAGGAAACCTTTTGCTATTCGGTTTTCATGTCCTGATTAGGGGTGACAATTGTGTGTTAATTGATAGTTTTGAGTTATGCCATTTTTCATTATCAGGACTAGGATATATTGTATATATAAACATAATATTCAAGTTGAATCAATAACATAAGGTGATCTTTTGTGGTTTATAACAGTAACATAGCGTAAATTAGATCAAGACTAAAATGCAAACAAAAAACAAAAGAAAACAAAATTGTCACCTGAGTAGGCGAGGCGTAGTATATTGTTATGCACTCGTACCAAGTGTTAACTGCGTATAATTTATAACTATTACTGAAACTCTCACCGTTCACGTGCCATATTTTTGTTAGTATTTTCTTGGCTTAATCCTGTTATATTCACCATTCCACTACAAACCTTTTAATTTCATTTCTATATTAAATTCCAATGCACATATTTAAATCATCGTTATTTAAATATAATTTCCCCTGCAAACATAAGAACTTCAATCATCTTTTTTCCTATTAATCGTAAAATAAGTTAATAATTACCATTCACTAGTGATGCACCCGTGCGTTGCACGATTTGTACTTGAGTGTAAAATCATATACTCAATCAAAGTTGAATAATATGCAATTAAAAAGTTTAATATGAACAAAATAAAAAAAAATGATAAACAGTGTAATCAAAGAAAATCACATAAATTTTTTAAAAAGTTATTATAAAATTTAAAATACTTCTTTATATACAACATTTTTCGTTGAAAATGTACGATTATTACAACTATTATTATCACATAAAAAATCCAAAGACTCTTTAGATTAGTAACTCTAGACAAAGCGACATACTGATCATAACTAAAAATAGGGTTTTTCAAAAAAAGTCTGACGCTAGACACTTTTATTTATAGATATTTCGTAAGACACTATCAGCGTAAACTGTCTTCTTTAAAATTTGGATGAAATTCAATGATCAGATGGTGTCAGTGATATTTTTGAAATAAAACAGTACCACCAGAATGACCATTTGAAAGAACTCGACCTTCTAAAATATGGTTTCTTAGTCATGTAATAATTAATCGTGTGCTAATAAATAACTCAAGGAAATGGTCAATGTTACGAAGCAACATTAATGAAGTTTCAACCTTCAAATTCAACTCATGATTTAGGATTTCAGAACAAGAAATTCTATTTAAAACTTTAGGAATATCTATATCATTCAAAAGATCAACGTTTCTATCAAAATGACACGAAAAATCTAGCTCAGAAACAATCTTTCTTTTGAATTGTTCTTCAATACCATGTAATCATATATATTGAATTAATTACATCAAGAGTCAGATCTAGAATAACTTTCTTTTCCAAAAATGATGAATCATCGGGACTGCTTCCAAATGAAGGATATGTGCTTTGTACAATTGGAGAGATTGGATATGTGATTGAAAATATCAACACAAGTACAATTATCATTTAGTTCACCAATTTTACCATCGCCAATCTTCGCAATCGAATCGACAAAAAGTTTCAATTATTCAGAACTCTCGTTGGACCCATACTTTGTATCTCATATTAGTTGTTAACCTCAATATATGTGAATCTCTCCACAAATAGAATGAATTAATAGTGGATGAACTATGTCTTGTGTACTTCCTTTTGGAATCACATGCAATATCTGTTAAAAATCTCCACCAAACACATATATTTGAAAAAAAAAATTATAAATTTTGGAATACTTCTTTATATATAATATTTATCATTGAAAACGTACGATTAGTACTTTTAATTCTATAAGAGGTGATTTTAAAGCATGAAGTTGTATTTATCTTTACATACGGCACTGTACTTTGAATTGCTAGTATTAAAACAACAAGATAATCTTTCTTGCTACCAAATAAAAGCACCACAAAAAATTACATTTAAATGTTAGGTTGGTAATTTTCAAATAACCTTTAAAAAACACAAATGTTTATGTTATATATAAAAATAAATATTAAATAGTCAAATATCAAATTGTTTGTTTTATCTAATAAAAAAAAGAATTGAAGTCGAAATAACAGATTCTAAACAGAACCTCCAACACAAAAATATTAGGAATAACATATTATACAACATAATTTTTATACAACTATTCAATAACAAAAATTATTGAGTCTAGATTTTTAGTGTGCCTTGGGAGAAGTCCTATAACAGACAGTTGATAACAGACTCTAAATAGAACCTCCAACACAAAAATATTAGGAATAACATATTATATAACATAATTTTTATACAACTATTCAATAACAAAAGTTATTGAGTCTAGATTTTTAGTGTGCCTTGGGAGAAGTCCTAACATTGAATATCTTCAAACCATTTCACAGCTAGGTTTCTTAGATTTCCTTTTTATTTTTTTAAAATAAAATTTTGAGAGAAATTTGTATGATACAAATTTGAATTTCGATTATTATTAAAAAAATTGAGAATTTAATTTAACTAAGTATGAAAAATATACAGATCTTATAGTTAATTAATTATATTCAAGTACATATCAATATGCAGCTTTACTTTAAAAAAACCTTTTATAAAAATAGAAACTTAGATCTATCATATCTAAGAAAAATTTTAAGCATATGATTTTTTTTCCAATTTGTTTTTCAAAATGGATAAAAAAAATTGATCCCAACTTTTTATGTTGGACATTTGTTTTATAAATTAAATTTTGACAAAAATGGAAAAAATAAACATCAGTTATGCACTTTTTGACTTCAAATTTGATGAAAATGGAGAAAAACATCATAGATCTGTATATTTTGGTAAATATTTGTAAAATTAAAGTTCAAATTAACTTTGGCCTATTACCGATTAAGTTGAATAAATATATATCTTTTGTAAACTAACTTTAATAGGTTAAAGTTTTTTTTGTAAATATTAGACCTGAACTTTTAAACATGTAGGCTGGACAAATATACAAAAATTTGTATTTGTTAATTTAGGTTATTTTTTGTGTGCATATATTAATCCTGAATTTTTAAACATACATGCTAGACAAATATATTAAGAATTTTATTTTTTAGCTTTAGATTTGATTAAAATGAAGTAGAAAAAATCTCATATATATGTATATATTTATTTATTTATCTATTTTTTATAAGTAGGTGTGACCCCTAGTCTTGCCATCTCTCCCACCCCTTGGGTCAGATATATATTTATTTTCTTATAAATTTGTCAATTATTTGTTCAATCCAACCTTAACCTATGTCCGATCTATAGATTTCACATATAAAATTGCTTGAATTTTTATAAGTATTCGACGATTAAATACAAAATATTTGAATGACAATAGGAGTAGTGCATATGCTGATACTTTTATACAATAATTATTTTTCTTGACTATTACCATTATCGGTGACTAGTAAATGTTAAGAGTAAATTTATTGTAGATACTAAATTACTAATTTGTCTTTTTTTATTTACTAATTTATATGAAATTGTCCGTAAATTTCATAATATGTCATAATTATGTATGTTTATATTACTGTTGTATGGAGTAAATTATTTGAAATCTAACTGTTATATAATTTATTGATATATTTGATAGAGTATTTTTTTTAGAAAACAGGGACGACACACTGCAAAAATTTGATAGAGTATAAACTTGTTATAAATTATAGAAAACAAATTTTTAGAATAATGCAAATACCTAAGCACCTCGAACAACAAACTGGTTCTAAAAATCATTTAAATTTTGGAACTATAAGAATTTAAAATTTATAAGAATGAAGAAGAATTAAACTTTTCATAAAACTACTCATATTATTCATAAATTAAGCTTCAAAACATCTAAACAAAATGATTTGTTTCAAAATATTTACTGCATTTAGTTTATACACTTCATACGGTTGCAAATAACTATGGTTGACAATCATTTTATATATTCCTTGGATAAACATTAATTTAATGTATGTATTCTTTTACTAATTTGTCTTTGTCTATTAACAAATTTATCTAGCATCCATCTTTTATATTTCTAATTACATCGATGAATAATTTTTAAATAAAGTTAGTTAAAATATTAAAGTTTTCATGAGGTAATGATAATTCGTTTTTTACTAAGCGAAAAAAATATTATCATTATTTTTAAGGTTTACTAAAAATATTTTTTTAGTAAATCATTAAATAATTCTTTAGTGATGGGAAGTAACTATGTTACTTTGATTTATGATTTTAAACCGGTTTGAATAATATTGTGTTGTAATTATTTGTCAAGACTTTTATTAATAATGGTGGCAAATAATTTATATTGAATCGACTGTTTCATCATTTAATCTTATTTCTGGGAGTTTATATTACCGTGGTGAAGATTTAGAAGTCAATATGTCAATTAAAAATGCAAAAAAAAAATCTTAAATTAAAAAAATGAAATGAAATCGGATATAGAATAAATTATTCAATATTTGATATCGTATTTCTTGTCATTTTGTAAATTATATTGAACTATATTAAATGCTATACAATTTGTTCACATTCAAATGCATTAAAGATATTTGTAAAGTCATTTGAATCTGAATAGTTGTTATTAACTTCATTAATTGATTTTCATTTCAATTTTCAAAAAAAAAATATGACAAATAATCAAATTATAAATGTTTTTAAATTTAGAAAGTCACTCGAAGGATAAATGAAGTTAAAAATGATTTTAAAAAAAACTATTAAAAAAATGAACGTTGGCTGTATAAGTAACTAATCACAATTCACAACCCACCTTAACGGCTTAACCTACCGCACAAATGCTCTATTGGACAAATTATACCACCATTTAGGCATTCGAAGGAGCTTAGTTGATTTGAGTCTAACTTGCTAAAGTTTGTGACTTTTGTTCAAATATTTTGAATTGAGTTTTGGATTTAAGTTTGAGGTCCACTTATTTACTTGTTAAGTTTGAGTTCCATGAGAATAATTTCATTCAATACAAATTCATAACAAGATTAACTTATAAGCCGATGTCTATTAAGTTATTAAACTTAGGTCTTGTTTGGACGCATCGCTTGTTTTGTATATATATTTTTGTCTGTAATAAAAACTGGAGAGATAAAAAGAGAAAAAACGTGAAATTAATAAGAGTGTATGTACTACAAAAGACTCATAAAAACAAATGGAAGTTTAAAGGCTTGTTTGTTAACCATTTATAATTCAAGTTTTTTGTTTTTGTTTTTAATTTTTGGTGAAAAATGAAAAGAAAGCTGTGTTTGACAGCCATTTTTATTTTTGAAAAACAAAAAATATTTCTCATTTTCTCTGACGAATCCTAGAAACAAAAAAAATTGTTTCTTGCAAAAGAGAAACAATTTTAATCCAAAACATGGAATATTTTAAATTTGTGAAATGAAATAGAAATATTTGTCAAACATGACGTGTTCTTGTTTCATTTTCATTACACAAATAAAAATAAAAATATTTATCAAACATATATTCCGTTCTAGTTCATAATAAAAAAGTAAAACAGAAATGAAGTGACATAAACATGTAAAAAGGAATGAAATTACCAAACTCCTTCTTAGATTCATATTTAAAGAAAACGCATTTAATTTACAAATGGGTAAAATTTTGGGAAAAATACCAAAAAGTCACACTAAAAAATCCTCATATCTAAAAAGTTTTAAAAATAATTATTCTATCTAAAAAGTCTCAAAGTTAAACTTTTAATACCAAAAAGTCCAAAACTTAACTCTTTTACTAAAATCGTTAGAGTACAATGATTTATTTAAAAAGAAACTTTTAACTTTAATGATTTTAATGATTCAATATTTTAGATATAATAATAATAATAATAATGATAACAACAACAACAACAACAACAACAACAACAAATAACTTATTATTATTAATAACAATAACATCAAAAAAATTGTTATTAATATTATTATTGTTATTAATAACTAGATTCTGTGTTCGTGCTTATAACACGGCGTCACTATGAGACGATGTCAGTATGGAAAGGTGTTGATATTCAAATAAATCAATATAATAAATAATTTAAAACATTATATTTAAAATTAAAATAAAAACAGTAATAAAAACAGTTTTTTCTTTTAGAGTGGTTTTAACAAAATAAATAATCGAAAGAATTTTCGAATTATTACTACCACAATTTCATAAATGTGTAAAGGTTAGGTTTTTGAATTTTTAGTATGAAAAGATTGATTTTAGATTTTATGGATTGAATAGTAGTTTTAGGATGGAAATGAATTTCTTAAATAAACCTTTCGTATTTATACTAATAATGTTAATAAAGATAATAATATTATTGTTATAATAATAGTATTATTGTTATAATAATAATAGTAGTAATAATAATAATAAATATAATTCAATACAATTCTTATCATAATTGTCATAAATGAATCGAACATTAAATGCTCATTCAAATAAAAGCTTTTAAAATAGGAAAATGTTATCCTTACCACTAATCCTACAACTCTCCTTACAACTAAAGTCTTGAATTGAGAAAAAATATTTTGGACAAAGACAACTTTACCCTTCTTCAAAGCTTAGTTGTAGAAAAAGTCAGAAGAACTGTCATTGAAAGGACAAAACTTTCAAGATTTTGAGACTTTTGAATATGATATTCTATAATATGTGAAGTTTGTGACTTTTTGGTATTAAAATTTTAATTTTGTGACTTTTTGGTATTAATACTTTGATTTTGAGACTTTTTGAATATGATTTTTTTGTGAGACTTTTTGACATTTTTTCCTATAATTTTCATCATTTGGCGGTGCAGAATTTTGTTCACACAAGCAGTGCTTGTGAGATGGTACACCGTCGATTGCAATCTTTGTCTTGATTTTCTTAAGTCTTGGTTAGTATCGTATATATATAAGACCCAAAAAGGATTTTATGAAGCTCCCATTAATAAATAATGAATAATTGCGGACTGTCCATTTTATAGAATTGTAACTGCTCAGTTCTATTTTTTAAAAAACCACAAAAGTCTACTTTTTATAATTTTTTCCTAAAATACCCACACACCAAACGTCATCCTCTCTCTCTCTCGATTAATTAATTATAAACCTACGCCACCATTTTAGCTACCATTTTAATGATGAATCCACTGAAGAAGATTGAGGAATAAGCAAAACTTTCAATCAAGTCAAGTCATTGTCATTGAATATGATATTCTATAATATATATATATATATATAGCCATTCACGAGAACAATATTTTTCTTCACTCCGAACAACCATTATTTGCTTTTGACATTACAAAAAATAATTTAAAATTCAAAAAAAAATCACTTGAGTGCAACCTAGCGAATCACATGTTAATTTGTTAGAAATCGCCAATTGATGATGCAGAAATAAATTAGCAAGCAAATCCATTGATATTTGAGCATAAATGTATCAAGCATCTTCAATTGCAAAAAAACATTATGGAATGGGATTGATGATCGTTTTTGAGAGAAAGAACATATGTATAAAAGGAAAGGAATTCCAACTCTCATTTCTACTTTTGCTGAAACGATTGCTTTCATTTACAAAATAATACTGTACCAAAAAGAGAGAAAAAATGTGGGGGAAGAATGAGGGAAATAAAGAGAAAAAAGTTAAAAAGCACCCATCACCATCAATTATAAGATATTTTTTTGGATCAATACTTAATTTTTATTTCGGAAGCATTGCGATGCCCAAATTTAAGATGAGATTTTTGTTTTATGATGCTCAAAATTTTAAGCAATGCCCAATTTTTGAATTGCGATCCCCAAAGTTGGGCAAAGGCTTTGCCCGGCTGCTTTTTCTTCGTTAAGAGCACCTTTATTTTTCCCTCAAAAAAAATACTGCAATTCAAAATAAATATTGAAGATTTTTCCGGTTAAAAATTCAAAACATAACAGGCCCGTATGTTTTGACATACAATTGCAGTTGAAACAGTTATAGGAGTACTAATTTCACGCAGCGAGTGTGATCTGTTGTGACCCACGCGTTTCCCCAAACTGTTAAAGCCTCGAACGGCTGGCGAAGAATCCTACCAAAATACTCAGAACCGCTACGTAGACGACGACCATCCTACCTACCGGCCGACCGACCGACCGACGCATTCCTGCAGGGGACAGAGAGACTGCAAATTGACTCATCCACAGTCACTTTTCTCAAATTACGTTGTGTGAGATTTCGTCGTCGACGCGCTTTAATCGTCTTTCTTTATTAGTTACCACGTCAACCATATTCGCGGAGGAATGAGGTTCTTCGACCTCATTTCCCAGGGACCCCCCAAATTTTACGAGCCTACCGCGAATATTCGTCAACTAAATTAGGGTTTTGATTTCGGAACCAAATCATAATCACGGAGGGTAGTTTAACCGAGAAGATGTACCGACCGTTAGTGATTATCACAATTCTGGTAGTTTCGATTTGTCCGTTACGATCAAATGCAAATCTGGTTGATCACAATGACACGGTGATTTTTATTAATTTTTAAATTTTAAATACTGTAGTTTCAGTTTACAAGTTTTGATTTCCGAGTTTCTTACTAGTTGTTGATTGTGTGGACTTTCTTTCTAGATTTCTCCTTCACCAGGGCCAGCTCCGGTTGTCAATACAACTTCAGGTCAGCCGATTAAAAGTCAGTCGATTGTTAAAGAGACTTGCCAGGCGGCGTCAACGCGTTGCCAGTTGAAGAGCATGACCGCCTGCCTTCCTAATACGAAGACTGGTAATTTCGTTGCTTCTGTTGATTTCATTTGCGCAGTTGCTAGTCCACTTGATATTTTTAGGATAGATACATCCGGGATTTATTAACACCATGTTTGGAAAGATGAAAATCTCACACTTTAGAATTGAAATTCAAACAAATTTAGTGAATGTTTGAACTTTAGAATCTTCAAAAGCTAAGCTTTTTTTAGGAAGTCTGGAAGTGTATGTTTGGAAGCTGTTGCTTTATTTCTTGGTTTTGCAATTACCGGAATGAGGTGCAAGATAGGAGGGGTGAACTTTTCGCTTAATTCTCACACTTGTCACTTCTTCTAATGGTGGGGGCTTTAAGTTTAGAAAAATTCACTTGTAAAATATGTATAATGATGGGGGCCTTTAAATTTATCAAAAAAAAAAAAAAAGTATTATCATCACAACTCACAAGTCATCTGCTGCTGTTTTATTTGTGTGCTTGTTTTTGTAGCCTTTGTCCCATGAAAATGTTTTGACTGTAATCATGTAAATGACATTTCTCTGTTTTAGATTGCATGGATTGCTTTATGGTGCTCCGGTGAACATGGAATCTAAATCTGAGGTGACACAATTGCCAAAGGGTGGAAATGACCATGTTTTAGATTTTTTTAAAAGAAAAATAAAAGGAAAGAAAGAAAGCCTCATCATGCTTTAGAGTTGAAAGACATGCCAACAAAATGTATAAAGGTTCGGGAGATGCCCTGATATGGTGGACATAGATTGTTCTAGCTCTATATAAGCAAGGCAGTAACATTCAACTTTAAAATTCATAGTTCATGATTCATACAGACTTTGGACCCACAGGGCCATTTGTTTTTTGCTCTTTTGCGGTTAATAGAGCCTAAGCTAGACTATTAAAGCGGTTGAACTTTCTGCAGTAATTTACAAGAAAGGAGCGAAATCATCGAATTCCAAAATTCTTTTTATATCTTTTCCCTTTACTTTTGTTGTATGATAGGATTCAGGTCCCAATAACTAATCTAAAATAATTTTAATATCATGGACAACTCAAGATGCTTTCTGATAGAAATTGCTCAAGTCCTTGGCGAGGAGAGCAGGTAGAATGGAAATTGTAGCTGTTGGACATCAATGCTGATCTTGGTCAGAAATTCACCATTTGCTAGTTTCTCCCTGCATGTGCACAACTTGGCATCCACGTGTTTCAGAGAGCAACTATTTGATAACCACTGTAAAAGGGTAGTGGATAGTGCCTGGGGGGATGATGTGTATGATATGGACCTAATTCTTTGGGTTGGTGTGGGGGGGGGGAGTAGTATAAGATAAAACAAATGGCCAGAGTAAAAAAAAATACAATAAGTAGAGAAAAGATATAATATAATGGTAAAAGTAACCATTTAAAGAATATTTTATGTGCCTTGTTTCAACTAAAAAGTCTATAAATGAGTCTTACTATCAAGAGTAATGAATAATGATGATAAAATAATGTCTTACATAATTTATTTATGAAGAATTTTACTTTTGAGGGCGTCAAGTGAGATAACTCTTTATATAAATTAATAAGACCTAAAAGTTATAAGGGCCTTAGTGTCAATTTGGTAAACCTTGGGGGTGGCCATGCAGGCCCTATGATTGTTTTCCCCTGGGGAATGTGTTATAACCAAAAAACCTTGAGTCCTTGAGAGGTGAGGGTTAAATAGTAGTTGAGACTGATTAAGTAGAGGAGAAAGAGATCAAAAGCTGACCATGGAGATAGTGTTTACTAAACACTGCTGAGTCTTAGCGTATGAAACTTGTGTTTAAAATGAGACATGGGCCCCAACGTATAGTGTAGTGGCATCTAGCATAGAATATTCAAAGATTCCTTGCTACATGTTATTATCCTAATTACCCTTTAAGGGTCATAGGGAAAGTGTTCCACAAGCGTGGACTAAAATACCAGATTTTTCGACTTCAGTGAGGAAGAGTTAGTAGCAGCTTTGAGAAGCTTAAAAGGGGACAAGGCCCCAGGTCCTTTAGCCTTCTTCCAGCGCTGCTGGGAGGTGGTTAAGGTAAGACATTATTATTATTATTATTATTATTATTATTTTGATAAGTAAAGAGTATATAAATATGAGCGTCAAAAAAGGTGACGCGTCCTTAGTACACTAGAAGAATATGAAGCTCAAGAGCTTCTACCCACTAGAAATGTTATTTACAAACTCTACAAAAGACATTTTTGAAGCCATTATGGAGGTGGTTAACGTAAGACATTATGGAGGTGTTTCATTCCTTTTCATCGAGGATAGCTTCGAGAAAATCCTTAATGCCTCTTTTATAGCTCTTATCCCGAAGAAGAAAGGAGCGAAAGATTTAAAAGACTTTAGACCGATTAGTCTTATCGGAGGAATTTACAAGCTGATCGCAAAGGTATTATTGAATAGCCTAAGGAGGGTTATTGGTGAGGTGGTCTCAGATTCTCAGCATGCTTTTGTAGGCAACAGACAAATCTTAGATATAGCTAACGAGGTTGTTGATACTAGGAGGAGTGGGGTCCCTGGTGTGCTTTGTAAATTGAACATTGAGAAGGCCTATAATCATGTAGATTGGGATTTCTTGCTGCACCTTCTTTCAAGGATGGGCTTTGGGCATAAATGGGCAAGATGGGTGTACTTTTGCATAACAACAGTGAGATTCTCAGTTTTGGTTAATGGGGCATCAGTAGGTTTCTTTTCAAGTTCGAGAGGTCTCCGTCAAGGGGACCCGCTCTCTCCCCTTCTTTTTATTGTAGTGATGGAAGCACCGAGTGGTCTCTCCTCAACAAGGCAGTGGATGGAGGCTTTATTCAGGGGTTCAAGGCGGGTAGAGAGATTGTGCCAAACTCTTCAGTGACACTTATTGTTTGCAAACGACACTTTGGTGTTTTGTGAGCCGAAAAAATCTCAACTAGGTTACCTTCGGATGGTCCTTATATTTTTTCAGGCGGTGTCGGGGCTGGAAATTAACATCTTGAAGTGTGAAATCATCCCTACGGGGGTGGACCGTGTGGTGGACAACTTGGGAGATCTTTCTTCTTTCTTCGGTTGTAAAGCAGGAAGTCTTCCAACTATGTACATGGGTCTTCCTCTTGGTGCTTCTTTTAAGAAAGTAAACATGTGGACCTATCAAAAAAAAAAGTAGACATGTGGAATCTAGTCGTATAGCGTTTTAAAAAAAGGTTGGCAGGGTGGAAGAGACTTTATTTGTCAAAGGGTGGATGGATGACTAATAAAAAACACTCTTTCTAACCTCCCTACCTACTTCATGTCTCTTCTTATGATTCCTGCCTCAGTTGCCAAGCGAATTGAAAAAATTGAGAGGGACTTCTTATGGGAGGGAGGCAATGTGGAGAGAAAATATCATCTTGTGGTATTAAGAGCGGAGGTTTGGGCATCAAAACCTTAAATTCAATAGTGCCCTGATGGGTAAATGGTTGTGGAGATATATTATGGAGAGAGAGGCTTTGTGGAGGAAAATTGTGATTGGTAAATTTGGGCAAGGTAGTCAGTCGTGGTTTCCCTCGGTTGTTAGATGCTCTTACGGTCCAGTGTGTGGAAAGGGATTTCAAAAGGTTGGGAGGACTTCCATCGTGGCACTCTCTTTGAAGTAGGGAATGGGAAAATGTTAGGTTTTGGAAGGATAAATGGTGCGGGGAAATTTCTCTCCAACAGGAGTTTCCTAGGCTTTACAATCTTGTGGTTAACTGTGAGACTATGGTGAGCGAGATGTTCGAGAACCTTGATGGTAGAGATACCTAGGTTCCTACGTTTAGAAGAAACTTACAAGATTGGGAGGTTGGAGATTTGGCAAGATTTTTTGAGAAACTCTACGCCATAAAAGAGAGAAGGGCCTCTTGAAGATAGGGTGGTTTGGGTGAGATCGAAGAGCAGAAAGTTAATAGTCAAGTCCTATTACTCAGCTTTATGTGATATGGATAGAAACTCCTTCCCTTAGAAAGTCATTTGGAAATCTAAAGCTCCCAGTTGAGTGGCTTTTCTTACGTGGGAGGCTGCAAAGGAGGCTATCCTTAAGGGGGATAATCTGAGAGCTAGAAATAGGGTTTACGTCAACCGGTGCTACATGTGTAAAGAAGATGAGTTGATGACTAATCACCTTTGCGAGAGAGGTATGGAGTTACTTCTTCCTCTTAGCTGGCATTTCTTGGGTTATGCCCAGATAAGTAGGTGAGCTCCTTCGTGGTTGGTTGCTGTATAAGAGGAGAAGAAGGAATGAGGTTTGGGATACAGCTCTGTTGGCGATTTGGTGGAGCATTTGGAAGGAGAGGAATCAAAGAGTTTTCGATAATGTGAAAGTTGGGTTAGATAACAACTTTGCATGAATGGAACCTTTTTGTGGATATGGAGGATAGTTCTTTCCAATTGTAATTTTTGTTTAGTATACTCCCCTCTGTATACATTGTTGCGCCACCCTTTTTGGCGTCGTAATTAATACAATCTTTACTTATAAAAAAAAAAGCTCTTTCATTCCTTGCTATTCAAGTAAGCACACTTGACTTTTTCTCAACTTCAGTTGCCGTACCAATAACCCTCAAGGTTTGAAAAGCCAGCTCGTTCATGGGGTTCTTGGAACCCTGGGATGGCTGTTGCGCGTAGATTAGATTACCTGGTACTGTCTAAGCTGGGTCATTCGCAAGGGATGTAAGCGCCGGGGCAATGCTCATACTACAATGACAATCAAATTGGAGGTAGGATCATGGTTTCCCCCTGATTAAAAGCATCAAAAGCCAGTACCAATCTCCCTAGACCCATAATATTCTTCCCCCAGCAACTTTTTTGAAGGTCCATTTCCTTAAAACATCCTTCTTGTTCCCACTTGCTTTGAACTTAGTTACTGAAGTAGTATTTGCCCGTTTGATCATAGTTTCTTTTGTGTTACAATCTCCCTTGACCCATAATATTCTTCTATCTCCACCTTCACAACTGAGCCACCAAGATTGTTGGAGTCAAGTCACTTTTTGAGTTGTCAGATATACCTTAGGTACCAATTAGGCAGAAACAAGTTAATTAGTACTCAGGTTGTTTCACTGATTGAACGATAAACATTATCAAGATTCAAAAGTGATCTAGAGATGAGGATTAATGTGGCCTACTTACCATGATGCAACATTTTATTTGATTTTTGATTAATGAACTACAATAAAGCAGCATGGTGCTAACTTATCAAAAAAAAAAGAAGCTGCATGGTGCTATGTTTTACTATCTGGGGAGAAAAAGTCAAAAGTTCCTTGGAAACTTTTCCTTCAGGAGAGCCCTAGTTTTCACCCATCAAAGAAGTAATAAGGTTCATTCTAAAACCTAAAATCCTTTTTTTTTTTTTCGTAACGACAGTAAGAAAATTAATTGTTTGGACAAAGATAACCTTGGACCACTCTACCTGCTCCAACATTCTCTATTGATAACCATTATTAGTGTTAACTCAAACTACTCAACTCGTTACTGGCTTTAACCTCACCCTATGATTGCTCATATGTTAGGTAGTTTTTCTGTACCTCTTTCTGTCCCTCTTCTGAATGTCGTTGATTTGATCTAATCTTTTATAAGATGCCAAAAAGACTAAGGAACAGGAAATGAAAGTTATTGCTGAAGTTTTGGAAATCACGGAACCAAGTAACTGACTTTAAACCAACAGGTCTGGGCATTTGGAATCATAGAGCCGCTAAAATTCTTATGGTTTAAACCACTAGCTGATATGCTCCGCTAATGGTTTATGATAATGAACCACCTTGAAACACTCCACTACTGACACGCGAAAATCTGCCACCGACGCCGCTATTGGGCAGCTATTTTTGCCGTGAACTGTAGATCAGGGAGAGTTATATATAGCTTGAAGATGGGTTGATGATGATCCCTTTCAAATGGGCCAGTCGTTAATCAAGCTTATGAGCGTCATTGGGGCCCATCATTTGTGAGACCTAATACAATGTTGCTTACACGAAACTGCGATACATGACCTAAGGCAGGCCGTAAGTACCTTGAATTGGTTTTCAAGGAAGTACAAAAAGACAAGAGATAGAGGGGGGCGGTGACACCCTTTAGTTGTCATTGTGGGATCTGGTATTCAGCCCAAAATGAAGGCTATTTTGGGTAAAGTCTTAAAGAAGCCGTGTCAATACTGAGGCTTTTGGTATGAAAAGTTTGGAGAGACAGAGATTACAGCATCCTTTAGAAGTCTTTAATGGGGTATCAATGGCCTTTACTCATCGTATCAAGCCCAGGAAAAATGTATTAATGAAGGATCCAAAACTAGGGTATATCAGTAAGAGTTGTATAGAAGACAATACAAAATTGGGGTTTTTAGTATGAGAAGTTTTGAGTTAGCCCTTGTAGATGGAACATATTTTGGGTTTCCCAAATTGAAGGATTTCATCCAAGGGCGTCTCGTTATTTCACCATAATATATAATTTGAGGCACGTACTTCTTTCGAAGTTTAGCTTGCAGTCGTTCTGCATGCTTATCTAAGGTTACCCCAAGGTCCCCAACTGTTAGTCCCAAAGGGCACAATAATAAGCTGGAAGGGGGGTTGAATAGCTTATTAGACACTTTAAACTTTAAGTATAAATTCCTAAAACAAGCACTTGCAATCTATTGAAAAGATTGAAGTAGCGGAAGTCTTGATAGGAAGACAGTTCAAGTCTGCCGGTGAAGCACTACCGGTAGACTTTGCTGAATATTCAAGTCTGCAGTTGAAGCGATAAGTAAAGAGATATGAAACAGTACAAAGTAGTAAGCAACAGTAATGAAAGAACACAAGTATTTTGAGATGGTTCGCACTATAAAGAGTGCTAGATTTTTAAATGTCTATGTTTTCACTAGTTCTATTACAAATAGTTCCAATGGATCGTATACAAAATATTTGACTTGTGTTTGGGGTGAATATTTGGACAAACAATATTCAATGGAATAGTTAAAGAAACAACAATAAGAAGCGAAAGATAAAGTGTTGAAGAGTTGTTGATTTGTTGAGAAACTCTTGAATGCGAGTATATAAGCTTGATATTGTTGGGAAGATCGAGTTATAGACCTGCAATAGTTGGTACAGACTGTAAATGTCAGTCTGTTCATCAGCTCTGTCACTTTTCAGGAGGCGAAAGTCTTCATACTTTTCGGAAAGTTGTACAGGCGTGTCTGAGAAGTCAAGAGTTGATAGAAGATTGTTTTAATTCAAATTCAAACTGATAAAGTTCGAATTTAATTAATCCACTAAAACTTGATGACTGGACACGTCATGCTTGAGTAGGTGCAGACAAGGTCTGCCGCTGGATGCTGTATGAAGTCTTCCGGTGAAGCTTTCAGCTGAAGTCTTCCGCTAAACCTGTGAAGCCTATAAAAACTATTCTAAGGCAAAGTTCTATACACAGTTGCCACTCTAATTGATACGCAGCCTAATTAGCCACTAAGTATAGAACCTAATGTAATGTATGAACAGATGTAAATCAAGATACAAATGAAACAACACCAACCTCTATGGTCTTTTTACTCTATTCCAGCGCACTGTTGCTATACGATTTTCATCTAACGGTCTTACCAATAATGAATCAATTACGATGCTAGTCAGTTGGAGGGCCTAGTTTTTTTTTTAATCACTAATATAGCCTAGGAAAGGCTAACATATACCTACGGTTTCCGGAAAACGGTTTCTTTTTTCTTTTTGTCTGTTATTCCCAAGTGCAATCAGTATTGTTTCTGGTACCTTAATTACTTTTTCTATGGATTTGGTTTAGCTTGTTTTATTTTCTTAGTTCTTTTCAAATTTCTGGCTTGTCATGATTCATTCTTGAGTTCTGACACCCACCAAGATTGTTTTTACAAGTAATAAAATATATAAACAAGGTGTCAAACCATGTGACACGTCCTTTGTGTACATGGAGTATACTCTAGCAAAAGAATTACACTAAAGAAAAAAAATGTTCTCTGTCTCTACAAAAGGAAAAAAAATGTTCTCTGTCTCTACAAAAGGATCTACAATACTTGGAAATTCCTCTGCACCAAAACAATATAAGATATCTTCCTTCAACCTAGTAATGTCCAGCTCCTTATTCTCAAAGACCCTTCGGTTTCTTTCCTTCCAAATACACCAGCAAATTACCAAGATGTTGCACCATTGTAATTTCAACTTCCTAGATCACTTGATCTCCAACAAGATAAAAAGTTACCTTTTGATGATTACATTTTAGTTAAAGGAGAAGCTGCATGTTGATGATTACCATTCAATCTCTTTCTAATTCAACACACACACACAGATGATTTACTAATCTGATGATCGATGTTGGTAAAGGTTGACAGTTAAGAATGATTTTCCTTATGGCTGGTTTCCCCTTGGTGTAATAGCTTCTAGGTGAAGTACATTGGTCTTGGAGGTTCAAGGAAGGGGCTGTTAGAGGGTAAAGTGAAGGCTTTTATTATTAGGCAAAGAAACCAAAACATCTGAACAAGGACTAAAAGATGAAGTAGCGAGTGAAAATTGAAATGGGCACTAAAAATCTTAATTATCCATGACACGCACACACACACACAAAAGGAAGAAGGGAGGAAAAGAACAAAGGGAAATGAGCTGGCAGAGAAAGTTGCAGTTTCAGTCTGGGTTTGATATCTTATCAGAAAGGGCCTATTTTTTGAACTTTGATTTACTCAAGTTTGATCCTGACATTAAAACCTATTGGGACAATAGTTTAATTTCCCAATAAATTGATAATGGTAGAATAAAGCAATTGTTGTTGCTTTGTTTTGCAGTCCAGAGATTTCAGAGTTCATGGGAAAAATTTGCTTTTGATTTTGTTTCCAAGTGAAAAAATAATTTTAAGAATATAGCTATTCACGTTTTGTGTTCTGGAGCCTCCAAAGTGTCTGTTGGAGGAAGAATATCATGTTATTCTTGGGGGCAATTGATATTGCCATTTGTCGCCAGACATTCCCAAAGCACCCAATTGCCATTCCAACGTCACTTTTGTGTTTCATTCCTTCTTTTTTCTTGTATACCCCTTCCTTATACATGTTACTTTGTTCTATGAATGTTGAGAGTATTGATCTTTCTTTTTAAGTACTTGCTCCTTTATGTCCTATATTATGCCCTCTATATCTCATTCTTTTTTAAGACTTAAGTTCAGAGATGCAATATTACTCTCTTATCTTTTACTTGTTGCTATCATCTCATGTCTTTTAATCCATATTAAGTATCAGAATCATCACTGCAGTTTTCCTCCCACCACATCTTAGTAGAAATGTTTTGGACTCCCCCTCAACCTCCAACTTTATCCCTACGTTGCTTGCTCTTCTCTCATTAACTTGTTCGGGGATGGATCTTTTATATCCTTGTTTAGCACTTTTGTCAATGTTCTTGTATCCCATGAGTTTCCACATACACACACACATTTCCGTTCTATACTTCATAAGTTTGAACCTGCATCTATCCAAATTTATTAGAAAAGAAAAAGTGAAAGAAAATAGTGTAGGTTGGCTAGAGTAATCCCTTGGACTATTCTACAGAACTTCTCTCTTAGCAGATTAACTCATTAAATGGTGTTCTCCTCTGCTCTCTTTGTAGATCAACTTATTAGATGGTGTTCTTCTGTTCTAAAAAAAATAATAAGACTAAAAAATAGTTCCCTTCTTTTGGTGTTGGGTTAAAGAAGCATGAAAGCTTGGTTCCAATCCCCACACCAACAAAGGGGTCATACTTACCTATCAAAAAAAAAAAAAGAAGCATGAAAGCCTGTTATTTTTCTTTGCAAGCTCTACTTTGGACCTCTAGATCTTTTATGGCTGGTTTTTGGCTTTTCTTTCTATTTTATTTATTTCTGCATGACTTCACCCTGGCCGTTTAGATCAGTTTCTCCTTGGTTAAAAAAAAGTTGTTTTATCAAAACATTTTTTAGTTGACTCAAATTATCAGCTAAAACCACTCTTTCCTTGTAGGCCCTCAAGGATCACTCCTTGTCATGAATGATGGTGAGAGCTCTCTTAAAGTGAAGATTACGATCCTTCCAGCAAACATCACTTTTATGGAGACAGAGATACCAAGCCACCAAACAAAAAAGGTACAATCGATTGTTTCCTTGCGTCTCTTTCCTATGCTAAGAAGATTTTCGAGTAATGGGGTTTGTGTTAGAAAGAGAAATAGGTTTCTTTGTCCTAAAGAATTGCAACCGAAATGTTGGGTTTCTCCCATTGAAGGTACTGGCTTCATGCTTAGAGCACATGGATGTTGTGGTGCAGGAGGCCTAATACATTTTTAATGACCAGATTAGCAAATTTTTGTTCCTTCATAGTTTGGCCCATTTTTGATCACATACATACATGCATACATACATACATACATACATACATATATATGTATGTAATATATATACATATATATGTATATTATATATATATGTGTGTGTGTGTGTGTATTTGCAATTACCCAATTACTTTATGACATTATTAATTCAAACAAAAGTAACCTACCGCGGAGGTGCCTATCCTTAATACCCATTTGTTAACCAAAAAATAAATAAATTAACTCAAACCCAAGCGTTGTTTTTTGGTAGGTATTAGGGAAAAGTGCTTAAACTGCCTACTTGCTTTTATGAAGGGTAGAATCTAAGGGGTATCAGTATGATAAATACTTGGTGGAGCTTGGCGCTCACTTTTGACCACTTAGAGAAAGACAAAAAGGGTGACAGTCCAGATAATTTGAGAAAGGGGAGAGGCAATCAACTACTAGGGTGCTTAATGACGGTGGACTGATGTAAGGACACAGCACAAATCCCAAAACTCGATTGGTGCCCTCTTTTGTCATAAATGAGGCAAATGGGTATTTATAGTGAATTGTCATGGCCTCTCCATTCACAAGAGGGTTGTACTATCTTTGATGGTGGCAGTGGCACCATCAAATTGGTCAATGCGTGTGTGCTGATACCCCCGCCGTTGGGCAACCATAGCTCTCTCTCTCTCTCCCCCCACACACACATACTTATCAAAAAAATTATAAGCTCCTTACTACACGTGTTCCATGAGAAGGTTTGCATGGCCATAGCTTCATGATGCTTTAACCTCAATCCAAAACCTCGAGTAGCGATGTGAGCTGCTGCTCATGAGAGTTCCACGGAAGCCCAGGAATTCTATAGTAATGACTTGATTGGACTATCGGTCTAAAGGGAAGGCAAGTGTGTTCCGGTATCGTTCCCCGAAGTGCTTCCCTTGGGGTCAATGGTAAGGTCCTCTATGTGGATGAAATGGGTAGGGTGACAGGTTTTCTCGGTAATCAAAGTGTCCCCGTGCATCATTGAGTCCCCAAGGGTTTTTTGGCCTCATAGGGTCAACTCTGAAGGTAACACTTAGAAGTTCCCAAAGGTTTACTTGATGAAGTGCCCCTTAGGTTACTGTACCCTTGCGCAAGTGCAGGGACGAAGCCAAAATTTTATTGGAATGGTCAAGATTATTTTGGGCTGGAAATTTTTTGATAATTTTTTTTGGGAGGGGAGGGGAGGGGGGACAAAATGAGATAATTCGTTTTAGAACTGAAAGGTGTATTTTCCCAATATTAGAGGGCAAAATTCCCGGTGTACCAACTCTTTTTAAAACATTGGGGAGGTAAAATGAGATTAGTCGTTTTAGTACTGATTAGTGTATTTTCTAAATCTCAGGTCGGACATTTTCCCAATATTAGAGGGGGCAAAGTTCCCCTCCTTGGAGGGTATGTAGTTTTTTCCCTGCACAGGCGTGGGGCGCTTGGTGACGTGATAAGTGTGGCATGAGGTCTTATTCCATGATTATTACATCTAATATACATATCAGACACCTTAATTTCTTCCTCATCAATATACAAGAATTTTCCATTGATGCATCCGATACCCTTTCTCACCCCCTAGACTGCCACGAATCTCACAATTATTTCCAGCTCAAAACTCCTAAAAATGTCTCAAGACCATCTTAAACCACCACTTTGGAAACCATAACGCTGATCAGAATGAAATTCATACTGGTTAGGTGGTCTTTTGAGAGGAAAAGGTTTGGTGGTCTTTGAGCCCTGAGGCCGTGACAGGTATCAGTGTAGTGGGCATATTGAATGTGGAAAAGCAGGCAGCACACGGATCTAAGTAATTGTGTTTGGTTATGGCTGTTTACTGGCTAGTGAAAGTGCAATAATAGCTACGATTCAAGAAGTCTGAATGAGAAATGCACTGACTAAATAGAAATGAATAATAAACAGCGGAAGACTTTAAAATAATAAAGCAGTAAACAAAACCAGAGATTTAACTTTCAACCTACAAGTAACACTTGTAGACCTCGCCTTAAGGCAAAAACACTTTCACTAAAAAGATTGTATGTTTTACAACCTAACAAATAACCAGTGAAATATAACAATTAACAAAATACTAAACCCTCTAACAAGACTAGGAAGTCTGTAGAGGAAACCCACAACAATACATCAAACGTGAGATTAAAAAATCAGTTTTCTAACAAGCTAGAAAACAAACACAACGTTTTCAATGCAGCAGCATCCAAAGCAGCAATGAATACTCCCAGCAAGCTCTTAGTTTTTCTCTCTCTATCTCTGCAGTATTTCTCTCTAAGCATTGTCTTTAATCTGCACGAGCTCTCCTCCATTTATGCACGAACTAGAGTCATGTGGAAACAAGGAAGAACAAAGCTCTCCAAGGAAACATAGGATTAAAAAATTAAAGATTAGTTACCAAAACGGTTTCCTTGTTCTAAAAGAAAGAACTTACCAAAGTTTTAGTCAAACTAAAACATTGATGTCGTGAGCTTTTTGGAAGTATTAAATATGGTAAATACTTACCATTGCTTATTGACCAAGAAAGGGCACAACAACAAATTAAAACACGGTTTTGAATTAAAAATAGGGTTTTAATAAAGAAAATAGGATGGCCCTATTTTACCCTTACATGTAGAGATTGAGGTTATTGTTGCGATTTTACACCACTGAAGAAATTCTCATGTAATTCCTCCAGCAGCGATGATTGGTTGTGATTAGAATGTCTTTTAAGAGCTTTGTGCGGTGATTAGAGATGTTAATAGGGTTGAAAATCGCAGGGTTGAAAGTCTAGATGGACCGGCAAAACCGTCAGGGCTGGACCGGAAAAACCGTTAGGGTTGAACCGATTAACATCTCTAGCGGTGATTGAATATTATAAAAGTTTTATGTATTCAGCTGATAAATGGGGTGAGTTTTTGCGCTTTTACTTTATTGTGGTACATGACTAGAATAAGTGGCTCTGAAGATAAAAACCTGGCTCTATGTAAAGCTCAGTTTGTGCTTCTTGCTTTTTCTAGTAAACTTGGCCTATGATGTCCATGCATGTACTTTCTTTTTGCTTTTCTTATCGTATTCCTTGTACCTCAGATCAATATCCCAGCAAATGTTGGAGTAGGTTCATCATTTGTGCTAAATTCTGGAGACGGAGATTGTACAATTCGCACAGGAGCTCTGGCACCACAATTTAACTTCTACCAACAATTTCCCTCTTATGATACCTATGCCACGCCCATCAATGGTGCTTACCTACTTATTGTGATAAGTATCGTTGTTGGAGGGACCTGGGCTTGCTGCAAACTGAAGAAAACAGATAGACATCTCGATGGTGTTCCATACCAGGAACTTGAAATGGGGAACTCAACCATCCCGGTATCTACAAATGTGGATGTGGAAGCGGCAGAAGGTTGGGACCAAGACTGGGATGATGATTGGGATGAGGACAAGGCGGTGAAGTCACCCGGTGGGAACCGTCTGAATGGCAAATCAACTATTTCCAAATCAACCGATTCAAATGGATGGGGAAATGATTGGGATGATTAGTTGAAGCTTTAGGTATATTCTGCTACGTTTTTTTGAAATAGTCACAGATGGATAGCACAGAAAGACATAGGTGTAGAATACGATTCTTTTTGTTTTTCCTATACAATTGTGTCAAATGTTAAATGTGGAATATGTTCAGTGGGATAAACAAGCCTTGGCACCTGTTTAATTTTTGATGTATATGAGATGTGTTTCTCCCAACGATTTTTGTACTAATGTTTTATTATCACTTGCAACAGTTTCTTCATGTTTGTGAGGACCTTTATCTTGCAGAGAAGAATTTAATGTGCAGTGTTGTTCTTTTTACTAATATTGAAAATTATTACCTCATGCTGCTCTGAGTTTGATTTCATAACAGCAATTCAGAGGTTGGATACTGTCAGCTGCAATGATGCTTCTGAGTTTGACTGTCGAAGTTATTTGAGTTCAGTTGATTGGTCTCTTGTTATCAGGTCAATAGTGTCAAATTTGGAGCGTCTTTGTCATCAGCAGATGTTGAATTTTGATGGTCCACCCACACCTATTAAACGACTTGCACCTACAATTGCAAGCTGTGTGTGTACTAGGTAAACCCTCTATTGCACCCTGCGAAGAAAGGCAAAATCATGGTTCGATTGTGTGAAAGGTCAAAGGTGGCCATGATTCCATTAATTCTAGGAGTTGGCAAAACCCCATTCAAGTTTCTTATCAAACTGTTTCCCTCAAAGTCTCGAGTAGTTGGAATTTCACTGTTCTTGATCATTCAATTGAACTTTGATTAAGAGTTCATAAAATTTACTTGTGTGTTTGAAATTCTTAAAATTGTTATTGACGATACTTTTAATAAAATTTCACTATTAAAAGGTTTTGGGAATATTAAAACATGTTAAAATCAATGACATTCACGAGATAGTAACTTGTTATTGCATGAGACCTCTTTCTTGCACATAATCAAGTGGGTGTAACATGGAAAGTAGTGGCATTGTTGATTGTCCCCCCCACAAGCTTATCCAATATCCAACATCATGGATTCTCCAGCTTCCACTACTATCTGTTCATCAAAAGTGAAATAAATAGATACTGTATAATAATAATAATAATAATATTGTCTCTCACAAAGAAAAAAGGTAACCAAAAAGATAAAGTATGTCAAAGAATCATCTTTGTTCCTTCCCTTTAACACTTTCTCTTCATTACAAGATTGTTTTTTTTTTTTTTAAATTCTATTCTTTTGATTGATTTTGCTTTATCTTCCCTACCCCTACGGCCAACTCCCAAACTCAACTTTGAACAAATTGCCCTCTTCTTTCTATGCAGCAAACAAAGATGAGAAAATTGGGTTCAAATGTACAGGTCCATCAATGGTTCGGAATTTGTGTGAGTCTGTGGCTCCATCTCCATGATTCTTGGTATTAATGAAAGTGGCTTGGAACATGTTTTATTTATTTATGAAACACGAGAGACAATAGATTCACAAATCCATAGTGATTAGTGGTAAAATTAAAACCAAAAGTCGGGTACCCACCACCCATTCCCAATCCCATTCGCAAAGCAAAAAGTAAAAGGAAAACACAGAAATCACTTTTGCCTCTCTTTATTGATTAATGGGTCAGTCAGTAGACTCAGTAGTGATATCTGTCTGTCAAGACTACTTAGATATATAGATAGCTTATATGATATTGCAAAATAATCAAGTTTTATAATAACAATTAACAATACTAATACTTACTTAGAATATTAACCCATGTGATGACTGATGAGTTGGTTGATGATGAAAAGGACAATAGATTAGGTTCCCCCCTCTTTCTTGGGCCCAACATCATCCTTAGGGACAACTCATTTTTGGTAATCTATGCACATGCCTTGATATTCTTATTTTAACAAGATCATGAATGGGTACCCCTAACTTGGTTAAACCCTACATCTTTCAAGACGACCACTATATTCCGCACTTATTAGATTTATTTGCTCCAAAGTGGTCTTTAGACTATCAAATTCACCTTTTGACTTCCACCACCTTGTTAATTTTAATCAATGTATTCCTGTTTTGGGGTAACCGTCAGGCCATCACATCACAAATGAATTCAGGATTAAACTGTCTTACAGACTTTCAGCTAGGTCAAAAGATAAGGGTTTTATTTGTTGGATAAGCTAGTACGGAGCTCAACTATGAAACGGAATGACAATAAAAAATAAAGCCATGCATTGTGCTTGCTAAACCTACTTGGGCATCAACAGATTATAGTAGAAAAAGTGATAGCAAGAAATGGGATGACAATTATCACTAATCATTAACTGGGTTATATCCAATAGGATAGGGCCCCAAATTCGAATTTGGCCCGGTGAAAAGGAATCCGGTAACATAGCCGTAATTTTAACCGAGTCTGAGAGAAGGAACTACTACAGGCATTAACTGAGAAATCAACCAGGAAGCGAAAAAAACAGAATTGCGCAAACAAAAGCAAAATAATCTCCCCAACAATCAGATTTCTCTAATCACTACTCTTTCTCTCTCTCTCTCTCTCTCTAATTGAATCAACCAACCGGATTCTTCTTCCCCGGATAAGCCATAGCTCATCTCAACCTCTAGAAGCCAAGTTAATAATAATCAAACCAACTCCTCCTGGCCTTCCGAAGGACATCTGATCAGCTCCAAAATGTTAACAACTTCTCCCATGTCTGGCCTATTTGAAGGCACTTGGGATGTGCAGATTAACCCCAACTTCATTACTGGAATTGCCTCATCAGCTGGAAACTTCCCTTGAAGCCTCTCATCCACGCATTCCTCCACCCTTCCTTCTTCCAATGCTCCTCTAACCATATCACAAAGAACCACCACGTCATCCTCCATATACTCCACAGGCCTCCTCCCTGTAACCACTTCTAGGACTAACACCCCAAACCCATACACATCACATTTCTCTGTTATCTTTACTGTCCGGCAAGCAAATTCCGGTGCCATGTAGCCAAGCGCACTCTGAATCTTGCTGCTTAAAACATAACGATCCAGCATCGGCAATAGTCTCGCCAGCCCAAAATCTGCAACTTTAGGTTCACCCGAGCCATCAATCAGAATATTGCTCGATTTTAGATTGTAGTGGATTATGTTCAGTTGGTGCAAGTGAGCCAAGCTCTTGGCTATCCCAAGGATAATACTGAACCTATCATTCCACGAGAGAGAATTTCCTTTCCCATTTCCACTAGGTCCTTCATGGAGATGCTTGTAAAGATTACCACCAGAGACAAATTCATATATGAGAAGCTGCAGAGATGGAGTCCAATAATACCCTTCGAGAGAGACAAGATTAGGGTGATGGATTTTTCCCAATTTCTTAACTTCCCTTTCAAAATCTTCTTGGGACTTGACGAGACTCGAAACAGTGAGCTTCTTGATGGCTACCGATCGTCCATCTCGAAGAACAGTTCGGTAGACAGCTCCAAATCCGCCCCGCCCAAGCTCACAATCTTTGTTTAGCAGAGCATGCGCTCCTGTGCTAAAGTCTGGCTCACCAGAAAACATAACAAGCTTGCCAGAGTTTGCATCCGTGGTGGGCGAACTGCTAAAGTCACCGCCTGACAATGTAAGGGCTGCAGCTGAACCGGGTGTCGAAGAACGGACCCGAAGATTGAGTACAGTAACGGAGATCACACCAATGAAAATCACAGCAGCTGCACCAATGGCAATGAGGGCTGATATGCTAAGAATTATTTTCTTATGTCCAAGATTTTGGCTGATCGTTTCAGGGTTGGAATCAGAGGAGTTGGGATTAAGGACAATTGGCTTTGGAAGGACAGCAGGGCAACTCTTATTGACTGCAGCACCACAAAGAGATGGATTGCCAGATAGTGAGGATGGAGATATGGTGTTGAAAAAACTGCCAGCTGGTAGGTCACCTTGTAGCTGGTTGTGTGAAACATTGAAGGAGACGAGGCGAACCAAATTTGCTAATTGCTTTGGTATGGTTCCGGTGAGTTTGTTAAATGACAAATCAACATTCTGAAGGAAAGTGAGTTTGGCCATGGGTAATGGTATCGGGCCTGAGAAGCTGTTCCTTGACAGAATCCTGCATTCAGAAAAAAACAATTAACATCACAACATTATCTTTGTTCCACCAAAACAGTAACACAAATTTTGGAGACAATCAGAAGTTCAAACTTGTTAAACATACAGTCAATTTCCATGATTAGTTCAATAGCAGTATGCATTCTGTAAGAACAACATTTCCATGATTAGTTCAATAGCAGTATGTATTCTGTAAGAACAACATGCTAATTAAACCACCAATTAATAAGATGCAAATGTTATTGGCCAAGTAAGCTATTCTGACAAGTAAAGTCTCACTGTGCCAAGGCAATAAACTGTCCTCATAGATACTTTATCATTGTCGCAAATGGGTTACAGTAACCTGCCCTAGCACTTTCCCTTACTGAATATTGAAATTTTGCAACATTGGCAAGGAAAGGTAACAGCAAAAAGGTTTCCAGAGCTTGAAAGCAATAAAAATGTATAAGCAGAAACTCTGGAGATATAGTAGTAGAGAAAATTTGACTTCTTTCTATAAATAATTAGACTGGCACTCCACTCAATGTAGTTGGTGAACTCTAACTGGAATGCTCATCTAAAGATCACTTGGTGCAAACTGTAAATGAAAACATATAAAACAGAACAGAAAATACTTACAGCCAAGTTAGAGAAGAACAATCTCCAATTGAGTTTGGAATATTCCCAGCCAAAGAGTTTTTCTCTAGTCTCAGTTCCTTCAATGATGTGGCTCCTCCAATTTCCAAAGGAATGCTTCCATTTAACCGATTCTCACTCAAATCAAGAATATCCAACGCCTTTAACTTTCCAATACTTTCTGGAATTTCACCAGTTAGGGAGTTCTTAGACAAATTTAAGAACTGCAAGCTGTTAAAATCCCCAAGAGCAGATGGAATTTCACCAGAAAAAGCATTTTGTGATATGTCAAGAACTTGGAGCTTTTGACGTGAAATTCCAGTTGATGAAATAAATGCATCATTGATGCTCCCACTTAGTTTATTCTCCGAAAATACCCCTTCCTGAAGTCCCAATTGAAATGCCCACGAAGGAAGAGAACCGGTCAATGAATTCTGACTAATATCTAATCCCAAAAGGTTTTTGCAATTGATCATAGACTCTGGCAAACTCCCAGTAAACGCATTCATGGAAATATTCAACACTTTAAGTGACTGAAGACTCCCAACTGAAGTTGGAACCAGGCCAGAAAATCTATTTGCAGAAAGATCCAGATTCTGAAGGCTTCTCATTTCCCCAATCCATTCAGGAACCTCACCAGTGAACAAATTACTGTGTAAGTTTAGATAGTTACACAAACCAAGTTTTTGCAATGCGCTGGGAAGATTTCCAGTAAACAAGTTTTCGCTAAAATCAAGTGATCTCAACAGAGTACAACCTCCAATTTCATCTGGAACCAGCCCGGCGAACTGGTTCTTTTGCAATTTTATATCTCTCAAGTTATACAAACCTTCAATTTCCTTTGGAATCACACCCTCAAGCAGATTATCAGAAAGATCAACTGATCTAAGTCCATGCAAGGTCCAGAACCCGGAAGGTAACAAGCCGGAAAACTGATTGGAGGAAAAGTCGACAGCAGCAAGAGTAGAACACGAACCCAAACTATCTGGAACTTGGCCAGAAAACATGTTCCTGGCCAGAGAGATTGATCTTAACGACCCACATTGATGAAAGAAATTGGTCGGGATCGGTCCAGATAGACTGTTGTCACTCAAGTCAATAATCCGCAGGTTTGATAGTTGGTCAAGGCTGAGGCTTATGCTTCCAGTAAGATTGTTCTTCGCAAGCGACAATTTCCGAAGAAAATGTAATTGCAGCAGACCTCGGCCTATCTTCCCGGAAAGCCCAAAGCCATCAAGGACAACATCAGAAACCCTATTGGATCTGGGGTTGCATTTGACTCCACGCCAGTTACAGGGCCTTTCGTCATCTTCATTCCAAGATGATAGTTTCCCATCTGGATCATGAAGGTCAGCCTTGAATACAATCAAGCCCAAAATATCATCATTCAGAGAGGGGTCTATAGATTTCACAACGACAGGAGCTAACAGGACCAAGAAAAAGATAAAAATAACACCCCTTCTCATCTCAAATCTCTAGCTGGACACAATAGTAAATCGAGCAATTCTCACATGCCCATACACAACAAACAAACCCTTAGAACCACAAATACTGCGCGCTTGATATTACATTTACAACATATCTTTGAGAACCAAACAGAATATGAATAATTGTTTGGTTTGGCAACAAAATCAATTGCAAGAGAGGAATCGAGCTGAACCGGATGAAATGACAAACTAACCACCGATGGAACTGAAATAAACCAAATTTTAAGCACTTTTTCCAGTATAAGAAAAAACCTGAAGAGAGAGAGAAAGAATCTTCTAGAGAAAGCAAATCTAACTTCGCAACCACCACTAGAAATTTCAACTCAATTACATACGCATAAAGATACATATACGTATTTGTCCTGTATCTAACAGCCAAATATAGTGAATCAAACGGGCGGAAACGAAAATGTGAATGAAGAAACCCTAGAATTCAAGAAAAGCATAGGTGAAGCAAAGTACTACGAGTTTTCAAAAGGTAAAGTTCAAGAGGTCCTAGAACCTGAGATGAGCTTTGACTGTTAAATTTTTGCGAGAAAGAGGTTCGATCTGAGCAGAACAATAAATGTGAGCTTAGTGTTTGCCGGAGAAGCTGACCGGAAAATGCAATAGGTAGAGTTTTCAAAGCTGGATTACCGGGAAATTCGCCGACGAAGGCCCGTCCGTCGGAGTAGCGCTCTCTCTCTAGCTCTCCCTCTCTCTCTCTCTCAAACGCACACAAACACACAACAACCTTTCCTTTGTGTGTTTCTCTCTCCTCACTGTCTGAGACTGAGGTCTGTAAACTTTTTAATTAACGGCACAAATGGGAGGGGAAGTTGTTTTTGAGCTGTGTTGGGAGAATTATTTATTATTTTAATTACGCGTGGCGAGAATTGAGTGGAATTATGTCTGACGTGGGATTACACGTAGTCGTTGTCTAGGGAAGCTTTTGACGTGGATGGCACAAGCAGGGATTTGCTTGTGGGCCCAGTTACTACAGCTCAAAAGGAGGTTAGTGCAACAGTTTTAGGGTTAATTGCAGTTATCACTTTGCATCCAACTATTCAAGGTTCTCAAAATAGGCGAGACGTAATCGGAACCTAAATGTGGCATAAAATTAATGCATAATTACAATTTTTTGATAATTTAGATCAAAGATCAAACACATTGATTACAAATTTAATTTTTTTTATGTTTGTTATTTTATCAAACACTTATCTATATTTATAAAATGAACAAAAATATATAAACCTACTATTAATCTCAATTCTCAACAACCCCAAAGCAATAAATCAGCCAAGTTTATAACAAAAAACAAAAAAGATATTACTTCAGTTCGCCCCCCATTACCTCTCTCTCTGCCTCACCATTACCACTCCCCCTTCCTTCTCCAGTTCGCCCTCCTTCCTTTTCCGGTAATTGCATGTCACAAAATCAAAGATACAAAAATAAATTAATGTCGACGAGGTTTGGCGTAGGCGCCGATTTGGTCGATTAGGCAAAGACTAAGAAAGTCGTAACGGTAGAGAGGGGCCTAGCGCCTAGGCAGGGCCTAGGTGGAGCTAGGCGGGGAGTTTTAGAACACTGCTACTATTAAAGTATGTACTATGGTTATGAAAAATCAAACTAAAAATAACATTTATTAAAAATCAATAAAATAATTTATTAGATATCTATTTGATTTAAAATTAAAAACTTTTCCAATAATATCATAAAATTTAACAAATTTTCATACCTCATCATCTTTATCTTCATTAATAATGGCTAAAAAAATTTAAAAATCATAGAAATTTTTTCTGATATCCAAATGAAACAAACAAAATATCTATTCATAAATAAAAATATGTACTTAATTCAAAAAAAAATTAAAACATACTCCCTCCGTCCCTAAATTATCGTCCTCCTTTCCTTTTTCGTCCGTCCCAAAATAATTGTCCACTTTGAAACTTACCTTTTTAAAACATTACTTTTACCACTTTACCCTTACTTTTTCACCCTACTTTAATTATGAGCCACATACACATGGGCTTTAAAGTAAACTACACATTAAACCAATATTAATAATCCAGTCAAATAGATTTTCTTAAACGGTGCGCCGGATCAACCAGGACAATAAATTAGGGACGGAGGGAGTAATTTTTTTTGGTTAAAAATTGGTCAAGAAAGACAATGAGAGAAAATAATATATCAACCACTCAAATCATGTCACATGGAAAGACAACCTTGGATTTGGAGCCTTTAGGGTTTAAGAGGTGATTTTTTTTTTTTCCTAAATCACTTCTTGATTTTGGTTAGATTTTTTAAGATTTGCCATTGGGGGATGATTTGAATTAGATTCGAGGGAAAAAACCCCCCATTGGGCTTGCTCTTAGAGCATGTACAATGGTTTTGGAAAATCAAATCGAAAATCAAACACAATCCATTAAAAATCAATAAAATAATTTATTAGATACTTATTTGATTCAAAACAAAAAAAACCTTCCCAATGGTGACACAAAATCCAACACATTTACATACTCCACCGTCTTTATCTTTATTAATAATGGCTAAAACTTTAAAAAATCATAGAATTTTTTTTTGATATTCAAATAAAACGAAACAAGTCTCTATTTATAAGTAAAAATGTGTACTTTAATTCATTAAAAAATTAAAAAAAAATTGGCTAAAATTGGTTAAGAAATAAAATAAGAGAAAATAATATGTCAGCCACTCAAATCATGCCACATGGATAGACAACCTTGGATTTGGAGCCTTTGTGGTTCAATAGGTGATTTTTTGTCCAAAATCACTTGTTGATTTGAGATAGATTTTTTAAGATTTGTCATTGGGAGGAATGATTTGAATTAAATTTGGGGGAGAAAATCCCATTGGGCTTGCTTTTAGGCCATCTCCAAGTGTACCCTCAAATCCTTGATTGGGGGGTTTGGTCATTACTATTCACACTCCAATCGTACCCCAAGCTCAATCCCAACTTTCGAGTTTGCTACAGTGCTACCCCTAATTTGGGGTTGGTAGGTTCCATACCATTAAATTAATTTTTAATAATTATATAATTGTTAAAATTATTTATAATATTATATTTTTTATTTAAATGTATTAAAAATTAATAAATACCTAATATTAGATAATATAAATAAGATAACATTTTTAATTCAATAATTTTATAACTTTTTTCTATTATTAAGTATTTTAAATTATTGAACATTTTTAATTCAATAATTTATAACCATTTTTTCTATTATTTGTAGATTTCGTTTACAAATAAATAAATAAATAAATATTATATTAATTATAGAACACCAATTTCACATTTAAACTAAAAAATGCATACATATTAAAATTTAAAATTATTATAACATTTATAAACTTAAAAGTGCATACATTAACATACCACAAATAAAATAAAATACAACTTGAAATTATTTGAACATTTATATTTTGTATTGATTGTAATATTTTTTTGATATTTTGAAGTACTTGTATGTTTATTAAAGTATATGTCTTCAATTTAGTTAAAAAATTACTAATTTTTAAATATTATTAGTAACGTAAATATAACTATTAAATATACTAAAATTATTAATTGTGTAATCTTAAAAATTATTATTTAAAAGGTTAATAGCAAATTAATATACATGTTGATAAATAAAGTAAAAGAAAAAATAGAATATGCTAAGGAATATTCTATTTGAGGTGAGATTTTGGGTTGTGGGTTGGAGTTGAAATATTGTTTGATACTGAAATAGACCAAATTTGGGGTAAAATCTGACCAAATTTGGGGTTCATGGTTGGAGAAGACCTTAGGCCTTGAATTTTGATTCTTGTTTTATGCCTTTGCCAATTACCAATGGCTCGGATTGATACCTTGCTTAATTTGGCAACCCTATTTTTTATGGGGAAAAAACTTAGGTAAAACGTTCTTATGTTCATTTTTTGTAAGATAAATAATCTTTATCCGATTCATCGTGTGTTGGTGAGTTGAGTTGTGAAGGGGTGAGGCTTTGTATTACGAATTAAGATCTATAAAACTGTTTTACAAGAGACTTGCTCTTTTTATTAAGGTTTGAAATGCCATAGAGATAGAGGTTAATCTACAAAAGTCAGTTACTATTATCTTTTTTCTGTGTGCCTGAAATTATGTTCATGCGAGTGATTTAAATGCATTTCTATGCCACTTGTCGATGTTGGTATGTATAGGTTAGTGGTGGCAAATTATGCTCACACTCATATGCTCGCCTAGACCGTCCACACAAAAAATGGGCATGAGTACACTTAAATTTTAATATGGGTATAAATTGACATGTCCACTTAGACAATTAAATTTTATGGGCATAATATAGGCTTAGATGGGAGCCCACATTTTTCACGTTTTACACCTTAAGTACAAATATGATGCAATCAGATAGACGAGGAACATCGTCGAGAACATAATCGAAGTCACCGACCCACCTTCAATTATCTCTCTTCTCTCCATAACATAGGAATCTCCCATCTTCGATCTCTCTTTTCTCCAGCTCCAGATTCGGCAATTCTCCTCAGCAACGGCCGACCTCATTTCTTTTACAGCGTCGGAACTCCTTCTCCTTCCCTGAGCTTTCTCACCATCGCCGACCTCCTTCCTGCCCCGCAGCCACACCAAACCCGTCTCCAATCTATATCCAGTCGGGCGCCTCGATTTAATCGCCCACCACATTAGCCCAGTCTTCTCTCGTGTTTCCTACCGTCGTGCAAAACCCAGCTCCACTTTCTACAACTCCACAGCAGGTTCCTCCTCTCAATCTCATCTTCTCCGATCTCCTTAGATCCCATTTCTTCTCGAGCCTCGGTAAGGTTTCTAACAACCCAAAACGTTATTTGGTTTGAATTGAATTGAATTATATATATATATAAGTTGAATATGTATGAATGTGTGTGTGTGGAAGGAAATGATTTTTTTTTTGTAATTTTTTTATTTATTTTATAATTATATGTTAATGAGTAAATGTGCGCTCGTGCCCATTTAGTGTCGGCCCATATATACTCATGTTATTAAATGGATACTTACTAGCCTGCCCATTTGAACCTATTGTCCATATGGGCATTGCCCATACCCGCCTATTTGTCACCTTTAGTATAGATATTCATACTTGATGTCTTTTAACTTTCAACAACTTTTTTGTTCCTGTGTGTAAGTGCCAACAACTAGCGTCAAAGTTAGAAACACTAGGGAAGCTTAGGACCACAATTAAATTAGGGCAAAATTCTGGCCGGTTCATTTTTCCAAAGTTTTTAACCTCAAAAGTCCACCGTTTTTTATTCAACCGCAAAAGGCTATTTTTCAAAATACTGTTCCGAAAATGTCATTATCTTCTTCAACATTTCCGACAAACACATTTGATTCGAAAATCATCATTGTTGGACAACGAATCTCCAACAACGCTCAACCCAGTTACCCAAGGAACTGAGATCCAAGACATTCCAAGCAAATATGAAGAACAACTACCATCATGATTCTCAAAATCCAACCCACCAACTTTCAAAGTATCACAAACAAGCTTATCTACATAAAATTTGGCAAGGATTCGGCCTTTTCTCAAACAATAAACTAGATATGAGATATGTAGTACCATGTAATCATTCGAAGTAGGACTTGGTGTTACGCGGTGTTTACTTTTTGAGGTGATTGGATGAGAAATATGATTAGTGTGCGATTGAACGCAGACGCTACGTTTTTAAGGGTTTTAGAGTGAGAAAGTGAAAAATGAATCGCAATACATAAATTTATATATTGTTATTCAAAATTTTGAATCGCGATACATAAATTTTTGAATCGCGATATATAAATTTTTGAAAGGAAGGATTTTGAGTTCATCTATAAAGGAGAGGGTTAGAGAGAGAGAAAGAAAGATTATTGTTGTGACTATGCGAAGAAGGAAAAGCGGGGTTGCGAGGAGAACGAAGGAGTTGCGGAGAGACGGAGGGAGGAAGAAGAAGAAAAATTGAAAAATGAAGAACGAAACGAAAACGAAAACGAAAGAGTGGGAAAAAAAGAAAAAGAGAGGGAGAAAGTCAAAAAGAAAGGAAAAAGAGAGGGATGTGATGGATGTTGACGTGTGTGGTGTCTAAGTGTCTTGTAGGTGTCTTGTGTGTGGGCTAGTTGGCACTGGCAGATTTGACAGTAAAAATTGAAAAATGAATTACGATATATAAACTTTTGAATCGTGGTATATTTTTAATTTTTTTTGAATCGCGGTGCATAAATATATTGAACCGTGGTGAAATCTTGAATCGTGGTACATTTTCGTAATGCACTTCAGACTCATTAAGGGTATCGCAATCATTTCGCCTCTAAAAATATTCTTTTCTGATAAAAAAAAAGGGTACTAGAGCAAAATAAAAGTTTTAAAAACGGACCGGCCCGCAATTATTTCATTAAATTAACATTGTATTGATGTATGTTGAATCATAAAAGGGTGCGAAAAGGAAAAGGTAGTAAATAAAGTTTGGTGGAGAACAAGGATGGGTAGTTGGAAGTAATAAAAGCAAAGGGGAGGTAAGTGTGATATGTGGTGTGGTGCAGAGTTGGAGTGATAGAGACTAAACTTGAAGCTTTTCTCATGCTTCCTTTCTTAAATTCCATTGAATGGGAAGGTAAAAGGGTCCCCTCCTTCTTCTTCTTCTTCTTTCCTGTCTTCTCATCCTTTATTTCTTTTAACTTTTAACCAACTAAAAGAATTCTCCATTCAATGCTCCCATGATTCCATGCATCCACCAAAAAATATGTTAGTTCGAGAATCCAGATATATCATACGGAGAATGAAGCAACCCGGCCTCAATTTTAATCCTTAACATATAATCCTTTTCATTAACTAATGTTAGAACAAATATACCATTTAAATAGTCACCAACTTGAATTATACAATTTACTTTTTTACTTCCTTTTTCTTATTTTGAATCAAACAACATTCATTTTTATTTTCATGATTCTATCTAAAAATTACACATAAACATATATACACACAGGCGGATGCACGTTACAGGGGGTCACGTAAGCACACTTAGTTTTTTTTTTCCGACTTGTAAAACGACATCGTTTTACTCAGTAACACACCCAAAATTTCCAAATCCCTAACTAGTGTCCCGGAAGGCATAGTAGAGAAGGAGATAACAACTGCAATAAAATATATATATATATATAAAAAGCAAAGAGCAGTTAGGGAAAGAGAGGCGAATGCGAGCGACGAGTACTTGCCGACGATTGGGATTTGGGGAGGGAAACTTGCGTCTCACTAGCAGGCAGACATGCAGGTTGACCACCAGCAACAACTAGGAAGAGAGGCAAATTTTGCAACATCAAATATTCAAATCAAACTTTTGAGCCTTGAGGTAATCGACAAACTTGAAACATGTTGTTTTTCTTTATTTTATCCAAATTATTGTTTTTAATTTGGAGTTTAATTAGTTGATTTAATAGATGAATTTGGATAGGAAAACAAGTAAACAACCTTTGGAGCCGAAATTAGGGTTTTTTTTATTTGGTTAGTTGAAAACTTGAAATTAATTTATTTGTTGCCTTGTTGGGTACTTGGGTTTGTCACTTTCTTGAGTTCTTCATGTTATATTCAAAATTAGGACTTTTTTTATTTGGAAAAATATTAATTTACAGATTTATTTGAGTGCAAATTGTGATATTTGGGGATTTGTTAGGTTTAATGGTTTTTGAGCTATTGGCACTTGTTTAACTTGTAATGTGTTTGTTGTGTGTGATATTTTTAAAAACAAACTTAATTTGATAATTTAGTGTTAATTTAAAACTTTTGTCTCCTCAATAGGGTTAGAGGTTTTTTATGATTTTTATATAATAGTTACAATTGTGAAGTTATTGAAAAAATTTCCCGGACTATATATATATTAGAAACCTAATCAACTAGGCTTGTAGTTGTAGTTAGTATCGATGTTTTATTTATTTATTTATTTTCTTACTCTGTGGTCAATTGATAATGTTGTTTATATTTGTATATTAAGTAGTAAAAAGATACGAGTACAAAATTGCAAACTTTTTATATAATTTTTTAATCTCAATCTAAGTATTTTACGTGTGATTGGTTATATATTACATCATTTAACATGTGATATTGCTCTTTAAAATTAAAGTGTGAAGTTTTAATTAAAAAAATTACTGTTGTTAGTATTTTCTTTGTGTATTTGGATGAATATAGTCTACTGGGAAGAGTTTAGAATGGGTTAAACTTAAAGTCAAAAGAGCTACTAAAGCTAATGCATCGTAGATGGAGTCAAACAGAAATGAGACAAGATGCCATAACACATGCAAACAAACCAACTCTGCCGTCAGGTCTATTCCCTATTTCCCTTTAAAAAAGCTGTTCCAAATTTCGATGCCATCACAAATAAAGGCAAGGGGACGGGAGGGGGAAAGAAGCAATAAATACTTTTTAGGCAAGAGAGATAACAAAGAATGAAGGAAATTCGAAACCATTATTTGTTCAATTATAAATTTTGTTGATTTGAAGAATATTTTGTTAATGTCAACCTTTAAACTCATACTCGCTTCATTTTGGGTAAAAAAATTTATTATTTTATTTTAAGATGTTTCATTAAAGTGTTTATTTTCAAAAATTAAGGTATAAAAGTATCATTTTATTTTTATTACTAATGGACTACTAAAAGTGTCATTTAAAAAAAAATTGGCATATACTCTTTTCGTTTCGGGCAAAGAGTTTACTATTATATTTTTGGATGTTTCATTTAAAAAGTTCATTTTTTAAAAATTAAGGTAAAAAAGTGTTATTTTTTATTAATGGATTACTAAAAATATCAATTTATTAAAAAAATTGACTTTCAAGCAAAAACTATTTGCAAAAAACGGAGGGAGTATATAACTAACTCGTAAATTTAGTTTCATGTTAATCAAATAATTCCAGAGATTGCAAATTCTTGTCCAAACTTTTTAAGCTAAACCAAGTATATTTAAATAAAAATCTGATTTAAATATTTTTATTTTTTAAATCATAAAATACATATTTGCAGTACTTAATATATATTTTTAAAATTATAAAAAATGTAGTAATTCGTAAAAAATAAAAGTATATATGCTAATAATTTATTATAAAATACTTAATTGCCCTTAACAAATAAAAATGAACAATGATTTAGTATTGTAGGCCGTAAATAGTACTCCCTCCGTCTCCTAAATAATCGTCCTAGTTGACCTGGCGTACAGTTTAAAAAATAATAATTGATTTGATTATTTATATTGATTTAATGTGTAGTTTATTTTAATATCCATGTATATGTGACACATAATTAAAGTTGAGTGAAAAAGTAAGGATAAAGTGATAAAAATGATGTTTTAAAAAAGTAAGTTTCAAAATGAACAATTATTTTAAAACGGATAAAAAATAAAAGAGGGACTATAATTTAGGGAGGAATGGAGTAATCTATATTACAATAGGGTTCATTCTCACACATGTGCAATTGACTAAAGCTATTTAGAGGTTGAGATTAAATTATCTTTAAAAATTTAACGGTTGAGATTCACTCTTACATTCACATGTGTGAGAATAGTTATCCACTTTTAACTTTCTATTTTCTCTCACCCGGTTACAAAGTCATCCCTACAATTAATATTATGAGTAGTCACACACTAAAATTAATCTTCTGAACAATTACCCGTATTAAAACATCAATTTTACATTCCGTCGCAAAATTAAACGTTCATACGTTAGTTACATATAACTCCTTACAAATAACCCCCCTCAACTATAGGTCGAGTTTGAATAGCGTCCCTCAACTACCACTTGAAGTAATGTACCCCGCAACTATAACATTTTTAAAAAAAATCGCACTTTTTATTTAGACGTTATCGTTTCAATTAACGAAATCAGATGTATTAGTACCGTGTCATAGACACGGGCACACATATCTAGACCACAATTAATATTATGAAAGTAATTATCCACTTTTAACTCTCTATTTTCTCTCACTCTATTACAAAGTCACGCCCTATAATTAATATTATGAGCAGTCACAACCTGAGATTAATCTTTTAAACCATTACTCTTTACAAAACATCAACCTTACATTAGTATAATCTCACAATAGAGCTCAATTGATTGATTGAGACTATATGACCATAGGGGTTGATTCCGCCGCAAAATCAAACATTCATAGGTCAGTTACATATAACTCCTTACAAATAACCTCCCTCAACTATATGTAGAGTTCAAATAGCGTTCCTCAACTACCACTTGAAGTAATGTACCCCTCAATTGTAACATTTTTTAAAATCGCACATTATATTTAGACGTTGACATTTCAATTGACGAAATCAGATATATTGACACCGTACCATAGACACGGACACAAAGATATAGTAGTATAAGAATAGACATTGCGGCGACAATGGGGTTTTGTTTGGTACAGTTAGTCGCATTGGTCAGTCGAATCCCGTGGGGTCTACTGTCTACTGTCTACTACTCTACTCTACTTGTTTTGTGTTTTAACAGCTAACTCTTTCTTTACCGGGTACTGGTAGTGGTAGGATGAATTTTGTTTTTTTAATTATGGTACAAATGTACTAGACTTTTAGGTGGTACAGTATCATTATTTTAGAGCATCCATAATATTATTCTTCTTATATCATCTTTTTTTCTTAACTCAATTTTATTGTAACTTACATACTTTTTTTTTCTTATTGTATAATAATTTTCTTACATATCTTTTTACATCAAAAATAAATAAATTTAACACATTTCAATAAAAAAAATTACATTCCCCCCCCCCTCATGGCACTTAGGAAGATTTCTATTTTTCTTCCTAAATTGGAAAAAAAAACTTATTTCTCTCCTACATGGTAATATTAAGAAGACTATCACCATTCTGTAATTTTGTCTTCTTAATAAGAAGATGTATAAGAAAAGGTGAATTTGGTACAATGGTGATGCTCTTAGTATATTAGTAATGCTCCCGTGCGTTGCACGATTTGTACACATGTTTAAATTTATATACTCAATTAAAATTGATTAATATATATTTAAAAACGTTAATACGAACAAAATAACAAAAAATAATAAACAGTAAAATTAAATATGAAAATTACATAAATTTGAAAAAGTTATTATAAATTTTGAAATATTTCTTTATATACAACATTTCTCATTGAAAATGTACGATTATCACAACTATCACTATCGTATAACGAAATTTGAAGGCCCTAGTATTAGTAACTTTAGATAAAGCGACAACAAATTTTTTAAAAAATTTTAAGGGTTGTGTTAGAAAATCCCCCGTGTGATGTACAATATATAAAAATCTATAATAATACAACAAAAATTAAATTTTAGTGACAATATTGTATGAAAGTTGAACAAATTATTAAAACATAAAGACAAAAAAAGTGTAACTTAATAGTTAATTATAAAGAATTACATTATGTAAAAAGACATTTATTTTTTTGGAATACTTACTTAAAAACAACATTGGTCGTCGAACGTGTACGATTACTATCGGTATCAGTATCACTTATTTATATGAAACACTTATCATTAGAAATTGGTCAAACAAAAAACATTTGGATTTATTTTGAAGGTAATCACCGTAACATTGTCATAATAACTCTAGAAAAGGAATTATACTCCCTCCATCTCAAAAAAATAATCACATTTGTCAAGTCGAACTAACGTCTGAATAATGTGCTCTATCAACTGCCTCAACTTCAATGTTGATTCCACTATGGTTGGTCGGACTGATATACTTAGTCATACTTATAAGGGTTTCATTTCGCAGTTGGATATTTCTTATTCATTTATTGTTCTTACTAATAAACAACACTTCCTTTGCAACAAATTTATATTGATTTCAACAATGTAAATTGCTTGATATTTGAATAGCCATACGGATGTGCATCTCCCAATGTGTTCATGTACAACCGAATTAATTAATTAACTTGATGTATAATTATTGTAATTGTTTTTATATTGCTATTATTAATTTGATATTATGTTGTATAATTTAGTCATTAAAAAAACACAATCCTTTATATTATTGAATGTAACTGTAAATGACAAAATAAATTTATTAATTTGACAGTTAGTTCTTGTAATTTTTTCAAAATTGTATTTATTCACAATTCAATGATAATCTGTTGTATAATCCAGCCATTAAAATAAATATCTACGTCTATTTCCTTGCAGTTTCTGTAGTTTTAAAAAAAAATTCTAGAATTTTTAATACTATTGAATATTGAATGTAAGGAGGCCGGAAGTTTATTACTATAAAAAATTCAATTAGCTAAAGATAAATAGAAATGTGAAAGGTTTTTGAATTAATTTATGTACTTAAAATAATGATGACAATATCAAGTATCAAATACCAAGACAAAAATGACTCTTGAATTAAAACAAAAGGGTTTCCAAATCTAGAAAGTGTATTTTGGCGGGATATTTCCATTATTTGCTCATCTCCTTTTATATATGTATAGATAGTACTGTAATTACTTTTCCCCATATTAGTAAATCTTATGTACTACGATCTTACATATCTTAATTCGTTAAATACATTCTCACTCACCTATAGTTTAATCCATTATCACGCGGTTGGTCGGATAAGGAGGATTCATCTTACAAAAAATGACCGTAAAATTGTCTTACCTAAATTTTTACCACATTTTCTTATAAATATGTTCAAGAGCTTCAAATTTATAGATTGAATTTAGAAATATAGGTTTTATTGGACAAAATTTTGTAGGGAGCATTCACTTCAGTCACTTGACTGGGTGATGCCTTTGTAGTGGTATAGACGCTTTATGCATTATATATATATATATATATATATATATATATATTTTATTGGACAAAATTTTGTAGGGAGCATTCACTAGTATTGATATGCCTTTGTATGGTATAGACGCTTTATATATATATATATATATATATATATATATATATATATATATAATGATTTTTCTCGCCTAAATTACTTATCATAAATAAAACTTAAATGTGACTTTTCAGCTATATATTAGAAGTTGAGACACTTTAATTAATATGAAATTTGTATTTTTCATATATATTATTGTATATGGATATATTCAATTTATAACTATTACTCCGTTAGTTTTTAAATTAAAGTCTTCATTTCCTTTTTCGTCTGTTCTAAAATTATTGCCTTCTTTCAAAATTTTCTCTTTTAAAAAACAACTTTTACCACTTTACTCTTATATTTTTTACTTATTTTAATTATAAGCACATGTTTAAGGGCCTTAAATGAAATAACACAGACAAAAAAAATATAATACAGCCAATTACTTTCTTCTTAAATGGTGTGCTGAATCAAAGAAGACGATAATTTGAAAACATATATAGTACTAAAATAGTTATATAATCTTATTATAAATAATTTTAACGAACAAAAATATTATTCAACCCTCGCATCGTACGAGTATAATAGGTTTTGAGGTGGTGTATTGCTTATATATAATATGTTAAAATGGACAACTTGGCATGAGGCTTAAGAGTAGAGTTGAGATTTTACTGTTGTAGCTTTATAAATAGTAGACATTTCAATGTTTTTCAATGGCTTTTTTTTTCATTTTGAAAATGGTCATAAGAAAATAATATTATTCATCAATAATTTTGTTGAAGTCTTTTGAATGAGGTGTATTAAAGTCTTTTGAATTATTTAGTCCGCGAGTTGAAAATAATAGTATGTCTGGATGATTTTTTGTGTTTATTTCTTTAATTTAATAATCTTATATAAATTATGTTGCAGAAAATGTTGCTTCCCAGTAATATAATATTAGAGGTTTTAATCAAAATGTTTCGCATCCTACTTTAGTTTTTCATTTATTGGATATCACGAATGAGACGATATATTATATTATTTTTAAGTAAATTTTATTAAAGATTTTATTTTATATATTTTTTAAAACATTACATTTTTTTTTCTAGCTACTACACAAGTACACGATACATAGAAAAACAATTTCTATACATACTCACCTTTTACAAGTTCATGTATCTCGCTCATTATTGATTCAACAAATCATGAAGAATGTTCAAATCATACTGTCATTTCGAACAAGAAAAATGGTTTAAATAGATCTCTCTCGCTTATTCAATGTAATTTTTTTATATTTGTTACATCTTTTAATTTTTATTATTAAGTAGATTCAAAATTATTCATGTTTTATCTTTTTTTCTAATTTATGATATTATTATTTTACTAAATAAATAATACCTCATATTTTGGCCAAACGTTTAATTTTTCATAACTTAAAAATATAATAATAAAGATATCATAAAAAATAATGATATTTAATACATTACAACTTATAATTAGTACTTTACACAAAGTGTAATTGACTTTCTTAATTAATATTTTTGTTTATACAATAAGTTAAAAGGGAATATATGAATTTTATGTTTAATGTAAGTATGATGTGCATTTTTCTATGATACAAATGTAAAAGTGAAAATAATAATAATAAGCTGACTCAAATCAACATAAAATGTTATATTAAACTTTGAATAATGATATTTATTTCTTCATTTTGCTTAAATATTATTTAATTAAAAAAGAGTTTTATCCATACATTTAATGCACGTGTATAAAACTAGTTTCTTATTTAATGACTATTGACTACGTTAATAATAATACTCTATCTACAAAAGAAAAGTTCATTTAACAAAGTATACTTAATACTTCAATATTGTACTTTTTCTATTATACATTTCTTATACTCCATTCGTTTTCAAATTATTCTATTTTTTTCCTTTTTTCGTCTGTTCTAAAATAATTATCTTATTTCAAAAAAAAAATTAGGAAAACACTTTTACCACTTTACCCTTACTTTTTCTACTTACTTTAATTATGATCGCATGTTCAAGGGCGTTAAAAGAAAATCACACATTTCACCAATATTTATAATACAATTAATTACTTTTTTTAAAAGGTGTGTCAGGTTAAAGGAGACAATAATTTAAAAGTTTGAAAAGTAAGTAAAGCTTGTAGGTTAAAATTTAAAATGAGAATATTATTTTCTTAATTAGTTGTTAAATTTTTTATATAAGTTTTGGGATAATTTAAGATAAAATAAGAGAGAGGATATTGAAGCTGACGAGGCTAAAGAGAGAAAGAATGAATAACAAAAGTTACTAAATCTTGCAAATGTAATAGATGCTTATTAGGAGAAAAAAATTGAGTGTCTGATGATTTACATATTAGTTGAAGAAAGAAATCATTTTCAATACAGTTGATGTACTCAGCCCAAAATCCGACCACATACTGCTTACGTGAGCCTTCACGTGCAGATCGCGAGACGCACTGACAAGTCAAGAGAGAAATCTTTGAGCAGAAAACTTCACAAGATCAACAACCTGCTCTGGTTGGACCAAACCACGTCATCCAAGCAGGAGATCTTAACTAGGAAATAGAGGGTTGGAATACTTCGACGTTAAGCCGAACAGGACCAGACCTGTCCGAATAGGAAGGCATTATATCCGAGCACAACTACGGGATAACTCCATGTCCGAGATTTAGGCCACTACTTCGGCCGTTACGCAATCAACCCACACTAATGGCCATAAAGGCCTAAGATCTCGCTAAGATCATGACTCAATCTGAATTTTACTCCCTTAAGCCTATATATATATATATATATATATATATCCAATAATACCACATTTTAAAGGTACGCTCACATTGCACACGCCGAAACTCTATCAATTTACTTACCAAAGCTTAAAAACTTCCTCTCCCGTCGGAGGGGTTTCGCGAGGCTCAACCTTGCCTTCCTTCTAAGGCTTTCTTTTGTTGACAGGTTCTCAAGACCATACCATACATATAAGCCCAAATATCCTACGATCCGCTACGTACGACTTAACACCAAATTGTGTAGCATCAGAAAGTGGAGGCAGTCACAATTAGGGAACTCGCGTGGTAGAGGCCCACGAAGAGAGAAACAGTCAAGATAGGCGGCCCGCTAAGGAACATAGTGTGGTTGCCGAATCCTAGCCCGCTAGCAGGCGAAGGCGGAGAGGGGAGCCTGAACGCTCCAATCATTCTCACTCTCGCTCTACCCATCGATCCCCGAGATCACCACCCCAACGTGAGCATGATTGTCATGCATAACATACTGCTGATCCTCGACCACCAAGGGCCCCCTACCGGTTGCACCACAGCCAGCGACTGCACCCTGTTGTAGTTCAGCCCATGACAGTTCCTATGGTAGCTGTACCAGCACCAGCTCAAACCATGGTCGAGGTCCTTATAACTTTATAGGAGAGGATGGATGGATGGTGGGAATCTGGTCGCCGCCCTGATGGGACAGTCCGACCAGCTGATGGTAGTCCCTTCGCAGACTGGATTGATAACACGCCTCCACCTCATGGGGCCATTTTTTTTAATTTGATTAGTACTCTGGTAAAACCCAAGCAGGGGATTGGCTACGATCATTCGAGGCTTAGGTCGGTTTGGTCACTAACAGCAAGGCGCTCAAGATGAAGGCATTTGTAGGAGCCATACAAGGGAAGGCTCAGAGTTGGTTGGGGAGAGTCTCGCGAGGATCCATTCCTGCTTAGAATGATCTAAGGGAAAAGTTCTTGGTCGAGTTTGGCTCAGCGGGCTCCTTACCAAATAGTCGTTTTGATCTTTGCAAAGTGGTGCATGGATCAGACAAATCCTCCCACAACTATGTGAAGAGATTCACTAAGGTGCTTGAAGAGGCCACATGCATGACCGAACAAGATGTCACATTATATTTCCTCAACAACATGTAGACCGTAAAACATGAATTGGTGATGCATCCGCCAGTAACCCAGGGCAAGATGTTTGCCCGTGCACAGTTGTTCAGCCCGACTGAAGTTGACCAGAAAAGCAAGGGCAAAGAAAAGACGGAGAGCAGCTCGTCAGTAGGGGTAGCTCTTAGCACATGGAACAATCATACTTGATGGGATCGGAATAGGACTTCTAATTCGACCAAATGATTTAGAGAGTAGTATTTCATTCCCTTAAACACTTCGAGTGAGCTAATCATGATGTCGATTCAAAATGACAAGTCTGCCCTGTATCTTATGAACCCAGACACTGCTCAGTATCGGCATACAACAAAGTTTTATGCTTATCACAATGATATGGGGGATGTGACAGAAGAGTGTATCATCCTGAAAAAAGATATTCAACGCTTAATCAATCAAGGACGTCTTGATAGGTTCAAGCAAGGACACAATGCTGGCAACAATAAGTGTGACCCACCTGCCCAAGCAATAAATATTCCCCAGATACAAGGGGCAATCAACATGATACTAGAAAAGGCGCCTACTTCCACCCAACTGGGCAAGCATATCTACTCATTCGCTAAAGTGGTTAGTTCTCCATCAGTTGTACGGTCATGCGAACATACCATCCAGTTCACCCGAAGCGAGCTGGCTAGCACTACTTTGGCATCTGAGTAGCCTTTGGTCATATCAACATTAATCCATAATTGGCAGGTTCATCGGATTTTGATTGATACCGGGGCTTGCCGAGACATTCTTTATTATTCGTAATTTAAAGAACCCGGACTGGAAAATGCTCACTTGAAACCTTACATAGGGATTCTTGAGGGATTTACTAATCATTGCATGAGTGTCAAAGGCACTACGGATGTGGAAGTCTTTATTAGAGACAGGGAGGAAAACAGACTTGAAGTAATCACCTTCCTCGTTATTGATCTGAAATATCACCATAATGCCATTTTGGGCATTCCCTCCATGGCCCAATTTTAGATGGTTGTTTCGGTGCCCCACCAGCGAGCAAAATTTTACACACCCACGGCATCACATGGTGAATAGCCAGCCCCGAGCTATGTGTGAATATGTTCGAGATACTCATAAGAAGAAACATAAAATTATTTTTTCCACTTCGAATGAGGAAATCACCATCTCGAAGAAAGAAAAATCTTATCGGACAAAGGGCCCTGTCATAATTGGGGTCATGACTGATGGTGAGTGCTCATAGCCACATGATATGAAGATCAAGGGACCAGGAATACAAGGAGAGGCCCCCGCAACAGCTCCGGGACCAATCCTCAAGCCAAAAATTAAAATGGATACTTTGCAGGTTCGCTAGGAACCTGAGTTTTGAGCTGAAGATGAGCTCAAGGAAATCGTCATCAATCATGCTTACTCCGAGTAGAAGATCAAGATAGGGATGTCAATGTCCCCCGAGGAGCAAGCACGATTTATCAAGTAGTTAAAGAAAAGTCTTGATGTGTTTGCTTGGACTGTGGAAGACATGAGGGGAGTAAGCGAGGATGTGGCTCTTCACCATTTCAATGTATATCCAAATTTCAAGCCTATTTAACAACGTCCTCGACAATTCTCCCAAAAAAAAAAAGTTAGGTGATCAAGGAGGAAGTGGAGAAGTTGCTGAAAGCGAATATTATTGAAGAAATCCACTACCCATCCTGGTTGGCCAATGTAGTGATGGTGAAGAAGAGCAATGACAAGTGGAGAATGTGTGTTGGTTTCGTATATCTCAATAAGGCTAGCCCCGAAGGCAGCTACACGCTTCCTCGTATTGATCGATTTGTAGATGTCATTGCTGGATTCGAGATGCTCTGTTTCCTGGATGAATATTTGGGATATCATCAAGTAAAGATGAGCGAGCAGGATAAGGCACTGACCGCTTTTCGAGCAGCTAGCTGCCTTTATTGATATAAGATGATGCCCTTCGACCTGAAGAATGCTAGAGCTACTTACTAGCGTATGGTAAACAAGGTTTTCGACCTTCAAATTTGTCAGAACATGGAGGCATACATCGATGGCATGGTCATCAAAACCAAAGATTGCGACCACAACAAAGAATTGGGAGAAACCTTCGCCAACTTACGCAAGCACGACATGAAATACCTAATCAGTAGACTTAGAAGAACCTTTCGCCAACATGAAGCTCCTGAGATGCATTAAGGATGTCCAGCGGCTTAATGGAAGAGTCATGCCCTCGGTCGCTTTATATCACAATTAGTAGAGAGATGTCTCCCATTTTTCAAGATTCGTCGTGGCAACAGGAGTTTTGAAGAAAATGAGGAATGTGCTCAAGATCTTCAACAGCTCAAGGAGTATCTCGGCAAGCTACTGTTGATGAGCAGCCCCAAAACAAGAGAGAATTTATACATGTACTTAGTGGCCACATAGGCCACAGACTAGTATGTAGCCGTAGTTTTGGTTAGGGAGGAGGCTAGTATTTAAAAAACTATGTACTATGTATCAAAGGCCCTTACTCATGTTGATATTCGTTATTTCAATGTAGAACAATTGGCCTACTCTCTTGTCATTGCAGCTCAAAAATTACGAGCATATTTTTATGCACACATCATAATTGTACTTCCCACTAAGAAAAATATTGCATAAACCTGATTCATCAGACAGGCTACTTGGATGGTCAATCGATCTCACGGAGTTTCACATTGACTATCAGCCAAGACGGCTATTAAAACACAAGCATTGACAAAATTCTTGGTAGAAACAAGTTTCTCCAATGTAGAAGAGGGCATAACTCCTACTCCAAGTTCAAATATTGAGCAAGAACATGTTGTCAAGATTAAACCAATCCACTGTTAGGAATTATTTGTTGGTGTAGCAGCGAGCAAAGCTAGAAGTGGTGCAGGCATTCTGCTCGTCACACCCGACCAGATGGAGAAATTTGAATTGGCTATTCGTTTCAAGTTCCCAGCTTTCAACAACTATGCAGAGTACGAAGCGATGATCACCGGACTTAAACTAGCATTTGATATGGACATTCATGCGGTCACAGTGTACTCAGATTCCCAATTGATCGTGAACCAAGTACGAGGGGAATATTTGGTACATAGCCCTACCTTAATCAAATACTGCAAGTTGATTAAAGAAATCTTGAAAATTTTCAAATTATGGAAACTCATGAGGATTGACCGAGCGAATAACATGTGGGTAGACTACCTTTCCAAAATGGTTGAAGATGAGCTCTCCGAGCTAAATCCGCCCGTCATGATCGATCATTTGGAAGCTCCTTCCATTGATAGGGAAATGATGATGGACATCAAGCCAGCGAGCAGATGTTGGATCGACGAGTATAAAGACTTCATCGAGCAAGGAATCTTACCAGAGGATAAAATCGAGCCAGGGTTGTCCAAAATCAGGCGTGTCGTTATTCTGTGGTCGGAAGAATTCTGTACAAGTGTTCCAAAGTTAGACTGATGCTTCGGTGTGTCCGACCTGAAATGACTCAAGCGCTTCTTTATGAGGTTCATCAAGGAGCTTGCGGGGGCCATTTAGTCTCCTGAACTTTAGTAGAAAAGGTCATGTTCATAGGGTATAATTGTAACGACCCCAAAATTTGGGCCCAACTATAGGGCCCACATAATGGCCACGTCATCAAAAACCTCAAAAATCATACTACAACCCAAACGTAAAAATGTACCTTCCACATAAAACATCAAATATTCTAACACAAATCCCTTAATAAAATTTAACTTACAATAAAAAAAAACAGTAGTCTAAAATAAATCTCCCAAAAATATCCAATTAACAATTCTAATAATAATTCATAAGATAACGAAGTTCTAAATTCTTCAATTGGACCGAACCGAACCGGATTTTTTTTTCATGTTCCCGTTCTTTACTTATGTCCTGAAAGAAAGGATTAGAAAAAAGGGTGAGCGAACAAAAGCCCAGTAAGTTCATATACAACCCCTCCGGTTTCTAAGGAGGAGTTGACCGGGAAGAAAAGTCAAACGAAATATTGTAATCAAATAAAGAATTTATGAATATGTCAAAGGAATTATTTTCTAGATATCCACAAGATTAAATATATATTGATCGAAGAATAATTAACAATTTCACAAGAATCAATTTGAATCAATATCAAATAATTAAGAAGATGTTATGATCACATAAGCGGTCATTTTAGACCAAACAAAAGTGGCTCCAAGGAACCCCAAATATCAAAGTACCCCAAAAGGGTCAAAATCAAAATGGTATATCCGGATTACCCCACCATAGTTCCTATGGTGTAATGTCGCCTTAACAGGCCAAATGGTCATTCAAATTATCTTAGTGATCATAACAGAGTTTTTTCAAAAAATATAATAATTACAATTCCAACAAAATCAAATACTAGTGGTGATCGAATAAATGTCACACATCGAGTTCAACCAATTATAAGATTCATAAAATAATATCACAATTTAGAATAACGAAAAAACGGGTACGATGGGATTTCAAATTCAAAAACCAACCCAAGGTCGACACACGTTTTCAAAGAAAGGTAATGCCAAGGAAATAGCGGAAGCCTAACATTTTGGAATTTAGGATACAAAATAACATAAATGACGTATAATCCATTACCTTAGTAATGCTGTGAAAATTAATTCGAGCACAATGTACCGTTACCCACGCTTAGCCGAATCTAAAATAAAAAAAAAAACACAAAATATAATTTTAACTTTAGGGACTTTTAAATAACATTAGGAAATTTAAACTATAATTAATCACTTTTAATATATAGTTAATGAAACTATTAGTGATTGCTTAACAATTTTAGTAATTTATGTTTTCCCACCATTGGTCAATATCAGTACCCATAATTGCACTTCCATTGCCATGCATTTCTCCACCTACAATACTTGTCTTACCAAACAGCCAAGATTTATGTGATGAAACCCAACATGCAAACGTACTTTGACCAAAGAAACTTAAGAAACATCTTTGCTTGGATAAATCTCTTAATTTTACATAAAGTCCCTATATCACCCTTGACTTACCCAAACTGCAGAAGCATTTTCTCCTCAAAATGCTTGGAGAAAGAAAACATTCACCTTATATATTATTGTCCATGGAACCAGACCACCATGGTGCTAATTCTGTTCGAAAATCAACTCTTGAAGGAGGTATTGGCATGAACAATACCTCTTTAACATTTCTCAAAATTCTTTTGTCATAATGGCTTTTGGTACCCACATATCTTCCCCCAATAATTTTCATAAACTGACTGATTTGTAGAACTAGATAAATATGGTAACAAGCAAGACCACCAAGAAAACAATAGCTGCAATACTAAATGATGCCACTGCAAGTGTTTACACCTGTTACGTATGATGCCAAAAAGCCCGCTGCCATTTCGCAACATCACCTAATGAATTCTAAGGCATGAAAAGGCAAAGGTGTAGACGAAGAAAAAATATTTTTGGCAGTGACCCATAATCTTTGGTAAAACCGATAATTTCTCAGTCCAAAGTATTGACCAAACCAAGGCAGTGGTGATCAAATTTCCCAACACAAATGTCAAGTACTTGTCTACTAACCAAATGTTAGTCAAACAGAAGGAATAAAGAGTAAGGTTAATCTAATTAATTTATCCTACAAAATTGCAACCAGATTGGATAAACTGCTTCTTCACCCACACATTCAAACAACCCATTTAAATTTCTTGATTTATATTCCACTGTATTCATACACATACGTAATCAATAGATGAAGCAATATCTTACCTAAATAGACGATTCTTCCCTTTGTGTTCTTGCCCAACCGTGTGTCGATGCGTCGGCGGTCCTTCCACCCGGAAATCTCGCAAACAACTTCCTCCGTTACCGTGTCTCTTGCTCGCCTCACTTTGGGGAAAATCCCTTGCTCCAATAGCTAGCTCTCTCTCTCTCTCTCCTTCTCTAAACTTGGTGTTTTGGAAGATGATTCTTTTCATCTCTCTCCCGTTTTATTCAAGAAGAGGGAAATTATCGGCTCCTTTGCCGATTGGTTTGTCTTCCCCGATTCATCCTCCGTCGATTCGATTTCCGTCCAAGCCGTCTCTCCCTGCGTCTAACCCCTTCCTTTTCCTTCTTCTATTTTTTTTATTATTAAACTATCATTTTGCTAAGATTAAAAAAATATGTTCAAATATTAGTAGTTATTATTTGTTAAAGATAATAAGTTTGATGGGCCAAGCCCAACCTCAAAATATTATAGGTAATATACACCAAGCCCACTAAAATGAATTTAAGTGTACTAGGATCAAGCCCACTCAATTTGATGGGTCAAGCCCACACCATAAAATACAAATTCCAAATTGGAAAGTTAAGCCCACAAAAATATTGATATTAGATAAAATTAATAAAAGAAAATTTGGGGTATTACACTGATACCATTTGTAACGACCCGAGCCCGAGAGCCCGGTCCGCTACGTGTAGCCCAAACACTGGCCCACTGAGCACACAACACCTTGGGTCATCAGGCCCACCACAAGCCGACCCAAAAGTCCATGGATGATGTTGGTGCCCAGTAGTAGCGCATGGTTACCTTATAAATCAAACACAAGTTCCACATCTACCCGATGTGGGATTGGGGTATTACAATCTCCCCCACTCAAATCCTTGACGTCCTCGTCAAGGCCGAATCGAATCGTACCCCGGGCGATGCAGGATTCAAGAGGTGGCTCGTACGGGGATCAAGAGGTGGCTCCCACCTTCTGCGATGTAGCACTTTGGCCCGCACAGCACTTTGTTCCCACATTTCCGGGACCCGCTCGATACCATTTGTAACGACCGAGCCCGAGAGCCCTGGCCCGCTACGTGTAGCCCACACATCGCCCACCGAAAGCACACAAAGACTGGTCATCGTGCCCACCACAAGCCGACCCAAAAGTCCATGGATGATGTTGGTGCCTAGTAGTAGCGCATGGTTACCTTATAAATCAAACACAAGTTCCACATCTACCCGATGTGGGATTGGGGTATTACAATAATGGATCACACTAAAAAGGGATGCAACATTGTATGTACAGAAATATGACAAATGTCAGAGATTTGGAGACATCATCAGGCTCCCTAGTCCCTTCAACCGAGCAGACACCAGTAGTGGTAGTCTGGCCATTCGACATGTGGGGAATATACCTGATCAAACCTTTCCCCCTTGCTCGATCTCAATTTAAATATGTTGTCGTAACTATTGATTATTTTACCAAGTGGATTCAAGCGAAACCATTGGCCACCATTACCAAGAACAACGTGATCAACTTTGTGCATGATCACATCCGGTGCCGTTTTTGGCTTCTCAGAGCTATTGTCTCTGATCACGGTACTCAGTTTTCTGATAAGTTCATAGTTGAATGCACAAGAATGTATGTTAAGCATTGACAATCTTCGATTGCTTACCCACAAGGAAATGGGCAAGTAGAGGTCGCGAAAAACAAATTTTGCATGCCCTAAAAAGGAATTCAAAAGAACGAGCTGGAAAGTGGAACGATGAATTACTTGTAGTTTTATGGGCAGTCAGAACTACATTAAGGGGATTAACATGACAAACAACTTTTGCCTTAACTTATGGGTCGGAAGCAATGATAGTGACAAAACCTCCTTCCCGAGTTACCGAGTAGCCCATTATAATGAGTAGAATAATCAACTTGCCCGAGCAATCAACCTAGACCTGCTCGAGGAGCAAAGGATGGATACCAGGCTTAGAATGATCAACTACAAACAAAAGGCAAAGGCTCACCATGACAAAAAAGTTCGAGGAAGATCTTTTCACATTGGAGATTGGGTGCTCATAAAAATCGAGGTCACAAGATAGTGAGCAGAACGCGGGAAACTCTCATCAAATTGGGAAGGACTGTTCAAGATCACAGGAATTACCATAGAGGGCATTTACACCCTCTAAAATCAGGAGGGTAGAGATTTAAAGCATCCATGACATGCAGATCATTTGAAAAAACGCTATCATTGAATTATCATGTATTCTAATTATATCGTATTCAATATTTTTAATAAGAAATGTTATTTGGAAAGATTGTCGGTTATAATTATTTCCTTGTTTAAATGACATTATTACTATCTGACAAGCCTTGCTCGCAAGTCTAGCAAGCAGGGTTCAGCCCAGTCAAAGGATAGTCGTTCTTAATTCAGGATGATCACATCTTTACCCGTACAGCGGACAAAGTGGCTCCAAGCCCGATTCATATCAAAGTTTTGAATGCCTCGACATGAGAAGGGGATCCGCCCACAGCCAGATAACTATTAACAACTTTACTCGCCAATCGAGTATAGGGAGATTAAATCTTGCACAACAGTTATTCAGGCCAAATAACACGCTTCTAACCGCTCAAATAGTAATACGACCAGACATGGCCATGCCCAGTTAAAACTGCTAAGCGATCTACTCAAAAAATTGAGCAGACCAGATCAATCCCCTTGGCAATTAATTGGAGCTACTTCAACCACTTCCTCATTCGCCACCTGCTCGAATATAGTGTTCATTCGAACAACAACATTATCCGGAAAAGAAGTTGGGGGAACCCATTTAGGCACAATAGTTTCTTGATCAGTAGTGACAATGATCCCCAACTCATCTTCATTATAAGGAACCAATGCATGACTCCCCATAGCCTCCGAACACCATGGTGATGCAGGTCCCCAACCGGCCATCATCTGCGGTGTAATCCCGGGCATACCATTGCTGACCAACATACAGAGCACATGGTTAACCACATATGAATAATAGGGGATCAACTTAGTGTCGATCATATTCTCAAGAGCCTGGGACCCTTTAAATTCTTCCACAACAGCAGCCTTGATGGCCTCCACATCCCGAGCAAGCTCCTTGCTCAGATTTTTCTCATTTTGATCGATAGCAAACTGGTCTTCCTCCGCCTTGTGAATCATTTCAGATACATGACTCCGGGAAGTCACCTCCGCGTTCTACTCAAAAACCATTTGAGCCTTTAGGCGGTTAACTTCCTCCTCGAGCTTAGTAAGCTTGGCAACTTTGAAGATGACTTCCTTGTCCTTGGCCAGTAGATCTTCCTTCAAAAGGCAGGCAACATCATCCAATTTTGTCTTCTCCTCGAACAAGGATCCCGTATTGTCCTTATACTCATTTGCACGCTTTTTGCAAAAGAGTGACTTTAGAAGCAAACTGCATCAAAGGAAAAAAGAAAAATCTCTATTAAAAGGAGGAATTCTAAACAACACTGTAAAAAGGGGGGGGGGAGGATCATACCTCACTCACAAGTAAACCTACTTCTCCGAGTAGAGTGCTATTGGGGGTCTCCAAATCACGTTGCATCGAGTCGTCTACGACGACTCTTTTCAGAATACCCTACCCGTATACGCCACTCATGCATCCTCGTTCCATAAGATTTATTCTGCCAAGGGGAGGGACATCATAAATTTCATTGACAAGACCCTTAACCTCCTCTCGGGTAACATGCATCAAAAGTTGGCTCTTAACTAACTAGGTTGGCTCCCCCGAGCAGAGTCTTCCCGACGAGTAGAAAAGGGCGATAACTCGGTGGTCGGAGGAGGTGTAGGAGTAGAAGGAGTGCTAGATTCCCCCCAGGCAACATCCTTGGAAACAACCCCATTCACCCGAGCACGAGTGAGACGTTCATTTACCCGAACCTCTTCCGCTGGACGTTTGCCGGAGGTTTGCCCGCCTAATGGACCTTGGGAGGATTAAGGTGGTGGTAAAATCGTCGGTGTTTGAGAAGAGGCTCCAGTGCCGGGGGGGGGGGGCTTTTTACTTCACTCAAAAAATGGACCGGTGGGTATATGGACTGGAGGTTGTTGTGGCCTTTGTATTAGCTCGCTATTCTGTACAACATTTTTCTCATTGCCAGCGATCAGGCGTTGACGCAAGATATCCTTTATTTCTGCCAAATAAAATAAAACAAGTCAAAACATGTTACAAACTATGATTCGACTAGAAACATGGTCAGGACAATTATATACCATGGGCACTAATGACAGGGGTATAATCTTTCCCATCCCTTCAGCAGGTCAGGAACTCGCTGGGAAAAGAATTCAAATGACAGTTTCCCCAGTAAGGATGAGGAGACTCGGGTCCAACACTCACTCGAGGCTCTACCACTTCCACAGGCACGAGATACATCCTGGCCAGACGCAAAACATTGGGATCTTGTACGATGGCTTTCCAATGAACCAACCATTGTTGCCCCTGGTCAGTGATTCCTAATATTTCCCTTAGAAGCTGCGTGCATCTATCCTCCCCGATAAAAGTCACGTTCTTGTCGTAGCTTGGGGCTTTAATTTCAAAAGGGGTTAGAGCGACGGGCCATCCCACCCTGGATTCCACAATTACTATCTGTTTATCCTACTTCCCAATCTTGTGGGGAAATTCGGTAAAAAGCTTTAAAGTTCTGGCATGTGAACGACTAGTAATCCTGCCCGATCGTTTATCTACAGTAAATTGGAACAATTTTTGCTACAAGATCGTGTCAGGTTCAAATCCGAGTAGCCTGTTGGTCGTAGTGAAAGAAACCAAAATAAGCATGGTTGTAAGTTGGAGGTCACAAGGGAGAACGTTGGTCTCCAACAAAAAATCAACTATAAATAGGTCAAGGGGAAGACACATCCCAACACAGAAGAAATCTTAGAAGAAAACAAGTTTATTCTTTTTCTTCCCATCCCTTCTAGGGTCATCTCAGACTCATAAGGGACTCCTCGATAGTTTTGCTCAGAGATACCGATCGAGTTAAACCATGCTGAAACTTCAGTCACGAAGTCTAAAGATTCCCAGTGGGTAATAGAGTTAAGGTTATAGTAATCATCATTTCGACTTCTCCCTCCTGCCCGAGAGCGGACAGCTAATACTTCCTCATCACTTGGGGCCCCGCTTGTGCCAACGTCATCATCTTTGTTCTCCTACTCGTCATCAACATCTTGCTCAGTAGTAACATCATTCATGATCACATCAATTTGTGCTCAGGAGATCGCTTCATGTGCATTTTTTTCTTCTAGAATGTGAACTTCGAAAGCAGTTTCCTCGGAATCCACATGGATATGGATTTCATGGATTCCATGATCATAATCAAAAGTTCCTCTCTCCAGGTTGGAATTTTCATCAAACAGACAGAAGGGGGCAGGCATTCCTACAAGAGATCGATGAAAAAACCACGATTAAACCTATGCTATAATGGTCCTAGATTTTCCCTCGATCTCCCTATGAATATAAGGAATCTACAAGTATCCTAAAAGTTTCAAGAGCAGTTTCCCAGAACATCAATGGATGAACTAAGCACACTCAAACCCAGAAAACCAAAAATCAGAGAAACTAACAACAAGTACAAATTAAAAGACAAGAGACTTACTTGGTTGCTAGTTAAGAACAAGTTTATTGGAATTGGTGATTTGGATACGGTCCAGTTTGCATAAGGGCATCCCCATTGGGGGTGTTCTTGCAATAATTCTTATAAGATAGGAATACCCAACCAATGGGAGCCCATTCTTACAAGGATAACCGGACCAAAATTCTTGCCAAATAATTCTCTAAGAATTCTGTCCATTTTCTCCACCAACCGCACAAAGAGAGAGTTGGATGCACCCCTTAGCAAAAGAAGGCGCGTGCTCCTCACTCTCCAAAAATAGAGTGAGGCTCAAACATTAGTGGAGGCCACATGTCAAAGTATTTGAGATTTTTTTTCTTTTTTTATTAATTGAGGCTCAAACATTAACCGTTGCACATTTGACCATTAAAATATAGTGATATTTTTTTGAACGTTTGAAAAAAAAAGACCGTTTTTTCAACGGTTCTTTTTTTCTTTTTTCTTTTTATAAATATTTTAAATTTTACCCTTTTTATTTCATTTTTCTTCCTATATAAACCCCAACTTCTTCCAAAATTTTCATTCTCAATCTATTCTCTCTACTATTTTAATTGTTTTATCTCATCAATTTTTATATCATCAGTTTTTCTTCATTCTCAAATGGATGAAAATATGGCTAATTTTTTTGAAGAATTTCTTTAATTCTTCAAATATTGAAGAAAATCAAAATTCTCGTACCCCCGATAATGTTCCACATTCTCAATTTTCATTTACCCCTCAATACCCACCAAATCTTCCCAACAATCAAAATTTTTCGAATAATCCAAATTTATTGAATATCCCAAATTTTGGAAATTTGCAAAGCTCACAAGATTTCCAAAATTTTCAAGCTTTCCAATATTTCATGCAAGCTTCTCAAATGCAAGCTTCTCAAGCTCCTCGACCATTTTCTCCACACGGCATGTCGTCAAATGAATCAAGACGAGTGAGTTTTGAAACGATGTCATCAAACAAGGATCCGGTCACGCCATCATCCGTTCCAGAAACCCAAATTGATGTTGAAACAATTGATCTGGAGAAACCGGGTAAAGGTAAGTCAACTCGTTCAACATGGACAGTTGATGAAGACATCGTCCTTACTAATGCAGTGTGTGATATTTGAGAGGATCCAGTGGTGGGTAACAACCAAAAGTCATTGTCCTGCTGGAGTCGTATAACAGATGTCTACAACGCAACTCGTCCAAGTCGATCAAAGGCAAAAGAGATTGGGCAGATGAGACCACGATGGCACATAATTCGTCCGGCAGTGTATCACTTCAATGCCATCTACAATAAACTATGGGCTGATCATCGAAGCGGTTGGAGCGATGAAGATTTACTGTCCCATTCATATGCGCAATATCGGACTGAAAATAAAGATAAGCCATTTATGTTTTAGCATGTGTGGAAAATTATGAAAAATATTGCAGGTTGTGAGCCACAAGGTGATATTCATCACGTGGGCAAGAAGGCTAGGTCATCTGGGTCTGAGGGACACTGTAATACGAGTGTGGATGTTGAGGAAATCGATGACCGCAGTCGTCCAATTGGACAAAAACAGGCGAAGAACAAGGGAAAAGGAAAATCAAAAATTTGGATGAAAGATGAGATATCGAGACAACATGTGGAGCTTGTAATGAAGATGGAAGAATACAATGAAGTTCAGAAAATGAATGCGGAAGCTAAGAAGATAAGAGACATGTCAATAGCTAAGAAAATAGATGCGGAAGCAATGAATTTACAACATGAATGCTTCATTCGAGATATCAAATTTATTGGAGAAGATATAAGTGAGATGAATTCAGCAGGGCGTGCCATACATGAACTTACATGTGATGTCCTAAGGAAGAAGTGGCGTAACTTGGGGTATGAAATTTAGATTAAGAAAATGTGTTGTTTTATGTATTTATTGACTTTATTTAATTTGAAGTATTCATGTTTTAATGTAATTTTTATTATTGGTGTTTGAATGTAATTTTAATTATTTGTATTTTAATGTAATTTCAATTATTGGTGTTTTAATATGTAATATTTTACTGCATTGGAAAATTTGGAAAATAGTCGTTACAAACTAGCCGTTATAAACTAGTCATTGTAAAATAGCTGTTACAAATTAATGTTATATATAGATGACTAGTATTAGACATCTTCAAACTGCAAGAATTTTCTTACGAACCAATTATCATTTTACCACAAAAGATGTCTTCCAGTAGCCTAAATACTTATTCCTCAACTAGCTCCGATGAATCTCTAAGTGATGAACTAATGGAGGCGATAGTTCAACAACACGAACGGTTGCTTGAATCGGTGAAAGCGTAAACCATCATAACACGAAGGAAAAAGAGGTATTTAGCTCGAAAGCATGAAATCAGACACACTCAACTTGTCAATGATTACTTCTCAACTCAACCATTATATCCTGATAACATGTTCCGTCGATGTTTTCGAATGCGTAAGAGCTTATTCCTTCGGGTAGTTACTGCATTGGAGAATCATTCACAATATTTTCAAATGAGGTTGGATGCAGTTGGAAGAAGAGGTCTGTCACCAATTCAAAAATGCCTATTCGTAAGTTGGCTTATGGAGTTCCGGCCGACCAACTCGACGAGTATCTCCGATTGGCTGAAACAACTGCCATGGAATGCTTGTTCAACTTCTTCAATTGTGTTGTTCAATTGTTTGGAAATCAATACTTGAGAAGACCAAATGTCGATGATACACAACGTCTTCTCCAAATGCATGAACAGAGGCACGGATTTCCAGGTATGTTAGGAAGTCTTGATTGTATGCACTGGGAATGGAAAAATGCCCAACTTGCTTGGTAAGGGCAATTTACAAAAGGTCATGCAAAGCCAACAATTGTGCTTAAAGCGGTTGCGTCTGCAGATCTATGGATATGACATGCATTTTTCGGGGTTGTGGGTTCTCGTAATGATTTTAATGTGTTATATGAGTCACCTTTATTCAATAACGTACTCGAAGGAACTGCACCCGCCTATTGATTTTGTAGTTAATAACACACATTATACAAAAGGATATTACCTAGTAGATGGAATTTATTCGAATTAGGCTACTTTTGTGAAGAGTTTTTCGTGCCCGACGGATCCTAAAAGAAAGAAATTCAAGGAAAGACAAGAGGCAGCAAGAAAAGACGTCGAACGGGCATTTGGAGTACTCCAATCAAGGTGGGCGATTGTAAAAGGTCCTGCTCGATCTTGGTATATAAGTAACTTGAAAGAAATTATGCAAACATGCATTATTCTACACAACATGATTGTCGAGGATGAGGCTGATCGCGTTACGAACTGGGTCGATGATACAGAAGATTCCCCTACAGAGGCCAACCATGGCTCAGCCCAAGCATTCACAGATTATTTGAAGCGAAATAACGAGCTATGTGATAGCAATCGACATCATGAACTTTGCCACGACTTGGTTAAGCATATATTGGCTCGTTACAATGAGAACTAGTGATGACTAAATTTTCTATGTTATGATGTTTTAATGTAATTTTTATTATTGATGTTTTAATGTAATTTTAATTATTGATGTTATAATGTAATTTTAATTATTGGTGTTCTAATGTAATTATTAAAATTAATATATTTGTTTTAAAATTTATTTGTACTATTTAATATTACAATTAAAATTATAAACGAATTAATTTATTTAATTAATTAATTGACAAAGTATTTAAATAAAAAAGTTGTGTAAATAAAGTGGATGATTTGGTAGTGAGACTCAACTAAGAATTAAGGGAAGAATGAGTAGCAATGGGAAGATAAATTCTAAGAGTAGGGAATTCTTAAAATGTGTAGGTGGCAGTGAGATCCAGCTAAGAATGAGCAGAAGAACAGCCTGCATTGAGGATGCCCTAAAAGATCTAAGAACCAGTGGACACCGTCAATGAAGAAAGAAAGGAGTTTGGAAGTAAGAAAAAGTAAAAAGGTGAATAACTAGGGTTTTTTCTTTTATAGATGGAAATTCTCTAATCAGACGCCCAAATCACGCACCCAAACATTTCAAATCTCGAGTTTACGGCGATCGAAATGCATGCGATCAATCCCGCCATCAATGCGGGCCTCAGAACGACGCAGCCCATCATCACGTTACATATAGTCGACATCAACCTACTAGCTTTTTCGTCTGACCACAGAGCTAGGCCCATCATATCAACCGTCATCCACATGTTAGTTCTCAAAATTCGAAAAAAGACAAATCAAGTGGAAAATCTCAAGTTTTTCTGCTCCCCAAATTCAGTTCAATAGAAACACAAACCAACGAAAATGCTCCTCGCTCCGAGCATAAATACTCGCTAGACAAGGAGCAGGGGGCCACTGATGTACTCAACCCAAAATCCGACCACATGCTGCTCACGTGAGCCTTCACGTGCCAATCGCAAGACGCACTGACAAGTCAAGAGAGTAATCTCCGAGTAGAAAACTTCACAAGATCAACAGCCTGCTTTGGTCGGACCAAACCACGCCATCCAAACAGGAGATCTTAACCAGGAAATAGAGGGTTGAAATACTCCGACATTAAGCCGAGCATGACCAGACCTGTCCGAATAGGAAGGAATTATATCCGAGCACAGTTACAGGATAACGCCATGTCTGAGATTTAGGCCACTACTCAGGTCGTTACATAATCAACCCGCACTAATGGCCATAAAGGCTTAAGATCTTGCTAATATTATGACTCAATCCGAGTTTTACTATATTGAGCCTATATATATATATATATATATATATATATATATATATATAAAGGTACGCTCACATTGCACACCGAAACTTTGTAAATTTACTTACCAAAGCTTAACATTTACTCTCACGCATGAGGGGTTTTGCGAGGCCCAACCTTGCATTCCTTCTAAGGCTTTCTTTTGTTGACAGTTCTTCAAGACCATACCTTACATATAAGCCCAAATATCTTACGATCCGCTATGTACGACCCAACACCAAATTGTGTAGCATCAACAATCGTTGATAAGGATTGTAGATATGTCTTATCAACAATTTTTTTCTCATTCTCGATAAAGATGCTAATTTTTTCACATTGTAATTGAGGATATGAAAACATCATAGTCAACATTTCTCTTTTAAAAAAAAACTAGTCTTATTGGTTGTTCAATTTTCTTTTATTCTTGTATTTTTTTGCTAAATTTCATTTTTAGTGGTGCGAGACATCATATAAGATCAAATCCACAGTTGCATTAAAAATAACTATTTTAATTGAGTGAGAATGAAGAGATAAAAAATATCACATGTGATTGAAAGTGCTATTTACCAACAACCACATAAAATAAAATCCACGATTGCATTGATAATGCTCTCGGACTTTCTAATATTATAAAGGTCAAAATATGAATTACCCCCTAAGTTTTCCACTCAATCCCAAAGTGGTAAGCAACCTAAGGTTTATTCCAAACTCATACCTAAGATTGCAAATTGTCCAATTTTTCACCCTAGCCCTAACGGGCGTTAGAACATTAACATAAAATTAGAATGTGCATCTCACATGCAACGGTAATTTAGTCATTTTATTCAAATTTTTTCTTTAATTCATCTTCTCCGCTTGAACATGGTCCACCTCCGACGGCTCCTCACTCCAGGAATTTTAGGGCCACAGCCTCGACATCTACGACCTCGCCCTCTCTGCGACAATCGCTTCTTCGCCACCGCCTCCGACAATAAGACCGTCCGTCTCTTTCAAGTTTTGCTCCCACTGACACAGATCTTGAAGAGTGAAAATCAGATATGATCGAGAAAGAGATAGAGAGAGATCTGCTCCACCTCCATATTCGATTCCTAAAACTTTTCCACACAAAAGAAGAAGAAGAAGAAGAAGAAGAAGAAGAAGAAGAAGAAGAAGAAGCTAAAAGTAACAGACTGCTCCACCTCCATAATTGATTTCCCCGTAATAGATTTGTTCCTCATCTTCTCATCTTTTTGCCTCACTTTCTCTCTTTACCCTCCGTCAATCACCAATAAATCAATAACCCACCCCTAACCTTGATTTATCATTGCCCTAAAATTACAAACAAGTCTATGATTTTCAATCCCACACTACTGACCCAAAGAAGCTAGATTTCTAAAAGGACTAAATTACCCCTACATGTGAGGTGCACATGCTAACTTTATGTTAGTTTTCTAATGCCCATTAGGGATAAGGTGCAAAATGAGATAATTTGAAATGTCAGGTATGAGTTTGACACAAACCTTAGGTTGGGTACCGCTTTGGGATTGAGTGGAAACCTAAGGGGGTAATTCGTATTTTGGCCTATTATAAACTAATTAATATGAAATAAAATTAATTGGGTTAAATTTGGAGCGTCTTTTTTTCAAAATTTGTAACCGTGATCCCCTATGTTTTTGTAAACCGAAAAAGACACTTTAGGGGGCGAAAAGACTGCATTCACTTGATGAACCTAAGACGCGTTACAAACCATTTACTCGGTGTGTATCACGTAACAACAATTTATGCACTGCGATGCATCAATTTTAATTACCTAATTAATCAAATCCAGAATCACATGTAATTGTGAGTGTTATTTACCAACAACCACATGAAATCAAATTCATGATCGCATTTGTAATGCTCTTCGACTTTCTATTATTATAAACTAATTAAAATTTGGGAGATACTATTTTCACTACGAATTTTATTTATCAACTACATTACCAATTATTAAATCAAATAAACACATATTTGAACAAAATTATCCCTTTATTACTTGTCAATATTAAGTTGTCTAACAATACTACTTTTCTAATTGCCTTCCTACATAAAAAATTATTACATTAAAAAAAATCCAACAATGTTTGGTTATCGTCCACATGAATAATATAAATTTTTTAATATTCAGCCATTAAAATTCACGGTTTCATATTACATAATAAAAACTAATATTATAAAAATATTTGTTATCAACGGAATTTTGAGAAACATGTGATCGTTGCTTATTGAAATAAAAAATATATAAATAGATTTAATTTAAAGATATATTTTAAAAATAATCCAATGGAAATATCATATTTTAATAGTATCATATTCTACAATACTAATATATTTTCCCTACCAAAAACGATTGATTCTATATATTAATTATGAATTTTGTTAAACCGACAATCAATTAAATACTTATCGTATTGTTGTTATTAAATTTAATTTTATAAAAATAATGTTTAAATTAATCTAATATTTTATTATAGTAATGAAGTATCACATTTTATCTAAAATTTTGGTAGATGAATAATTTTAATGCATTAATTTTTTAATAATGAAACATGAAATGAGTCATAGGTAATATCGGAAAAATATATATATTAAGAAAAAATAAACATAGAAAAAAAAACTATATTATCGTTTATGTGTTAAAATTTAAAAAGTTATGTGGAAAAAAGAAATATATTTCTTATTTTCAAAGGACAAGTAATTAATTAAGGAATAACTTTGTCTAAAAATACATTAGTTTAACCTAATAATTAAGAATGTAATAGATAAATAAAAAATGTACCAGAAATAGCCTCCCCTTAAAAATTCAAAACATTTACAAATGTAACACCTAAATATACTAAATGCAATACCACTTAAGAAGTCAAGTTACGAAATAACCCTCATTTGAGTTTTGTTAATGAAAAAAAAGGCTAATATTTTTTTAACAAAACTCTAAACGTAACACCTAAATACAAAAAAAACCACCACTTAAGAGGTCAAGTTACAAACCAACCCTCATAATTTTTTAATAAAAAAACACTATTTTTTTTTAATTTAGGGAAAAGTCATTCTCTCTCTATAAAAGCATCTCTCTCTTTCAAATAACAACTCTCTTCAATCTCTCTCTAAAAGGCACCACTTTTTTTCCCCCTAAAAGTAATTAAGTTGTTAGGAAAAAAATAAAGCAAAAAAAAAAAAACAACAAAAACAAAAAACCGCCACATTTTCTTTCTTAAAATCTATTAAGCCACCACTTTTTGATGCTTTTAAACAAAAAGTGGTCTCTTATAAGATGATCTTACGGATTCTTATTTGTAAGACGGATTATACATGTTAAATGAAACAAAATTCAGAAATATCAATGCAATCCCTTAATTTTTAAAAATTACAGCGCCACCCTCATGTTTATATATGCATAGTGTTACTTTTTACTATTAACAATGTTACTTTTTAGTATAAAATGTGTCACTTTTAGCCTTAGAAGTGTCACTTTGCATTTTTTATGAAAATTATAATTTTTTCCCTAAAAAATATTACTTTTGGGGCTTAAATGTGTTACTTTTAGCCTTAAATGCGTTACTTTTACTTTGAAAAGTGTCTCATTTTTGATAAATGAAAATTATTATGTTTGGTATTAAAGTGTCACTTTATAGCATTAAAAGTGTTACTTTTTAGCATTAAATATGTTACTTTTGACCCTAAAAGTATCATTTTACCTTATAAATAAAAAATTGTCGTTATTGACCTTAAAAGTGTCACTTTTTAGCATTGAAAGTGTTACGTTTTAGTATCAAATGTATCTTTTGGGAATCACCGTTAGTTTTAAAATGACACTTTTAGTATCAAGAGTGTCACTTTTGAATATTAAGAGTGTCACTTTTTAATATTAATAATAGTGTTACTTTGTATATTAATTAGAATTATAATAATTTTTCTTTTATAGTGTCACTTTTAACCTTAAAATGTGTTACATTTGGCTTTAGATGTGTCACTTAGCATTTCGTCAAAGTCCGTTAGGGTTTGTTAATTATCCCAAGGCAAATGAGGCTAACGGAGCTGATAGAGGATTAAACTGTAAAGCGTGAGAAACATAAGAATTTCGACGGAAAACCTTGAAAGTGAAGGGACAACGAAGCAAAATGAGAAACTTCTCATTAATGAGTAATAAACCAATAAAACTTTATAACATGGCTCAAGGGATCAAAGCCAAGACCTTCGCTAATCGCTAATTGCTAAATCTTAAGCGTTAGCTCTATACCATCTTGGCCAACTCATTATTAATTTTTAATAATATGTTGTTTATTTATTATGACCCATAAATTCCTAAATGAGGCTCCATCTTACGGATTTAGGATCTGTAAGATCGTCATACACAAGTTTTTACCTTTAAACAAAAGAGTCGCTTAGGGACCCTAAGCCTCTTTTCAATTTTCTGTCGCAAAATCGTTTTTTAATCGAATTCAGCTTAATTTTTTTTATATATAGAAATAAACAAATATATAACATAGCGTATGTAAGAACTTATCGTAAAATGAGAATCAACATGAACGTCTTTATCCAGATTAGAAATCATTGAGAAATTGTTAGAAAGAAGAAGAAAAGTCTACAAATTGTGAACAAGAGCTTATGTCGTATTCTACAAACATTTTTTTTGTTGGAGTTACCATTGTGATGTGGAGAGATGTTAAATGTAATTGTTACTTTTTTTACAAAAGAGTAAATTTGTAATTAGACCCTTAACTAGGTGTTAAATTTAGTGTTTTTCGTGTTGTATTTAGGATCACTTTATGAAATAATGAGAGAAATTGGGGCTAGTCCCCTATGATGAAATTATAATCGAAAAAGTCCATGATATTTGTTTTCAACCGCTAAATTATATTTTTGAGGATAAAATGACGAATATACACTTAATGAATAACAAACGCGTGCACAAAAGCCCACGCCCAAAATTGGGCATCGTAAAGCAAAAGCCGTGTGTCACTATGGAATATTGAAGTCCCACCGAAATTGGGCATCACAATGAATTGAAGTCCCATAAAAATTGGACATCGCAATGAAAAAACGGGCATCGCAATGCACACGAAGTCTGATAACAAAGTTTTTTCGTCGCCAGGGCATAACTTTTGATCACAAATGAACCACAGAACCCACCACATATCAAATCGAAGCTCTTGACGACATCTACTCCGTGTTTTTTGTCTTAAGGCCAGAAAATGCTATTTAAGCACTGTTTTGGGCTTTGGATGTTTTTGTGATGCCCAATTTTTTGCATTGCGATGCCAAAATTTGAGCTAAGATTTTTGAATTACGAATGCCCAAAATTTGACAAACTTCAATTGTGCATAGCGAGGCCTAGAGTTGAGCTGTGATTTTTGCATTGCGATGTCCAATTTGTGCATTGTAATTCCCAAAATTTGACAAACTTCAATTGTGCATTGCGTTACCCAAATTTTGCATTGCGAGGCCCAAATTTAGGCAAAGACTATGTCCTTCGCACGCCTTTTTTCATTAATGGTATTTTTGTCATTTTCCCCCAAAAGTGTACTTTTGTTGTTTAAAATAAATATAGGGGACCTAGGCGGTTATAATTTCACAAAAGGGGACGGGGCACAATTAATCCAAATAAAATTAATTGGAAAAATTGCGGGCCGATCAATTTTCCAAAATTTTTATTTGCTCCAATACCGTGTTTTTTTTTCAAACCCGAAAAGGACACCTTTGGGGGCAAAAGTATGATACTCGTAATGAGCATGAGTCACGTTATAAAAATAAATTGCGGTGTATCAATTTGCACCGTGATTCATCAATTTAATTGCCTAGTCTATTTTTATATCGCGATTCATCAGTTTAATTGGATACATTGATTATTGAACCGTGATGCATCACTTTTATTGCATTAAGTTTGCACCGCTATTCATTAGTTTAATTTTCTAATCAATTTTTGTACTGCGATACATCAATGTTTAAAACACATTGATCTGTTTAATTATCTAGTCTATTTTTACATCACGATACATCAATGTTTGAAGCGCGATACATCAATGTTTTAATTGCAATACATCAATGTTTTGCAATGCGATACATTAATCCAATATTTTTGTACCACGATATAAAATCATAAAGAACCAGACCACGTCCTTCACTTTCTTCTTCCATCTCCTCCGTCGTAAGCCTTCTGTTTCCTCCTCCTCCTCCGCCTTCGTCTCTACTGGAAAATCCCAATCCAACACAGACCCATTACAGTTTCGTATTTCATAAATAAAAAAAAAACCTGTTTTGTTGCGCAATAATGGTAATTTTCGAATCTAATATATTTCTCATGAAAAATGGTTTTTACTTTTGAGGTTACACACTTTGATGGGGTAATTTTACCCAAATTAAGAAATGGGGAATTTCAATGGTTTCAATCTAGAACCATCAATTCATTTCATTGGCCATTAATGAAAACTCGATGCCAAAAAGAAAATCAAATGCCAAAATCAATCGAAGAAATCATGCGAAAAAGTGATCGGGTTTGGCAAAGATGCCAAAATTGGGATTAATTGCCCAAAGAGCTTGTTCCCATTAAGATTACCTAATCCAACACATTTTAAGCTAGCAAACTTGTCATCTTCCTCACTATCAAACAAACAATAGAGCGAAGGCATGATTGCCACTTCACTATGAAGGTTGTTACATGATTTGATCAAGTAAAATCACAAGTGTTTGGAAAGATGATCCCAAACACATAAAATTTCTCTTTGTACAAAGCGAGAGGATAGTGATTGAGATGAGTACCCATCAATTTTAGGGTTATATATCGGAGCTAAATCTAGGAGACCCATTGGAACCGAAATTGAAGGTTGATAGAATCTAACGAAGATGAAATCGCATGGGCAATTTCTTGCTCTTGCCATTGTTGTTGCCGTCAACGGAATCAAGTTTGAGAATTTGTCAAACGTTAGTTTCTTACAAAGGGTACCGATCAATATGTTAATACTAGATATGTCTAAAAACGAAATTCGAGTGAGACGTATTTACGGAGCTTCATCATTGGGTTGATCTCATCGTATGGGCTTGCCCCAGTTTAGCCCGCCATAATGTTCCAAATACTGACCTGGGCTCTAGGACTCAAATAGGGCTCTAACGAAATGCGCCCAAACAGAGAAAAACGCAGAAGAAAGTACAGTAGAAGCTACAGCTAGGGAGGGAGAGAGAGAAGGAGAGAGAGATAGAGAGAGCAATGGCGTCTACTAACAACGAGAGTATCATCTTGAACCGAAAGCGAAGCATCGTTACGGCTCTCTGTAAAAGCAACAATTTAGACCCCGTAAGCTTCAATTCACATCTCTATTCCTTTAATTTGGTAAAATCATTGCTTAATTTAATCCTATGCTATGCAACTGCATTTGAATTCCGGCTTAGCATAATCGCAAGTGAGTGAATTAAACTCCATGATATTCAGCAATGGCTACTTTTGATTACTTCGATTATTGAAATTTGTTCTGTGCTTGTTGCCGTGATGAAGTCATGAAACTAAACTGCTGGTTATTTAACTGTCTATTAGCTCCGACTCCGAGTGTGTCCCATGCACACGCGCACAGTCTTAGGTATTCTTGTAGACCAAGTAAATTTGTTTTGGCCGAACTAAATTTGTTATGGCATTGTTTCTAGCTCACTTTTAAATGCATTCACCTTTGCTTTTCTGCTGCATTAGTTTAATTTTGTGATAACAGTCCTATATTGTGAAAATCACTTTGCCAAAAGAAGATAATTTACTTTAGATGCTGGATAATGATAGATGTAACAATCTAACCATTCCAGCTATGTTTTAAGTTTGATATTAGTATTTAGAAAACAAATAAACAAGTGGGCGTAGCATGCATATACCCTGAAAATGTTACGAAGATGTGTAATGATAAATGCATTGATTTAATGTTTTTGGATTGTAAGGGATGGCTATTGAACGTGTCTTAATTGTTTGAGAGACAGAGAAAGCGGTAGGATGAACAGGGAGTAGGCCGCTAAACTTGTTATATTAAGTTTCCATGTGGTTATTCTTAATATTACCTAGCTTCCATTGTAGACTTCTGATGGATAAAACCCAAATTAGATGGCCAATTAGTGTTTACCTTTTTTTTTACCTTACACATGTTCAGCCAATCCCTCTATAATTTTCATTGTCTGACGTTATACTGCAGTAGCCTATAATTTCTTCTGGTTGTATAACTCTCTTATGTTTATTACTGGGCACGTAAATGTCTCTATCACTCTTTAGGCGTTTTCATTAGTGTTCTAATGTTCTGAAATAAATTCGCTCACCAACTGATGTCAGACATACCAGCAAGGCTAATGGAAGTCTTATAGAAATTTAGTTCGTTTATAACAGATAACTTTTTAACAGTAAATCAAGTTGTAATCATATGTTTTGGGCTTTTGGGGATTATTTGTGTTGAGGTTAGTTTAGTCTTGTCAGATTTACTAGGTTAATTTGGGTATTATGGAACATCTAGTAGAATCAGGGTATGCCGGTATGGCCTATATTTTGAATCTTTGATGGGTTTCCATACCTTCTTCTTGGCCCATACAATATCAATGTATATGTGTGGGGGGTTTGTAAATACATCTTTATTTTTTATAGATCAAACACAGTAGGTCATATTTAAAGTAAATGAATGTATGTGCCGAATTTTGTGGGATCGATGTTTTCCAATTGTAATAAATTCCAATATATCAAAGAAGGGAATCCAAATTTATACACTTAAAACGGGAACACAGAATTCAACATAGCTTGTTAAGGGATGTACTCTCGTGAAACAGTGGTCGAATTTGCAACTTTTCCTTGATTGCTGCAATTTCTATATGTACTCAAGGTAATCCCTTTTCCTAGCCTAACCTTCCTGGTTTGGTTATATTATATTTATTGCTCTTCTTTGAGTGGATTAACTTGGATCTGGTTGATTACTTGAATAATGAACATGCTTCTTTTTTCCAGATTTTAATCATGAACCTAGGCCTGGCACTGCTATCTATTTTAAGTACCATCATTTTTATATTTTGTCAGAGACTAATGGAGTTGTTTTTGGAGATTAATAGATTCTTATTTGCTAAAGTTCTTCCTTGAGTTGTCTCTTTATGTTTGTTCGCATGTCTGGTGGACAACTTGCTCCCTGTCATTGTATTTTATCCTTATTTCTGCGTTATTGTTTACTTTTCTATATTGTCTGGGAAATATCATTATCAACAATGCTGAGGTTGGTTCAGTGAGAGTGAGTGTGAGACTCCATGTCTCCTTGTACTTTCTTTTTGCCATCAGTTTTCAGAGTATGGCTGGTTGCTTGAAATTGCCACGTGGGAAATTCTTAAGTACCATCCATCATATTCTGGCTTAAATAGTAGCAATTCATAGAATAAATTTTTATGTATTACCGGCAACTTTTGGGCTTGCGCTCCACATCTCTTAATACTTTCTTTTTGTCTTCACTTTTTAGAGTATGGCTGTTTGCATGAAATTACTGTGTGGGAAATTCTTAAGTACTATCCATCATGTTCTGACTTAATAACAGCCATTCATAGAATAATTTTTTTTGTATCACCAAAAACTTCTGGGCTGCAAATCATGATTCCTATGGAACCTTACCTTTTTGAAATTTGTGTTTATGTCGTAGCAATTCGATTCTGAGGTCTTACAAATATTGTACGTAGGCACAATTCTTGGGTGATGTTGTGGGAAACGATGTGAAGACCTTGAGTATTAACATTCTGAAAGCTGCTCTCGAGAACAATGATGAGGTAAGCTTAATTTGTTTTATGAAATGGGGATCTCAAACCTAATGACCATGAGCTAGAATTGATCCACTAATAATATAGTAAAGAAAGGATCTGCTTAATTTTATATGGTTGTGATGTTACTTTTTAGGAAGCATGTGTATCCCCTTTGGTGACTTTCTCTGTCGTAAGAAATAGATAATTTTCTGCTTTTAGCTGGCTTGCATTGAAAAATAATGAAGCGGATCTTGAAACTCAATTTGTTGCAGTTGACGAAATGGATCACATTTGCTGAGAATTTCCCTTCAGAATCTGTGACATGCTTTAGGGTTCTCAACGAATTAAATGAAGACTTGATTCAGAAGTCTGTTCTTGTGGGTAGTGGGCTGAAACCTTCTGAAGCGGATATTGTTGTCTTTGCGGCAGTCCATTCATCTGTGGTATGCTATTTCAGTCTTTTTAAACAAGTCATTGTTCACATGTCAGGTTCTGTCAGATGTATTTCGAGATTAGCTTTTACTATAATTTTTGATACAAAATTGTCGGGAAGCTTGGGCCTACCGACATGCTCTCGTCATTGCGCCCTGTGTTCTGATGAATTGCTTGAACCTATGTTCAATGCTATAGTTTTCTTTTTCCCCTGCTTTGCCTTGTTTTTGTTGGATCACTGTATCCAATCTCTTGGGCACAGTTTATGTTAGACAGCTTATATTCTAGCAGAAGAAACAAAATGTACTTTTGTAGTTGAGCTTTTATCATAACAAACATTTAGAAGGTTGAGAAATCCTAACCTTCTAGCTAGAAAACATCCATCTTTATATCTTTCAAGGAATTATTTATTTATTTAATTCTTCTGCATTCCTATAAGGTTTTAGTAATTTTAAGTGATTGATAAATGACAGATTGGCCTTCCTGATTCAGAAAAGAATAAAGTGCCACATCTGATGAGATGGATGGATTACATCCAGGTAGAATTATTCCTTCTCATTGATTTACTTGTTTCTTTTAACTTATTTATATTATAAAGTCTCCAGCTTGATGCAGAAGGTAGGACAAGATTTGGAAGCTCAATATGGCTCTATGTTGGAACTCAAAAAAATCTGCTATCAATACTCTAGGCAATTGATGATGGAACCACTTGTGTTTTGATGCTAGAGGGGTCATATGGTGTATACTTGCATTGTATATAATGCTAAAATCTTACAAGTCTCTCCTACACACTGTACACTTGCAATGTGTAGGACATTCTTTATGAGATTGTTTGAGAGAGTGTATTGTATTAGATATCAGTCTTCTATAGGAAAGAAATATAAGAGTCGGAATCACTAGTAAACGGAAAAGGAGAAGATGAATCCAATCATGATAATTGATACCGCCCCATCCTAAAAGCAAAAAATAAAATAGGACGAAGCAAACCAAGCATAAAAAGATAGTTGCTAACTGGGAACCAGAGAAACAAACTTTCTTCATGCTTAGATTACTGCCAGATATAGTAGGTTACACTAGGATCAATTTAAATTCAAAGTAATTCCATTATTTTGTGTGGCGGAGGTCATCTGAAAATCTGTAGTAGAGTTGTGGTCATTTATTACATGCATGGTGTCCAATTGTAATACTTCTCTAATCTGTGTAACATATGGGCCATGCTGAATTTTATTTTTTATAGGACTGGTGATTGTCAAGTAGAACATGTATTGAATGAGATAATTTGTACCTTGATGCCTTTTTGGGATTGAGTAGATGTATGATGCGTTAGTCTTGCATATTGGGGTAAGATTGTGGATGGAATTCCTGTTAGAAGCCTATTTAGTTAGATTTCTGCTTATACATTTGAACTCTAGAAAGCTGCATATTTGGCTTATATATTGAAATTACTTGTGCTAATTTTCCCAAATTCATATTGCAGAGTGTGCACGATTTTGGAGATATATTTGAGCATATTTTGGTAGACAGGGCCCAATTCAATCCTCCAGTGAGTAGTAACTTTGTAAATTTCATTTGAAGTCACAAGTTAATTAAAGCACAATATACATTATAGTTCCTCTCAGCTTCTTGCCTTCTTGCCTGCATTTGCTCTCTTTTCATGCTTGTGCAGCTTGTTATATCAGTTTCTGGTTTGTGCATCATGATGCCTTCTTTGTCTCTCCACATGTAAGCGCAGGTTGCTCGTGATCAGTGTGGGGGGAGTATTAGTTAGAGCATAATTTACCCTTTTGATTCCTTTTTCTGACCGCTTTAGCTTCTGAATTAGATGATCGTCTATCAAGTAGTTCCGAGCTTGACATTTGGTGGGATGAGGTTAATGAATTATTGGCTTTGTTTCTTGATTATTCTTTCAGATGGCAAAAGCTGTAGCAAGGTTGGAACCAGAGTCAACTACGAAGAAGACTGACCAAGGTGCAAAAGATGCGAAGAGTTCAGATGCACTATCTAATTCAAAAAAAAATGCTGATGTGGTATGTCATTCTGTCACTTTTGATATCCCCTTCTTGTTTCTTATTCTCTTTTCAATAGTAAATACTGAAATATTAATCATGAAAGCCGCCTCCCTCCCCAAATATTTACATAAGAACTGGTCAAGTTATTAGTCGGATCTGGTCCTTCATGTTATGAGACCTCATTAACTTGTAATCTTGGGTCCTAGGGGGCATAACATGTAGTTTTTTCTTAAGAATAATTTGATGATGGTTTTTTTTTTGTTGGGTCAATTTTCGGTCATATATATATGTGTGTGTGTGTGTGTGTGTGTGTGTGTATATGTATATATACATTGTTGTGTCAATTTAAGCTCTGTTTTATAGTGAATGCTATCTTTATGGACTGTTACTTCAATCTTCGCTAGTAAGATATAGCTGTATTTGTGTATTATATAGTACTCCCTCTTCTTTACTTATCAAAAAAAAAAAAAGTACTTCCTCCGTCCCAAAATGAGTGTCCAACTATTATGTCCTAATATGCACTTGCAATGATATTAGATGGACAACAAGGGTGTTTATGCATATGTGCTACCAAAATGGCTAAACGTCAACTTCCTTAATTTCCTTGAAAAATTATAGGTGGACACTCATTTTGGGACGGAGGGAGTGGGTTATTTTGATTGCTTTTACATTATAAAATTGTGATGTGCTAGGTCGAAAGAGTCCATCCCCAATTTGTCACTATTGTATAGTAAGCAGTCAAATTGTAATATCAAGAAGGAACCATCCAGTGAGACCTGCTTTGTGTACTGTGAAATTTATCTTAATATGATCATTTCCAGTGAAGTGGCCTCTAGAATCATCTTATGCAAGAGAGGTTGGATTTGTTTGTTGGTTGAACATAGGAAAGAAATATTTCTACTAGTTTTTTTCTTTTTTCAATATAAGTAATATATACACGGAAAATTGCCCCAAGGGGGCAAACCAAACTAAGTTACCGCTTACCTGGACCCTTTTTGCCAATGTACCCATGCTGACATGACACGACATGGGCGTGGCATTTTTACACTAAATTAGTGTAAAATCTACAACTTTTGGCAGATCCGACAACCGGATCCAGTCCTCCTAGCTGAGTCTAGGTAACATAGAAACCAAACAAACAAAATAACACAATTGTCCACGCCCAAAAACAGGTTTACCATCGTACCAACTTCCCTTGCAATTTTTTCTCTCACAGTTGCAGTTTCATACATCATAAAGCTGAAGCATGGCTTCCATGTTACCTTTTTATGTAACTTAGCTAAGTATAGGATACATATCTAAGTAATTGGTGTCCCTATCTCCATGTGAACTCATTGCACAAGTTAATACCTTGAGTTCTTAGTTACGTGATAATACGATTCCTGCACACTGATATTGCTGTTTTGTTTCTTCAAAACATGAAGAAAAAGGTCACAGGAAATAATGAAGCTGCCGCAGAGAAGAAGAAATTATCTGAGAAAGTAGCAGGCGAGAAAGATACTGAACTTAGTGTTAGTTTACTAAAAATACAAGTTGGCCTCATTCGCAAAGCATCAAAACATCCATCAGCAGACAGGTAAAATTTTTAGTTCATTGCATACCTTTTGTTCCACAATTCCACAAGCCACATTTCAAGTAGACCCCGTCCCCTCTTTTTTTCTTTTTAACAAACAACCCTCTTGCCATGTAACGGAAGATAACTGCAGTGCTGCTGGATGCAACATCTGCTTGACGGAGTGCCTGAAGTATACTAACTTGGCCCTGTCTTGGCCACTCTTGGGTTTTCAATATATGGTGCAGTTTACTGGTTGAGGAGATTGATGTTGGAGAGAGTAAATGCCGGCAGGTGGTTAGTGGTCTGGCAAAATATTGCACTCCAGATGAGTTGACGGTATGAATAGTGAGTTAGGCCCTGCCATTTCGATATAAAATGTTTTCCGGAATATATATGATAGTTAGGTATCAAGAGTATGGGTCTTGCTAACAAGTGCCTAGATGGTAGTTGTTAAGAATCTACATAAATATTAATGTTGCGAATCAACACCAATACATTGGGGAGTTCATTCAAGGCAATCTGGATATGATTTCCAATGCCAGATATTTTTATAAATGTGATCTTGACTAGTGCTACATGGGCACTTGTAACTTGTTAGCAGTATCCTTAAGAGTATTTCACTTTGCAAAAATATTGTGACTCAATTATGTTTGAAAATTGACAATCAACCTGTGTTGTAGTATTGCAGTGGTTTGCTTTCTGAGTTTCTGTTATGAAGAATATTTTCCGTAACATTGGATAGAACTGAAGCAATTAAATTTTCTTTCATTCATGTCCCATTTTATAATCCTTGAATAGGGGCTCGAAATTGCTGTTAATATCTACTCTTATGCTATGTTTTGCAGAATAGACTTGTGGTACTAATTACAAATGTGAAACCTGGAAAATTACGTGATGTGATTTCAGAAGGACTGGTACTGAACCTCCTCCTAATCCATCTTAATTTCGGTTGATATTACACTGTTTTACTGAATGATATTTTATTATGGATTTTTTGAAACATGTGCTTTCTTTTAGTTCAGTCTCTGTTAAATATGTATTCTTCCAGAATGATTTTGTGTCTTTTTCTGCTAAACTCTATGATGCTTGCCTTGTATGCTAATATTTGACATATTTGACTACTGCAACAGTAGCAGTACTTTGATAGAACATGAATAAACTACCAACTCTTTACCTCTTCCATGTGCTTGTTTATTAGTTGATCGGTGTGACTGCAAAAAGTATCATTATGTCCAAGTTGGTCCAAAGAAACATAACCCACCGGTTTTTCAACACCAATTCACCAGCATTCCAATCTGGATATGATTTCCAATTATTGTGATCTTGACTAGTGCTACACGGGCACTTGTAACTTGTTAGCAGTATCCTTAAGAGTATTTCACTTTGCAAAAATATTGTGACTCAATTATGTTTGAAAATTGACAATCAACCTGTGTTGTAGTATTGCAGTGGTTTGCTTTCTGAGTTTCTGTTATGAAGAATATTTTCCGTAACATTGGATAGAACTGAAGCAATTAAATTTTCTTTCATTCATGTCCCATTTTATAATCCTTGAATAGGGGCTCGAAATTGCTGTTAATATCTACTCTTATGCTATGTTTTGCAGAATAGACTTGTGGTACTAATTACAAATGTGAAACCTGGAAAATTACGTGATGTGATTTCAGAAGGACTGGTACTGAACCTCCTCCTAATCCATCTTAATTTCGGTTGATATTACACTGTTTTACTGAATGATATTTTATTATGGATTTTTTGAAACATGTGCTTTCTTTTAGTTCAGTCTCTGTTAAATATGTATTCTTCCAGAATGATTTTGTGTCTTTTTCTGCTAAACTCTATGATGCTTGCCTTGTATGCTAATATTTGACATATTTGACTACTGCAACAGTAGCAGTACTTTGATAGAACATGAATAAACTACCAACTCTTTACCTCTTCCATCTTTTTTCTGCAAAAGTTGATAATTACTCGAATTGGTCAAGTCACAAGTGTATTTCCTACTGTTCAAAAAGTAAAAGCATTGTCTTGAAAGTTCATCTCTTGCATTCTATCTACTACTCCCTCCGTTCCACGCAAAGAGTCCACTATACTATTTGATGTTTCACTTAAAGAGTTTTCACTTTAAAAAATTATGTTTACCATAACACTTCAACTTTACCCTCCACATTTGATATTAATATATTGATTATGCTCAAATATTTTTATAATTATGACGAAGTCTACTGCTAGTTATATATCCCTTGGTTATTAAACTTTTTAAACATGAACTCTTTGGGTGGAACGGAGGGAGTATCTACGAATAAGATCAAACTTTATAAATCTGTTCGCATTTACATTACTTTGCACTGAGCATGCTAGTCCATTCATGTGCTACAGTTCTACCATAGTTATTAAAAGTGAGCGCTGAGAAGCAAGTTCAGGCTGCCCTCTGGCTCCTGGGAGTGGATAGGCAAGGCAAGGTTGAAGAGGCGCAAAGCTGATCTAGTTGCACTGTAAAATTCAAGGAATAGCCAAAGACCACTTCAATCCACTATCCACATCAGAGCAGAGAACGAATACCATAAGGGGTCGTTTGCCGATTGGTTGGAAAGCCTGGATAACACTAATCAATACTGAAACATAGATTATTTCGACAAAGATTATTTGATCCAGGTTATAGAGTTATCCCACGGTTGGTAGGTCACTCGTAAGACTATCCCGCTAGACATCTAATCCTGTGTTTGGTATCCCTGATTTATTCCAGTATTTCATTTGTTTTAAAAAATACCCTTATAAAAATTGGGTTAGAATGTTTAGATAGAAGATGACTTGCGCTTATCTCACTAATGTTCTTTGGCCATGCTATTATTGTTCTACAATTCTACGAATAACATAATTACTTTCATCGTAACTGAAAAATAGTTATTCTGTTAATTTATATATTTGTTGAAGTTGCATTTAATTTAATTTTATTAATGAAAATAAGACTAGAAACATCATGTCTCATAGTAGCATTTTTTTTTTCTTAAAAAACAAACGACATATAAGCAACATATATCACACAGTTATATAGCAGATCCATCATTGATGTCTCAAAGTAAAATAAAAAATCTAAGATTTCATTAGTGTCTTGACATATATCACCCAAACCACTGAAGGAGCGGGGATCATATATGTGGGTGGGAAATTTTGTGAAAAATGAGAGAAAAGATGGGTTTCCATTAGTCGTAGGCTTATATATGGGCGGCATTTGGGAATGAGAAGATAGTTTTGTACTCTTGTTTTACTCTTAGGAATAATTTATAAGGGGGTGGGGTGAGAGATTATTTAATACCGGATGAGGGGGGTAGCCCGCCTACCCTGGACATTTTTTATTCTTGATTGAAAAAGCTACCGAACAGCGTATTTGGATAATGTAATCTTATCCGCCTATTTATATGTCTTCCGAACGTAGTGTATGTGGAATGGGAGGTCGCCGGTTACCTTGTCTGTGGAGGTACGACTACAAAATTCTGTCAAAGTCGTCGAAGCGTTGAGTGCGTGGTACCTTTTCTGGCAACCTCCGGCAAAGATTATGGCACAGATTGGGTCGCTTCTTCTAGGCGACTAAGTCCGTAGTTTTATATTAGGCTAAAATGATTTACAAGTATGCTAATGATCGTTATTTGCAATTATGAATGCATAAGAGATTTAGTGATATGGTAATAACAGAGTGGTTGGTTGGAGTTAGCTTAGTCCAAGTGTTTATTGATTGAATCACATAGTCCTGCCATTTATACAATAGCCACTGATTCAAACACGTGATAAAACTGGAAATGGAAGTGTTAATTGTTAGCTGTGTGCTAACCTGTTTCTATTTGAATTGTTCGCTGGTATTTATTTGTATATATATATAATACTTTTTTTCTTAATCTTAGCCTTGCTAGCCCACCTCTTGGGCTTGAAATGTACCCCTCGCCTGCCTCTCGTGTATTGCCTATATCAACTTTGAGTTCTACTAACATGTGCACCTTTGAAGTGCATTTCCTTTTTGCCTAAGGAGTGTTGACTCAGACACTCTAATTTTTAAAAGAAGTATGACATAAATGTGTTGGGGACACTTCTATAGATATTACAAGATACATTTATTTACGCAATATTACATTTATGTATATATTATTTGCATTTATTTATGTTTATATTACTTGCATTTAACATCAATAATTCAATATGCAAACAATTATCCAATATAGGAGATGTCCGACTTCCATCAAGGCATCATTCGATCAATTTGTAATGCTTGAGACTTATCCAATTGCGCGACTTCTAATGATGAGTTGGAGCAGCTACTAGTGTAGGAAGAGTGTTGGTGTCCCACACTGATGAGGACTTTTGCAGAGTGTTGGTGTTTTTAGCTTTTAGTTGGTCTGAATGCCCTCTCTTATCAAGAAGAAGTTGACTTTATTTTTGTTTTAGGGGTATTTTGCCAAATCCTTTAGCTCTTAAATGTCCTATATGAGTATGTAATTTGAGATTTAAGATCCTTGAGAAGTATAAATGATGTTTAGAAGTGCAATATACCTTTCCAATTTCGTATAGCTTTGGACATTTGCCTAACTAGAAGTAGTTTTTGGCTTGGAGAACAATTTTACTCGTGAAGTTTGGAATCAAATTTAGTTTGCTTGTAACTTGTCTATAGTAGTGGCTGTTCTGAGCATGTGTTTTTGTTTCCCATCTTTTTTCTTGCAGGTTTTATGTGCTTCTAGTGAAGATCTTACCAAAGTAGAGCCTCTGATTGTTCCAGAAGGGGCCAAAGTCGGAGAATGTGTTTTGTTTTCAGGGTATGTTTAAGTAACTACATCTATGACTAGGGGTGGCAAAATGGGTGTTTTAGATCAATGGATGATAGGCCATTATCCATGGTTATCCATGGATAATGGCCTATTATCCATTGATCCAAAACACCCATTTTGCCACCCCTATCTATGACTGTTCTATGATTAGAATGTCACAAATAGTAAATATAAGCTCACACATTCATTTCTTTAAGAGTAAACTCACCCACAAACATCTATCAAGCTTTTCCCTTTTTGCTTGTATTGCTTTCAGATGTTTTTGCACATTTAAATTTGCACTTGTTCAAATTTTGAATATTTTAGTAATCATAATTCTGATGCTGGGTTTAGAAATCATATTCCATCAACAACTTATGAGAGCCACAGTGTCTCGTTCTCAGTTGGACTTTATAAAGTGAAGAGGATAATTTTAATCATGAGAGTTAATTGAAGAGGCCCATCTATATGATTCAGTTGTATTTTGACATCTATTACACAAGCTAACTTGGAGATATATGGCTATTATGACAACTGACTATTCTATTATTTTACAATTCCAACTAGATCTCCTTCATGATCAAACTTTGCTGCTTTTTTGGGCGGTAAACTAATAAACTATGCTATCTTTCGGTTGCAGTAAACTTTCCCTTCGCTACCTGTGAAATAAGATTTGGGATACTTTAATCGGTGTTTCATGAGTAAAGAGGAGGAAACTGTCAATCATTTGCTTTTGCATTGACCACTTGTTAGTGAATCTTGAAATTCCTTCTTCCTTTAAGCTGGAATTTCTTGGTCTATGCCTAGGTCAGTTGTCCAGATCCTTTGTGGGAGGAGGAAACTGTCAATCATTTGCTTTTGCATTGACCACTTGTTAGTGAATCTTGAAATTCCTTCTTCCTTTAAGCTGGAATTTCTTGGTCTATGCCTAGGTCAGTTGTCCAGATCCTTTGTGGGTGGAATATCTTCAAACGAAGGAGGAAAGATAGCAGATGGGGTTCTGTTCCTATGGCGATTTGGTGGAACGTATGGAAGGAGAGAAATAGAAGAATTTTTTAGAATGAAGAGTCGGACTTAGACCAGCTAAAGAGGGATGTGTATCAGTCTATACAGTTTTGGAATGATGATATAGCCTTGGATGCAGGGTATTTTTTTGTTAATATTATGGATCGTTTGTAGCTTTTATTTTTGGTCTTGTATATTCCGTGTACATGGACGTTTCTCCTGTTTAGGCAATGTGATTAATATATTTATTACTTATAAAAAAAATCCCTATTTGAAAGACTGAAACAACAAAACATTCGCTTGCACAAGGATATTTGTTGTGATTCATGTAAATAAATTGAGAGGCTTAATCTTACTTCCCTGTCCTCTCCAATTGTCTCAGAATTCTACATCCCCCACTCCCACCCCACTGCCCCAACCCCAAGCCCCACACATTGTCCAATCGCATGCTACTGATGCCACTTATTGAGCCTGCGAAAAGTCTCCTTAGCAGGAACTTGATATATGTGACATTGCAATCAGCTAAATAGAGCAAACTTTTCTTTCAACACCAGACAACAAAAACAAGAAAGGCAAACTCCTCAATGTAGCTGGATCTCCTGGAAAATATATTTGTTAAGCTCAATGGTAGTTTTTCGGTACCAAAATATTTTTAAGGGGGACTGTTAGGGTCATTACAAGCCTCTCTGGGATCTGTAGAGGTAGGAAGCTTGATTGTGAATTGGCTAGTTACAAGCTGCAACTTGAAGTTCTAAGCTATGAGTGAGGAGGAAATTGGGGACCACTTTCTTGACAATTGGAAACTACGTAGGAGTTTCTCTACAAGAGGGAAGTAAGTTATGATGAGGACCTGATTTTGAACTTCTTAGCATTGAATGTGAGACCTAGTTGAAAGGTGACAATTGCCTTATCATTGTTGATAGTGAGAGCACCATGGTAGGTGGCAGTGGAGGTGGAGTTGCTGAGTGAGGTTTTGGGGTTTGTGGAGGTGGAGCTGTTGGTGTGTTTAGCGATTGAGAAAGGTTCTTACTAGACTTGTGGATCTACCATAATCTCTTCAATGTCGGTCATCTTTGATCTCATTGTTGAAAAAATCGCATCAGAACATCCTCCAAGGCGGTGGATATGGTGCCTGAATGATGGTGATGATGGGTTGCTAATAACAGCTTCACTAGTTGCTGACAGTGAGTTCACTCGAAGCAGCATTGTGATGATGACGAGTGAAGGGGCTTGCTTGTTGGCTGAAGACAAGTTTGTGTTAGTGGGAAAAGAACTTTAGGTTATCCCCTTTAAGTTAAAGACGAACTCGGAAATGTCTTTCTTCCTTTTGTACACTCTTTCCATCTCGCACACAATGGGTCTATCTTGCAAACAAAACGTTGAGTTCAAAAGATGACTTGTCATCTGATTAATAAGAATATTTAAGTTTCCATAGAAAAATATTATAAATCCTATTAAGGATGCAAACAACACCCCCCCCGGCCCAGGTGCCAAAAGGATATATAAATTAAAAAAAAAAATAGAACAAAAAACAAATGCTGCTGCTGTTTGACTGTTGCTTTTGGCTTAGCTGTCTCTGTATGATGATATACTGTGATCTTTGACATTGAGGTTTGGGTTATTCCCTTCCCCCTCTGGTTCTGTCAGCGACCTTACTGGCAAGAAGCCTTAGAGTACTTTAAAATAAAACTTTAGAAAGCCTGTTAAGTAACAAACCAATATTTGCATGATATCTGCATAAATCGGTTCATGGTCAACCTGTAAAGGATCAGCCAGCAGCAGTGACATTTGCATGGGGGTTGACTGATTCTATATATTTCACTCTGGATTCACCTTTTACAGTTTTGATTGCGATATCATCATTTGTTATTTGTGTAATTTTCCCTTTGAGAACTAGGAATGTACTAACATGAAACTTTGAATGTGCCGATCCAGACACGAGGGAAAACCAGAAGATGTTTTGAACCCCAAGAAGAAACAGCTGGAGAAGATAACTCCGGTATGTATTTGACTCCGATTTGTGTATCTTATCATCATCATCATCAGCTGAGTAAAAGCATGAAATGGTACTTTCACTGAATATCTTATAGAGTACGTATTAATCCACTTAAAATGCCTTCTTAGCAACATTTCTTGTGGGGTGCATAGTTGAACTTGAAACAATGAGTAAGGTTTGCCTTGAACTTTCTCCCTGATGGCGGGCTGTCAAAACCTTCTCTTCCTTTTATTGGAGTGGTCTTATGAACTACTCCCCCTGTCCCGCTCAAAGGGCCCATGTTTCAAACATTTTAAGGATTGAAATAATTCTCGTATATGTCTTTAGATGTTAAGATTAAATAGCTCTTCTAATTTTAAGTTTGACACAGTTTAAGATATCTAACAAAAAAATTAACTCATCAATTTTTTTTAAGCAATAAGGATAGATATGGAAACTCAAAAAACATATCTTAATTTTCTCTTTAAGTGGAATGTCTCAAAATAAAGAGGGCTCTTTGAGCTGATCGGAGGGAGTATGAATTAGTGATACGAGTCTACATGATTCAGCGAATTAGGCCTTAATAATAAACCCAACCAGTTTGAGCTGTTAGGAGGAAGTTAACTGTACTGGTGCGGTACAAAATGTATATTACTTGTTTATATTGTATACAATTGAAGGATCATTTTTAACTTGTTTAGTATGGTGATTGAATAACATTGATAATTTGTCTTGAGTAAAGCTCTAACTCAGAATAAATGCGGAAGACCTGATCTCATACACTTAAATTGCTTCTTGGCTCGTTTACATCCCTGGGGCCTATTCTTTCCTTCTTTACGCACACGCACACGCACACGCACACACACACACTGAATAAATATATTGATCAAGACATGATTGGAAATTGTGCATGTGGCTTGTTGATGGGGTGCAGCATCTTTACACGGATGACAAGGGTGTGGCCACATTCAAAGGAGTTCCATTTATGACGTCTGCAGGGCCGTGTACATCTTCCATACCCAAGGCAAGTGTCAAATGATGAATCATAATTCGGCAAACGAGCAAATGAACCCCCTACTATGTCAGGAAACTTAGCTATTGAAAGAAAAATGTTGTACAAACACATTCCTGGATTTCATCAATCAAGAAAAATGTGTGTTTTCCATTATATAACTTGGATAATACATATGAATGAATCTAGGAGGGTGTTCTTGTTGTATCGTAAAAGTTGAGCAGATGGATTTCTTGGAACAATAGACGTTTGTTATCCTATGGAAGGATTTTTACGAGTTGAAATTACATGAAAGTTTACAGTTTGAAACTTTTGGAGGTGGAATGCAACACGGCCAAATATATGATTGGCTATAGATGACATGTGCTGCTTGACAACTAGATTGAAATGAGAAATTTGAATAGAAAGTTTGGATCCTTTTTAATTTCCTTGCGACAAATGTCGACTTCAACAATCAATGAAATTAATTTCAACAATGGTGTACCAGTTGTAGGGGAAACTGAAATTCACAGTGCTCGCCCTAAGATTTTGGGGGCCCTAGTCGAACTCAAAAATCTGGGCCCTAACCAGATACTCCTTCCGTTCCAGAATTATTGTCTGGGTTAACTTGATGCACGGTTTAAGAAAACATATTTGGTTGAATTATTAATATTAATTTGATGTGTAATTTACTTTAAAACACGTGTATGTGGCTCTTAATTAAAATAGAATGAAAAGTAAGAGTAAAGTAGTAAAAGTGTTGTCCTAAAAAGAAAGTTTCAAACAAAGACAATTATTTTGGGACATGAAAAAAAAAGGAAAGCAAGATAATAATTTTGGGGCGACGGAGAAAATATATGTTAAAAATATTAAAAACTTTGGTTCGATACCAAATACATTGTTTTTTTTTTCTCAGGTCTATGTTTTTAAGTTATTTTAAAAGTTAATAAAACATTAAGAACCTAAAAAATTTGAAATCAATAAGCAATAGCACCCTTATATAGACACACTAATTAATAAATATTTAAACACAAAATTATTCAAAATAAAAACTACTCCCTCATGCTCAAAATCTTTTTGATTTGATACACGGATTAAAGAAAAAACAATTGATTTGATTATTAATAGTGGTATGATGTGTAGTTTTCTCTAAAACTCATATTCATGTACCTCATAATTAAAGTATGAAGAAAAATTAAGAGCTATACGGTAAAAGTGTAGTCCTAAAAAACTTTCAAACTAGACAAAAAATTGGGACATGCAAAAAAATAAAAAAACATGACAATAATTTTGAGATGGAGAAAATGAACAAAATCTAAAAACTAAACTATTGATTAATTAGCAAAATAATCATCCATAACAAATTATGATATATATATATATATATATATATATATATATATATATATATATATATATATATATATATATATATATATAAAGCTAAAAATATTAGGGGGCCCTTTTGGGGTGTAAAAAAATGGGGGGCCTTAGGCTGCCTAGTGAGCCTTTGCTCAAGGCCGGCCCAGGAAATTCATAGGCACTGACAATCGTTAAAAACATATGAAATTGGATGAGGAATTGTTAAAAACTAACAAAATTAGAGTAGGAGAAATTGGATGAGGAATTGTCAAAAACTAACAAAATTAGAGTAGCAAAACTGAAACTCGCATTAAGAGAAAGACAAATAATATTACGAGATCAAATTTGTGATATTACTACGAGCTTCAATCTTAGGACTGTTAGATGATTAATTTGGTAATGATTTAAAATGTCTATGCCTTTAATTATAAATGATTATATTTGATTTAATTGTGTAAAGATCTAAGTAGATATGATCTAACGACACTAAAACTTTAGCTTGTAATAATACCACGAGCTCAAGCTTGTACATACCTCTTGGAGAAATAGTTATTCATGTTACTGATTCGAAATACTTAAGGGAGACATGGTGTTTCAACAAGTTGGGTCGAGTGGGAATCAAGAAAACTACAACGAGCAATATGAAGTTTTTTCTTGTCTTTTATTACAACTAGTTATAGAGATTGTGCTCCGTATGAGTGCTTTTAATAATAATACTATTATAATTTTTAAATGTAACGTATATTATTTTTTTTGGTAATAGCAGTAGTATAATTTTTTGGAGGGGATATTTCCACTAATTTTTTCTTATCCACTACATCATGAGTTATTACATTAAGTAATTGCATCTTTGAACATAATTGTCATTTCTATACTTGTCATTTGAAATAAAGTACTCATATATGTGTTTTACTTCCAAACTAAAGAGAATATTAATTGAATATTTATCATCAAAATAAATAATTTAATTTAATGAAAAAAGTATTACTCTAAAAATCAATTCAATAATAGCAATATGCTAAGTATTATATTGAATATGGCTTCACTCAACACAATAATTAAACTGTCAAATCATTTTTATTGGTAGACAAAATGTTTTAAAATTTCACAATACTATTTCACACTATTATTTTACTATTGGACAAAAATAGTTTACTATTATATATCCTTTAAATCTCACATTTTAAATTTTCTTTTAATAACCAAATAGTGCACATTTTCTCAAAGTTTGGTAAACAAATAATGTTCTTAATATATTAATTTATTATTTATGCAAGATAACTTTAGTCATAAAATTAATTGATCAATAATTTAATAAAAAGTAAAAATAAAAATATTCTAACTATGTTATTCATTAGAAAATAATGTTAGAAGGTAATTAATTAGAAAAGTAATTTTATTAGCCAACTTAAAATGAGCAAATAATTATGGGTAGATTTGTCCAAACATGTCACTAATTAATAGAATAACTAATTGTGTAGTGGATAAGCAAAATATATAGTGGAATTAACCCCTCCCTAATTTTTAAAATTTTAGGTATTATGATTAAAATTTTGGAATTTAAGACCAACATCATTTTCTAACCAATGTGGAATATATATATATATATATATACTCTATTGGTAATAATAATGAAAATCTTCTAACCAATGTGAGATACATCTATTCTATTAATAATTTAATAATAATAGTAAAAAACTTATTTTAACACTTTTGAACAATACATCTATTATATTATTAATAATAGTAGAAATCTTTTATCTTAAAACTTTTGAAACCAACATCATTCTCTAATGAATGTGAGATCCATCTATTTTATTAATAATAATAGTAGAAGTCTTTTATCTTAAAACTTTTGAAACGAACATTATTTTCAATCTAATGTGAAATATATCTCTTTTATTATTAGTAAAATAATTTTATCTAAAAACTTTAAGGGTATGTTTGAATACCTCAATTTCAAACCTTGAAATTGGAATTGGGGTCTCAAAACCAATTCTGTTGTTTGGCAACATATTTAAAATTTGAAATTAGAATTGAGTTGAAATTCCAAATGTCTCAATTCCATAAAACTAATTATATACAAAAATTTAAGAATTTAAATTCTAACTTTTGAGCAATTATTATAAACAATAATAACTCACTTTCCATTTACCACCGCTACCACCACAACTCCCGACCACCATCGCCAGCCACCTCCGACCTCAGCCTTCACCACCACCGTCACCTCGCCACCTCCGACAACCACCACCAGCCACTAACAATCATTACCATTAGACTAAACTAGATACATGATATGCAAATGAAATTTTATTTTAACTATAATGTAGAATTACAATTGAATTCTACACATTATCCAAACTATGGAATTGCTATAATTTTGAAAGCAAATTCCAAGTTATTTAAATTCATAGAATTATGATATTTATTGAATTCAAAATCAATGCATCCAAACGAACCCTAAACCTAAAATAATTATGGACAAATCTTAATACAACACTTATCAAATACTTAATACAATACTTTTTGGGGGAAGGTGGGGGGAATCCTATATTACCCTTAGTCTCTCTCTCTCTCACACACACACACACATATATATATATATATATATATATAAAATAAAAAAATATTTTTTTGAACACCACCGCCGGCTGCCACCACCTTCCTCCGCCCAGCCTCCACCAAACCCCCAGGCCCACCGATCGGCTCTCTCCCAATCCATCACCCCAGCCCAGCCCAGTGCCTTCCCTTTACCCAGTCCCTCCCACCCAGCCCACCGATTGGCCTTGTCCCAGTCCCTTCCCCCAGCCCACACCACCGACTGCTGCTTGGGCGCCCCCAACCCAGCCCACCCGACTACTGCCTGGGCAGTCCCCCAGCCCAACGCACACCATTTTTTTTTCATTTAAAAAAAATGGGAAAAGGGAAATTTGGTCCAATTTTTTATAAAAGTGTTGTATTACGTAGTTCATAGGTGCTGTATTAAATGTTTATGTTATCTGAATACTTTTTAAACCAACATCAATTTTCAACCAATGTTTGTTACATCAATTTTATTGGTAGAGATGCATTTTACATTGATAATAAACTAATGTTGATTTTGGAAATCATTAAAGTACTCACCTAATACTTGTTGAAAAATTAATGTTTTTAGTGAAAGAAATTGTACAACTTGATGCATGAATTTTTTTACGTGTCTTTTTTTGTTGATAAATGTAATTATGCAAATGTGTTCTACTTGATGAGAACATCAAAATGATATACTCTCTCCGTTCCGGACAAAGAATCCATGTTTGAAAGTTAAACTTTTTAAGAAAATGACATTTATAGTAGTTCATTAATAATAAAATAACATTTTTATGCCTTAAATTTTGAAAGTGAACTCTTTAAGTGAATCAACCCAAAATGGAATGATGAACTCTTTTCCCGGAACGGGGGGATTATTTATTTGTCCAAATTGATTTTTTGATGAATAAGATATCAAACTTAAAGTATGATGTTAGAAGTGAGTCATTAGAGTAAAGTACTCACCTAATGCTAATATAATAATATTATCCCACATTGGTTAGTAAATGATATTGATAGTAAAAATCTTTCTATATAAGATTTTCACTATTATTAACAATAGAAGAGATTAATAGTAAATGATTAATATTACAATATTATATTAATTATTATTTTTAGTTAATGACTAGAAAATGAAAAGTCTCAAGTCAAATGATGTGGATGCTTGAGGATTAAACAATATCAAAAGTTGGATGATGTGTCATTATTAGAGTTGTCCTCACCAACTTTAATATACTACATTATAGATTTATGTGACAAAGTGTAAAAAAAAAAGAGTAAAAAAAGTGACAAAAGTGTACGATGAGTTAGATGGGGTTGCAATTTAACTAATTTACTTAGTTTGTCACAATAATTAGGTTGAAAATGGAAATAAAATGTTGGGTGCCATCCTTTTTCTTAATACTCCGTCTGTTCCTAAATAATTGTTCACATTTCCTTTCTTATCAATTCAAAAATAATTGTCTTTTCAAAACTTTCCTTTTAAAACACATTTGGCAAAACCCATCATTTGGCCACCCAATTTTTCAAAAACTTGCAATGCGGCCACCGAAAGTTTAAAATTTTCATTCTTGCCACTGAACTAAAGTTATGTTGCAAGTGTGCCCATTTTTTAACGGATGTTAGACTTAGATGTTAACTTTGAGTCAAATCCCTATTTTACCCCTCTAAACTTAATTTATGTGATTTTAGAAACCCTAAGGGGTCAAAATCTTTCTTCTCCATCACAATTCCGTCCCATGCTCATCAAACAAGTCCACATCTTCTTCGTAGAATTGCAAAAACTGGGGCATTCTTCTACTTTCATCATAAATAATGGAGGTAGACAATTACAAGGGAGGTAGGTGATTCTTCTTGTCATTGGTCTCACATGAGTATTAAGCTCGAGATGGATTTGATCGAACCAGATGGACAAGATCTGGGAAGCTTTGTAAAACCCAGATCTGGGTTATTTGGTCTATATAATTAAGAAGTGATGACGAAGAATATATATAATCCGGCGGTGAAGGATTCACTTCCAATCTCAAACGATTCTGATGATGACTCCTCCGCCTCCACCGTTGAGGAAGTTATCAGATCAACGACTCTAACACCAACTCCAAACCCGATGTTTCTGCTCTCCAGATCGAATTGAACTGCCTCAATTCGAAGATCTGAAGCCCCTTGTACTCTCTGTCTTCTTTCTTCCCCAAATTTTCACTCAGATTAAAGTCGATTCTTTGAACTCTCCGTCTTCTCGCCGACCACCGTGGAAGCTGAGGATGAAGAAATCAATACCTAAAGAGAGATTCAGACCTGGGTTTGATCTGGTTTTGATAGATGACCAAAAAACGCAAAAAAATCACAAAAATTTGGTCAGCTAATGATGCGAATAGAGTATAGGTACCATTGAGGTCCGGTGTGTTTATCATCTATGACAGTAGAAAAAGGATAAACCCGTGAATGTCAGACCATTTGTATGGAAATGTCTCTTTTTTGCCTTTTTTCTTGAAATCCTGAAGTGATCGTTTAATAAACGAGGTTACTTTACCAGATCTTGATGGAAGTGGAGAAGGAAGAGAGGGGTGATGACGGAGCTGTCGTGCGATGAGAAAGGGTTGGGTGGCGATGTAGTAGGAGCCGGCTGAAGTACCGACGGGGATGGAAAATGGCGGAGAGCGGAGATGCAACAGGAGAACATGGAGCTTTGCCTGAAAATGGAGAAGTTGAATGGAGTTGGAGAGGGATGAATAGGCTTGAAGTAATGTTGGAATTGACGATGAAAATGGGTGGGGGAGGGGGCGGCGGCTGTAGCCTTTTAGAAATCAAGTGATGTTTAATTTTCTTTTTAATTATAATTTGACCCATTCTCTTTATACAAACAACAAATGTAATTGATTTTTTTTTCAGTTAGACCCCTTAAATTTCTAATATCAAACAAGAAATTGTATTTATAAGGGTAAAATAGATAATGACATAATTTAACGGCCAAACAAATTTAACGGTCGTCCAAAAAATGGGCTCGCTTGCATCCTAACTAATGTATAGTGGCCTTATTGCAAGTTTAAAACTTTGGGTGGCCGCATTGCAAGTTTTTGAAAAGTTGGGTGGCCAAATGGAGGGTTTTGTCAAAACACTTTTACCACTTTACTTTTACATTTTCTTACCTACTTTTATTAAGGGTGAGCTTGGTTTGGTTAAGTCTAGTTTTTCACAAAAAAAAAGAAGAGAAAATCAGAATCAGACCAATAGTCTGATTCTCAAAAAATTCAAAACTGAAACCAACTCAATATGTATAAGAACTACTCCCCCCATCTCTAAATTATCGTCCTAGTTGACCCAACACACAAAAAAACAATTGACTTGATTATTTATATTGGTTTAATTTGTAGTTTCTTTTAAAGTCCATGTGTATGTGACACATAATTAAAGTAGCGTAAAAAATAAGGGTAAAGTGGTAAAAGTGATTTTCTAAAAATGTAAGTTTCAAACTGGACAATTATTTTGAGACGGACGAAAAAGGAAAGAAGAACGATAATTTAGGGACGGATGAAGTAATATTTTGGTCCGGTCCAAAACCAACTCAAGATGTATGAGAATATGGACCAGACCAATATTACGATTTTTGAACTGTTTAATGCAAACAAAGAATAAAATCTTAAACCTCCTAAAAAGAAAATCATTTATTAATTAAAAATGTCGGGTCATAGGTTCATAACATAGCGGTTCGATGAAAACAAATTTAAATTGAGTAAAAAGTAAAAAGTAAAAAGTAAAACAAAATTGTTAAGGCTTAAAGAACTTGAACGAGACAACGAGCTAGGGTTTTGAAAGTTTTGTTTCAACTGATGACACACACACACCCTCTTTTTTTAACTGCAAATAGAAAATAACATTTTAAACTTAGGGAGTTAGAGCTATAAAGTAATACTATATATATATATATATATATATATATATATATATATATATATATAATATAATATAATATATATATGTATTAGGTTGGTTCGGTCCAGTTCTATATTTTTTTGGTTTGAAAATCAGGACTGATCCAAAAGTGGTTCTATAAAATTTCAAATTCAAAACCAAATCAAAGTATTGGTTAAGTTTAGTTTCTATTGGTGTGGCCCGGTTCTTAAAAACTTCTGCACGCCCCTAACTTTCATTATGACCAAATGTATAAGGACATTAAAGGAAATCACACACACACACACACACACACACACACACACACACACACACATATATATATATATATATATATATATATATATATATATATGAAAAAATGAAATTCAGCAAACGAATTTCATTGCGAGAAATATAACATAGCGTTCCGCATCCTAACCATTGTCAATGTTGCTAAAAATAGACATCATAATGATCTAAGATAGTTCAACATTGTGCATCATATATAGGGGACATCTATTTTCTAATTGTCCTCCCTTATTGATTTTCTTGTGCATTTAATGTATAACAGAGACGATATTTTCAAAAGATGCGATTATTAACTTGGTATAAATGTCCAAATTGTCTTGAAACTGTTACTAGATACATTAAACTTTGTGAATGGAAGCTAAAACATTTCTTGGGGGCTAAAATCACTTCCATTTATATATCTATATTATTATATATGTCTTTAGTGTAATATTGTATTTCTTTTTCGTGGGTTCCAAAAACATTGTGTTTTTTGTAAGTTTTTATTAGGAAAATTCTTTTATTATTTTAACTTTATTTTTTTTTTCTAATTACCGCACCTAACTTCTATAATCCATACAAATGCAGGAGCTATGTAAGCTCAAATGACGATAAATGAAAGCTACACCTCTATCCATCAAAAAGATACTTACAAGTAAAAAAAAAAAAACAATACATTTTGTTACTCTACAAGGAAGAGACTAAAATCAATACCACAGAAAACCCACAAACCTCGCTAGTTGAATTGGACATCAAGATACGCATGAGTTTTAAAATAAACTATATATTATAAAAATATTAATAATCAAATCGTATTCTTTTCTTTAATTTGTGTGTCGGGTCGAAAATAACAATAATTTAAAACAAAGGGAGTAAGAACTTCTATTTAAAACAACAAACTGTTTTGTATCCCCAGTGTTCAGCCATGGATAACTGTATATTACAATGTCTACGGTAACAAACAGTTATGGTAGTGAAATGTCAACAAATAAAACAACAAATGTTGTGTATAAGTAATTTTTTTTAATATCTAAAATGATTAATCTTACATTGATAGATATTTATTTTAAAACAGTTCTCCTTAATTTTGTTTTTCTTAATTTTGCTTTTGTATAGTTTAGTTTTACAAAATATATGACGCGCGTGTGTGAAAACTAGTTTATAATAAAATCAATTACTTTTTCTAAAACAATGTGTCAGATAAAATATGACAATTATTTAGGAAGGGAGGGAGGAGTAATACTAATTATCATGAAGCAACTGGACTATAGGAAATATTTGGCCTATAATTGATTAATTGCGTCAACAATATGTATGCTAATCAAATGCCTTTTGATTAATCAAGTTTCCGTAACTTGTTCTTTTACAATCATTTAAACATAATAAAAAATGATGCATATTTAAAGGGCGAGATGCATTTCACATTAATTTTCAGATTGGTCATGTTTACACCAATATCTTGAAATGATTCAGCTGGTAGGATTCATATATATATGAAAAAATATTTGACAAAATTGGAGGGACACCATCCCCCTTTATAAATAAACCTTTCTAAACTGGATTTATGATGTATGCCACTTCTAATTCTAAGCTATGGTGAGACCAAGGTATGAAGATATTCGAGCTTCAGATATCGGATTGTCCACCATAAATAAATCGTACAAGGAACTGTTAACTTTGATGCAAGTTCAAACATTTAAATTTCAACTCGAATACATTTTGACTTAATTCCATATTAAGTTAAAATGTGGAGATATTGAACAAACTTTGTAATTAAAATTCAAATTCCCCGAGATAGATTGATTGGGAAAGAAAATTACTAGAAAAAAAAATTCAAAATTTGAATTTGAACTAGTAGTAGTAGATATATAATATATTTGATCCACAGAACCCTAAAAACAATAAATTCTTAGTGTTAATGCTTGTGCTGGGCCTCCATTACTATTTGCTACCCTAATAACTCGAACTTCGTGGGCACACATCTTCATCCAGGAAAGAGAATTAATTGAGGGAGATCAAATCAAAATTCAAATCGACCTTTGGCCAACATTGGATACCTTGTACTAAATCTGGATAAGGATGTTCCTTCATTCAGGTTCTAGACCAAAATTGGGATACAAATTTGTGTAAATGAGCTTAAGACAACAAGTTTATAATCTATTGAAAGATTGTAAGAAGTTTATGTAAGTAACAAATACTCATTTATATTGCATATCTTTAACTAAAATTTCCAATTAAACTAGAGTATCGAGACTACTTCATAGGGTTAAGGGAGTTTTCATGTTTTGAACATTTATCAAAAGGATAACTTCCTAAAGAAAAAAAAGAAATTAAAAGAGAATTCGTCGTAAGATGTCATGATTACAACACTCTGTAATAATAATATCCAGAGATCTTCGTATTGATTCTTGTGAAGCATTACCCATCCATGAATCTTGTAAAGCTGTAAGTCGGTAACTTTACAATCATTAATACAAGAATTATATAATAATAATTGATTTATCATGTATCTTAGATTAAGTGAATCGTTACTTATTTGAAAAATCAATTATATACATGTGCGATACACATGAATTACAATATTAATTGTATTTCACAACTTATTATTCCATGAGTAGAAAGTGAATAATTAAAGTTCTTCTATCATGCTATCAACAAGGGATATCTCTAATTTTTCTAAAAAAAATGGTAGCCAAAAGATGTGCATTGAAATTTACTATAGAAAATGAAACTTTATAAGATGTACATTAAAATTTGTTGTAGAAAACGAAACTTATACGATGTGCAGTGGAAAGATACATATATAAGGGGATTAGATGTGTACGGATCTCCTAACCCGATCTATCGTATGTTTATGAGCTGAGTTATGAGAAAGTGAAACTCAGTTTAATGGATTTAGAGCTGTAAGACGATCTCACATGAGACCTACTCATTGTGTTCTAGTAATAGTTTAAGCGGGAAAGAAATTAACATGAAGCTGCCACATGATGGTGCGAAGGAAAAATGAATTTTGTTTTAGTAATAGTTATTGATCGAGTTAAATTTGTTTGTTATCAAAAATAAATTAAAAAAAAACTTGAAAATATATCTTTTATCTTTTTGGTTTCAATCCAATTGTGTGTATAGATAGCACCACATTTATTTGGGATAATTTAAAATGATTTAAGATTGTAATAAACTAGAATGAGATTTTGGGGTCCAAAGAGATAAAATAATTCTCGAATTGGAAATTGAAGAGCATCAGCTTTTTTGATTAAAAAAAAAACAAAAAATCAAAATCAAAATTGAAGAAAATATTATTGAGCAAGTGGGAAAGAAACTTGATACGGAAAGTACTGAATTAAGATCAAATGATAATTTTTTGTGGGTCTCTAGAGATTTGGCAATTATTACAATAGAGCTACTTTAGATTTGAAGTAATCAAGATTTAGAAGACATTTAAATTAACATAACCCCCATTCAAAAGATTGAACAAGCATTAAGCAAGGCAGAGAGAATGAGAGATGAAAAGGGTAGGTGGATTTTGTTCCCATAAAAGAAGAGAGATAAGGAAAAGAAAAGGGGAATAATGAGGTGTATGGGAGGATCTCTTTGAGCAGAGGCGCAGATTCTGATGATACTTATTAGTACTGAATTAGTAGTAGTAATTTTTCATACTGATAGTCTGATACTGATGCTCAGCTCCACTACACTGTTTGTGTATGTGTGTTAGTGTGTGAGAGAGAAAGAGAGGAAGGTGGGGGGCTGCATCGAATCAAGAGAACCCAAAAGAGGATCACGAAATATCTGTGACCACCCTTTGATTTTCTCTCTCATCCAACCCCTCTCTCTAGTCTCTCTCTCTATTTATATACATACACATTTGTACATACATGCCACCAACCAAACACTGCATTGTGCATTCATCTCACAAACACACACACACACACGAACTCATTGTTTTGGTTTTGGATTTCTCTTTTTCCTTTGGGGAGTTGTTGGTTAGTGCATTTTTGAAGTGGGTTTTTGGTGAATTTGAGTTATGGATGCTTCTTGTTTGTCAAGGTCAAGGGGTTCATCAATGGTGGATGATGGGGAAGAACCCCATGTTCTAGCTGTTGATGACAGTCTCATCGACCGCAAACTTGTGGAAAGATTGCTCAAGAACTCCTCTTGCAAAGGTACTAACAATTTTTTTTTAAAAAAATTTTGGTTAAATTTTGCCTACATTCATTTGTATACGGGGTCTTCATTGCAGAATTTGCAAGAATACAGATTAATTGCATCTGTATGAAGTTGTTATTTAATGTTATTTGGAGTATCTTTTTGTGTTTGCATTTACATGTTATTGGGTGCGAATGGTTTGAATGTTAATGACACACTCTAGACTCTAGTAGAGAAGATTGGGCCCTTGGCTTGGCATATAGGTTCTGACTTCTGAGGTTTACTGCTCTCCCAAAACAAAACAGCTGGGATTGGGACCTTATGATTGTTGTCCGGTCCAGTTGAATGTTAATGACTCTCCTGGGCACATAGACCTTGTAGGCTTGGAGACTAGGAGGGTAAACATAGAAAATGAATCATTTTCCTATCTTGAAATGCAAAACATAGGGGACAAGAAAATAACAACACAAAAGAAAAGACAAGAGAAGAAATCGGGACTGTTTTAGACGAGATAATAATCTACCAAAAGACTTGTTTATGAAATAAATTAAGTTAAGACGCATTTAAGTTGGATAGAATAGAGTCATAGACCACCTTAACACAAAATAAAATAAAGATAACAAAATTTTAGTACCCAGGGGCCAGGGGAGTCAAGAGTTCATACCAATTGCATTGGCCAATTATGAAATTGTTTAATTGCAACTTGTGATGTACTTGATTCCATAGATGAGCTGTAATGGCAGAATCTCTGCATAAACAGGTTGATGCAAAATCTCTGCATAAGCAGGTTGATGGGGACTTGTTCATTTGTGCACATTATATAAATTTCAGTATATTTATTTGCAACATTTTTAGACACTACTTTATTACTGAAATAGTCCACCTTCTATATTTATATTTATAAGTCAACATGTGCACAAATCAAACTGTATCATGTACTACAAGTTCACTAAGACTAGAATCTTTTGAAAAGAAAAAAAATCCTAATTATATAAAAGCTTATCATTTGTCTTGTTTAGTTGATAATTAAGGAATAAAAACAAGGTATCCCACTAAAACTTGTAGTATAAAAATTGTGCAACATCATATTGCTTACTTTATCCTTATGACTTTAAGGAGATGTTAAAAGTTTTTCAAACAATGCAAAGGTAAAGAAACACAAATAACTATATTATATTTAGAAATCAAAGTTTGAAGTATTGAAATATGTCATAGTACCATACAAGTTTTTAACATTTGATGGACGGAAGGTTTGGATTGTAAGAAAATTTTAGAATAAGGATTTTTTGGTGGGAAAATAAGACAAGGGTTAATTTAAAATTAAAATCTAGTTAATATCAAGGTTGTTTTTACAGTTCTATCTAAAATCTCAATCATGTTAAAATACTATGAATTATAACTCTGATAATACAAGTAAAGTTTATAAATTTCATGCAAAATTTTATTTATTGCATATTAAATGTAATAGATGGGGCTAAATTACAATTAAGGAGTTAAAGGTTACTGATTTGTGTTCTGGTTCAGTGACTACTGCAGAAAATGGACTGAGAGCTTTGGAGTATTTGGGATTAAGAGATGATCAAGAGAACACTCTGACTGCAAATGTAAGTGACACAAAAATTTATATAATCTTGTTTACAATTAATTTATCTCCTTTCTCTTTAATTTTGAAGTAAGTAATTTTTATATATAATTGTAAAATGATTTTCTTGTTCTGATTTTGCAGAGTTCAAAAGTTAGTATGATAATTACAGACTACTGTATGCCTGGAATGACGGGGTACGAGCTACTTAAGAAAATTAAGGTAATTCAAATCTCAATAGAGAAACAAACTGGTGATCATTTCACAATCAAAATAGTTGTAGCAACTACATTTTTGGTTTTTTTTTTCTTGATATTTTATTCGCAGCGAGTGTAATTATGAATCATTAATACTTTGGGTGCAGGAATCATCAATCTTGAAGGAAGTGCCTGTCGTGATAATGTCATCCGAGAATATCCCAACTCGAATTAACGAGTACGTGTAATGCATTCAATTTTAATGTTCTTAAAGCATTTTTATTTCAAATTCTAAAATCTCCATTGTTTTTAACTGCAGGTGCTTAGAAGAAGGAGCTCAAATGTTCATGCTGAAGCCTCTTAAACAGTCAGATGTGAAGAAACTGAGATGTCAATTGCTGAAATGTGGAACCTAGTAATAAAAAACCAGTAATTAGGAAGTGTGGATTAATCTTACACACAGCATCTGTGTTAATCCTCCTCAATTTGCTCAAGCAGGAGATGTATCTTTCTTACAGTATTATTTATTTTTTCTTTCTTTGGTTTTTGTTAGGAAACAATGAACATGAACATTAATTACCCTTTTCCCTCAATCCCCATTCCCCGGCCCCGGGTGGGTATATGAAATGCAAGTTTGTTTGGTTAGATTTTTGTTTCTGAAATTTGTAATGAAGGGTTTTTGATGCTATTGTTATCAAAACCTATAGCTAAAGATGAATTACATCGCCGATGAATTTCCTCTTTTTTTTTTCCCTTTTTTTTTTGGAGGACTTGGTAGGTTTTCAACCAAACCCTCTTCGCTTGGAGGAGTTAATTCATTGGTACATTTCACAAGTGTGCCAAAACAAGCCAAACAAAAGCTGAAGCCTTGTTGCTTAAAGTTGTTATGATTCCTTCCTTCAACCCTGTTCCATTCACATTATCAAAGTAAAATATTATAAGAGAAACCCTCATTTTATGTTTTTACCAGGACTAGACTAGGTGTTTGCAAATCTGCTACCGTCTTTAACTGTGCCCGCCCTTTAAGAGAAACAAAAAAGTTTACACAATTGGTAGAAACTATTGGGGTTGAAGTTCAATCTGTTTGGAGGAAACTTAGAGACATCTCAGATAGCCTGAGGACATACGATGTCAAGGTCTGTGGAGGAAGGAGAGAGGACTAGTGCCAAGAGTGAGTGGCAGTGGCGAAACAGAAGAACATATGCTCATGCCGAGGAGGGGAATGTTTTTGGGTTAGAGGATAGCAAAATGGCCGTAATTGCTTAATTGATGGTGGTGGAGGAAAAATTATGTGTTATTTCTATCATGGGCATGGGGGGATTAGGTAAGACAACTCTTGCCAGGAGAGTTTACAATAGCAGCTATGTGATATCCCATTTCGACTGTTGTGCATGGGTTTTCATTACTGAGCAATGTGAGATAAGGGATGTCTTACTTGGTGTACAAATGGATGTTCAATACTCTAGTACAGTACTCGAGAGCACTTCAGAGGAAGCGTTGGTAAAGACTCTTCATAAGTTCCTGGAAAACAAGAGGTATTTGATTCTTTTAGATGATAAATGGCAAGTTGAGGCATGGGAGAGCATAAAAAATGCTTTTCCTAATGGAAAAATGGGGAGCAAAGTTTTATTCACCACTCGCAACAAAGATGTTGCTTTTCGTGCTGAACCACCTCTGTTAGAGGACGAGGACTGCTGGGAGCTACTCCCAGGAAGGCTTTCCCTAGAGAGATTGTTGACAGCTGTGGCAGTTGCCGACCGGAATTTGAGAGGTTGGGATGAGAGATGGCGAAAAAATGCAGGGGGGGGGGTTACCTCTAGCACTATTCGTGCTTGGCAGCTTGTTAGCAACAAAGAAGTCATTGGGTGAATGGAAGGCAGTGCAACAGGACATGAATGCACAACTGAAAAAAATTGTACGGGAACATAAGTACGAGGGGGTATTTAAGGAATTAGCTTTGAGCTACTATGACCTGCCATACTACTTGAAGCCCTGCTTCCTGTATTTGGGCCATTTTCCAGAAGATTGCGCGATTCCTAAAGGTAAACAGATACGGCTATGGGTAGCAGAAGGTTTTGTGGACCCCCAATCGACCGGATTGAGAGAAGAAACAATGGAGGATGAAGCTGAATTATACTTTGAGCAGCTGATTAGCAGGTGTATGGTTCAGGTATGGGGAACTGACTCAGGAGTGGGAGGGGTCAAGGCATGCCGAGTGCACGACCTTATGCGAGAAATGTGTGTCAAAGGCAAGGGAGGAGAACTTCCTAGGGATACTTCAGCCTCGAAACAATAACAAAACTTTAAATTACACAGAGCTTACAAATTCACGACGAATTTCTGTTCATCAAAATAGTGGCTTACACTTAACCCAGGTAGCCCTTAAGGTACGCTCTCTTTTGTTCTTCCTGCCTCAAGGAAGACCTTGCAAGTATGACGTAGTTGGTAAATGCAAGAACTTTAGATAGTTCAGGGTACTAGATCTTCAAGGTATTAGGTTTGAAGACGGTACAATTGATGAAGAAATTGGTAGCTTAATTCACTTGAAATACCTATCTATGAGAGGTTGTTACTTGCGAAATGTACGACAATCCATAGGCGACTTACAACGTCTATACACATTAGATTTGCGAGATAACAACTTTTCCCCAATTGCCCAACGAAATTTGGAAACTGAAACTACTGAGACATCTTTTTGTTGATCATCGGGAAAAAACTGTGGTCGCACGACTTGATACATTGACACATCTCCACACAGTGAAGAATATATCAGCTGAGAGTGTAATAAGTGACGATGGGCAGTTCAAACTGACAAATGTTCGAAATTTAGGAATATCATTCAAGATGGAACAAGATATTGGGGTGATTCTCCAATCCCCAATGGAACACCTTCTCTCCTTGAAAATGGAGTTCACGACTGCTGCTGGAACAGCATATTACAGTTTGAAGCCACGTGAATGTCACATTCTCTATAAACTGCAGTTCTCTGGAGTGAAGCTCAATCAAGATCGGTCCCTAGGTCATCCTTTATATTTTCTTCCGACGAACCTTGTTAAGTTAACTTTGCAGTATGTTTACCCAGAGCAGGACCCAATGCCAGCGCTGGAGAAGCTGCAGACTCTGAGGATCCTAAATTTACAACGTAATTCTAATACCGGACCATAAGATGGTTTGTTCTGCCAATGGGTTTCTTCAACTCCAATATCTTAAACTTTCTGGGCTAACAAAGCTAGAAGAGTGGATAGTGGGGGAAACTACAATGCCAAGGCTACAAACATTATGTATTGATGTTCTCAGATGCCTGACAATGGTTCCAGAAGGCTTGATGTATGTCACAACCTTCAGGAATTGATTGCTACTGGAGTGGGTTCAAGTTTAAGGAGCAGGCTCCAAGTTCCACAAAGAGGAGATGAGAGGGGAGGATCACTACAAAATTGCACACATACAGAGTATTCGCTTATGAACGTTCTATAGCCAAAACAAAAATTGATGCTTCAGAAGTTGCTGGACCATAGGATCCTTCCGTACTGGAAATGAAGAAAACAAGCTGCCAAGATTTTGGAACAAAATAGTCTGTTCATTTCAGTCTTGAGCTTTATTTTTGTATATGATTCCATCTTAAAGTTCTACTTGTTTGTTACTTTCTCTTCTTTTGCTGAGGTATTTGAGGGAAATTTTGATGGGCCAGTTTATGTAAACCAAGCGCTTTGCAGATTGTAATAAGAGAACACTTGCAAATTTTGCAACATCTGATTTCATGTCTTTCCTTGAAATGTATCAGATGAGAACACTTGGTTGGTTTAAATTTTTTCCTGGAAATTTTCATTATTCTTCTTTGGGCACTTGCTAAAAGCATTCCACAAACCTCAAGGCACCAAGGACCAATTGGAAACCTTACTAATTAACTCCACTCTGGTTTGAGCGAGTTTCCATTTGTTGCAGCGTTTACTTGATTAGGGGGAAATGGAACTGCTGGAGGGTGTGGCTAAAACTCAAAGATCCCTTTATCCATTCTGTATTTTGAAAGCTGCAATAGTTTTTTCCAGTATGTAGGTGTTAGAGCTCGTTTCGATTTTGCCACCACGATTAAAAACAATACTTGAAGAATGAGAAGTAGATAATTGATGTAATGGTTGTAAAAGTCCCGAACTTTTTGTGCTGGTGTCTGACGGGTCTTTTGTAGTCGTTCAGACGGGGTCGGATGGACGGGAACTTATCCAACTTGATGGGCAGGTTTATGGAAATTGCATTGCTAATTGTAATTAGGGAGAACCTGCAAATTTTGCAGCATCTGTTTCCAGGTCTAAATTTCACTTGGGCAGTGCAATTATCTCTCATTCAAACTTTTGAAATGAGAATAATTTTATTTTATTTTTGAGAATAATTTTTTTTTTGAAATGAGAATAATATTTGATAGAGATATTTTAGTCTCTGCAAATTTTCTTTCTTCTTTGTGTGCTTGCTACAAGCAATCTACAAAGCTAAGGGTACCAATAATCAATTCAAAACATTATCGATTAACACAAGAACAGTTCGAGTTTCCATATGAGCAAAGCAGAACAGCCTCAGGGTTGAAACTCAAACTCAAGATCCCTATATTCATTCTGCATTTCAACTGACAGCAAGTAGTTTCCAGGTATGCAGACCCTTAAAAGTTCCTTTTTGTTTTATAACCAAGAAAAATTGGATTCAAAACAATGATAAGAGGGATGAGAAGTAGACAGCTAAGACACAACTTTCTTAATTTTTCTACTCATAATTAATCATAAGCATAAATTTGAACACAAAAGAAAGATGTTTATATGCAAATTCCAAACTGAGTGGAGTTACAAAAATAAATAACGATGGGTTCCATACAACTTCAAACATAAATTCATAAAAGGGAATATCGTTGTAAGCAACATACAGAATCATTTAACAGTGGTGGTGATGATGATGATGATGATGATGACCATGATCATCAAACCCTAAACAGTGCAAAAGAGGGTAACAAGCAACAAAAATGCACCTCCCAATCATTGCCAACATAGAGGAGACAAGTAAACAAGGGCAGCAACAACATGCCAGGAGTGGATCTTCATGGTGGTGGTGGTGATGATGATGACCCATGAAAACCTTCTTCCCTAACCTGATCAACGAAAAAGAATCAAAACCCATTAATCAATCAGCGAAATTAAGACCACCCATATGCATAAAGATCAGTAATTTTGAAAAAAAGTGTTGGGGGGAGGGGGATTCAGATCAAGAATGCAATTATTATGGATTTTAACCTTCAAACAGAAACCGTTGGTTTGAGGCAGTTTGTGGATTGGGTTGTTGCTGATCTGCCAAGTTTCAGTTTTTGGAAGGGTTTTGGTTGGGGTGTGATACTACTTTTAGGGTCACTCTCAGCTGCATAAGGAAGCAAAGATGAAAATGTCAAAAAATACAATAAAAAAATAAAATCTCAAGTGGGAGTTGACCCATCTCTCTACGCCACCCCCAAGGCCCCAGTTAGGCCCGGTCAGTTGTAAACGCAACACATTTTTAAAATGTTTTAAATTAGAGTATTTTAAAATGCTGCAGATTTTTAAAACGCTGCATTAAAACACTTTTAAAGAAAAAACGCTTTGTTTTTTATTAATATTTTAATCAAAATACTCAACCAAACAAGCACTTAGCCCGATTCTCTTCTTGGTAAACATTTACGTTGATGAACTTGTATCAATTCAAATCTTCTAATTTTGGTCCTTGTTTTTCGAACTTGCCACAATTTCACCTAAAGATCAACTTGTTCAAATAAACAAGATAAAGAAAGCTCATGAGCATAAGAAATGAATTAGATGTCACTTCCCTTTTATCCTTTTTGATTGGAAAAATCTTTTCGATGCAATCATAGATGAAAGATGTGGATATGGAGTGTTAATTTTTTTTGACATTGCGAATAATAATATTAACTTCTTACATTGTATTTGAAGGTGAGTTTGGTCTGATTTGATCCAATTTTTTGAAAGAAAAAAAAAAGATAATCAAAACCAGACCAATAGTTTGGTTCTCAAAAAATTTAGAACCAGAACCAACCCCAATGTGCATTAGAACCAATACTTTGGTCCGGTCCATAACTAATTGAAGATGTACTAGAACCAGGATCAAACCAATATTATGGATTTTAACTGTTAAATACAAAGAAATAATAAAATCTTGGGATAATTGCATAAAAAACCTCGACCTATTTTAGGTATTGCAAATTGAACCATGACAATTGTTTATAGGCTTATTGAAACCCAGCCTATTTTTTATGTTTCAATTAGAACCCTCCATCCATTTAATCCGTTAAATGGTAACAGTTTGCTGAGTAGGATGCCAATACGTGGCCAATTCTATTTCATTATAAACCTTGTACAAATTTTGTAATTTCATAAAAAACCCTAAAATTTATTTTCACCAAATAAAGCCTTAAAATTTAAAATAAATAGTTATTTATATACCAATTTTATTTTAAGAAAATAAAGTTATTTTTTGTAGAAAATAGGGCTCAAAATATGATGTAAGTTCCAATGAGTATTTAATATTTAATACACATCCGATCCTAAATAATCATCATGTTTGATTTCGCACACAAATTAAGAAAAACAAATTATCTCTATTATAATATTGGTATAATTTGTATAAAGTATTTATTTAATATGTAATATTTTAATAAACATTAAAAATTAATATATTTGTTTTAAAATTTATTTGTAACATTTAATATTATGTTTAAAACTATAATTTTAAATTATAAATTTTCTTAAAGAAGTTAAAAACTAATTAAAGTAAAATTTATTACTCATTTGATATTTTAGAAAATTTTAAATTAACGTGAGAAGCCTAAACATCTCTGCTCCATCTTTCTCTCTCTAGCAAGTTCATACCACCATTCTAGCCCTCTCCATCCCGATTTCATCTCCGTCGCAATCCCTCCATCTCCTCCTCAAATCTGCTCAAACCCAGGCCCATTCATCTCTTCTTCGGTGAACTCCTTCTTCCTCTCCGAAGCTTCACTGCTCCTTCCGATACCTCCCATCGTCCTTCCATCATCTCGCTCCATCTTTATCTCTCTAGCCAGTTCATACCACCATTCTAGCCTCTCTCCATCCCGATTTCATCTCCGTCGCAATCCCTCCATCTCCTCCCTCAAATCTGCTCAAACCCACCGCCCTTCATCTCTTCTTCTTCTTCTTTCTTCTCCTGAAGCTTCACCCAACTCTTTCTCCAAGTGTCGATACCTCACATGCCCACCATAGCCGCCGGCGTCACCCCTTCTCCCATATCTGCCGCCTCTTTATCTCCCAAGTCGACTCGTCCCGCCCTTATTTAGACCAGCCTACATCTTTTCGTGAATCTCCATGTCCCCCACCCATCTCTTCCAGTTCGTGCTTCATCTCCCATTCATCTCACCCACTCCAGTAGGTCCCTTCATCTCCCCACCATTCGGACACCCAAGAACCCAATTCCCATTCGGACCTTCTTCCGATTCGTTCCCCATCCTAAAAGCGTACCCTCTTCTCCATATCTCAAGCATCAACCGCCATCCTCAATTACTGGCGTCCATCATCTTCATCTCTGACTCTCCTCCGACCAAATCGCCCCTCCTACCAGTTTAATACCCAACCGCCATGTCTACTGCTTCCAACTCCTTAACCGAAATCATCCAATTTTGGTTGTGATGTGATGGACATCATCTGTCATTTCTCTTTTATTCATAGGGGTAAAATTAGAAATTCACACAAATACCAATATTAATAATCCAAATCAAATAGGTTTTCTTAAGCAGTGCGGTCAACCAAATAATTATTTAATCCTTTTTAAACAACTATAATTTAAAATTTTCTAAAATATCAAATGGGTAATAAATTTTACTTTAATTAGTTTTTAACTTCTTTAAGAAAATTTATAATTTAAAATTATAGTTTTAAACATAATATTAAATGTTACAAATAAATTTTAAAACAAATATATTAATTTTTATTAAAATATTACATATTAAATAAATACTTTATACAAATTATACCAATATTATAATAGAGATAATTTGTTTTTCTTAATTTGTGTGCGAAATCAAACATGATGATTATTTAGGATCGTATGTGTATTAAATATTAAATACTCATTGGAAATTACATCATATTTTGAGCCCTATTTTCTAAAAAAAATAACTTTATTTTCTTAAAATGAAATTGGTATATAAATAACTATTTATTTTAAATTTTAAGGCTTTATTTGGTGAAAATAAATTTTAGGGTTTTTTATGAAATTACAAAATTTGTACAAGGTTTATAATGAAATAGAATTGGCCACGTAGGATGCCAACGTGACATCCTACTCAGCAAACCGTTACCATTTAACAGATTAAATGGATGGAGGGTTCTAATTGAAACATAAAAAAATAGGCTAGGTTTCAATAAGCCTATAAACAATTGTCAGGGCTCAATTTGCAATACCTAAAATAGGTTGGGGTTTTTTATGCAATTATCCCTAAAATCTTAAAATTCATAAAAAGATTAAAAAACATTCAATAATAGTACATTAATCAATTAAAATTGTCGAAATCTAGGCTCATAGTATAACGATCTAGTGGAAAAAAAAACCAAACGATTAAAAATTAAAAAGTAGAAAAGAGAACAAAATAGACTAAATAGTAACTAAAATGTCTTGCTGGTGCTAGCTAGAAATAAAATTTGGAACTTGGAATTGGGTGTTGAAGAAAGTCATGAACTTTGAGTTTTTAAGATTGAGGGACAACGCACAGCGGAACAATAAAAATAGTAGTACAAATTTACAAACTAATTGTTTATATTTTACAATTAGGGTTTGTATTTTGTAAATAAAAATTATATATATATATATATATATATATATATATATATATATATATATATATATATATATATATATATATATTCGGTTCTACAAAAATTCATGACCAAGACCAAACCAAATAATTGGTTCGATCCAATCTTCATTAGTCCGATCTGATTTTTTAAAAAAATTGCACACCCCTAATGAAATCTACATTTACATTTGAAAGAGATCGTTTAAATTGAATTTGAAGAAAGTGAGAAAATTTACCACGGAAAGTAAAGGTTAATTACTCAGAAGTCAGAACTATATTGGATTTAATTAACACTAGTTTTATCCCGTGTGTTTAAACGCACGGATAAATATATTTTTATTTAAATTAAATTCAAGTAAAACAAAAAAGAAACACAAAATTAAAAGAATAGAGAAAAAAATAATTTTGGAAGATGCTAATCTAGAAATTAAAAGCATTTTCAAACGACTACACATTTGTTATCTATAAAAAAAATTGCTACACATGTGTTTAAGACTTTAAGTGTATGTGTGTTTTAAGTTTATTTTTTTATTCACTATTTATACTAATTTAACAAAGAAACATTGTGTGTGTTCAAATTTTAATATTTATTTAACTACTTAAAAAGTAATAGAAATTGTCAAATCGGAAGCTTGGTGAAGGTAAGAGGGAGTCAAGATCTGGCTCAAATTGATGAGAGATGAAAATGAGGGTTATTTGAGAAATTAGAGAGAGATAAAGTTGGATGTAGGGGAGAGGAAATCAAAGGGTTTTGTTCAAGACTTCTATTTTCAAAGTTGGGTTTTTGGTTCACAAAGCTTAGGATGCAATAATTCAGATTACAAGTTCCAATGAGCTATTTAATTTTTCTATCATTTAATTATAAATTTTATTAAATATTTGTTGTAAATAGGGTTCTATTTTAGGAAAGTATTTTTGACGGGATTTTACTATATTTAGACTACCCTGCTTATATATATATAGATATATTGATTTACTCCCTCCGTCCCTAAATTATCGTCTTCCTTTCCTTTTTCGTCCGTCCCTAAATAATTGTCCACTTTGAAACTTACCTTTTTAGAACATTATTTTTACCACTTTACCCTTACTTTTTCACTCTACTTTAATTACGGGCCACATATACATGGGCATTAAAAGAAACTACACATTAAACCAATATAAATAATCAAGTCAATTACTTTTTTAAACCCAATCGGACGATTATTTTCTTATATTTAGACTACCCTGCTTATATATATTTAATGAGAATAAATTCACTCTCTTTTGTTTTCAATTTTGTATTTATAAGTGAAGGTGAGAGAATGCATTCCTCTATTGATATAATTGTCGCATAAAAGAAGTATCAATTTTATTTTCGTGGAAAATGTAAAATGTGAACCGGTCACTCTCAATGTCTTTTAAGTGCAATGGCAAGAGGTGTACAACCAAATCATCGAACCAAATCAAATCAAATCATGCGGTTTGATTCGATTTTGGTTTGATGGTTCGGTTTTGGTTTTCAAAATTCAAAAACCGACTAATTTGGTTCGAATCATGGTTTATATTTTTATACCAAACTAAATCGAATCATATTTTATTTGATTATTTATTATATATAATATATACTCCCATCGTCCCAAAATTATCGTCTTGGTACACGATTTAAGAAAAACACATTTGACTGAATTATTAATATTAGTTTGATGTGTAGTTTACTTTAAAACCCATGTATATGTGATCCATAATTAAAGTATGATGAAAAAATAAGTGTCAAGTGGTAAAAATATTGTCCTGAAAAAAAAATTTCAAATAAGATAATTATTTTGGAACGACCGAAAAATAAAAAGAAAACAATAATTTTGGAATGAAGGGAGTATGTACTTTCGGCATATATAATAATAAATAATGTCGTTCTTACCAAATTTCATGGATTCAAATGATATCTTGATTTTTATTTCATTGTTTGTTAATGTTTGATGTTTATAAGATAAATTTGACTTTTTGTTTATTAATATTTGATGTTAATTACTGATTAAAATTTTATTTGTCTAATTTTTTAATGTTTTCTAAAATGATTAATTTGATTTTTTGTCAAACCATAAAACCGAACCGAACCAAATTGAGTGGTTCGGTTCCAAGTTTTGGTCAGTTTGGTTCGATTTGAGATTTTTGAAACAGATAGGATGTGATACGGGTCACGGCTTTGGCCTAAACCGAACGAAATCAAACCACGTACATGGTACACCCCTAACAATAGCAACATTTAAGTTTATTTAATTTTCTTAATAAACAAATACTTCCTCCGTTTCGAGTAAAGAATTTACTATTTCATTACTTAAAAAGTCTATTTTGAAAAATTAAGACATAAAAGTGTTACTCCCTCCGTCCCTAATTTATTGTCCTAGTTGACCCAACGCATCGTTTAAGAAAACCTATTTGACTGGATTATTAATATTGGTTTAATGTGTAGTTTCCTTTAAAGCCCATGTATATGTGGCTCATAATTAAAGTAAGGTGAAAAAGTAAGGGTAAAGTGGTAAAAGTGATGTTCTAAAAAGGTAAGTTTCAAAGTGGACAATTATTTTGAGACGGACGAAAAAGGAAAGGAGGACGATAATTTAGGGACGGAGGGAGTATTTTATTACTAATGGACTATTAAAATTATTATTTTTTAAAAAAATATTTGATTTTCAAGCGGAGACTTTTTACCCGAAATGAAAAGAGTATAAAAATAAAAAAATTACTCCCTCCGTCCCTAAATAATCGTCTGGGTTGACCCGACGCACAGTTTAAGAAAAAGTAATTGACTTGATTATTTATATTGGTTTAATGTGTAGTTTCTTTTAATGTCCATGTATATGTGGCCCATAATTAAAGTAGAGTGAAAAAGTAAGGGTAAAGTGGTAAAAGTGATGTTCTAAAAAGGTAAGTTTCAAAGTGGACAATTATTTTGGGACGGATTAAAAAGGAAAGGAGAACGATAATTTAGGGACGGATGGGAGTATTTATTTTGGTGCAAAAAATTAGGGAGTCCCAAGTCAAGCAAATCACAAAAGCAAGAAAACAGTCCCCCGGGACATAGCAGAGTGGTAAAAGGAGGGGGATATAAGATTCTGGAGGCATGCAGCGTGGGTTCGATACTTGGTGGAAGCACTTTGCTTTCTTCTGAGGTTGGACCTTGTATGTGTTATTAGTTGTAATGTTCTCAAACCCTGTGTCAGTTCGGCCACATCCCGCGATTTTTCTGATAGTAGCAATGAGGACCGGAACTACTACCTCGATTTAGAACACAAAAGCAACAAAACTTTTCTAACAAAGTATTAATGCTGCTGCATTCTCGACACACGCCTATTAAGCTGAATAGCGGTACCGTTAGTAAATGAACGTATAAAACATTAAAACCGAAGAAAAGTCTGATATGGCGTTGTGGTACAGGAGGAAATTCCACGTGAGGCCTTCAGATTGTCGAGTCAGAGAAGAGCGCGTCGAACGGATAGAGAAAACTGCTCTCTCTCACTCTCAATACTGAATTCTATCTACCTCCCCATCGCGTTTAATGGCGGCGGCGTGGCTGGCGGAGCCACCGCCATTTTCAAGCTCACTATTCTCGACCTCCCAACCAACTCCGAAAAACTCAAGGCTAGTAGTTGTAGTACACAACCTCTCTCCAAAACCAAAGTTTCCCCCACCTCTACTTCTTCACCCTTCCCCGACCTCCAACAACACCTCCTCCAGTGTGTGTCCCACTGCTGCAGCAATCGACCCAATTGTACCGCCGTCCTCCCTGAGCCCTAATATCTCATTAGAGCGAACCAAAGACCGCCGCAGAATTGTCAGAATTGCCTGGGAGAAGCTTGTCCGTTGGTCTCGCTCTTGGCGATCCAAAGCCCAAACCGACGTCCTGGAACGTACTAACAAGGTTAATCCATTCTTTTTTTTTTCTTCGCATTTATACACACACACACATATATATATATATATATGTATGTATGTATGTATTTGAGACTATTAAAGTTGTAGCTTAATCAATCTTTTCCCTTACTTCACATTATGCGGTATTTCTTTTTATTAAAAAAGTAAAATATCTTTACCAGACACATTACTTATCAATGTTGGAGCTACAAATGGAGCACAAAAATTTCAAGTCACAACCATTGATTGGTTATGTTGTCCACTGGTTCCGTCACTAATTGTTGGAATCTAACTTTTCAACTTGTATATCGAGGAGTAAAGTTAGAATGTCATGGTAATGACAAGCTTACCTGACAAAGTGATTGAATGAACTTTCCCAAAAAGGAAAGTAGGAGCGTTTGAGTGGTTAATGCTACAAAGAGAGTATTAGATTTCTGTTAGTATTTTATTAAGATTGTTCTATGGGTGGGTTGGAAGTCTGGTGTTGCTACTCTGAACGCTCCATCCTAGCGGTTGCCTTCCCAGTTTACACCAGGTCACTCTAGCTGAGCTCAGCATCAGGGCCCCTTGGATGAACTGAAGAAAAAGGAGCCCTTGAACCGCCATATATATTGGAGGATTTCTCAGTTTATATCGGAAGGGCTAGGAGAGCCTTCTCCAATTCCCTAGGGGATCAGTTTAAAGTTTTCAAGCAAAGAGAGCTGCCATTAGGCGGGCTTGGAATTGAAATCCATGTTGGAAAGGACATCCTTCCAAAGTCGGAGGTTTCGGCTCCAGTTTCATTCGACTAGTAATAGCAAGGAATCACCTATAATACAAAACCTTATCGACTCTGCTATTTTGAACAAAATTGTAGATATGTTGAGAGATTGTCGGAGTTGCTCAGAACTTGAACACTGTTTGTTTTTCTTTTTGCATTAACAAGGACAAACAACCATTCAGTCCCATTAAAAGCATGCTCTTTGTTTTCTTGTCATTTAGATGCACCACAAGTGCAATTGTAGATGCACTTTGGTATATGAGTTTGATTTGTCAATTCAGCCCATAAGCTTATGAAATTCATGACAATGAAGCAGATCCAGTCATAGTTTCCATAAATCGCATATCTAATTTTCAACCTCTAACCTTCCATTACTTTTGTAATTTTTTAATGTCTTCTAAAAAACATGATATAACTCTTGGGCATACACAAAAAGAAAAGAAAAAAAGATGTCATTTTACGGAAAATAACAGAAAATATATTGAAGTAAAAAGTACAATATTAAAAGTTATACTTTTCAAATGAGAATATTTTCTTAGGATGGAAGGAGTACCACACTGGAAACAATCTATGTAGAAATAACATTTAAAAGCCAATGAGCAAGTAATTTTTATTGTTATGGAAATTTCTTATTTGAACCATTGAGCATTTATAGTTTGTTTTTAGGAGGCAAAGTAATCATAATCAATCTTTTCCATTGATTATAGTTAAGTCCAGTAAATGCATGATTCACGAGCACCATCACCATCCTTGGATAACCATTTAAATGAAGGTATGATCATCAATGGATGAGAAGAATTAAGTTGGATAATCTTTTCGTCAAGATCATAGATATACACAATTCTTCATTACCAGTGAGATTCACATCATTTCCAGTTACTGAAGATCCACCTTCTTCCATGGTTGCTATTGATTTGTTATTTTGATTTAAAGCACAATTGCTTCATTCCAGGGTTTGAGAACAGTGATTTGACTATGAAGATAGAAGGACAAAGTTTGAGTAACAAAGAATGCTTGCAGAAGTTAGGATTTCAAGCCCCAAATGAGCTATGATACCATGATAATGTGGAAGAAATTTCCAATAGATTGAAACTTCATCAGTTACAGAAGAAGAATGAAGCAGAAATGGAGAGCATTTTGTGCCATATTTTATTGTTCTTTTCATCCACCAACTTCATATGTACACATTATAACAGTCATAGAGATCTAACCAACTAATTTATACAGTTGACATCACTTGACATCTTTCTGACATTATCAGCTAATTACTGACTCATCGTTGAACATATGACACTAGACACCCTTTAGTTTTCACGAGGTTTAGTGCCTTGTTTGAGGACTGGCCCTGCTTCCTGAAACTTTTCTTGTGACGTTATGGTAAGCAACTAGCATCACTTTCGTACCCATTTTATGGTTAGAGTCTTAGTGATAGAACTGAATTGAAGGTATTTAATAATTATAAGAAATCAATTCTAATATTGACAATCAAATCAGCTATAGCAAATGGAGAATTTATCATAATAAGCTATTCTTGTAATGATCTGCTGAAATACTAAACTTGTCTTTGAAATTCCATATTTAATAACTTAGGTTTTTGTTCTTAGTTGATGTCGTCATTGTTTCACTTTGAACTCACTTCTTGTTTCAAGAACTGTGTATCTCAATAGTCAAATCACATTGACTGCTGCTTTCTCATGACGTATCGACTTCACTTTTTTTCTTTATTTTGGAAGTATTTCATGATTCTATGTTCTTAGTGAATTCAGTCAGCCCATAGTACCAACTACTTAAGGTCGGGTAATGAATAAGTATTCTTGCAGTAATCTAAGTCATTCAACTTTTGTACTTTAGGTAGTAATTTTAGGAGGTGGATCTTTCGGAACAGCAATGGCTTCCCATATTGCTGGTAGAAAATCTCAGCTAGAAGTCAACATGCTTGTAAGAGATCCTCAAATTTGTCAATCTATTAATGAGAAGCACTGTAATTGGTGAGATTCTGCATGCATATTTTACTTTCAAGTTACTTTAGTGGCTTGTCACATCTTACTCTTTTTGGAAAATGATATCTATATTGTATATTAATCCCCCTTAGTTTTTCAAGTTTTGAACTTCCATTCACTGATTCTGCATTGCATTTCACATACTTGATTATTCTTTCAGTAAGTATTTTCCCGAACACATGTTACCAGAAAATGTCATTGCAACAACGGATGCAAAAACTGCTTTGACTGGTGCAGACTTTTGCCTACATGCTGTTCCAGTGCAGGTCTGTTAGAAGCTTCTTTCATTATGTTTGCATTAATATTCTGGTTTATTCTGACGGAAAAATGAAGAGAAAGGGATACACAAGGCTCTCCACTCCACTCACGGACTCTATTAAATGAATAATGGTGGCTCCAAACATGTCGTAACCACGAAAGGAAACAAATTTATTGTGTCCGACAAAGGTGGCTCCAAACATGCTGCATCCACGAGACAAGACAAATTTATTGTGTTACTTAGATTCCTTACAGTTGAGGTCTTTTTGGTAGGGGTGAGCAGGCCCGTCAATGCCCACCAAGCCCATTAAAGCCCGGCCCACGGGAGCCAGTGCACATGGGCTATGCATAGCACTGGGCTTTAGATGGGTCAAATGCACGCGGTCTTGAGCACTACTGCCTGCAGTTGCTCCCAGCCCGTCCCGTCCCGTCCTCTTCTATGATAAGCTTTAATTTTTTTTTTAATTATAGGTCTAAAATAAATCCCATTTATTTAATATAAAACTTAAAAGTATAGTACTCTAACTAAGCTGAACTACTGAAGCGGTGAAGCCTATTGCGGATTGTCCCTTTCAATTTTCTTATAATATAATAATACATATAAACCTATTGCTAAAAGCCTAATGTCTAAAACCCTTTTTTTTTAATTACTCAATCTCAAACTCAATCATCTATTCTCATGCAAGTCAGTAACGCGCGACGTAGCTTATTGGCTTATTCTTAATTCGTCGGTTGTCACTTTGTCTTCTTTATCTTAGGAAAAGTTTGAATGGTAAAATAGTAAAATTATTTAAAAACATGAATGGATGGACTGAAGCCCGTGCTCGCCCAACGCTCATCCACTAAGGCCCGTGGGCTAATCAATAGCACTGGGCTTTTAAATCTGATGTCCGCTGCCTGATGAGCCTATACCGGGCATTGTCAATGCCCGTGGGCTTAGGGCCCGTGCACACCCCTACTTTTTGGTATGAAATTCCTAATAACTCCCTGACAATTGCCGTTATATCCCCAAACTTTTGCCATTTCTGAATCCTGCCACCATGCGTGTGTGGATCAGTTACTATGAGAAATGTCCCTTCTGCTTTATGGTATCACACTTGAAATATTGGAAACTGTCTTGCAGTTCAGCTCGTCATTCCTGGAGGGCATTGCCGATTACGTAGAGCCAAGTCTTCCTTTTATATCTCTCAGCAAAGGCTTAGAGCTGAATACATTGAGGATGATGTCTCAAATAATTCCCCAGGCACTGAGAAATTCTCGCCAGCCATTCATTGCTCTATCCGGGCCTTCATTTGCACTAGAATTGATGAATAAATTGCCAACCGGTAAGTTGTATATGCTCAAGGCAAAGGGGCTGCTATTTGCTACTCTCTCCGTTCCACTCAAAGACTCCTGTCTTTTTTGGAATGAATACAGCTGGTAAATTTATGGTACCAAGTTTTATGAGTTCAATTACCCTTTCCAGCAAACTTCAAATGAAGAGAATTATCAAGTATTCTTAAAATTAAGGATACTTTTGAAAATATTTAATTTAATCCTTAAAATGTTTAAACATAAACTTTAAGTGGAACAAAGAGAGTGGTTTTCTTGTCTTGCTCATGGCTCGATGTGACTTAAAATTTTGCTTGCTGTTCGTTAGCAATGGTGGTGGCATCAAAAGACAAAAAACTGGCTAATGCAGTTCAGCAACTTCTTGCTTCTGGAAACTTGAGAATCAGCACATCTAGGTAGAGATGCCATCCAGATACATTAAGTATATATCCTCTAAAGTTTTTTTTTATCACCCCTGCGAACCCCCTCTTTCATAGTCCAACCTCTACTGGTAATTTCATTTTATCTTTTAATCCTAAGGGGTTATGGGAAGGATCAAACTTGAGACCTCCCACTTTGAAGCCCTAGGTCTACCATTAGGCCACCCCTTAGGGTGGACCCTACTGATAACTGAACATTTTTTAAAAACCAATTGTATAGATTTTCTTTGGGATACTCAGCTTGTAACCCCTGATAGTACAGTGATGTTACAGGGGTGGAAATTGCTGGTGCACTAAAGAATGTACTTGCTATTGCAGCAGGGATTGTGGAAGGAATGAATCTTGGTAATAATTCTATGGCAGCTCTTGTAGCACAAGGTTGTTCCGAGATTCGATGGTTAGCAACGAAGGTGTGTCTATCCTCATACCTAGAATTTGCACCATTTTCAGATTTCTTGTGTCTCAACTCTCAAAGCCCAGTTCACTTCCAACTTTGTACTCAAAAAAATACAGAAAGTGACTCCGTTTGAGGCTGACCGTCTAAAAGTGAAATACTGATGTTATTTTGTCTTGAATCAAATTGACTTATCTTTTGTAAGTAATTGTGCTGTTCTTGATTCCAATGAAGATGGGTGCCAAGTCCACCACAATAACTGGTTTATCAGGAACTGGGGACATTATGCTTACATGCTTCGTGAATCTCTCAAGAAACAGAACGGTTGGAGTCCGTCTAGGATCAGGGGAAAAACTTGACGATATACTTGATTCTATGCATCAGGTCGCTGGATCTTCTTCTTGTTGTATTCTCAGTTTAGTTGATTTATTCTTCTCTAATTCAGGTAGATACTTAAATAGCTTTGATTCTTAGGTGGCTGAAGGTATATCGACTGCAGGAGCGGTGATTGCCTTGGCTCAGAAATATAATGTGAAAATGCCAGTTTTAACGGCAGTTGCTAGGATCATTGACAATGAACTGACCCCCCAAAAGGCTGTTCTTGAATTGATGAGCCTCCCTCAGGTACTCCGAGCAACAAGGCAAAAGGAATACATGTAGTTCATTACAATTTTTTTGAGGTTTATTTGGTTAAATTGTTTCTGCATAAAGAAAAATCATATACTAATGTTATTAATCTCACTTATTAGGATTAAATCTGTATGTATTGGTCTTTAGGTTGAAGAAGTGTGACTAATGATGGTCCGGAAGAGGCTAAAGATTCATGGGTTAAGGTACTGTTGGCACTCGACTAAGCTGCCGGATCCACCATTCACTCACAGTTTACAACTCTCTTTTTCTCTTTTATACGTTCCGTGTTCATTCAAATTACATCCAAAAATTCTAATTGAGCATTTTTTGTATTTCGGGAATTTGTAAATTACTTTGACCATGTAGAGAATACGAACAATTTGATTGAAGGAAGTTGAATGGTGAAATTACTGCTTTTGATTCACAACTGAGACCTTGTGATCGATTTGTTTTCTTTAATGCTTTGCTTGTGGAAACCAGATTTATGCTGTGCTCGACATAAGCACCAATCTATTCCACCTGGTCAAACTACAATCCATCCATTCTTAGCTTGGGCAAAGCATCCACAGGAAGATCACTCCCGGAATTCCATGCCAACTCTAGGTCATGCAACGCTGCCAATAACTCAGCCGCCAACGAGTCGCAACTCAAGGCATGAGGTTCAAACTTGGGAGATGGTTCAATCCTCTTACCATGGCCTTTCAGCACCAGTGTTTAACATTTTTCTCTTAGATATAATAATTAATAATTTGAAATTTTACTGTAAATCTCCTTTCATACTCTGAAGGGCTAATTTACGAATTTTTTCATCAGTTTTGTTTTTATCACATGAGCTAATTCTAATGTTAGGGTTCCAATCTTTTTAATTGTTGAATGTATTATTTTCAATTTTTGCTTTGTATTTTCAGCAGCGATGTACTGTTGTTGAGTGCTTTTTAATTTTTGTATGAAGTATTAGGTTTTAGGGAAAACTACTTTTTTTAATCAGCTTACTATTTAACGCTGTGCTTTTAATATTATAAATGTTGACAATTTAATCGGTTTTAATATTACAAATGTTGATAAATTAATCGGTTTGGGGGAATGTTAGAACTTAGAAGGGTATAAATAATTTGAATTTCGTTGAATTTCGTTCAACTAGTTAATGAAGTGATAACGAGTGAATAAATAAAACTGAGTAAAAAAAACAAAGAAAGTCTTAGAAATATGCTGTTATTTATTTATTTATTTTTTTAAGCAAAAAAATGGATCGTAAAGACGATCACCCTAGAAATATGCTGTTATTTAACAGCAGTTCTAAGTAGAACCGCGATATATAACTCGCCTTCGCCGACCATTCCATCATCTTCAACCACAATGTTATGTTTATCAATCTACCAATCTCCCGGAGAATTTCAAATCTGAATTCAAAGATTAAAGCTTTAGTTCAACAAGGCCACTACTCAGAAGCCTTACAATCATACACCAAAGAACCCCATTTCCCTCTAAACTCAACCAAGTTCACCTTCCCACCTCTTCTCAAAGCCTGTGTTTCTCTTTCCAATCTACACTATGGGAAGACAATCCATGCTACAATCCTCACATTGGGCCTTCAGTTTGATCAATTCATCACTACCTCATTGATTAATATGTATGTAAAATGTGGGGAATTTAGTCATGCAGTCCAAGTGTTTGCGAATATGTCTGAGAATGAAGTTCTTGCTCACGATGTCACTGTTTGGAACTGTATGATTGATGGATTCTTTAAATATGGATTCATTGAAGAGGGTTTGGGTCAGTTTTGTAGGATGCAAGCTTTTGGTGTAAGGCCTGATGGGTATTCTCTTAGTATTGTGCTTGGGGTGTGCCAGGGTTGTTTCAAAGGAAAGCAAATTCATGGCTTTGTTATTAGAAACATGTTTGATGACGACCCTTTTGTCGTGACTGCACTAATTGACATATACTCAAGTTGTGGTCAGCCAATAGGTGCATGGAATGTATTTGAAATGTGGGGAGAGAAGGAGAATGTTGCGGTGTGGAATGTTATGATTGGAGGGTTTTGTGCGAATGGGTTGTGGGAGAATAGCTTGCAGTTGTACTCCTTGGTGAAAAGTGAATGTGGTAAACTTGTGTCTGCAACTTTTTCTACCACGTTGACTGCTTGTTGTCATGGTGAAGATGTGGAGTTTGGCAGGCAGGTTCATTGTGACATCATCAAGATGGGGTTTCATGGCGACCCATTTGTCTTGACTTCTGTATTGACTATATATGCCAAGTGTGGACAGGTTAAAGATGCAGAGAGTGTTTTTAATTCTGTTCAGGATAAAGATGTGGAATTATGGAATGCTATGATCTCAGCTCATGTTGGTAATGACTGTGCTTACAGAGCTTTAGATATATACAATCAGATGAAATTAAATTCCATTAAATCAGATTCCTTCACAATGTCAAATATCTTTGCCTCTTGTGGTGAACTTGGATTATGTGACTTTGGTGTGGCAGTCCACGCGGAACTGATGAAGAGGCCGATTCAGAATAACATGACTGTGCAAACTGCTTTGTTGACAATGTACTCAAAATGTGGGAAAATCAAGGATGCTAAGGCAATTTTCGATGCAATTACGGAGAAGGATGTGGTTTCTTGGGGATCCTTAATATCAGGGTTTTGCCAAAATAAGAAATTCAAGGAGACACGAGAGTTTTTCAAAGAAATGCTGGCAGATAATGTGAAACCCGATTCTGATATAATGGCAAGTTTAATAATTGCTTGCATGGGACTAGACAACATTAAATTGGGCTTTGGAGTTCATGGATTTGTCATCAAAAGTGGATTAGGATGTGATGCTTTTGTGGCTAATTCTTTGATAAATATGTATTCGACATATAGACTCCCAGTGATGGCTAGAGAAATATTTTCTGATTTGCCACATAAGAATTTAGTCGTTTGCAATTCTTTAATATCATGTTGTTGTGAGAATGGCCTTCCGGAGCAGTCAATAAGTCTTCTTCCTCAACTTGTACAGCATGGCTTGTATCCAGACTATGTTTCAATCATCAGTGTCCTTTCTGCTGTTTCATCAATGACATCATTGCTTAGAGGAAAAACTATACATGGGTACAAGATAAGAATCAAAATTCCGGCTGATATCCAAGTGGAGAACGCATTGATCGATATGTATATAAAATGTGGCTGTATGAAATATGCACAAAATATCTTTCAAAACATGTCTGGGAGAAACTTGGTAACGTGGAATACAATTATTTCTGGTTATGGATCTCACGGTGAGTGCCTTAAAGCATTCAATCTATTTAATGAGATGAGGTTGTCAGGCACCAAACCTGATGATGTAACATTCCTCTCTTTGATTTCATCTTGTAACCATTCTGGTTTGATTGATGAAGGCCTGTATCTACTTCATATGATGAGAGAGTACTTGTTTGAGCCTAGAATGGAACATTATGCAAGTATAGTAGACATGTTTGGCCGAGCGGGATGCTTGGATGATGCCTTTAGTTTCATAGAGAAAATGCCCATTGAAGCTGACAGGAGTGTGTGGCTATGTTTATTGTCAGCCTGTCGAGCCCATCAAAATATAGAGCTTGGAGAACTTGCAGCCTGTAATCTTTTAAAGATTGATCCAGGTAGAGGGAGCAATTATGTTCAATTGCTGAATTTGTATGTAGAAGCAGGGTTGAAGGACAAGGCGGCAAATTTAAGGGCATCATTGAGGCTGAAGGGTTTGAAGAAGAGTCCCGGATGCAGTTGGATTGAAGTCAGAAATAAGGTTGATGTTTTCTTCTCCGGGGATGCTTCTTCCTCTCGGACAGTTGAGATATATGAAACATTGAAAGGTTTGAGGAGTAATATGCATAGGAAAGGAGACTATGACGAAGCTTTTGAGGCACTCTGACAGCTTAGAAAACGAGAAATGTGCTTCTTCTGGTCAAGGAAAAAGTTGACTTGTTGGAGGATACAAGTGCCTATGGCCAGTGTAGAGATCATTTTCAAATAAAGACGGTACGAGCAGAGAGCAACAGCAAGCTGCACAGGTGTAGCTGGACCAAGAGGAAGGGGATAAGGCTTGGGTCACACATGAAAAGACTACAAGACTACTGGGATATAGAAGGAGCGTAAGTGAACCAGGTATTTGGTTGTTTAAGTTCCTCTTGAGCTCTTATTGAATGCAATATGAGCTTTAATTTGGCTCGTTATTTTCAGTTAATCTTAAGCAAATCCTTGATTTCTATTGAGTCATTTAATTGTCTGTTGAATTGTTGTTTTTTGGGGGTAGTTTGTTGGAAGGTTGTTATGGCATTTCAGAATAGATCGGAATGGGTCTCATAAAAATCCAGAAATGAAAGCCCTTGAAGATGAAAATTGAGAAAAAAATGCACTAAATGATGAACTGAAAACGACCTTTTCAATTTGCTCGGAATACGTTCGAGCCAACCTTTTTTGTAAAGGTGAACTACATTGCCTTGCTCTAGCTTCTACGTAATACTTGGGCATATCCACATGCGTGTGCACATATTATATACTCCCCGTCCCTAAATTATCGTCTTAGTTGACCCCACACACAGATTAAAAAAAAACAATTGACTTGATTATTTATATTGATTTTATGTATAATTTCCTTTAAAGCCTATGTGTATGTGACTCATAATTAAAGTAGGGTGAAAAAGTAAGGGTAAAGCGGTAAAAGTGATGTTCTAAAAAGATAAGTTTCAAATTAGATAATTATTTTGGAATGGAAGAAAAAGAAAGGAGGACGATAATTTAGAGATGGAGGGAGTATATATTTTTTACTTTTTATTATTTTGATAATCAGTAATTTGTGGTTAACATAGAGTAATGGAATCGAAAGAAGTTTGTTAGGTGGATGCATTTTTAAAGAGTATTTCGAGTATTCTCCTGGTGGTAAATGGTAATTGATAATTGAGTTTTAAGTTTAAGGGCAATTTAGGCAATTCAAAAAGCCTGACAAGGCTTGAACGTCACTATTTTTTTCTTTCGGCCTACCCCTTTATAATGAATTCAGATCTCCTGTACCACTTGTGTGTACCACTGGTGTACCACTTTTCATCTCGACCATTATCTTTCTTTTTCGTCCGTCCCAAAATAATTGTCTTGTTTAAAAGTTTCTTTTTAAGACATCACTTTTAACACTCTACCCTTACTTTTTCTTCTTATTTTAATTTTGGGCCACATATTCATGGACTTTAAAAAAAATCACACACTATTCCAATATTAATAAGGGTGATAACCGGACTAATACCATGCGGTGGAATTATAACTACAAAAGTTCATAATTATTTTTTTTAAACCGCTACAGTGCACTTTTAAGGGGAAACAACGAAAATACTTTTAATGAAGGAAAGACGCACACACAAAGCCATTATCCCAATTTATGCATCAATAAAAAAATTAGGCTTCGTTTATCAATTTTGGGCATGATTTTAGGCAGGATTTGATGGAATGACGTCTAATTAAGTACCACTGAGACAGGATTTGAAGAAACAATGTCTAATCAAGTAACACTGAGGCATGATTGAAAAACAAATTGAAATATGTTACCATATTAAAGAAACGACGCCTAATTAGCAAGAGCGAGACATGATTGTAAGGAACAATGTTTAATTAAGTAACACCGAGGCACGATTGGAAGCATTTTGTCACCATATTAAATAAACGACGTCTAATTAGTAAGACCGAGGTATGATTGTAAGGAACGATGTCTAATTAAGTAACACCGATGCACGATTGGAAGCATTGATGTCTGATTATTTATATACCGAGACAGAATTATAAATAATGATGATTAATAAACTAAAACCGAGACATGATTGTAAGGAACGATGCCAGAATCGAAACCATCGATGCTCGAATCAAAACCAACGATGTCGTAAGTTTGGTTGAGGTCTGTGAATCGATTGGATTTGTCGAGGGACTTGCATTACTTGATGTAGAAGATTGCAAAAATCCAATCCAAACTTGTTAATGACCAAACTTGTTATTTCCTACCTTCATTTCCAACGGTTCTTCTAGGAAGCAAGACCAATTCAAATTCAATCCAAATGTCACAATCAAATTCATTGGATTTCACGCACCTAGCATCATATTCTAGATTTAAAGATCAAATCTTGGATCTTGAACTCACCTCTCGAAAGCTTGTTTTCTATAAAGTTTAAATCCAATCCAACAAATCGAAGATGATTTCGTTGTTGTTTGTTGTCGGAGTAGTTGATTGTTGTTGTTAAACCACTATTGTTGGATTTGAAGCGACAACTGTTTGTCAATTATCAAACAACAAGTTGTGTGAAATGCCTATGGAGTTTTTGAGAAGGAAGGACGGTAGGAAGAGGGACATTTAAGAAAGAATTTAACGATAATGATTTTTTGCGGTTTAAAAAAAAGAAGATACCTAAACGGTTGAATATCTTTCAAAAAATACCGGCCCGCAATTATTTATATTAATAATCAAGTCAAATATTTTTTCTTAATCCATATATCGGGTCAAACAATAATTGAGGTGGTCTCCTGTAAGACGGTCTTACGGATCCTTATCTGTAAGACGGTGCCCCATTTAGGAATTTACGGGTTAATAATTAAATATGTTAACATTGTTCATAATAATGAGTTTGGCATGATGGACGGAAGCGATGCTTGAGGAGTTGGTTGACTTAAGGTCGCGGGTTCAAAACCCCTTAACTATGCAATTTAGTTTTAATTCTTCTTAATGAGAATTATAAATTTGTGGCTCATAATAAATTAATAATACGTTATAAAAACCAATATGGTGAGATGGTTCACATGAATTTCATAAGTTGTTGGAATTTGTATGCTCGGTCTACGTGTGTCACTTTTGGATAATTGTTCCCTTAGGTCTGATTAAGTTTTACTTAGTTACTTTAAATCAGAGTATCACTTTTAAACATAGAATGTGTCGCTTTTAAGTTTTACGTGTGTCACTTTTGGCAAAAAAAATCACTTTTCATCTTTAAATTTTTATTCATAAGTGTCACGTTTAGCATGTCACTTTTATGTATTAATTGTGTCACTTTTAGGCATTAGGTGTGTCATTTTTTGTAAAACAACTCATTTTTATAATCATACAATTTGTATCAATAAGAGTGTCACTTTTAGGCTTGGAGTGTGTCACTTTTGAGCTAGTGATTTTAACAGCAATAATCAATTGAACACTACTGAAATATACCTTCTTATTCATAGAAATGTATATAATCTCAAGTGTCAATCGTTAAAAACACAAAATCATAACTTTTTCAAGGTAAAGTATATGTTTCTTACTCAAACTTACAAAATTTACTGAAAATATGTCTAAAATAATCGAGCATTAGGAGTCTTGGAACCAAATTCCTTGGCTTGATGGGAATCAGAAAAATCAATAGTCTTTTTCTTGCCCTTTTCAATACTTCCCTTAATTCTTTTTCTCTTTCCATTCGTAACAAAGCGAGCAAAGATGAACTAACACAAGATGATTCATTTTGGTCCGGTAAATTATTTAAGGAAGAGTGTCACTTTTTAGTATTAATAAATGTGTCACTTTTTAGTATTAAATGTGTCACTTTTTGTATTAAGAGTGTCACTTTTTAGTATTAAGAGTGTCACTTTTTAGTATTAATAGTGTTACTTTGTATTTTAATAAAAATTATAATAAATTTTCATTTATAGTGTCACTTTTAATATTAAAATGTGTCATTTTTTGTGTTTTTATTGTGTCACTTTTGGTTTTAAATGTGTCATTTAGCAATTCGTCAAAGTCCGTTAGGATCTGTCAAGTATCCCAAGGCAATTAATGCTAACGGTTGGCTAACGGAGCTAACAAACATTGAAAATGAAGGAGCACCGGAGCAAATAGAGGAAATAAACATCAAAAATAAATTTTGTTATTGAAGGGAGTCGAACCTTGGAGAACACGCAGGTTAAACCTTCAAGGTTAACTGTTCACCAACTCATCCAACTAACTTTTATGATTTATATTAACAAGTTTAGTTATTAACCCGTGAATTTCTAAATGGGTACAAGTCTTTGCCACAATAATTTTGGAACAGTTGGAGTAGTAGTAATAATAGATAGATACATAAAACTGTTAATAAAAATAAAAAATTTCTCTACGTGTCAGAGTACCCAATAGGCCAATACCTCCAGAAGTCCAGATACAGGGAATACTATTATCCATATTGATGACTTATAATGATCTCCATTATATTTGTGTAGTCACACACACTTCTTGTTCATGTTCAATCTCCATTGTCCAGCCATATAAACTTTTGGAAAACAGAAAATACAGCACCAGAACTAAACTTTAGCAGCAACTCCTCTAAGCCTAGGTGTGTAACAGACCAATAAATCCTTGGCTGCACTACCAGCTTCAAATTATGTCAACAATGAAAAAAGGCAAAACGGCATGTGTAAGAGAGAGAGGGGGGGGACAATTTAAGCTCAATATTGAAGATGAAGATCTTTCAAATGAATAACCCGTTTTCAATAATAGTTATAAATCCCACATACATTGGCTAGACTTGGTAAGATTCTTACAAACTTCCAGTTGAACAATCATTTGATCTCACCTCTCCTTTTCTGTTCTACCCATATTAGAAGTTCATCGATCACTAAACTAGCCTTGTGTAGTCCATCAGTCCATTTTTTACTTCAGTTCACAATCACATCTCTTTTCTTCTGCAGCAACAAGCAGTCATTTCAGTTACTTACAAGTGCCATTCAAGCATCTTATTTCACTGTATCATGTTAGTCCTTATAACACGAAATGGGAAAGGTATCGAGCAATCTACATGAACTCCTCAGTCTACAGGCAAAGTCATGATAATGGGGTACAGACAGAAGAGGGGTATCATTCCCTCTTGTCCTCCTCAAGATCTTCTCCTACCCCAAACACATGATCAGTTGATATTGACACCTTTCTTTCCTTCATGGTTGCCAAGTCTCCAGCCACTTTTACTCCAGTGCCGGTCAGTGCGATACCTTCCTCTTCAAGATCATCGCCGTTCTCCTCTGAGTATGAATATCTGCATGACCAGTAAAAATGAAGATTTGCTTTACACTTCATATGAAAACACCAATACCATCTCTTTCAAGAAAGAGTAAATGTATAAAATCAAAACAGCACAAGCGTAGCCTGGTCTAAGCTATAAACCTTTTCAGGACTCATTATCTCTTTCTTTTAAAATAACTTTTGATGGAGGATGTACGAGTAACAAAACACTATCAAGTGCATAACATTAGTTAACATTACTCAAGAGACAGATCTATGGTTTTTTAAAGCAGGATAACTATATCCTCCTTGGGGATAACTGTTTCAAGTTTCAGTCCTTCCACAAACCCATTCGGTGCATACCGTAACAGTAGTGAGCATATTCAGAAATCATCCCGCCCTTGCCTCGATATAAAGGCCAAGGTGGAACCTGATAGTTATGGCAGATATGATCACACGGGGAGTGCGAAGCAAAAATGACAGAACAGACCATATAACATTGCAGTTTTATGCAAGTGTAACAAGTCAAAACAAGAAATATACTGTAGAGCATATTACCTGGTTGGGTTATGGGAAGGAGCCCAAAGAAGGCATATTACAACCAAGAGTAAGAATGCCAATACGGTCCAGAAAGCTGGGATGATCCAAGCGCGTCGCCACAGTTCGCTCAATGGATCACTTGCATTAAAGTACAGCTGAACAACAGAAAATAATAAATATAACTAACATGAGAAACAATAAAGTATTAGCGAAAAATGTCATTTATAAACTGTCATACATGAAAACTTCAAAACAATGGGGCATGGTAGATGTTCAAATGGGATGGATTAACTCATCATGGTTCTGTTAAGTGAAGAAAGTGGAGTGGGGAAAATCAAAACTACCTCATAGCCAATCCAAGCAACTGAAACCAGCACTGACACAGCTAGTGAATTAGTAAACTTCCGGTAGAGTTCAAGTTTGGCCAAGCTTCTCCGCACCTGTGGTCAAAGTAGACAACAAGAAACAATGAATTCAAAGTTTTAACAAATCAAGGTACATTTAAAAGCTATTTTCTTTATGTTTTTACTTTCTGTATACCTTTTATCCAAGTGTTAATTACATAGGTGAAGTGTTGTGATGCATGAACAAAGCATTATCCATTTGTACATGCCAGATCTTAACACAAGGAACAATAGTCAAGAAAAATTTTTGTGACTAATTGATATAATTATTGTAATTTTTTTTTTTTTGAAAAGACCCTTAATATGTGTCATCATATAGCATTCTCACTGACGAAACTATTAAAAATTATGTCTTGCTTATGCATGGCGTTGAAGATGTTACATTGTCTAGTGAACGCCCAAGGAAATGGAATGGTGAGTAGGGGTGTAAGCAGGGGCGGATGCAAAGGTAATGTGAGTAGGGCTCAAGCCCACCTCAAAGTTTGCCAACAACAAAAAAACAATTTTTTTTATATATTACACAAACAGGCACAGCAAGACTACCTTATCCAAACAGACTAAGACTCGACTATATGCAGCTTAAGCTCTTTTATAATTATGTATATAATAGGTAAAACTCATTAAGTCACCGAGTATATGTAACGTCTTTTTCCGATAAATAAATATATTTTGTCCAGTTATTACTATACAATATTTTTTAAATACCAAGTCCATGTGGTACTAAAATCCTAGATCCGCCCCTGGGTGTAAGCCCGAATTGATGAATCAAATTGAATCGGACAGTTTGGTTTGGTTTTTAATTCAAACGGTTCAGTTTTGGTTTGAAAAAAAAAATTGGTTTGGTTTGAGATTTTCAATGTCAACCTGAATCGAACCACCTTTTAATATATTTTTTTATATTATATATATACACTAATATTATACATACATACATATATATATATATATATTGTTGCTGATATTTCTATTTTCTAACTTTATTTATTGTTTGTTGCTGCTCTTGTTTATTGTTGCTGATGTTTGTTGCTCATGTTTGCTGATGTTGTTGCTTGCTGCTGTTTGTTTCTTCTACGTTTTCATTTGTGTTTATTTATAACTTGTAATTTGCAAGAACTATGTGGAGAGAGTAAACATTAAACATTGAAATCCATGTTTGTTTATTGGTGGTGCTGCTTCTAACCTCTTAGGCTTGTTTGAAAAATAACTGTCTTTAATTAGACGTGTGAATATGATTTTTTTTTTTATCTTGTATAAGTTGATTAAAAAAATTTATTTGAAACCATAAAACCGAACCAAATCGAGTTGTTCGGTTTGGTTCGGTTCCAGATTTCGCGCGGTTTGGTTCATTTTGAGAAATTTTGGAATCAATAGGGGTGGTTTCATTTGCGGTTTTGGCCCAAACCGAATCGAATCGAACCACTTACACCCCTAATGGTGAGATTGTAACATATTCAAGGTATTGCATTTCTTCGGGCATGTGGTTCATTATGAAGTGCTCAACATGATTTTTTACTGAATATGGGAAAATAGTGCTCCACTAATGAAATTATGTCCATGCACACAGTAAACATGCATGCCCAAGCGTTGAGAATGGAATGACTCGATTTACTATGCTATAGGCCAAGTCCTCCGTAGCAGAATGAGCGTAGCAAAACGGAGCGAGATTTAGAGTAATAAAAAAAGATAGATGTGTGACTGCTATGGCGGAGGAGATGCAGTCATTACACAAGAATGATACATGGGATTTTGTGGATCTTCTTAAAAGGAAGAGGGATATTGGTTGCAAGTTGAAGGCTTGATTAGTTGTAGAAGGTTACTCACAACAGCAAGAGGTAGATTACAACAAAAAATTCTTTCTCTCCGGTTGTTAGACACACTTTGATTCAAATTGTGTTGGGTCTTGTAGCACATCATGATTTGGTATTGGAGATTTTCATGACTGTGTTTCTACATGGTGAGCTAGAAGAGCAGATTTTCATGGAATAGCCACTGGTTCAGTCAACACAGTCCGGAGCATTTCGCATGTAAATTGAAAAAATCTCTTTATTTGCTAAAGCAGTATCCAAGGCAATGGTACAATGTGTTTGATTCCTACATGATAAACATTGGCTACAAAAGGTGTGAGTATGGCTGTTGCGTATATGTGAAGAGTCTATGATGGCTCTTGTATTTTGTATGTGGACGACATGGTTCTCACGGGTAAAAGCATGGACGAGGTCAATATTGAAGACCTTGTTAAGTGCAAAGTTTGACATAAAGGATTTGGGGCATGCCAAGAAGATTCTTGGGATGGAGATTCGTCGAGACATAAAATCTACTCCCTCTATTCAGGTAAAGAATCCACTATACTATTTTGGGATGTTTCACTCTAAGAATCCACTATCAAAAATTATGCTTATAGTTTCTATAACATTTCATCTTTATCCTCCACTTGTGTTGTAAGTACATTTTTTTTGATAAGTAAAGTATAAGTATTATTAACATGCGTCAAAAAAGCGCTATCTTGTACAATGGAAGTATACATACACTAAGCAACTAACCAAAGACCCCAACCTAATTACAAAAGGATCCTCTATATTTGGGTCGACAGTTAAACACCAGAATCTCAAATACAAGTGAAAAGATTTTTTGATTCCTACAAGATCAGATTCTTTGTTCTCAAAAGCTCTTCTATTCCTCTCTTTCCAGATGGTCCACCAAATAGGCAAGGCATACTTCCAAAAATTACTCTATTAGGGTGAAGGAAGGCCAACCGAGCGTATCAATGACGATCCTTGGCATAACCCACTGACATCTAGAGAGAAAAGGAAGTTCAAAGCTCCCTAGCCATAGAGCAATGGAGCAAAGTGATTTACGTCTTCCTCTTCACATTTGCACATGAAACACCGGTTAACATACGTCAAACCGAGATCTCAAATTTTCCCGTCAAAATGACACCCTTACTGCTTCCCACACAAAAAAGCTACCCTATCGGGATTTTAGATTTCCATATTACCTTCGGGAATGAACTTTTTCCTTCTCGTCAACTTTGAGTAGAAGGATCTAACGAAAACAATTTGTTCTTGGAAGCCTCGGATAATTTTATCTTCACTCAAATGCTGTCTCTTTTGACCACGGAGCAACTCCATGAACTGAACTGCCTCATCAATCTCCCAATCGTGCAGATTCCTGCGAAAAACAGGGCTCCATAATGTCGTTGTAAGTACATTGTTTGTGCTTAACTATTTTTGTAATTATGACCAACTTTAATGGCATTAATATATCCCTTAATAATTAGATTTTTCAAATGGGGATTCTTTGGGTGTAACGGAGGGAGTAGAAGATTGTGGTCATCTCAAGCCGGCTACATTGAGAAGATGTTGGAAAGGTCGTGGGAGATACGAAATCTGTTAGTACACCATCATTGGCAAAACATTTTAATATGAAGAAATTCGGAAAATGTCAAGTATTCCTTGTGCACGTCTAATGTATGCCATGGTTTGCACTAGACTAGATTTGACGTAAGCTATTAATGTGGTGAGCAAGTATATGATGAATCCGGGTAGACAACATTGGGATGTGGATTTTCAGATACTTGAGGGGCATTATCGATTATGGCATTATGTTTGAGAAGCAGGGTATAGAGCCTTCGGTTGTAGGTTATGTTGACCCAGATTATGATTATGCGGGTGAACTTGGATCATTGGAGATCGACCACAGGTTATGTGTTTATCGTTGCGGGTAAACCCATATGTTGAAGAGCTATGATTCAGACTATTATTGTATTGCCTACGACTAAGGCGGAATACATTGCAGCTGTTGAAGCTACAAAGGAAGCCTCATGGCTTAGGGGTTTAGTCGTTGGGTACAGCAAAGGTGAAGTTTTGTTGCATTCTGATAGTCAAGGACCTTTGGAGTGCAATTTACTTAGTGACTTATCAAATTTATCATTCAAGAACGAAGCACATTGATGTGAGGTTCACGGAAAATGCTGCACACATGATGACAAGCTGATCACTACTACAAGCTTTAGGCATTGCTTGGATTTGTTGCACATTCTAGCTGTTAGAGACGTGAGAGGTCAGTTTCTACATAGTGCAAGAAAGAGGGTGGTTTGAGTGTTAGGTTGTTTATCTTCTAATGGGTTGGATGAATGTTCACCAAGGTGGAGATTAATGAGAATGGAATTGCTCGATTCACTAGGCTATTGGCCTCGCAGATTGTAGAAGTTGGTTGTGCCTCGAAGGAGAATGCGGGGCTGTATGGACGTTTGGGTTTATCACATCAAGGTCGTCGCGTCGTGTTGGACAAAGCGACCGCGTTAGTTAAGGTGATTCGCGTGGCTAAGGACGAAGCGACCGCGTCGTATTCACGAAGAGCCCCAGTGCTTGAAGCGGTAGCGCCAAGCAACCACGACACTTTGACCGGATCTCCATGTAGTTGAAGTGATCGTGTCCACATGAGTGAAGCGACTGCGTCGGGACGAAGTGGTCGCGTCACATGCGAGTGAAGCGACCGCGTCAGGTGCGACAAGTTGTTTTACTATTTACTTGTCTTAGTTGGTTTATGATTTGGTATTGTATCCCTATATATAATTGCAACCCTAAAACGTGTACAAGGTTGGCCATGATAATATGTTGAAAGTCCGTTGACCCCAATCTCTCTCTCTTCTCTTTCAATTGATCTTGCGATACTATTGTTTGCTATTTGCTTCCGTTGCGCACAACACCAAGAATGTTATTGGACATCTGGCTTGTGCAATGGGACTTGCCATCCACATGTTGAACAAGGTAGTCGATTTCATGCGGCGGGGAAGGGTACTTTTTTATTGATAAGTAAAAATAGATAAAAAAAAGAGGTGATGCGTCCTTTGTACACTAGAAGTATACTTTACCAAAAGGATTATCGAATGTCTATACTATTTACAAAATCTACAATAGCAGTGTTGGGACTAGAAGTGGAGTGATCAACCTCGGAACACCAAAAATGAAGAGTGCGAATCAACAAATTCTTCAGTTCCGGGACTGAAATTTCTCGTTATCGAATTCCCTATGGTTTCTTTCCTTCCAAAGAATCCAACACACTCCCAAAAGAGTTGTCCCCCATATACGACTTCTCCTATTCTTATACCCCATAGTCCAGCCTCTGACATGGTCAATAATCGACCTCGGTATGACCCAAGACATCTTGAACATTCCCAGCACAAAATTTCATAGCTCTATAGCCACTTGGCAGTGTAGGAGCAGATGATTTACACTCTCCTCACTAGCTTTACACAAATAACACCTATTGACAAAAACCATGTTACGTTTCTCGCAAATTGTCCCGGTTAGGATAGCTTCGTGAGTCTCTTCTCACATGAAAAAAGCCACTCTCTTTAATAAGTCGCGCATTAACAGAAGTTTGTCCTCTAAATATGACCCGTCCAAGTCGGCCTTTCCACTTTGGGTTTGCCCCAAAGTTGTCTACTTTAATAAGTCGCGCATTAACCCAAAGTTGTCTACTTTGATAAGTCGCGCATTAATGATGAGTATCTCCAATTTAGTAAAAGTTGTGAAAAATCGTCGTCCATCATAGCAACATAGAGGGGTAAAAATAGAACTTAAGACAAAAGGTTGCTCAATCTAGTGCAGAAAAACGCTTCTCCTTCAACTGTGAGCCCAAATTCAGAACGGATGGAGTTACAATAGCATAAAGTTTATATATCATAGCTTATACGACTTGTATACTCATATATACTATAACACTGGTGGTACCAAGATTCAGCATTATTATGCAAGAATACGTGGAACTCGTACTTGGATATATTATCCGATTTATCCCAATACGAACATAATAAAGCTCTGCCAAAATAAATCTGGACCATAACATTGGAATACTTTTTGAATTATATAAAAGGTTGTATGGGATTAGAAAAGCCAATCAATGTCCGGATGCCTGTATACAATTGAGTATATTGTTCTCTAACCAAGATCCCACAATTGCACAAGTAAACTATGCTTTGTGATGGTTCCATATAACAATTGAACATCATAATCTCCAACAGACTAAGAGCATGCGTAGCAGTAAGAGTTCATCCGCTTACAAGTAGTCAATGGGAGGAGTCTTGCCAAAAGGGAAGAGTGAGGATTACATCTCCTAGTGTAGCTCACTCTCACCAAATAACACGATAGTATTATCTTTTAAAAAGTAAAAAAATTAAAACACCAGTCTCCTTTTGGGAGTAGATACTCTTCCCCCACACCCCCTCTCGTTCTCTCCCCTCATCAATCTACTTTAAATTTTATTATGTGGAAAAGTGTGTTTGTGTGTGGAGACGAATCTTGTTTGTGTGCAAGAGTTTTCCGCACCACCAAAGTCCAAACAACATACACCGACAAACTTCCACTCTAGGCTTTCTCTTGTTCATATTCTTTTGAATCTAAATTAATATGCTCGCAAGTTCATTGCTATGTATCTGGACTGATTGACTGACTGATTTCATGAACTGTGAGAGGAAAAATGTGGAATCCTAAGTTAGATCAGACCTTTTTTCAAGCCGGACGAAAGTCATTCGAAGTGGTTCGAAGGAGGAGTCCGGGGGTTCTGGAGTTCCAGTGGATCAAAGTAGTAGAGGTAGAGTGAATGAAGCAGTACTACTCTTGGAGGAGTTAGTGTGGGTTTGCCACTGGTTGAAGGAGGCTTCTGTTACTCCAACTTCTGGAAGAAATTGAAAGCGATAGGGAGAGAAGTGACGGTGACAAAGGATGAGAATTGATCGGGAAAGTTTTTTCATCTTGAGGTAAGGAAGATAGGCAGGACGGAATTGATTTGTATTCCGGAGGTGGTAGAAGGGTTTGGTTGGGTGGAAGCAGCAGAGAAATTGAAGAGGTTTGTTCTGGTTGATTTAGGGGAAACATGAAGGACACACATCCTATGCTTTGCTATACAGGATGGATCGTGTGCGGATGCCACTGATTTTCTAGACAGATGTTTAGTGGGAAGAATCCAAGGGTCAAGGCGCCCCACTCCATCGAAGTCGGATATGCAGGCATCGAAGTGGTTGTTTTGAACGGTAATTCCTTCTTGTTTGAGTTTCCATCAAAGGAGGTGGCTAACAAATTCTTATCGGAGAAGGAATGGAGGTTTAATCAAGAATTTCTGTTATTGGAGAGGTGGAATCCGGTGAATTTTTGTGACAAAGAAGGTAGTGGGCCAAGGGAGGTTTGGATAGGTATTTCGCCAGATCGGGGATTTTTGTGGGGGTTTCTTGGACACAGACGTACCCACGAAGAAGAGGGAGGATTTGAGGAGGGCAAGGATTTTGGTGAGTTAACAAGGTAGCGTTCCGGCGAAAGTCTGGATAGGCGAGAGTAATCGTGTCTTTGTCGTCCCTATTTGGGTTGAAACAGCGGTGGCTTGTCTCCAGTGGAAAAAGCAGGGTCGAGGGGGTGGTGGGGGAAGGAACAGCTTTCGGGGAAAGTCAAGGAGAAGTAGTGCTAGTCACGCGCCACCAAAGCAAGTGAATAGCAGGCCTAATGACAAGTTAGCAGGTGCGCAGAAAGTAAGAATTCAGAGCAGGGGCACGTGGGTTGAAAATTTTTCAAATTAGAAAGTTTCGGATTCGAATTGTAGTTCTGAAGGAGGAAACGGTGTCGCATCAGGAGGAGACTACTGTTCATCGGGCCAGGATATTGGGCCAAGTGAGCAACCATGTTTTGGGTCTCTAGGATTAGAAGGAACAAGGAGAGCTTATGGACTGGATCAGGATGATGTTGGTACCACTGGGGGGAAGGTATTTGGGCCTTTCCAGTCCGGTTTTTATCCTCCAGAAATCAACCAGTCTAACCAGTCGATCTCAAAAGAGGAGTTGTCGAGTCAGAGTCAACGTAGAGTGCTTGAAAAAGGTGTTTCGCACTTGGGCGCAAACGTGACTCGAGGAGTGAGGACAGAATCCAGCACGAAAGAGGCAAGCTTGGGAAGGGGGTTGAACAAAGACAGCCAGAGGGGGTTCGCAGAGGGTGGAGATTTAGGTTGTTCGAGGAGTTTCTGCAATGGGTCCTTAACAAAGAGAGGGCAGTTATAGTGAGCGAGCTAGTGGGTGAGGAGCCCAGGGAGATGGAGACTTCGAGGAATTGTGATTCAGTCAGAGACGAAGGTCTCCCTAATACAGAGGCTGGTGAGTCGAATTTCTGTGAAGAGGATGGGTGCCCGGAACTTGTAGAGGTGTCGGGGGAATCATTTGAAGAGGTGCTGGAGTGTACTCCATTGGCTATGGTGAGACTAGACGAGGATGTGTCCAAGGATTTGGAAAAGGAAGATACTGCAGGTTGTAGTAAAGACATTTCTGTATGGGTGTGAAACAGGGCCAAGAGTTTCGGTTGTATTCTGGGTGTATCCTGTAAAGGGTATGAAGACAAAATAGTGGAGCTATTAACGAATATCGAAAAAGGATCGAACCCCAGGCAGATGTAAGAAAGGGGAGTCTAGAGGCAAGAGTAGGGGAGGAGTATCGAGAGAATTGAAAAATCTGTGTTGCTCTATAAATTTTGATGGGGCAGCCAATAAAAAGGAAGGGGGCAGCAGCGTGGTTCTGAACACTTTTCGACTGTTTAATGGATTTTAAAATTATAAGTTGGAATGTGAGGGGATTGAATGATAGGAAAAAGAGGCAGGTAGTTGGAGAAGCTATTAGAAGATGGAAGCCTTGTGTTGTGTAGTTTGTCTTCAGGAAACTAAAGTGGAAGGCATGGACTTAAAGATGGTGGCAAGTGTGGGAGGAAACAGGTGGATGGATTGGGTTCACAAGGAAGCTTCAGGGTCTGCTGGGGGTATCTTGGTGATGTGGGACAGAAGATCTCTCTCTAAAGTTGACGTTGTGCAGGGCTCTTATTCTGTTTCGTATCTTTTCAAGAAAGAGGGGACAGATTTTTTGTGGTCTTTTTCAGGGGTTTATGGTCCTTTGGAAATGCAGCAGGGGGAGTTGTGGACAGAGTTGAGAGCTGTTAGAAGGAGATGGAGGTATCCATGGTGTGTTGGGGGGGATTTCAACGTCATTTGGTTTCCCCATGAGCGGTTAGGGAGGCAGACTTTTTCAAGACTATCAGAGACGGAGGAGGTCTCGATGGAGCAGCCATTTTCCGAGGTAGAGATAGTTGTGGCTCTAAAGACCTTAAGAGGAGATAAAGCACCGGGGCCAGATGGGGGTTCTCTTTAGCCTTTTTGCAGCATTGTTGGGAGGTGGTTAGGGAGGACATTATGGAGGTTTTCCATTCGTTTTATGAGACAGGAGGTTTCGAAAAAAGCCTAAATACTTCTTTCATCGCCCTTATCCGAAAAAGAAGGGTGTGGATGAGTTGAAGGATTTTAGGCCGATCAGTCTTGTTGGGGAAATTTATAAGATTTTAGCGAAGGTACTTGCGTCTCAGCTAAAGAAGGTTATTAGCAAGGTGGTTTCTGATTCTCGGCATGCCTTTGTGGGGAATCGCTAGATTATGGATGCAACCCTTATAGCAAACGAGGTGGTGAATGAAAGGATGAGGAGTGGGATTCCGGGTTTGCTATGCAAATTAGATATTGAGAAAGCTTGCGATCATGTAGAGTGGAAATTTCTAATGTATATCCTTTCGAGAATGGGGTTTGGAGAGAAATGGAGGCGGTGGATTTTATTTTGCATCTCTACCGTCATATTCTCAGTTTTGGTGAATGGAGAACCGGCAGTTTCTTTTTGAGTTTGAGGGGCCTTCGGCAAGGGGACCACCTTTCTCCTTTCTTGTTCATCTTGATCATGGAGGGTTTGAGCCGCCTGATTGATAAGCAGTGGAGGGTGGTTTCATTTCAGGGTTTGCGGGGTTTGGAGTAGGAGGACAGGGACAGCCAGGTTTGATGATTTCACACTTATTATTTGCAGATGACTCTTTGGTTTTTTGTGAAGCTAAGAGGTCTCAATTGGGTTATCTTCGTTTAGTTCTGTTATCAGGCGATGTCCGGGTTGAAAATTAATATCTCAAAGTGCGAGATTATTCCGGTAGGGGAGGTGGGGGACATAAGGCAGTTAGTCTCTTTTTTTGGGTGCAAGTCTGCTTGTTTGCCAACTACGTATCTGGGTCTTCCGTTGGGGGCACATTATAAAAGTGTCACTTCTTGGAATTCTGTGATCGAAAGGTTTGATAGAAAGTTGGCAGGATGGAAGGGGCAAATACTGTCGAAGGGTGGTTGTTTGACGTTGATTAAAAGCGCATTATCCAATCTTCCCACATACCTTTTATCTTTATAGGTGGTTCCTATTTCAGTGGTTACTAGACAGAAAAATTAGAAAGGGATTTCCTTTGAGATGGGGGGATGGAGGAGCGGAAGTATCACTTAGTGAATTGGAAAACAGTGAGCTCCGGGGTTCGGAGTGGAGGATTGGGAGTTAAAAATCTTAGGTCTTTCAATTGGGCCTTGCTGGGGAAATGCCAGTAGAGATATATGGTGGAGAGAGATGCGTTGTGGAGGCGGTTGGTAGTAGAGAAGGTATGGCGAAGGGATTCATCTTTGGTACCCTAAGACAGTTTCTTGCTCTTATGGGGTGGGTGTTTGGAAAGGGATTATGAATAGGTGGGTCTCCTTCAAGCGACATATTGTGTTTGAGGTTGGTAAGAGAGATAAGGTTAGGTTTTGGAAAGATATTTGATGCGGAGATGTGAAGCTACAGGATCGGTTCCCGAGATTGTTTGACCTTGCTATTGATCAAGAGGAATTGGTAAACTCGATAGTGGCTAATCATAATGATATAGATTCGTGGAGCCCCATGTTCAAAAGGGAGTTGCAAGATTGGGTATTTGAAGATACTAGGCAGATGTTTGTGATGTTATATGATTACAAAAGAAGTGCGGTGTCGGAGGATAGAGTTGTTTGGGCAGAGTCGAAGGGTAGAAGCTTTTCAGTGAGATCTTTTTATTCCTGCTTAGAAGGAAGGGTTAATTCTAATTTTCCATGGAAGGAGATCTGGCGGACCATGGCTCCTAGGAAAGTGGCTTTCTTCGCCTGGGAAGTCACGAGGGAAGCCATTTTGACGGGGGATAACTTGAAAGCTCGTGGGAGTCTTTTGGTAATATTATGGACAGTTTTGTTGATATATAGTTGTTGGTGTCTTGTATATGTCCCGTGTACAAGGACGCGTCTCCTGCTTGGACACTTTTATTAATATACTTTATTTATCAAAAAAAAAAAAAAAACAGTTACAGAAATGTTTTACCTCATAGCCTGATAGAGAGTTATTGTCCCTTGAATTTTTGTTCCTCAGAAAGTCAATCTTGGCTAGACCAAGTATCAGGATATATCAGCTATATGCGAATCACTGATTTATCTTTAATCTCTACACAACTGGACCATCGAGACTATAAATATGGAACACAGATGACAACATTACTGCTACGATAACATATGTTTGCAAATGGTTCTTATAATGTAGTGTGCTTCATAAAGTTAACCAAATAATGTATGCCACATAGAATCACTCATCATGACTGATATATATGATTAACTGCATTTTTTTCTTTTCTTTGTGAAGTTATTTTACGTGATAAGCAGAATGCAATAACATTTCCCATCATTTAACATCAGTAAATCATAAGGCGGGAATGGAGTTGATGTGAGAGCAATAACATGGATACCACGGACTAAAAAAGGTAACATTACCTGAAGCTTCTCCAAAGTTTTAGATAATGATGAAAAGATCCAAAGGATGAAGCAGGCATCCAATAGAGCAACTGGTAGCACCAGAAATACTCTTGCTTTTCCAGAAAAGTCATTGATATTTCCCAGATGTTCAACAAGTTCAAGAGCTTCTGAAGCCACAAAATATACCAAACCAAGAAGAAGCACTTTTGAGGTTATACCACCTAAGGTAGGTCGCACAACACCAAAACCCATCGAGACCACTAAAAGAAGAAGACGAGATACGGTTTTCTTAACAGCGCTGAAGGTGACTGCCCAAATAGTAATTCCCATTGGTCTGCTTCCTGTGGCATTAAAATTGGCATACTCAAAATACCAAAAAGCCATTTCACACATTCCCAAACCAATAACAGCTGTTATGTGGTAGTGCAATTGTATAATATCCTTCCAGTACTGCACAAAGCGAAGAAACCATAGAAGACCAAGAATAAGATATGCAAGAGACATTAAACCATAAAATGTCATTAACGGTGCCATCTTCCCAGGAAGATAACCTTCTGGGTTCCTCCAAACTGTTCTTCCACTAATTAATGTGCCCTTGAGTTCTGGATCACAATACATAAAGTAAAGATAGTACATTCCTGTCCTATTGATCTCAACAGTTGAAAGGACCATTTTTGCCTCTTCATTCTTCCCCTCAAAGTTGGTCTGTAATCGTTGAGGCCAGCCAGGGCTATCAGGATCTTGGCGTATGATAACTTCCCCGACTTTACAGGAACCATCATTGGCTAGAACAGGGGTACAGCATATTGCATCAGAATTTAGATAAGAACCGCCAATTTTATCCCTGTTCTTAACTTCAACTATTATAGCTTCAACCAGCCCGGTACTTTGCTGCATCTCATTCTGTTTATTGGCAACCTCCTTCCTTCTTCGAAATGTGATAGACTCAAACCTGAAACCAAGCCGCAACACGGATTACTCTAGTCACAACAGTTGTATTTCAGAGGACATACTTATAATGCTCAATTGATTATAGAAATACACTTATACACCACATAGGCACAAACAAGCTATTAGTTTTCAAATATTATTATCTTTCATCAATTAAAAACTAGTGGCATGAAAATAAAGAAAGAAGAGCGTTGAGCTCAGAAGATCAGAAGATCAGATGGAATAGAGTTTTTTAAGTCATGCAAATTGCATACTACGTTTTCAATGTGATCAATTCATTAATCAAGTACAATGGATCAAGTACAATGTAGAAACTAAGTGTAACAAGAACTCTAAATATCATTTTGCAAAAGGAAGGAGATGCAGAGCATTAGAAATCCAAATCCATATTTTTAACGAGTGTTGGTGCCTACCGTAGAGGGTATATCCGTATATATACCAAAGTGTGTATTGCACAGAGCAGGAAAGCATCAAGATCCATGCAAAATCACAAGTATCAAGTTAATAAAAATATTCTCAGTGTTAGTTCAGCTTCTAGCATTACCGTGAGACTTTATAAATTAGTGTCAGTCCCCGTCTATGTTGCACGGACACGAATACGTGGACACGGGACACGGGACACGGGATACACAATTTTCAAAAAATATAGGACACGGGTATAGGGGTAATGTGTATATATTCAAAATATAAGGATCAAAATATAAGGACTAAATTATAAATATTAAAAACTATAATTACAAAATAAATACTTCCTATTAAAAATTTTGTTATAACAAGTAATATTTAATTTATAATTCAATTTTATAAGAAGTAATATTTAAAAACAAGTCATCAGTATTCAAATTTTACAAAAATCAGAACATAGCATATATATTTTTTATAATAATTAATAAGGGCTTCACATTGTGTGAGGTCTCAGGTTCGATCCCTTCCCATGCCCCCCTTAGGAGGAAAAAAAAAATTAAAAAAAAAAACAAATTTTACAAAAATCAGAACATAGCATATATTTTTTTTATAATAATTAATAAGAAAGTCTTCTTATTAATTATTACATATAATTACCAAACTAAGAAAATAGTCGCAAAGGTGTTAAACGGAATCCAAGGTGTTATTACATATGCAAGAACAGGAACTCATCTAAAAGCTAATATGCTAGCAAGAGCACATCAATATTTACCAAACTTAACCACCCCTCACCACTCAAACACACACACACACTCAGTTGCAACTCCATTCGAAGTGATAGCCTTCACTTCAACCAGCAATCTAAAGTTCGCTTAATGTCATTTGACTAATTTAGCCAACCACCACACTAACGATAATTCCCATAAACTTCTAAATCTAAATTGCATTCTTTTGCAGAAAATAAATGTTATAAAACGAGGATTTTTATGGATTAAAAATTCCAAGTTTCTATCTTTGATGCAGAAGGACATTGGTCGAAAATAATAGTACCATGTATCTGAAAAACTAATGGCAAGAAAATAGAAAATATAACCAAATAAATAAAGCAAAACCGGAACACTGGAGTTACGTGGTTTAATCCACTCAAGAGAAGCAACGTCTTCATTATAAACAATGAGAAATTTACAATAGAGAGTCAGCGGTATGCCTCTTCCGTACATCTGTTACTTTTGTCCCAAACACACACCTTATTTAATGTCATGTGCACCTTTCTTAATTTTAAATCAATTAGGATTAATCCTTTCTAATTCAAGTAAATAAGGGAGTCACCAACCGCCAAACCATATGCACCCATACACGGTTTCGACCCAAATACAACATGTCATTTCACAATTCCTTCATTAAATGGAAAAGCTCTTTACTTCACAATTCCTAATTATATAAGGATCTTCTTTAACCATGTGTACCTTGTTGACTGAGGCCACTTAACTCCTTATCAATTCGAGAAACTTCTGTAACAATAAAATCCCTTCTTCCAACTCGGCTGATGGCACTCAATGGCTTCTAAAGATATAGCACATTCATTCCAGAGCAAAACACAGCCACTAAACCCAACCTTAAACAGTTACAACGGCATACACGAATATGTCCAATATATAACACCAGCCAATGGAAGTCGTATTAGAACAAAAATAACCCTTTCTTCCCCTCACAAAAATTCAAACATGAAACACCAAATTTTCCCAGCACATAAAATGAGAGTGAGATCATCAATCGTAAACCCACAAAAAGAAAATCATTCAAAAAAAAAAATAGCGAAGAAAAAGAAGATGATTGCAAATACCTAATGAAGGATTTTCCGTTGAGGGGCTTGTCGTCGGAAGTGTCGTGGACCTTAGAAGCGTAAAGCCCCTCGCTGCCACCATGAAAGAAGAAGGAATTGAAGCGAGGGATGAAAGCTTCGTTCTTGTATTCATGGATCGAAGCTCCAACTTGCATAACAACGCATAGAAGAATCGAAATTCCTCCGATGAAGGTGTAGCTCAACGAGGCCAGATCACAGTGGCAACTGCCTCTATATCGCATCTCTCTATATATATGTGTGTGCGTGCGAGTGTATACGAATGTGAAATTGTTAAAAATGAGTGTGTTCCCTCTCTCTCTCTCTCTCTCTAGAAAGTGTAAGAAGAAGAAGTGAGAAGGGAGCAAACAGTAGAAGGGAAGGGGAAGAAGATGGTGATTAGGTATCAGTTACTGCAGTCTTCTATTAACACAATTCAGTAATCAGTATTATTATTATTAGAGTAAATAGGAGTAATTATATAAGTATTACAAAAAGAGAGATTTGGGGGGATATTTACCACATAAGTAATCCCAATTTTTCCATGTTGGTAATTTTGTCCATTACATTTTTTGTTTAAAACATCTTACTTTTTCCAAAATGAACTAGTTCATGGCCATATTTGGTCTCCTAGTGATTATTTTTCTCCATAATGTTAACAAGGCAAGTTAATGATTACAACCGTTTAGTTTTAAACCAATTGTTTTCGTTTTACACAATGAATAAAAGTTTAATTAATGCATACTATGATGGATTTAAGTTTTATGAAAATTTCTTCAAGTAAAAATATTACTTAAATTTTTACCTCTCTTTTGAAACTAACCTTAATTTTAAGATCAAAAGTTATATGATTTCCAATATTAAGTTATTGATCGGTTATTGATATGAAACAAATAAACATAATAATAGTATGTGTTGTGATTGTGAATATAGTATCATTGTGGTTATGGTTTGTTTGTTTTTAAAAAAAAAAAAAAGAGAGAGAGAGAATTGTGCTACTGCTAATTGCTATACCAAAATAAAATTTAATTTGACAAAAAAAAAACGAAAAAACTGATTCGCATGTATTTCTTCACTTAGGTACAAGTTGACTTCGTTAAGGCTTGCAAATTTAACGTGATGTCTACGTTCGACCATGGCTACAGTCAAGTGGCGCAATTCATGTGGCACTACCATCCCACCCACCAAGCACACCTCCCTCACCCCCCAGACCCAGACACACCAAACCCAACCCCCTCACGTTTCCTCTAACTTCCTTTTTTTTTTTCTTTGTTTAAACCAAAAATCCATAATATAATTGTTTGTAAACATATTAATCTAGTGACGAATCATAGATAAATTTCAACAGTGTCACAAATTCTAGCTATTACATTAAAAAAAATCAAAACGATATCATTTTATAGTGTAAAAAATATTTAAAAAAAGTACTTCCGCGGACCCTTTATTAATCTTCTTTCTTTCAATTTATGTGCAAACTCGCCTATGATAGATGACAATAAATAAGAATCGCCTCGCTTTTATTCCTTGATGCTCTTTACAGGTGCTCTTTGATGTTTAATCGTTCAATTTCTACTCCCACTTCCCTTAATGTTCCTCTAGAGATTACATAAATCACTAATGTAGTTGAATTTTATTTCTCTGATGCCCTTCTTGCAGTGCTAGAAATGCTCGATTTTGGACTGTAAGCTTTGATCAACACCGTCCCTAGATGATAATATTAGCAATGTCAACGCTAAAACCTCCTCGGTAACACTTCAAACTTTCCATGTTTTGTAATTCATTCATTCCCAGCACAAAAGCAAAACTGTACTGCTGTTGTTCACCGCAAAGATCAGAACTTATTACACGAGATACAAACTAACAAAAACTGCTAATATGTGAAACCAGGCTTGCCAGCATCATACACTTGTTCGGATCACATAATCAATTTAGTTGAAGTATATATATTCAAAAGAATGATATTTGATGGCGGGGGTGGGGGGGTTGATGTTACAAATCAGATGTAGCTGGCCAAAGTACAATAACACAAGTTCTTTTGGTTTTTGATATGAACTCTTCTAAGTGGCCTAAAGAGGAACAAAAATATACAGACCTTTTGTATGGAAATATATATATATATATATATATATATATATATATATATATATATATATATATATATATATATATTATATTATATCCTCCATTCACGCCTGTTCTTTTTCTCTATATTTTACACCCCAGATGAAGATGTCCGGTTTATCCTTTGAGCACCCAATCTTGGAGCAGCAGTTTTAGTTCCCCGCCCTCGACCAGCTGATAATGGTTTTGCCCTGGTGGTAGGTGGAGGGGCTGCAATAGCAGCCCATGGATCATCATTATCAAGTACCGGACTAGATCTCACGGTCAAAGGTTTTGACGCTATTTTCGGAGGAGGGGCAGCTATGGAACCCCACAGGTCATCATCTTCATCTTTGTTGACAGTTGCTGAACTTTTAGGCCGCAAATTTGTAACTGTAACAAATTAGAAAAATCTCCCATGAGTTAATGGTAAGTGGCTATTTAAAATTTTAAAAAAAACACACAAAAAAAAACAAGTCTAGTGGATGAACACCTTGTGGTTTTGCCTGCGAGACAGGCCGTTTTTGAGCTGCTTGGATGTTTGCGAGGGCTGGAGATGACTTTGGCTCTTCAAGTGGCGTGATATCGTCCCACCCGTCTTTATCACTCTCGTGGTCTTCACCAATCCCATTCTCAAGTTCTCCCCACCCATCAGTTGAGGTAGGAGACACAGGTGCAGGTTGTTCAGCTATATCTGCGCCAGAACTTACATGGACTAGCGTTGTACTTCCAGTATCCATCACTGTAATATAAAGAAGATTGCATATCAATACACAGAGAAATGCAACAACATAACCACAGCATCAAGTAATATACCAAGTGTACAAGCATAAATATAAAGCTACATGGAAACTGGGAAGGTATACAGATGTGCCCTTTCCCTCATCCGGCAAAGCCAAGAGGCCCAAGACAGGACTTAATCTTATTAGATAAATCTCAATATCCACCCCAAAGAAAACAGAGTGCTAACTGGATATGCTTCCGCCCCTCCTCCTCACTCACAGACCTACATCTGATTCTTCAATACTCATCCAGCATAGGAACCTGATTGGTCTAGGTCTGCTCTTCCATTAGAAAAGACTTGGTCCCTGCATTTTAATAATTTATCGGCATGTTTTGCACCTACAAGATTCAATGCTATAGGAAGGATACATTCCTAAAACACAGTTTAACACTTGACGCTTTCTTCTATCAGTCCTTGTGCAAATGAGTGAAACATAAGAATGTAGGTTTCAATTGACTTACAAGAATTCAAGAACAGTCTGGCAAACTGAATCTCAATTAGCATACCAGCAAAAACTTGTTCAGCTTTGAAAATTTTGTTTGAATGTTCAGTTCATTGAAAGTTTAAATTTGAAATTCCCCATCAATAGGAAGTTAGAACAAATAAAGCGTTCTGATAAGATGTGAACGTCACAACAGAGAATAAAGAATTTAAAATTACATGGCTTTATAAGCTTAACACAAAATAAACCATTGGCACTGATTGGTCTGATTTGAGTTAAGAGATTCGATATTTATTAGGGGATAATTTAACATGTAACTTGTTATAGGAAGACTTGGGATTAGAGTTCAATCGTTGTTTTTGATGCACCTCATGAAGAGCTCAAGGAAAAGCAAGTTCAAAGATGAAGAAATATGGGAATTGAGTTTTAACTTCAGGGCAGGCCTTCTATGGCCTTGAATTTGATATGCATTAGTCTTTTTAGCCTACTTTATGCTTGGTTAAGGTTTGAACCTGCATACAGTAGTCGGTTAATGAATGATTTTTAGAACCCTTGTTGATATGAGGATTGGAACCAAGGACCTTAAGGTCTTTGCCCGAGTGCCCTTGCCATCTCTGATGTGGCTCTAGAACCCCAGATGCAATTGACTAATTGATTCTTTTGGGCTATGTATACTCCTAGTTTACCAAGGACGCATCACCTGTTTTGATGCTCATATATATACTAATTTTTACTTTATCCAAAAAAAAGAGACCCAGATGCGATGCCTATGGGATTCTAGGTGTGATGCCTCGATCTACCTTGTAATGTATTTCCATCTCCTTTGCCTAATTATTTATATTTCCTGCAAAGCAGACCCTCCTTCCTATTCAACCCTAAAAAACTATCTACAAAAGCCCACAGACATCTCCTGCATCAGTTTGCATTATGGTGTGTTATAGATCGCTCCTCTTTGCCACAAGCGAGATTATTTGAAAAGTGGATTGAGCCTTTGCAGGTGTGGAGGGTCCAGTATAAAAGCTCCAGCTTTATGTTGGCTCAAAGGAACTTTTGCAGGTTCCAAGGCCGCCTATGTAAAATTTGATCGTCATTTTTAGGAACTAAATGTAGTTTTTTGTAGGTTCCTCTGGTGGCAATGACCAATGAGGCAGTCATCCTTGTCTTCTTTTCTTAATGAGCTGCATACCGCTTGTGCCACAGGTTAAGCCTCGGCTAAATCTTTCTTGAGGGAGAAGAAACCATTACAAGGAGGGCATAGATGACATCTTATCTTTCCATACCTACTGCATAATCTTGGAGGAATAATTTTGTATCTTGTCCATCATAAAACTTACGCGTGGTAATGAAAAAATATAGCTTTCCCCCTTTCGAACTAACCAGGACCTTCTGTTACTTTTTATCAAGTCATTTAAAGCCATATGCATACTGACATGATTGCTTAATCAATTAATAACTACATGCTGCTTGTTTTGCCTTTGATGAAAGGAAAGTTATGACTCTTGCCTGAGCTCGCATTGGAGATGGCAGAGGTAAGAGGCGCACTGGTATTTGCCGGAGCATGTGGAGTTTGTTCAGAAGGTTTGCCTTTGAGAGTCAAGGAACTCATGGCCCATCTGCAATGCATCCAGATGTTGAATGTCAGTGTCACAAAGAGGCAATCCTTCTTCTAAAAGACTACATTTCTAACATAAGAAATGAGAACTAGCATGACAAAGTGCAGCCAAGAACCCAGATATGAATTACAAGCATTAGCACTGGCATCATATCAGATCAACTCTATGCTATCAATTTCACAAGTTATAGGTCACAACAATATCATAGCAGACAACATTCCGGTTTAAATGATCTATTCCCTCCAACCCATAAAAGTGAGTTGACATAGTCAAAAAGACTAAAACCAACAAAATTATAATTTTGAAAATAAACTAACAACATTAAGAAATACTAAAACCATTATAAACAACATTAATAAATACTAAAAGCAACAAAATTATAATTTTGAAAATAAATTAAATACATATGAAATATTTGTTCAAAAGAAAGCAAAGACCTTGAGGTCCTAGGTTTCAATCCCCCGTATCAAAGGGTCATACTTATCTATCAAAAAAAGAGGACAGTTAAAATGGGACATTCTAAAAAGAAATGTGGACAATATTTATGGAACTGACTACTGAGGGAGTATAAAGAACAACTACTTCTGCTTAACTCAAGAGTCCCAAGTTCAAAAGTTTAATATTATAGTTTCATAACTACGCTCGGATTTGACCATTATAACAAAATTCCTAGTTACATCCAGCTTCTATATTTTATAGTTGAGGAGTCGATTTGAAATTCAAAGCAATTGCAAGCTTAATTTGCAGATATATATTCTTTCAGTTGACATTATCTCGGAGGTCAAAGTCGAAGCAATATTAGAGAGGACAAGGAGTGAAAGAGAATGCTTCAATATGCATCCCGTGTTTCTCATTTGCTTAAAAACTGAATGAAATATAAATGTAGGGTACATTATGAAAAACAAAAGAAACAAACAACATGAGCTCATGTAATACAAACGTGATAAGTGCAAAACCAGCATACCCAAGTAAACTTGCATTTCCTGGAATTGACGAAATTCCTGAACTTATAGCTCCACTATCTCCAGACATTGTCTAGAAAAAACCAAGGGAAGGATCAATAAAACATGTAAGAGAAAAGACGAACTATAATCGCCGTTATACAGGTAGTAATTTACATTAAAATAGTCCATCTTTGCAAAGATATACTCCTTACTATTTGGTTTTTATACAAGCAGACATGTCATAAGTTTTTCATGGAGTAGTCCAAGTAAGAATACACAATATTTGGTAGATGAGCAAGAATTTATGATGAAATGGTAAGATAGTTCAGACACACGCAGAGCTGATCCAATACAATTCATATGAGCCAATAGATCTTCTTAAGCAGGGAAAAACTATTATGCCAATTACAAGCAACAAATGTAATTTGTCAGTGCAAAGCTACAACATTCAAAACCCCAGAAAAGCATGGTTAAACATCAACAAGGGACCTGCATTGAACAGAACCTATGATGACTGGAAGTATGTAATAAAATAATCCTGTTGTGATTAAAACACGCTTTAGCCCACTTGCAACGGGTCTAGCAGGTAGACAACTGATTACCAAAGACACTCTCCTACAGAAAGTAGATTGTTTTGGGGCGCGGCAGTAACCATGAACATCTAGTAAGAAGAGTATGGCGTGCATACCATCTGCCAGTTGCAAGCACATCATCATCAGAAAGTTCCCGCGGACAAAAGCAGGGAATCATTCCTTAGGAGATAAGTAGAACGCAGTGAAACCATATCATCACTCGAACGATTCTCTCCTGGCCTCATATGCACTTGAGCTTCTTCCTTTTCTCAAGTAAAAAGTTAACATGTTTCAAGAATGACAAACAGGCATTTGTCACATCATATACACTTCCTAATTTTAGACCATGGTAGTCTAAATGGGAGCAATGGCAGCAGCCTGACGAGTGATCATTGAAACTGAATCTAGATGTCCCTAGGTAGCGTGAAACCCGAAGGATACACTAGTGACAAGTGCACATTTCCCAATTTAAACATCTCGCAGAAAGACAGTGATTCTTTAATATCATTGCTCCATGCCAGAAAGATATGATGTAGGTCCGTGTATAGCTTGCTCAGCAATCATATTATGGAAAGGGCCAAGAAGCAATATGGCTGTCTGATTGCTTAGAAAAGTAGGGTATCAACTTTTGCAATAGAAGCACATTCTTCGAATACTACTCTAAAACTTATAATTTTCAGTTTATCTATAAAATATAGATCTATTACAGCTCATTGTTTTTTTGTTGAAGGGGTCAGGTATATCAACCCCTCTTCAATTTACTTTTTGTCAATCCGAAAAAATATAGATCTATTACAGCTCACTTATTTATGAAAAACAGACAAGCAGGAATAACGATCAAGAAACTTAATAACATACCTTCTCGTGGTATTGCTTCACTATCTGAAGAAATTGATCAACTGCTTGGAAGGCCTTTGATCGAACATCACTGCAGTAATGAAAGTATAAGATCAAAATTTAGCAAACTCAAAAATATACTTAAACTAGACGAGATGTGATATGACTTTACAAGTTTAATAAATTAAGAGATGATGACAAACAGCTAAATGAAAGCTCAGGATCTGAAAAGGAAGAGCATACTCAATTGCAGAAGACAGAAAGAACATCAACCAAACTTATAAAACAAAGACTACCTGCAAGCATTTTCCTACCTCATTACCCAATTGATGTAAAGCTGCATTCAACAGTATATAATTTTCAAAAAATTAATAAAGACAACCAAAAACGTGTGTGTGAGCATGTGTTGGGGGGCAGGCGGTGAGGCGCCAACGTTCTGACTCATGGATAAACCAAGGCTCTAACACTCTTCGGGAATCTAAGTCAATGGGATCCCTCCATTACTAACGCTTTAGCCGAAAGTTAGCCAATGAACGTGAAGCATCATCGAAAATTAGTGCATCATCAGAAACAACTGCATACTTTGACCTTTCCACTCAGTGAAAACAAATATTGGTATTCCAATGATTTCTAAACTAAATGCAACCCCACCCCACCGTCCAAAGAGAAAGACAAAGACAATATATATATATATATATATATATATATATATATTTCATGTGAAAAAGCATTGTATTCAACTTTTGAACTTAAGGAATGTATAAACTAACACAAATAGTAAACATTGATTCACGCCTGTATTTCATTTTCTTTCACACTTATATTTACGAGTGGACATTATCACATCCACAGAATGCATATATAATTATTAATTACTCAATTCACAGGATGACAATGCTAGGAGTTTGATGATAAGTAATCACACTGGACATGGCGAGGAACTCTAATTTAAAAAAAACATCAGTTTAAGTTTCTTTTCGCTTCATCTTTTATCAATACTAACTTCAATAGTGATGCATGCCTCTCTTTACACAACATCATAGGCATGGAGAAAATTTTATCCAAAGGATAATAGTCTTAATTTCAACTCAATGAAGAAGTAGACCATATATAATCAAACAATCAATATCAGAGATGAATAACAAGTGCTAGAGCAAGCAAAGCAACCTCATGGGAACTAGCAAGAGCAAAAGTAGCCATTCAAACTACAACAAGTAGACTGCTTACAATGAAATCAAATTAAAAAGAGATGGGTGTTGATATTATAAGAACTTTAATCCTTTTATCTCACTTCCAATGGCCAAGGTTCAAGAAAACTCCAAAAAAATTCTAAGAGGACAGTAGACAAGAGTAATTCACCATTCTTTAAGAAACACAATTCTAAGGAAAACAGAAGCAATTGCACAATATAAAGGAAAAGTAATAACCTATCAGGATCAATTGTTAGCACAACAATATTTGGCAAAATCCGAGCTGCAATCTCTGTGGCATCATAATAGGAGCTGGTAGCACACAGAGCCATAACACCTGTCACACCATAGAAAAATCAGGGAGAGGGAAAAATAAAAGAACAACATAATCAATTGTAAGCCAGACAAGGGACTAGGAGAAGCAGAGTTGATAACTCAACCTGCTCCACGGGCAGGCGAGAATGTATCACGTAAAGCACGTACAGTGAATGCATTTATCAGAACTCTCTTCCGTGTCTGCAATGTACCAGCAAATTCACTAAATGTTAATTTGTATTTTCCTAACAACACCACTTTCAAGTATATTTACATGCGATCAGTGAATAACAACACCGACTAAATGAAAGTTGGACAGAGCATCTCCAACAATAGTTTAGTGCGCTAACTATTTAAAAAAAAATGGTAGCAAACTTTACTAACCCCTTCGTTGAGGTGGCTTGCAATATTTCCCAGTAGAATGGTGGTATTTGTTCGAATTGCTGGTTCTTCATCCACCTGCATCATGAAAACGAATATCAACTAACAGCAAAAGCATCAAAAAGAAGATTGATGAAAAACAAGCACCAATTACATCAAGCAAGTTGCATATTATAAAAAAACTTGATATTGTAAAATAGAAAAGTCCAAGGTTCTAGAAGTAGAAACTGACTTAAGAGGAACTTTTGTTGTATCATCAAATGAAAGGATGCCATACCTGGAGCTTTGAAAGATATTTCAAGAGTGATCCTGATATAGTTCGTTGAGACAGCTGCAATCACAGTAAAAACAAAAACTGTATTTAAAAAGGTACAGAAACCAGAACAGATTGATATTATTCCCTCTTTGTACGAGTACATTCAATTACTGTTCCATCGATTTTCATTTTCTGTTGCTATATAGCTCCTACCCATCTCAACCTTTGGTGGTTTTGTTCAGACCATAATTACAGATCACTCCCTTCCTTACTGCAATGCATAGTTATTAGTATTGTACGATAAGAAGTCACCTTTTAAGATACTCATTGTTGAGGCATATCTTTTGAGGTATGATATTACAAGCTAGAGCTTGTGGTATTATTACAAGCTTTAGTATTAGTGTCGTTAGATCAAATCTACTTAGATCTATACACCGTTAGATCAAATATATTATTTTCTAATTAATGACATGGACGTTCCATATCATCACCAACTTAATCATCCAACGGCTTTAACACTAAAGCTCGTAATATCATTTGCCAATCTTTTTTGCATGTTGTACAACACACTTATCATTACGCACATCATGGTTACACAATCACACTTTTTTACCATATAGTGTGAAATATACACAAACTGGATTTTTGTTAACCAAATACTTTAAGGAAATTTAAGACTGCAACACCTAGTATGATGAAGAACCCCATTTAACTAATAAACCTACTAGATGAATGGGGTATTTTTCAAATCTTTATTAATATAATGACTAATATTCTATGAATTTATTTAACAAATACCATTAGAAATGATTTCTAACGTATTTTACGATACAAAACCATATCCCGACACGTGTCATGGAAATAGACTCGTGATAAATGATACATAACTCAATTCGATAAATATGCTGCAATGCATTCCCCCTTTTACCTAATAGCCACTCCTTAACTTTTGTTCCATTTGCTCGGGTCAGCTACTGAGGCTCATTTTGATTAAGTGCCTCTTGGACAGATCCAACATATGGAAAGAAGGTTGAAGAGGTTAAGTTATTCTGCATAAAGACTTATCACTTACAATTTCTGTTTTCGTTCATTCAATTGATGGACAGGACTGTTTACAGTATCAGTTTTAGTTTGCATGTACAGTTGTCTATAGTGTCGAGGCAGGGAACTGACACATGATTGCCTAATGTGGAGAAATGACAGGTAGGAAGGGTAAGAATTATTTTCATTCTAGCAAGTTCCAGATGCAGAGAACTGACTCACAAACACCTGTTTCCATGATACTTCTAACATCATTGACAGTAACTTATGTCATCATCTTCAAGCCAAGCACCACAAATAATTGAAGCAACCAAACCAATAAACACAGATACCTTAGGAGCAAGAACAAGGATTGATTTAAGTGTCAATTCGCGGAGTATGGCAGATGTGTCGGTAAACCCCGTAGCAACATGAGGGTAAACCTAGTCCAAAGCATCACAAGAGCATCTTAATAGCAAATACCTATTTTGAGTGATTAGAAAAAATAAAAAATCATTCACTACGAACTTCTTACTTGCTCATCAACAATTTGTGACGAAAAGGACTCTCCAAATTGATCAATATTCTGCAGGAGACCAACTCGGATTGCCCTGTCGTTGGAGGCAAAAAGTTTAACAATTGTTGGCAGTACCTACATTGGAGCCCAAAATTCACAGGAACAATATTAGTAAAAACTAATCACAGACTGTCGCAATGTAGGAGGCTTAAATGATAGCAAGTGATTAGATATGGACGCTAAGGAAAGAAGGCCAAACCTTGATGCTGAATTCTTCTGCTGAAAGCCAAGCACCCATTTTTAACAATGCAGTCAAAGCAGGGGCAGCAGCTGAACCGAATTCTAACGCAGAAGCTAGTAAAGGAAGTAGCTGTTGAATCCAGACCATAAATTCACAAATTTGCATTAAAAAATTTGGCATTAACATACAGTACAATGTGCTGCGCAGATAAAATAGACATACCTTTTTAAGCACGATTTGGCGAGGAAGCTGCTCAGCAAGAGTCGGGAGTTTACGGAAAAATGTATCCTTTTCGTCACTGTCCTTCAGATTAAGTATTTCCATGAAATGTATGGTATCCACCAACTTGTTTTGGAAATATTCTGTCATCAAATGATTTGCACTTCAAATGTAGGCGCGGGAGAACAGGGGAGACAGGAATGTAATCATGAAACATAGTGAAACAGTGTTATAGATTTGGAAGAGATATCAGCTAATCATAGCCCTCATAGTTATTGAAGGCAAGCGTCTCCCTCGCCTCAGGCGACACTGGGAGCGGACAGGTGAGACAACGTTGAAGAGGTGCACATCTCTTTTGCATCTATTGCAAAAGAGGAAGATGAATGCACGATTCATTGGATTCATGCAAGTAAGACAGGTACAAATAGAGCATAAGAATTCATAGATTGTATTTCAGTAGGAGAATATATATGATTACAACACCACAAGATATGCAAATAAGCCAAACGTATGGGTAAGGACCAACCACAATTCTCCACAAGCTTTGACGAATTCAACCTGCGAGAAGGCATAGAACTCAAAAGCCGCTGATAATCTGGAAGTAGAGACTGTGAGACAGGAAAGTAGACAGATGCAAATGAAAATGAATCTTCATGTGGCTGGAAGTCAAAGCAAGCAAGACAAGTTGGGTGCGTATGCACACCCTTACTAGCTCAATGACGACTAAGTAAGAAAAAAAAATTATTAAAGAACTAATGAGGGGCCACATAGAAGTCGCCATCTCGTTGATTAAATAACAAGCTGACCTTTGGTATGGAAGCAGTATTGCGCAACTCCTCCGTCTTGCTTAATTTTGAACCCGAAAAAAGTTCATAGATGAGGCATCCTAGCAATTATATCATAAGCAGTAAGCATTCATTTCACCGTAAAACAACTCATGCGAGCAAGTGCCTTCAAAGAATAAAGCGTCAATGCACTATTGCAAATTAAAGTTTTAAGGAAAATAAAAAGGATAAAATCAACTAAAGTTGTTTTGGTTTTGGATAAATGGGTATTATAAATAGAGCATGATAGGGATACAAATTTCTCATACATCTAGGTGACAAGCATGTGATTGGTTATGCTTGACACCTAGATTTGTATGAGAAATTTGTACAATAAAAATGTATCCCTATTGCTGCTCTAATTATAATTCCCACTTATCCAAACTTCGAAAACCCACATGTAGCAATAGTGAGATAAATTGTTGCGTTGAGCCCACATGATAAGGCACCCTGCAGACAGGGACTAAGGACTATAGGTTCTAGCTGTCAGACAAGATGTCAAGATCATTTTATCAATCCTCCCTGTATTCTCTTACCATTTTACAAGTATAAACTAAAAAAACAACATATAAAAAAGTGAGGCAGACTCACCCAAACCCCAGGAATCAATGGACCAAGCTGGTGATTTTCTGATTGTTCCCCATTCAGATTTTGCGAGCTCCATTGGTTTGTATTGTGAACCAACAAGCCATTCATATTGCTGGATCAGACACATAAAAACTAAATAAATTTACAAAAAACCAAAATTATATGAACAAACATCACTAAGATAGCCATCCAGAACGTCAGGAAAATATATCCAAATCCATTTTAGAAAATAAGTGAAGATCGTATTAAAACGGATGTTATCATCCCTGAAAATCAAGAAGTTGAAATGAAAAATTAGCTCCACAAAAGTAAAGAAATCCTGTTGAAACATATTCAATTAGGCAATTTTATATGCTTTATGCAGGGACTAAGCCTAAATCTATGTTCACTCAAAACATTAACATCCATTCCTTAAAATAATACTTATAATAATATAATATTAGCTAATTAATAAAGATTTCCCTTTTTTATTTTAATACCCTATCTCAGACCCATAATTCACCACACAAGGAAATATGTATCATGGCCAAAGGTAAACAGAGATGATAACCGATGATCACATCCAAACCCGAGGTATACCAGCATTGGCCCTGTAGAAGCTTCATTATTCCCATCAAACTCGGAAAGAACATCAAACGCATGCAGCTTCCAGTCCAAAGTTTGAGTGACAACCACACTTTCCAAACAGACATTACCATGAACCTGCAAAACCAATGGGAAGGATAAGAGAAAGGTCAAATTAAAAATCCTTAAGAATAGCACTGTGGTTATAGAAGCTGGGAACCATACTTTTTTTTTTGATAAGTAAGGTAAAGTATAAACAAGCGCCAAATGAGGTGACGCGTCCTTGTATAATGGAGGTATACAAGATAAAAAATATTCTAAACAAAAGAACTGTCCATTCTATCTACAAAAGGATCTTCAGAATTAGAATCGGCTATGTAGCACCAGGAGTGCAAAGACAGAAGGAAGTTCTTCTTTAGACCATCAATATCTGATTCGACATTCTCAAAAGCCCTCCTGTTTCTCTCTTTCCAGATGGTCCACCACACTGCTGCAGGAGCGAAGTCCCAGTACACGTTCTTCCTCCTCCTTTTGGCCAGCAACCATCCTCTTATCAACTCAATAACAGACCTGGGCATACTAATTGAAAGAAATCTCTATACTAGGCATAAGCAGCCGTGTTATCCTACTTGATTAACGGATAAATAAATATTCTCTATGAAAACTATGCAGATCAAACTTGAGATGTGTTTCTGTCTGTGAGCCTGTGTTTCCCAAGTAATAGTCCACAAGATCACTAACGTGATTTTACAACAGCCATATAGGTGCCGTTTGGTAGTTAGGATTAAGGTCAGATACGATTAACAAGGTAACTAAGCCGAGTTGACTGGTGTTTGGTACGCAATAGATGGTCCAAGTTACCTGGATAAAGCCATTATCCCCTGACTATTAATACCAAGGGGGAGGGTGGTATCACTAAAAAAAATTGGAATTAACATTTTTAATCTCAAAACTACCCCGATATACAAGTGAGGATTAATAACACGGGCACTAGTAGTACTGAAATTAATAATAATGTCTATCCCTACTCAACTACCAAACAAGCCCATAGATTTAACCTATGAACTTTTTAAAAGTACAAACCAAAGACAAGGCTTGTCATCTCACTGACGCAACTGATAAAGTACGCAGAATCTAATTAATGTACCAGTTTCCTTAAAATAACAATCAAAATGTGTGAGCCGGCTATGATTCAAAGGGAAGGAGACATCCCCATGGCTGAATTAGAAAAAATAATCAAAATCATTTTTCCTTTCTAAGTAACTAGTTAGTAAGCAAGAAACCACAGAATGGAGCAATCTACAGGATCAGTTAACATTCCAAAAATATAATACTATACAAATTTAGTTTGTCTCTTCAACTCATTTCACTACGTACAGCAACTTAAGTTATATCTTCTAAATTTACTCACAAGTTTGCAATCATTATTTAGAAAGCTCACTGCTTTTGCTATCCGATGCAGTCCCCAAGCATAGTACTCATCCCTGCCATCAAAAGACAATATAAAAGTTAGAGAAAAATTCCACAAGGGAATAACAAACAACCAAGTCTGAGGTAAGGAAAAGACCATAGGTCCTATATAGTGTGCTAACAATTATATCTCGAAAACTGCTTTATGAACGTTAAGGTATGATCGAAATACAACTAACTGTGTACAAGGAGCACAATCCATTCGGACGGTCAAAGCAATTAAAAAAATAACAAGTAAAACTCACGCGATCGGCATGTGAATCATAAGAAAAAATGAACAAACCAATCGAGTAGACCAAGTTCATGTACCTTTGTGTACCTTCTAGTCCTAGTTCCTTGATCTTTTCTGACAGTGGCATAACCGGTTCCGTTACAATATAGATGGTAACCTTTGAAGAAGAACCATCAAAAGTTTCAGCCTCAGTACTGTGAAGAAATGACAAAATATTTGGATGTCTGACCTGGAAAGGAGCCAATAATATCTTTACTACCATTGCATTGAAGCGAACTTAATGAAATGCTTAAGTTTGATGTTACGTGAAAAAAAATCGAGCAAGAGAGCACAATAAGATTCAGAAATTTGATATTTTTTTAGAAAACACACAAGGTGTGGACAGGCAATAGAAATATTACCTCCCTCACTCCCTTTCCCATAACACCAAAGGAAATTAGGACAATACTTAAGTATAAAGCAGTAAATGAGGATTCTAAAGAACCACAATGCAGAGGGTCACTCATCAAAAACATTTATTTGATATGAAAGAAACCTAACTCATGCAAGTTTGGATGCCTAGTGAAAAATTACAAGAGACAAAATTCTTGAGCAAGTTTAAACCCGAGAATTTAAAAAAAATCTATTGCCGGGATCAAAACTATATAATAAAGTTCTTGCAAACTCAATTTCCAACCGTGTCCAGCATGATTCCAAGCTAATAAATTATATGTACCAAGGTTTATATCATATACATGTAATATATTTTACAACAAAGACTATATGCTTCTGCAACCAAATAGTCAATGAGCTTCCCCAGGTCATAAGGCTATCAATAATTACATATCTATTTAGCAGTGACTATCTTAGAATAAACAATGAAGCCTGAACTTCTTAACTGAATCATAAAGGGCAAAGAAGAGCATCTACAAGTAAATTCAAATATCTGAGGTTGAATCATTATTGGAAATGCCATGTTTTCAACTTTCCATTAGTGGCTTACAGTTCGGAGACGCTTGACACCATTGCGACCTGCTGCTAAATGTCCATCATTGGCATTACTTCCAGAAAGAGAAAATATTGACACCGGGGATCCGTCATCCTGGAGAAACAAACATCAACTATAAGTCAAATAAACTTCAATATGAAACACACAAAACAAGGAGACAAACTAATTGAGGACTTTCAAAGATTCACAAGTTACAAAATTTTTAGGCATGAGGAATCATGTCAATTGGGAACAGGTTCAGACAGCTCCTACAGGAAGGTGTGACTTCAACTCATAATAGATGGACAAGTGAGTTGACACTTTTCTAATTAATAAAGGGCCCACCAAGTTGCAAGAGGAAGACACTAGTTTCGCGCAAGTACATTAAATCAGCCATTTGAGTCTTGAGCTAATACGAACATGCTCCTAATTTATGATAGTTTTTTGCAGTGTAATTGACTTTCTAACTTTTATAACAAGACATATTTTATTTGCTCAACTGGCCTCATAGGTTGATTAAGGTTGTAGAATGAGCTATAAAATGGGACATACATCAATAAGATCCAGAATTTAATGCCACTAGGTTATTCTCGTATGCGAAGTTGGGGTAAGACCGTAAGAATCAGCCAGATAAAAGTGAAATATTATTAATGGCAGCAATGAAGGACTACATCAAAATGGGCTAAACTACTTTAACAAATGAATTCAGTGAAGTTCACATCTTAATTTTCAACCTAATTTTGGTAGTAGGATGCTGAAAAAAACTCCTAAAAAAATTAAGGAATGGACATCTTGCCAGCCTGGGATGCTCCATTGACCAAAGAATCACGCATTAGAAGTTGGAACCATAGAAATAGCATCACTGCTTATGAGATTAAGGCTGCAAAATGCGAATCACTCCTACAGCCTCTAATGCTGAGACACTTGTGCACTGAGCTGTTCTTTATTCAGCAAAAAAACTGCTCACTCTCGCACACAATGTAATGCAGTTAAGGGAAGCCTAAGAAAGAATGGATGGAAGCCAACTTGTAGGTAGTTTGGTTCATTTGGAGTTTGTAAGTTTTCTAGTCTTTTAGATGGTCTTAGAATCTACTTTAGGTTGATTTTTTTATTTTTTATTTTTTATTTTTGCGATAAAAGAAGAATATATTAGATCAAGCAAAAAGAGATGCAAAACAGCAAACAAGCCATCAGCCAAACAATATACAAAAGAAGAAGAAAAAGAGAAAGCTAGCAAAAAAGTAATGAAGAACAACCCTCCAATCTCTCGAAATATCTGCAGTTGAAACTCCTCGAACAGCACCCAGGCTGAAAACCACAGAGAAGCATTAAAAGTGCTATTGTTTTCTCCTAGTCTATATTAAGGGCAGTTTAATACTATTATCAACGACTGCATTTGGGCTAAGCAAACGGGACATTAGACAGTGATCATGAATAGGACCAGGTAAGTAGCTTAGGTTAACTATGACAGTTTTATTAGTCAAAACTTGGTTCCCCAAGATAACTTATTTGGCCACAACTTGTCTGGTGGTCATATTCCCTCATATATATGTCTGTACACTTATTTCAGAAGTTAGTTAGTGAATGAAGAACATATTAAGTGTGTTATTTGAAGTATGATACATCTGTCACCGTAATGAGACTTGCGTGGCTCAAGAACCCTCTGTATGATGCCTATGGGACCCTCCTTTGATGCCTAGACCTATCCTCTAGTCTAGATTTTACTAGGTCTCATTCTTCATTTACTTTCAAAGCAATTTCCTTTTTTTTGATAAGTAAAGTGTATTAATGTACTCCCTCCGTCCCGAATAAATGATCCTGGTGGGCAAAATACAAGGATTAAGAAATGTAATTAATGATGAGTTGTAAAATATGTTGTGACAATAATACTCATTACACACCCTCTCTCTCATTAATTATATACCCATTACACTCACTCTCTCTCTAAGATGTGCAATAATTATAGTATTAAATGAAGAGATATATTAGGAAGATTGGTAGAAAATTTGTACACCAAAGGTCATTAGGAACATTAGTTGGGACATCTCAAAATAGAAAGTAAAAACATTTATCTGGGACAAAGGGAGTATTATAAACAAAATACAGCAAGACTGGTGTTGCGTCCTTTGTACACCAAAAGTATACACAAGAAATTATGGAATACTAAAGCTATCCATAAACTCTACAAAAGAGTTGACTGAATGCCCAACTGAATTTGTGCACAAAAAGAACAGTAAATGAAGAAGATCATTCTTCAAGACAGAAACAGTCCTCTCCTCATTATCAAAAGCTCTTCTATTCCTCTCCTTCCAAATGACGCAGCAGACTCCCAAGGGATTAAGGTTCCAAATGGACTCTCTCTTCCCCTTCCGATACAGAGACCAACAGGTGAATAATTCCTTGAGAGAATCATGTATCACCCAAGATAGACTTCAAAGGCCAAATATCAAACTCCACCATTCCCTCGCCACCTTACAATGAAGCAAAAGATGATTCACGCTCTCACCATCCCCTCTACACATGAAACACCTATTCACATACACTATGCCACATCTCCGCAAATTATCACCCGTGAGAAGAGCATCATTGGCTGCCTCTCGTGCAAAAAAAGCCACCCTTGCTGGAGCTTTCGACTTCCAGATAGTTTTCCAGGGGATCAAGACTCTATCCTGATTACCCAAGGCAAAGAAGTAGGATTTGACCGTAAAACTTTTATCCTTTGACCTCTTCCAAATGACCCTATTCTCCATGTTCTGATCGATTTGCTGCGAGTAGATAGATTCGGAAAGCTGAAGAAAAGACTCAAATTCCCAATTCCTGGAAATTCCTTCTGAAGGCTGGATTCCAAAGGACCCTTCCATTCTCGATGATACGAACTAACCTTCGCGTCTTTATCGGTTGCAATGTTGAAAAGGTTGGGAAAGGCTCTCGACAGTTCCACATCCCACACTTGTCTGTCCAAAAACCAACAGAAGATCCACTCCCTATTTCAAAGGATAAATTCCAAGCAAACGAGTCCCACCCTTTCCTTATCCCTTTCCAAACCCCCAAACCGTATGACATATCAACATCCTTTGGAAACCAACAATGATTCCCTTACCCAAACTTTCTTACCACTACTAACCTCCAAAGAGCATTTCTTTCGACCAAAAACCTCCATAACCATTTACCCGGCAGAGCCTTATTCAGCAGAGCCTTATTCAACAGAGCCTTATTCACCCTTCTAAGCTTCTTGATCCCTAACCCCCCATCCCTGATACTCAAGGACACCCTATCGCAATTGACTAAGTATATTTATGACCCACCGAAGCTCATTCCCATAAGAAATCCTTCTCCAATTTTTCCAATTGATGGTAGACTAAGGCTGGTATAACAAATAAGGACATGAAATAAATAGGAAGAGTAGATAGGGTACTCTTAATCAGAGTCAACACAAAATCAGAACACACAAGCCCCTATTAACTCCTAACTATGGAAACCTACAAACTAAAAATCAGACCCTGTTTCAAACCCCTATTCCTATTCACAGTTCCAGACCCAGGCTATCCATCCTGTGTCGTTGGCAATTGGTATTTGGTGCTCAAAAATCAGTCGCTATATAAGCCATTTAAATCTTCCGCCAAGGTATCTGTAACAAATTATTCTCACGCTCATGAAAGATGCATCAACAGAAAATGATAGCTACCCTCGCCAACAGAAATGAGAGCCTGGAGCTTCCTACAAAATTTGTTCTCTAATATCAATACCAATACGAGATCATCGGTCCCCTTTTCATTTCACTTATTTTATTTTCCTTTTCTAGCACCTATTCTACATTTTATTTTCCATGAAATAAAAAACTGTAGTGAGTTTCTCAGAGGCATCCAGCAGGAATTTGAATTCACGTGCCAGGTGATTAGAGGATGAATCCTTCCAATAAAAACTTACTTGCTTCACAAAGAAGTTGAGATGGCTAATCAAAAAGTGTAGCAATTACTGTGGTGTAGAAGTTTTGACCCTCCTGCCCTCTTTGGCTCTTTGAACCTGCAGGTGATGCAACAGTGGTAGATGTGGTCCAGGCATGGCAAGATTTTCAGATTGCTAGGTGTGCATATGAAGCTTGAAAAGATGGCGCAATTCTTTTGATGAGATGAAAGAGAAAGAGGATGGCTAAGGCTGCAAGATGCCATGATCTAACCAAGTGAATTCACACACTGCACTCTCACTTCATATTTCTGTACAACACTATCCTACTCGATGGCTTCATTTGTTGAGACAGAGACTCCACAAAGTTTGTATAATTAGTTTCTCAGACATTGTTTGCATACTTCTTAAGGAAACCTTGTCTGAATTTAAAAACCTAGTTAACCTACAGAATTGGACTCCCTGATACTTGAAAAGGTTACACTTCAGAATATAAGATGAAATTCTATAGTTGCAAGTGGCCAAGTGTCGTAAATGCGAGCCGTTAAAACTACAGTTCTACATTGCAACCACCCAGCAGAAATGTTATTCATTGTGGGATGGATCCCATGAGATCCCTAAACTTTGCATGTATTACAAGGAGATAAAAGTTTGAGAATCCCTTCTTAGTTTGATCAACTCTAAGCACGGCTCAAAGTTGATAAATGGCCATTTATAATATAGAATAGATATTACTTATTAATCATAATAAGATATTGGAATCGAGTGAAAGTTGAAATATGCATTTGCATTTGAAAATGTAGCAGGAGTTTGGAGAGTTAACCCTATCCACATAGGTGTCAAAGTTTTGATTTTGAAGAAAAGCTGCATCAAAGTTTGAGTCATCCAAATCATGGACTAATCTGTCTTCATTTTTTAAGCTCCACAAGCATGGTTTGCTACCATTTCATGAAAGAAACATCATTAAATCCCACTCTCACTATTCAACTAAATTGTTTCTATTGACTCTATCAACCGTCTACTCATCATTTGTAGGCTACTATTGTCAAATCAGTCAACTTCCATACGATTTCGACCACTCATTACCAGTGAGCTCGATCTCAACAAACAGTCCATTCTAGTAACAACCTTCCGTGTAACTCTAAATTCTCGACACTTCCGTAATCAAATTAACTCTGTCGCTGACAAAAAAATTCCGGAACCTTGACAAGTCACTGTACATTGATCGTACTAGATTAAAACATACTTGGCCTAAATACGCTTAATTGAAGTAGAAAGCAAAAAAATTGAATCAGGCAATTACGGGTTTAAGCGCAATCGATTGAATACAACGGCGAGAGAGAGAGGAAGAGAATTGCCTTGGAGGTGCCACGAGAATGAATCCAGGAGCCCCAAGCGGAGGAGTACGGTTCGCCGATGTTGTACGGCAGATCCTTGAGTCCGGCACCAGATCCGGCGACAACGCCTTTCAAAAATTTTAGCATCTTCTCTATATATAAATACGCCTTGCTTTCTCTCTCTAGAAAAATCAGGAAGATCTCTGAGAAGAAGAAGAAGCAGCGTTCGGACGATCTGCGAAAGCCTATGCAGAGGCAGACTGATTTCAATTCATGCAGGCATACAGCACTGCAGCAGACACGGATAGCGCAAGTGTCACGAAAAAATAAACCGAAATGGAATCGCTGCTTTTTGGTGTATTTGGTCCTTCGGGTTTAAGAGCCGTTGATTAAACAATTCCGAGCTCGGAGGCTAACCCCGTACCGACGCATACTATCTACACCCACATATTTAATTCATGTGGAGAACCTCTATCCACCCCGATACATAAAAAGAGCTAGAAATATCAATTTCAATATTTCTAGAGTTTGTTTTATATTTATATTTCAATATTCATGTGCTTCTTTCTTACAGTTTTTTTTATTTTAGTTTAAAATAAATCATATTTATAGAGTTTATTTTAGATTATAAGCTAAAAGTAAATAAGTTAGGTACATTATCATATTTATGTTTTTTTAGTTTCTTGAAAACACAAAAAATAATTATTTATTAATAAACTTTTGATTATTACAATCTTACCCTTCTCACATCAATATTTAAAAAATAAATAAATATTTAATGTGGGATAAAAAATATTACAAATTATTTATTCATTTTGTTATAGGATAAGCACTTTCAATCTCTACATATTTGACTACTCATTAGAAAAATTGGCAAGGAAATTGTTGGAATATGTCTGTTGATAAGCAACTTATTCATTTGCATATTCTGAATATATTGATTTGTTTGTTCTCATTACTGCATGTTCTTACAAGTGACTAAAAAGACTGCATATCGGTTAGTGTAGCAACTTGTTGAACATCGCATATGTCTTAGACTATGAAAGTCTTTGTCTCAGTCATACTCTTACATAATGATCAGCAGACTAACAATTCAAGTACACCAGAACTGGCAGACCTGTTACAGCGTGATAAATCTCTTGAAGACTCTTCACCGGCAGACATGTCATGGTTTGATTGTTCTTACCACAACTATGTCCACCAGTAGACATATCTACTAGAAGACATAATCTTTAAAAAGAACATCTTACCAGCATACATTTTATCTACACGTTCTACCTCGGAGAAAATATTGCAGCTACTCAGAAACATAAAAGGTGTTCAAGCCTCGAAAGTCAATCTGGCCGAAAATACCTGACATCTTAGATCCTTCAAGATCTAGTTGGATATTGTTCTACATTATCTAATAGATATCTTCTCTCTACATTTGGTCTAAAAAGTCAAAAAAATCTACTTTATTGGACAGATCATTTGTCAGTGTACTGCTTATTAGACCTATTCTTCATAGACACATTAACCCATAGATAACTATTCAAGATATTCAAAGTAAAATCTTTATCCAACAGACTTCAACATCAATACTGTTCCAACGGATAGAAGATCACTCAACATATCTCAACGATCAAAAGACCCCTATCTATAAAAGAAAAACATCTTTTTTCCTTTCCATGTGTGAAGCAAGCTAGCACAAGCATGATCGAGCAGATTGCTAAGCCAGTGAGATCCACAAAAGAGATCGTCTTCTACAAACGATCAACTTTGATCTTCACGAGATCACGATGATAGAACCCAGACCATAATAAAACACCTTCTGTGGATTGCTAGGAAGAAAAGAAAAAAAAAAGAAGAGAGAGATCAGAAAAATCATAAGACAAAGATCGGTGTCTTAATGAAAAAGTCTTTTCTTGATTTGAGTTCATTACTATTTTCAGCATGTTGAACCAAAGCCAGATCATGTTCTAGAGACCGTATTTCCTGGTGGTCCATGTGACCCATCTTTGTTGATTACGTACCAAACACACATAGCAACATTGATTTGGATTGGACCAAAACGAGAGGTTCTAAAATTTCACCATCATGGCTCGAAACTATGTATGTGGGTCATTCCGGAAGGTGCCTAAGAATGGAAGGATTTGATAGGGGAACTACTATACTTACCCTGAGGAAAGTGACATTTGTTGGGGTTCTTTTATTCAAAGATAGAGCCTGATGTCACTAAATGCGAAGCAAAGATGTTATTTATGAAGGAAAAGTTATACAAGCTTTATGAACAATATTGTGGTAACGATACTACAAATTATTCACAATCTCAATCTTCATCTGTCACATTTACAAGTCCTCAAAGTGGAGGAATGAATACAATTGGGATAAGTATGTTCGATGTAAGTATTGTAACACTTTCTCTCTTTTGATTTCTTGTATTAATTGATTGTGTGTGTGTGTGTGTATATATATATATATACATATATATATATATATGTGATATGTGTATATATACATATATATATATATACATACATATATACATACATATGTATATGTATATATATATATATATACATATATATATATATATATATATATATATATATATATATATATATATATATATATATATATATCGTACTAACATATTAGATCAAAGTAGGATATTATGGAATTTGAGAGCCAAACTATTTCAAATGCTGGAAAATCGCAGTTAGAGCTTTATTTGGATGAGCCAAAGCTTGAATACATGTTTCACGAAGGTTTGGATATCTTGGAGTATTGGAAAAATCAGAAGCACCGGTACCCTACTCTTGCATCGATGGCATGTGATGTTTTGACTATTCCAATAACTACAGTTGCATCAAAGTCCGCCTTTTCGATTGGTACACGTGTGCTCACCAAGTATAGAAGTTCAACTCTTCCAGAAAAAGTGCAAACTCTTATTTGCTCTCGTAATTGGTTGCATGGTTATTCTAACGGTAATTTTTTTATACATAATGTTATGTATTTCTTACTTTATATATAGGAAATAAGAATACTAAGAATTTACCATTACATTTTTTAATTTGTTTTTGTATCTTTTGTGTGTGCAGTTGATAATGAAGATAACACAAGTGTTAAAGCAAGTGTAAAACATGAAGGGTCTAATGTTCTTTAGATTATTGACGAGGATAACGAAGAAGAAGATGTGATGAACGCCTGAATGTTGTAATGATGATTTATTTGGGAAAAAATGTTCTCTTTTGAATGTTGAAAGACTTGGTTTGTTTGTTTGTTTTTTTATGTTTTTGAATGAACTATGAACTTGGTTATTTTGAATGAACATGGTTATGTTCAAAGTTGTAAAGGAGAGGTAGTAAGAAGTTTACTTTTTTTATTAGGTAGTTGGAACTTGCAACTTGGAACTTGGAAGGCTTGATTAGTCGAATGAACATGGTTGGTCAATGTGAGAATGTCTTCCTATTTATTTGTCAGTTTATTTTCTTGTTTTGTATTTTTGTTGATGCCCTGATGGATATTGGATAAGGATAACAGATTAACAAGATAAGAGAAAGGAAAGGCTTGGACAATTGGTTAGTTGAAAATAAAAGAAAGTCATTAGGTAGGAAAAATTGGTGGGTTGACCCATCTGACCCACAACCCATGTTGGGTTGGGTTGGGTTAATGTTGTATTGACCCGTTGCCTAGATAGGTTGACCCGCCCCACACCATTAAATGGTGGGTTTTCTTGACCCGTGGGTTGACCCAACCCACTAACCCATTTTGACAGCTCTAGCTATGCGACAAATGTGTGGTGTACAATAAGAGGCCTGTGTGGATAGGGTTTGGTGCACAACAAGAGGCTTAGAGGTTTGTGTGACCAAGATTTGGTGCACAGTTGGAGGGCTGTGCGGCAACTATTTGGTACACCTTAAAAGGAGTGTGCGTCATGTATTTAGTGCACCTTAAAAGGAGTGTGCGGCAGGTATTTAGTGCACATCTATAGCTGTCAAAATGGGTCAAGTGTGTTGGGTTGGTCGACCCCGCCAGTTAACAATGGTGGGTTGGGTTTTAAAAACACTACCTTACTAAAAGGCGGACTTAATAGACTAGACTCACACGGGTCACGGGTTAGCCATTTTTTAATTATAATACAATTAATCTATAGGTTGTGTTTGAAAAGAGAGTCAAAAGTCAAACCATACTCTTCTTCTTATTCTTATTTGCAGCAATCACCTTATCTCTCATTCTCCCTTTCTAGTTTGCAACCGTCACCCTCTCCCTCTTCTCCCTCCACATATCATCTATTCAATATTCATCTATCTTCTAAGTTATAATCCAACCAATTTCACTATCTCTCCTTCTATACCTCACCACCTATCTCTCACTCTAACACACACACCTCTAACCTCACCAACTTCCTATTATCTCGTCATCGACACCAATTAGTTTCAGAAGGCGTACATGACGAGAACTGTGGCAAAGACGACAGTAATGGCGACGATGTTGGTTATGCTCTTTTTTTTATGCAGAAAATAAAAGAAAATAAACAGAACCCACCTTTATTATCGGTTTCTAGTGCTGCCCAGTTTTGAGTGTCTTCCACGATCACCAACCCTTTTCGTTGCCCAATAATAATGCTCGATATGTGATATGTGACTTTGGATTTGTGAGTCTGTGTCTTTAGATTTGCTTTCCCTCGCATTCTATCAATTGTTAATATGTTTCTTTGTTGGTAGGATAGTCTGCCCCATCCTGTAACCCGAGATGGGTTGGGCCAAAGTATTTATGGTCCGTCATTTTTGTAGGTTAATCTGTCCCGTCCAGCTGAGTGGCAGGGTCCACTATTCTACAGGTTGGTTAGCCCCGTTGGTCCGTTTTGACAGCTATATGCACAACAAGAAGAGTGTACAAAAAATCGTAGCCACACAATACAAACCTGAATTTGAAGGCGCACATGTTCAAATACTGAACGTGAGCGCTTTGCTACTCCAATTTGCAATATTGACACCAAAGCCTCTCACTTACAATCCAAAGCATTCTAAGTGTAATATAAAACACGACGAACCTTACGAAATGAAATATAATACAAACCATACTAAATGAAATGAAATATGATACAAACCAAATATAATACCCAAAGCATTCTAAGTTTAAATGAAAACACATATACATTAAAACACACACTGAAGGTGCAATTTTATTCTCTTTCATATTAGGATTTTGCGGCTAGGTTAGGAATGTCGCCAGATGTAGTCCCGCCGAGGGGCCTCCCTCCGACGGCTAATCCTTCGGCCACTGGTGATGTAGAAACACCGGGCTCTTCTGTACCCAAATCTTTTGTGGATGCGGTTTCATGCAAGGGGGAGACTCAATGTCAAAACCCTAGGAAATCGGTGGTACTGTGTGACCTCCCGATCCCACCTAGGCAGGCTGTATCGGTAGACAATGAACTAGGGGTTTTATTTTCGCAGGTGGAGATGGAAGCGGCCCATGCCCAGTTTTCGAACACGGTCATTCTTAAGTTCTCAATGGGGAGACCTTCTTTGCATGTCATCAAAGATCACATCTCAAAATCTTGGTCTTTAAAGGGTGATTTTGTTCTTGGGCTACTAGACCCGAGACATGTCATGGTCCATCTCTCCACAGCCGAGGACATGGTAATGGCTTTATCAAAAGAATCACATATGATTCAAAGATGCATGTTTAGGTCTTTTCACTGGAGTCCATATTTCGCTTATCGAAAAGATAGCCCAAGAGTGGCAGTATGGATTAGGCTTCATCATCTGCCGCTATCCTTCTTCAACAATTCTTATTTGCAATGCATTGGCAATGGGTTAGGGAAGTTTTTGCGTGCTGATGACCGAACTTTAGCTCTAACGCATCCGATGTATGCTCGTATCTGCGTGGAAGTAGATGTTTCAGCAAGGCTTCCTTCTCGTATGTGGTTGGGCACTTCAAAGGAGGATGGATTTTGGTAAAGCATTAAATTTGAAGGCAATATAGCGTATTGCTCAGGGTGTGGTCTTTTGGGACATTTTGCAATGGAATGTCGTAAGCGTCCACGGGTGAAGTCTTCGGCAGAAACAAGAGATGGTAACGGCATGCATGCTATGGGTTTGGAGAAAGAGCTGTTTACTAGTCAGGTTGTTGGGAATAAGATGGGTTCAGTGGTTCCACCACCAAAGGAGGCCAAAAATAATGTGGGTACAAAAAAATGGCAACCAGTGACCATTTTGAAGAATAGCAATATTGGGTCAACTTCTAATGCTAAAAACGACAAGGGCCAGCCAGTTGAGACGGAGATCATAGATATCCCCGCTTCACCTGGTGACAAATTGAAGGAAGACAAAATGCCATCACACGATAAGGGATCAGGTTTTGAAGACTCCTTTGCAGATCCTCCCGGTTTGGATAAACCAATTGGGCAAAGTGAGGGGGTTGAGAAGGCTGTTGACCACAATTCTTCCATGGACAAGGATATGGAGACCGAGACAGACAAGGAAACTATAGTGTCGAAAAATCCTTTTGATATACTGGCTACCTTGGATGATAGTGGGGAGTTGAGTCAGACTTTTCCCAAGGGTTCTAAATCGTTAGACGGGGATATCCCTAAAAAGACGAAGCTAATTAACCGTGTGGCTTCACTCGATAACGTAGCTGATATTGATCAGTTGAGTTCTAAAACTGATGCCTTTCAAAAGCTGTGTCAAAAGATGAGAAAGAAAGCTACCCAGAGTAGTATGTCCATGCGAATGTCCGGCTTACAAGAGCGAAAATCCATAAGGCTAAGGCCTCGAAGTCACAATCTGCACAATAATTTGTTATGTCGATGCTCATTTGGAATGTGCATGGTATGCGAAATAAGGAAACAGTGGATTATGTGAAAGTTTTGGTGGGGCTACATAAACCATCTTTGTGTGTTTTTCTGGAACCAATGATTCCTGGAGAAAGAACTAATATAATAGCTAGGAGGTTAAAGTTTACTAATTGCATGCACTTTTGGCCAGTGAATAGACATATCTGGTTAATGTGGAATGATCAAATTGATATAGATTTAATGGATGCTTCTAAACAGCAGGTAACAGTTAAGCTACACATGGCTAATGGGGATGACTTGCTTACTTCTTTTGTGTATGTTGCTTGCACGAGAGTTGATAGACATGAATTATGGCTGGACCTTTCGGCTAAGGCAAATAATTTAACGGAGCCTTGGATTTTTGGAGGGGATTTCAATATAATTGCGAATGTTGGTGAGAAGTTAGGCGGTGTTGGCTATGATACTCTTGGAATGATGGATTTTAACGATTTTATGATTACGGCTGGCCTTAGTGATGCGAGTTTCCAAGGGAGCACATTCACCTGGTGCAACAATCATTCGGATGGTACTAGAATATGGCAACGTCTTGACCGGGTGCTTTTTAATGGTCAGTATGCGGCGAAATATTCGGGGATTACAGTGGAGCACTTAGGCAGAGTTATGTCGGATCACTCTCCTTTGCTCGTGGGTTTTCCTTTTGTTCCAAAACCTAAAAGTTAGTTTATATTTCAGAGAATGTGGGTGGATCATCCTGGTTTCCTTCATTTTGTTCAACATCAGTGGAATCGTCCGATTACGGGGGATGCGATGGAAATCTTGCACATGAAGTTACATTATCTTAGGAAAGAATTAAAGAAATCGAATTGGGAGGTTTTTGGCAACGTTCATTGTCTGTTGGCTCAACAGCAAGATAAGGTTCAATACTTGGAAGACATTTGTATTCAACAAGGGGGTGATAATGTTTTTTTGTCTTTGGCAGAAGCGAAGTCGGTTTTGGCGCAATTAGTGAAATGGGACGCTGAGTTACTTCAACAAAAGTCGCGGCAATTATGGGTGCAGGATGGTGACCGAAATACTAGTTATTTTCATGCGAGCCTAAAAGAGAGACGAAGGAAGAACACTATCAAACTTCGGAATGAAGATGGTACTTGGTGTACTGATAACAAGGTGATAGAGGCGAAGGCTGGAGACTTTTTTGCAAATTTGTTCACCAGTTCTGATCATGTGGTGGATGATGAACTTTTTCGAATGTGTCTTAGAATAGTGATCGACAAAGACAATGAGGATATAGAAGCTGTGCCTTTAGAGAAGGAAATTTGGGTAGCTATCCAAGGTTTAGATCCCAATAGTGCTCCGGGAGTTGATGGATTTACAGGATGGTTTTTTCGCTCATGTTGGGAGATTATTAAGGGTGATGTGATTGCTGCGATTCAAGACTTTTTCAATGGGGCAGATATGTATAAGGGGCTGTCTACAACTTCGATTGTTCTAATTCCGAAGGTGAATACTCCTGAAGGTCTTGGAGATTTTAGGCCGATCAGTTTATGCCCGTTTGCAGGGAAGGTTATTTCAAAAATTGTTGCAACCCGCCTGGCTAATATTTTACCTCAGTTTATTTCCATGGAGCAATCTGGTTTTATTAAAGGTAGAAGTCTCTAAGAAAATGTAGTGTTGGCGCATGAGTTAGTTCCCCGGATCGACACTCGGGTTAGGGGGGCTAATGTGATTTTCAAATTGGACATGTCGAAGGCTTACGACAGGCTGGAATGGGATTTTCTCTTGCGAGCCTTACAGGGATATGGATTTAGTGTAGGGGTACATGCATTGATTTATAGATTATTGAGCAAGATCTGGTATACCATTCGAGTTAATGGCGACAGTTATGGTTTTTTCAAATCATCTCGGGGAGTTAGACAAGGGGACCCTTTGTCTCTTTTGTTGTTTATTATAGCTCAAGACGTGCTATCCTGTAACATCAAGGCTAGGATTGACGCTGGGTTGATCAAGCCATATATGCATGGGCGTGGAGGTTTGGTGATATCTCATTTATTTTATGCCGATGACATGTTACTTTTTTGTAATGCTAGCAACGGGTCCATTCTTGCGTTACGGAAGGTTCTTAGTGATTATGAAAAGGCTTCTGGGCAACTAATTAACTTAGAGAAAAGTGGTTTTTTCGTTTCTAAACATTGCACAAATCGCCGGATTCGTCAAATCTCCATTTTATCGGGTTGTTCGCACATGATCTTCCTTATGGTTTACTTGGGTATACCTATTTTCAAAGGTCAGATAAAAGCTCTTTATTTTGAGGGGCTAGTGGACAAAATTCTGCATTGTATAGACGGGTGGAAAGCTCATCTTCTTTCCTTTGGCGGAAAACTCACCTTATTGCGATCAGTCCTTTGTAGTATCCCTATGTATACTATTGTTGTTCTTTGTGTTCCTAAAACAATTCTTCACCGCATTCAGTCTGCGTTGGCAACTTTCTTGTGGAGTAATAATGGGGAGACTCATACTCAATGGGTGGCTTGGGAGGTTGTTTACAGACCCCTTCGGGAAGGTGGTCTAGGTCTAAGACCTTTTGGTGAGGTTATGAATTCTCTTCAGGCCAAATTGGCATGGGCTGTTCTTCAGGGTAATAGTCTCTGGGCGCGGTTTGCTTTGTCAAAGTATGGTAGATCGGGGGACTATAATCAAAGTCGGATGTCGCCAGTTAGTAAAGCTATATATTAACATATGGATGAAGTTCACAGTTGCAGCAGATGGTTAGTGGGTCGTGGGGATATATCCTGTTGGGGTACCAATTGGTGTGGAGTTACTTTAGAGGGACCTTTACCGATGGATCTTACTCTGTCTGTACGTGATGCCCTTTCCCACTTGGAGCAGTTTTCTCACTTGATCTCCAGCGATTACGTGGCTTTGATTAAGAGGGTGCGTTCGCATGCTAATAGGGAAGACTATTGTTTATACTCATTCCACCACAGGGCAGTTCCAAGTCTCGACGTTTTGGCAGCACTTTCGCTCTAAATGGCCTGAATTGTTTTGGGCTAGGAAAATCTGGCAACGTTGGATTTCTGTGAAGATTAGCGGTTTTATATGGAAGTTGTTTCATGGAGCTTTACCAGTCGATCTTCACCTTACTGTGAAACACATTGCGATCGTTTCAAAATGTGTTTGTTGTACACAGGTGCATGATAGAGAATCAATTGAGGATCTTTTTTTGTCTTCTGAAGTTGCTGGAAGGGTTTGGAAGGGTTTAGCCCGTTGTTTTCATTTAATAGACCGTTATGAATCTTTGCACCACCTGTTTTCAATCTGGCTGGATTGGGTTTCAGTGGATAATCAGATTGGGGCATGTAAACTTTGGAGCTGTGATTCTTGGCTGCTAGGAACTGTGGAAAACGAGATGTCGTGCGGTTTTTGATAATGTCCCGATGAATGAAGAGGAGATTCTTAGAGGAGTTAGCAATGGTTTACTAGACATGATGAGTTTGTACACTCCGAAGGTGACGTCCAGTGTTATAGGTAGCATGGGTCTTTAGATGTTAAGGGTTCCGATTAAAGAGATTGTGGTTAAGCGTGGTCAAAAGACAGATTCTTTAGTGGCAGCCTGGGGCCTGGTGGGATCTCAAAAATTTCCTTGGCAGTTTGATTATGAACTTAATGATTGTAAGGAGTTGCTTGGGGTTTATAATATTCGTCATGTGTATAGAGAGGTTAATGGTGTGGCAGATAGTCTAGCGGTGGTGGCCCATTCTACAGTTGCTTATTCGACATATGATGACATGCAGCAACTTCCGGCTAGTGTGCGTCAAGCTTTTAGGCAGGATTGTTTGGGTTTGTTTAATTTTCGCAAATGATTGTTTTTGTTTTGTTTCAAGTAGAGGTAAGGCCTCTTTGTCCTCCCGTTGATTGGTGAGGCTGGTTGTCCCCTTCCTTGTATCTTTCTTTTTATTTTAATAAATTTGTGCAGGGTGCCGCCCCTGTTTCTCAAAAAAAAACAAAAGTAAAAACAAAAAAAATAATAAATGAAAACACATATCACTAATCCAAATGTATACTATCAAAACTATGAACAAGTCGCTCATTTCATATATTTTCACTATGTGACAAAAATTGTTGACTCTCCATTTCCAACGTAACACCAACATCAATATTCTCATTTGATCATAACATATATAATTTCCTTCAAAATGTATCAACCTGATTAAGGAGAATTTGCATGTCATTTCTCGTATATTCAGCAATCTCATTAGTAAAAGGTAATTTGCATGTCTTTCTCTGTACACACCCACACAACAAAGGGTCTACATGATCATCTGCTAGTATAGTGTGAATCTTATCGTATATCTTATTCATTGCTGTTATAGACACCAAACCTCGTAGGTATTGAAATATATAACTGATTTATAGTTTTATAAAACCATTGTTCTACTCTTCATAAATGAACTCTTGATTGCAATGTGTGATGTCTCAATGAGAGTGTGAATTTGTTTCCAACATATCTCAAAGTCACCCTGGCTCGATGAAGTTGTCTTTTTAATGTTGCATGTCGACTCTCCACCTTGGAATAAAATACAATTAATAACAATTTTAGCTATTTTTTAAATTTAATTTCTAAATTTAGAGAAATCAATAAAATCTATAACAATATATTGAACTGGAACGACCATATTGTTGGTAGGACCTAAACGTACAACACTATGCTCCGTAGGGAATGTCTTTGATTCCTGAAAATAAGAAAATTGCATGTAAAATTTGGTTATAACATCATGTGCGACAATGATATGTTGCACACAACCAGAGCTAAGCGGCCACAATTTGGTGCACACTAGGACGTCTACACCAGAGCTGTGCAACCATTTGCTGCACAACCACGACTGACATTTTGTGCATACCAGGAAGTTTGTGCGGCACACCAGAGCTGCACAAGATGAACGGACATGAGTCCAAAACTTACAAAAAATTGGTAAAAAATAAAATTTTAATCGAAAAAGTGGAAATAATACTTACATTATTTGTATACATGACTTCTTTATGCTCCATGTATAATATTTTTCAATAATGTCATGTTTATGGTTTGAGTTTGAGATAATTTTTTTATAGGAAATTTGGTAGAGGAGAGAGGAAGTAAAGAAAAGTGAGAATGGAGGGAAGGTGTCCAGTATGTCTAAAATTTAGTGTGAAGTGTGATTAAAATTTTTGGGGTGTAAGTATATATATTCACATTTTATACAATGACATTATTGTAATTATGTTGTGAGATGTAGAAATAAATTTTTGTGGTGCATATAGTATTTGAGTGTCTTTTGTATTTTCCACAGTGATATTTTAACAATTTTTAAATTTAGGGGGTAGAGGGTATAACTTGGGTGCGGTTAACCCCACCCAAAAATCAATAGATAATATTAATAAAAAAACCATTTTATTGTAAATGCAATTAAATAAAAAAAATGGTCACAATAATTAAAACCATACATTGTTTCTAAAAACCATTTTATTTAACACTTGTTTTAAACAAATGAATGTAACAAACAAAAAAGATTCAAACTACGATAAGGGTGACACTCACTAATATAGCCACCCGCCGCTAGTAGTGGTGAGTGCCACCCCTTACCAACGACACTCACGATTTCCACCATATTATTTTAATTTGAAACAATTATTTTCGAGCAATTCAAATTAGTAAATAAAAATCCGGATCAAAATCACGAGTCCCATTGAGAGGGGCATCACTCACTACTACCACTACGCCTAGAGCTGTCAAACGGACCTGCGGGGCGGGTTTGCTCGTGGGCATAGAAAGCCAGCTACAATACGAGCCAGTAAAGTGAAAGCATAATGACGGTCCCTTAAAATTGTGGCCCAAATTCCACCTGTAGGTCAGGGCAAAAAGCTTGCTTCGCCAAATTTCAATATTATACCAAAAAGGCAAAAACAACCAAAACATGGAATCCAAACAATCAAACATATTATCATTCCAAAACAAAACTGAATATTGTATAAAAACAAACATCCATTCTTGAAAACAAATCGACAAAATTACAAATTCAAATTTCAAATCAAAACAGATTTCTAAGGGCGGTGTAAGGAGTTGGGGACGGGCGGTGACATGGTAAGGGAAGTGGGCGAGAGGTGGGGAAGAGGCAATGATGCCATGCCAGATCTGTATGCCACTAGTGGTGGCTGGATTTTTGAGAGAGAGATGTGAGACTGAGTCTCCAAGAGCGAGAGAAAGAGAGAGACGCAGAGGGACAGTCACATGGATGAAGAAACGAGAGATTGATGTCGGTGGGTGAGGATTGGAGAAGCCGCCGGGATCTGGAAACAGGATGGTCGAATGGGAGAGAAAGCTTGAGATCTGAGATGGAGACGAAATCGGGCGGCTTTAAGCCGAGGAGCGAGACGGCAGGCGGAGATGGAGGAGCAAAGACAGAAAAGAGAAGAAGCCGGAAGAGATGAAGTCGCCGTTGACTCGCTGCCCACTAGAGACGGAGTCACATGAGAAACTGAGAATTTCTGAAGAATGAGAATGAGACTATGACTATGAGAGACCTAACCCTAAGTTAACTACCTAAGGCAAACTAAAATGGGTGTGGGCCGCTCACTCACTGACTGAGTGTCCAGTCCAGATTCCATAAATAATGTGACTGTGAGAGTTGTACGGGCAGCCGGCCCCGCCCCGCAAAGCCTGCAGCCCGCATAGGCAAAGCCCGTTTTCCAAACGGGTATCAAATACATCAGCCCAACCCGCCCATAATGGGTGACGGGGCGGGCATGCCAATGGGCTTTTGCCCTATTTAACAGCTCTGCCGTTGACTCCCCCTACTAGCGACACTCATGAATTTACCTTTTTTTGCAGCAACTTACAATTGAAAATAACATTTGCAACAATTAAGGAAAGATTAAAAAAAACCAAAAAATGCCATCTCTTTGAACCCAATAAATGTGCAATCTGCAGTTACTCCCTCAGTTCTACCCAACTAGTCTATATTTGAAAAGTCTAATTACTAAGGAATATATAACTAACATTATAGTTGGTCACAATTACAAAATGTTTGAGCATAATCAATATGTTCATAGCAAATGTGAAGGTTAAAGTTAAAATATTAAGGAAATGGTAAACATAATTTATTGAAAGTGAACTTTTAAAATAAAACATCCAAAAATAATATGATGGACTATTTGTCCGGAACATAGGAAGTAGCATTTATAGTCAACATACAAAGAGAAAGATAGTAGCCAAATACAAAGAGAAAGATGAGATATTATATAGTGTTAGTCCCAGTGACTAAGAAATAGGCTAAAGGGGGTGAATAGTCTATTTAAAGTTTAAAAAACTTTTTTTTTTTAAAAATGTAGTAGATATAAGTCGATCTAATATGTTTGGTAGCAGAAAATACTAAGTGTTCAAATAGGCAATTCAACAGATATGATATCTGATCCTTCTATATAACGATGCCAATGAACAAGACTTAAACATTTAATAATGCAAAATAACGCAAATTAATCAACACATATATTTGAAGTGGTTCACACAAAAATGTGGTACGTCCACTACCAAAATGATCAATCTTAGATTTTGAAGTGTACAATATTTTTATCCACTAAAGTTATTACAATGAGTATGATCGCTAATGAATTGTGTAAAAAAATACTTTTGACCAAGTGTTTTTTGGGAGTGTAATAATCTATAAACAAAATTAATCACACTCGTGCTCTGTAGGCTAGAATCTACTCCCTTCGTTTTCAAAATATTGTCCTCTTTGACCCGACACACTATTTAAGAAAAAATAATTGATTGTATTATAAATATTGGTGAAATGTGTAGTTTCTTTTAATGCCCTAGAGTATGTGGTTATAATTAAAGTATGTAAAAAAGTAAGGGTAAAGTGGTAAAAGTGTTTTCATAAAAGGGAAATTTTTGAAGGATGATAATTATTTAAAAACGAACGAAAAAGAAAAGGGGACGATAATTTGAAAACGAATGGAATATTAAATAGTAGAGAGAGTAAATAGAATAAGATCCAGATGTTCTAGGCTTCAGGCACTTCTAAGTATTGAATGCTAAAGATTTATAGAGCACTTACGACTGAATGAATTGAGTAGTTGAAGCTTAGTAAATGCGTTGAAAGTGTTATATACTTAAAGTCTTTAAGTGATGCTTATATAGTTTTGAGGGATCTTTATGACCGTTGTATATGATCTTTATTTGTAACGAGAAGAATTTAATGCATTAATTTTTTTATTGCATTTTGAATACATTAAATGCTATTACTGGTTGGACCCTTAGTTGATTGGATCGTACAGTCGATCCTGAGACTTCACTAGCTCCCTGGTAGATTTTGCTATAAATGGACCAACAAAAGGTTGCAGACTAAGCACTAAGTTTGGAGTCCGAATTTGTTCACCAACGCTAAGTGTTGGTGAACATTACCAACACTCTCATTGGTTCATAGTTATTGCTATTTTTGGTAATGTTTTTAATATTTGATTTTTCTTTTTATTAAAAATCCTACTCCCTTTGTCCTAAAATTATCATGTTGGTTGATTTGACGCACCGTTTAAGAAAACACATTTGATTGGATTATTAATATTAGTTTGATGTGTAGTTTACTTTAAAACTCAAGTTTATGTGGCTCATAATTAAGATATGATGAAAAAATAAGGGTAAATTGGTAAAAATGTTGTCCTGAAAAGGAACGTTTCAAACAAGACAATTATTTTGGGACGGAAGAAAAAAGAAAGCATGACAATAATTTTTGGACGGATGGAGTAACAATTTTCAATTGCCTAAAATACTTTTGATCACGCCACAAAGATGAGGTGACTATGCTGATGATCCACGTAATGGACCGGAGCTGATGTGTCCTTGATGAATGTCCACGTCGATGTATGAGGGCACTTGATGTACCAAAATTGATAGGATATCTGGGCTTTGTGCTTCTGCTTGACCTTTGGTGACCTAAAATGAAACTATCGTTAGGGTGCCGGGGGTTTTCCCAGGCAGAGAGTCATCAATCAAGGAATATAGTTTTGCCGAGCTAGCGCTCCCTTAAGCTTCCGGTGATTGTGTGTATTGCTTTAGTGTTTGAATACAATTGTGTATGTGGTTGATCAATTTAACTTACCTTTCTTGTAAGGGAAAGCTTCCTTTTATAGTAGTTGTCCCTTAGGGATCATGATCAATGTAGGGGCCCTTGGGCATAGGGACTCGCATCTGGTCGTCTGGCTGGCATCTTCCTACTGGTTGACGGCCAATGGGTAGCCTTACATAGTTGGTGGTTGCTTACTATCCAAGTTATATATTCTCTTCTTGTGTAAAGGCATGTTGCTTGGTCGACTAGCTGTCAATCTCTCACTTATAGCTGTCAAAACGGACCAGTGGGCGGGGCGGACCAACCCGAAAAAATAGCGGGCCAGCAATACTTTAACCCAACCCAACCTACATTGGGTTGCGGGGCGGGGCAGACCAACCCACCCAAAAATAGTTGCTCAATCAAATATTCAGAGTCTTTCTTGCGGGAGCAGGTATAATTACCTTTCTTTCTTTATAACTTGAAATTGGCCTGTAGAAATTGAACAAACTCATGTTCCATCATTCATTGAAAATGAGGAGAAACTATTTACTCTCTGGTTTGACCTTGAGGGACTCCTTATTAACATCCTGCTCTAGGCCCAGCAACCCAAACAAGCCCAAATAATTCTCCCACTTCACCGATTGCACTTGACTGGAATTAGGGGATTCAAAATCCCTAATTCCCATATCCTGTTGACCCCGTCTTCTTCCATCTTTCTTGTGATGGGCGCCGCTGCAGTTGTTCACTCTGATAAGAGTTTTCCTCCCTATTTATGATTTGTCGCTTGCATCAACCTATATAAACACACTCTCGTCTATCACTAAAAGATACGGCGATAGAGGGAGGCCAACAATTGAGGAATAGCCATTGAATTAGGAGAAAGGAGGAGAGAGTGGGTAATGATGGGAAGTAAAATAATAAGGATATGGTTTAAATACTTTATACAATATATATATATATATATATATATATATATATATATATATAATTGGCGGACCAACCCGCCCCGCTTAACCTGCCACCCACACGAGTCTAACCCAAAAAGCTCGCCTTTTGGCGGGGTCGTATTTTTAAAACCCAACCCATCTTTTTAATATGGCTAGGCGGACCAACCCAGCGGGTTTGGCCCATTTTGATGGCCCTACACTCACTGGTTGGCTTATGCTTACGTGGACAACACGTGTCATCCAATTAAGATCTGACACCTGGTAATTACTTGGTCGGTGTAGTGAATGTCGAGCATGTGCGTTCCTCGTCTTGATGGTCGATCTTGTTCGGCTCTTGGAATAACCTTTGGTTGTTCCGAGGATGCCTTGTTCGGCCAGATGAGTAATGATCGGCCATGGTCAATCCTTATGTTCGAGGGGCTGTTGAGGGATGGGCCCCACCCATGCCTAGCTGGGAGCCACGTGCTCGTTCCACGTAGGAGGACCCAGGTCGGGTCCCTTCAATAGCCCCCAAGTTTCCAAGTGCAAGGATTTATCCTTAGCTTGGAAAATATAATTGAGCTCTTCGTTCGTCTGTCGGGTATTTTTTGATCTTCTTTTTGGTTTCCTCGGTTTTTCGGCTTCCTCGCTTATGGTCGCTTCTTCGTCGTTCATTTATTGCTTGCTTGATCACGCTCTAGTTTTAAAGTCGAGGATGAATTCGAAATTATTAATGGAATTTATCTGGGAAATCTGGTCTGTCGTTTGCATTAAATGCACAGTTATCGAGGGGTCATAGGTAATCATTTCCCTCTATTGTTCATAAAAGTGACACCATCATTTTCTCAATACGTCGTCAATTTGTGCCTGAATTTTGCATGGTTATTGCCCACGTGTCGCCCTGGGAGTAGGTAGGTAGGATCCGCATGTTTTCTCTTCGGGTCAGCCCGGTGTCCTAGGGTCTGTATAAAAGTTCACAAAGCCGGCTTCTTCCATACGGTTCCTTGGTTTCTGAAATTTTCCTTCTCAAAACCGCGTTTCTGTGAAGGCGAAAAACTCTCTCTACTATTATTCCTCTCATTCTTGCTACTTCCAACCGTTAGTTGGTCTTGCATTTCTAGTTTCCAGGTTCGCCTTCTTCCCTTCTTTCGTTTGAAGTTAATTTTTCACATTTTGTGCTTGTTTTGAGTCAGTTTCTGGGTTTATAGCAATTTTCCGGCGATTCTGCTACTGTTTCTGTTATCCCGGTGCTAACTCCGGTGACCTTTCCTTTTCCAGATCCTCGGTGATCTTATTACTCCCTCATCGCTCAATTTCTACTCGCAGGTATTTGCCCCTTTTGTTCGCTACTTTCGATTTTCAAAGGTTTTTAGGGGTTTTAGATTTCATGATATCTGTCCCCGCCTTCACCCCTAGTGAAAGCTCTTCTTCTTCTTCGCCTAGCTCTTCTACTGCATCGAGACCAGGGATGAGGACCAAACATGTAAACTCTGATCCCGTGTATGCTCGATCATCGACCAACCGTAGGGTATACTCGCAAACCGATGGGGCCTGGTCAATTGTTTTGCCGAGCCAAGCAATGCCCTTTTTGGTGGAAAAGGGGTACAATATGGAGGGCTTACCAACCCTTCCCGACGAAGAGTACAAGACCGAGGATATCCCCGCTGGCTCGGCCATGTTGGTCTGTAAGGATGAGGAGAGGGACCTACGGTATTTATTCAACCAATACTATAGGGAGATCATTGTTGCGGAGGTAGTGGCGGCTAACAAAAGTTTGGCTCGTGAGAAGCGAGAAGAGACTTCTTCGGCTGGTGCCCGAGTCGAGGATGGCTCGGGTAGGATTGAAGATGCCCCACCGGCTCGTCAAGTGCTTAAGGAGTGGAGAAATAACATATGGCCCGAGGACGTGGTTACCTGGAATGACAAGTACAACCATAGTTCCAAGAGATTCCGAGGGTCTACTCCCCACAACTCGCTCGGTATGGACGAGCTCAGGAGTCAGCGTGATAAAGTGGGTTTTTATATCACTTTTTTCGAGGTAGGTCTTCGGCTGCCTGTCGACCCCCTTATCTGCGAGCTTCTCGAAGAGGCCGGTGCACATCCCCTCTATCTCTCCCTCAATCTAGTGAGATACTTAGTATCATTTGCCGCTTGTGTTCGGATACTCGGGTTTGAGAAGCCTACCACTTCCACTTATTGAAACCTATTTTTAAAGTAACCAGTCCCATCGGCTCGATTGCAAGCATCACAATCGGGGTATCAACTTATTCGCCAAGCCTCCTGGCAAAACGGGGCATTGGGATGAGAAGGTCCTGTTGGTCGAGAGTCGTATTGGGTAGAACTTTCCTGTTCCTCGGCTTTCTGTTTCTGAAGTTAAGTCCCTTTTTTCGGCCGGGACTCTGGATGAATACGAAGAGTTAGCCCGGGTGGCCATTAAGTCCTTCCTCGAGTGCCTTGATTGGACACCTTGCAGGGTATCTGTTTGGGCTCGGTGACCAGAAGATGAGGCTCTATTGAGGATGGTCGGGATGTCGCTTTGTACTTATTTTATTGTTGTCTTTTTATCGTTGTCGTTTGCTTATAATTCTGACTTGTAACTCAGCTGTTTTAGATATGGTGGTAGATTTGGATCAAGTCTCTGGGAGGCTTGAGCAGACTAAAGTCTTTCTTTCGACGAGCGGTCTTGAGGAAACATCCCAGTGATCTCTGGGCTGCTTTTGCCCAGCGAGCGGCGGGGCACAGGTCTTGGCGGCGTGCCTACTCTGACATCAGCGGCTCTCATTTGGGCACCACCCAGAGATTATTGTGACTGCGAAGCCCAAACCCCGGCACTTGCCCGCAGAGCCAAACGAAGAAAACCACCACCATCATAACTGGGCCTGCCTCCATTGAAAGTGCCTTAGCCGCCCCTTGGACTAAAAGGCGGTTAATCGAGGATGCGCTAGAGGAGGATGAGCGAAGCCTCGAGGAGGTATTTGTTTGCTCCCTAGCTGCCAAGAAATTTAAGGCTAAGGTTGTGTCTTCTTCGTCTAGTGAAGAGACCGTTCCATGGCTGAATGATGACTTCGTTGTGCCAACCACTCGAGCAGCAGGGATCAAGCTCGACAAAGACATCGGGGATGTCCCATCGTTGCAAAATATCGGCGTGACCATCCGGGATGGTCCCTCTTGCCCTGGCTTTGGCAATGGATAGTTGTTCGGGCCCGGATGAAGGACATGGTCGGGTTGGTCCTTTGCCCGGCCAATGAAGTGATGGGGCGCATTGGGTCGTGCGTGAAGCGAGTAAATTTTTTCCTTTTATTCTTCTTTCTTTTTAGTGGATATATTGTATTTTAACTTTTCACTTTTATTGTTTCCGTGTAAATTTG